>CM035838.1:486828665-488028665 GCA_020510985.1 Pholidichthys leucotaenia | reverse complement strand
GGAGGCGGTGTCTGCTTCTACATCAACTGTAGCTGGTGCTCTGATGTAACGGTAATTTCCAAACACTGTTCTCCTGCCTTGGAATTTCTTGTTATCAACTGCAAGCCTTTTTATTCCCCGCGGGAGTTTGCTTCTTTTATACTGATCGCTGTGTACGCCCCTCCCGACGCGGACACGCGCGAAGCTCAGCGCGTGCTCGCGGATCACATTCAACACACAGAGCGGAGTTTTCCAGACTCGCTGATTATTGTGGCTGGCGACTTTAATCAGTGCAATCTGAGCCACGATCTCCCCCGCTACAAACAGTTTATTAAATGCCCCACCAGAGGATTAAACACACTGGATCACTGTTACACCACAGTGAAAGACGCATATCGCGCTGTCCCTCGAGCTGCGCTGGGATTATCTGATCACGTGATGGTTCACCTCATTCCCACATACAGACAGAGATTGAAGCTCACTAAACCTGTTGTGAGCACTACGAAGATACGGACCAGTGATGCTGAGGAGAAGCTGGAAACGTGCATGGAAATATCTGACTGGGGCATGCTTAAAGGAGCCACGCATGATCTGGATGAGTACACGGACACTGTGAACTCATATATCCACTTTTGTGAAGAGAACATTCTTCCATCACGCACCAGGGTGAGTTACTCTAATGACAAACCCTGGTTCACAGCTAAGCTCAGACAGATCAGGAAGGAGAAGGAAGCAGCGCTGAAAAGTGGAGACAGGGACTGCTACAGGGAGGTTAAATACCGGTTTAACAGAGAGCTGAAGAGGGCTAAATCTGTGTACTCAGAGAGACTCCAGCAGCAGTTCACTGCTAATGATTCGGCTTCCGTGTGGAGAGGACTGAGGCAGATCACCAACTATCGGCCTCAGGCTCCTAAAGGTCAGGATGACAAAGCCCTTTGTCAGAGACTGTCCCAACACTATGCCCGTTTTGACACCTCGTCATCTGTGTCCAACTCCCCCCCTCCCTCCAGCTCCACAGCCTCCACATTCCCTACTTCATTTAAGGCACCCCCCCCCCCACCTCCCCCCCTCCCCTTATCATCAGTGAGCAGGATGTGCTCAAACAGTTCTCCAGACTGAACCCGCGCAAGGCCCCCGGCCCAGACGGCGTGTCTCCCTCCACCCTGAGACTCTGTGCGAAACAGCTGGCTCCTGTATTCACAGACATTTTTAACACCTCCCTTAAGTTATGCCACGTGCCGTCCTGCCTCAAATCCTCCACCATCATCCCTGTCCCCAAGAAGCCACGGATCACTGGACTTAATGACTACAGACCTGTAGCGCTCACCTCTGTAGTCATGAAGTCCTTTGAGCGCCTGGTCCTGTCCCACCTCAAGTCCATCACCACCCCTCTCCTGGACCCGCTGCAGTTTGCCTACCGAGCCAACAGGTCTGTAGACAATGCAGTCAACCTGGCCCTCCACTCCATCCTGCAGCACCTGGACTCCCCGGGAACCTACGCCAGGATCCTGTTTGTGGACTTCAGCTCCGCATTCAACACCATCCGCCCCGCTCTGCTCCGGGACAAGCTGTCCCTGCTCAACGTGCCTGACTCCCTCTGCAGGTGGATCATCGACTTCCTGACGGACCGGAGGCAGCATGTGCGGCTGGGAAAGACTGTCTCAGACTATACTAGCATCAGCACCGGATCACCCCAGGGCTGTGTACTTTCCCCCCTACTCTTCTCCCTTTACACCAACTCCTGCACCTCCAGCCACCAGTCTGTCAAGTTGATCAAGTTTGCGGACGACATCACCCTCATCGGGCTCATCTCCAACGGCGACGAGTCCGCCTACAGGAGAGAGGTGGCCCAGCTGGCGTCCTGGTGCAGCAATAACAACCTGCAGCTGAACGCTCTGAAGACAGTGGAGATGATTGTAGACTTCAGGAAAGTCACTACTCCTCTGCCCCCCCTCACCCTCTCAGGCTCTCCCATCACCACTGCTGATTCCTTCCGCTTCCTAGGCACTACCATCACCAGGGACCTCAAATGGGAGCTGACCATCAGCTCACTCATCAAAAAAGCCCAGCAGAGGATGTTCTTCCTGCGGCAGCTGAGGAAGCTCAAGCTACCCACCAAGATGTTAGTGCAGTTCTACACAGCCATCATCGAGTCCATCCTCACCACCTCCATAACCGTGTGGTACGCAGGAGCCACTGCCAGGGACAGACTAAGGCTGCAGCGCGTCGTGCGCACTGCTGAGAAGGTGATCGGCTGCAAGCTCCCATCTCTCCAGGATCTGTACATCTCCAGGACCCGGAGGCGTGCTGGCCGGATCATAGCCGATCCCTCACACCCTGGTCATGTACTGTTTGCCCCCCTCCCCTCTGGTAGAAGACTTCGGTCCATCCAGACTAAAACCTCCCGTCACATGAACAGCTTCTTCCCCTCTGCCATTAGACTGCTGAACACTAAGTGACTCTCGTGCACCATGTACAGCAGCTCAACCAGACTCATGTCAATCATCACTGTTTTCTTCCTGCATTACCGACTGCACTATATAGTTCTCCACAGTATCTGCTGCTGGCTAATATATATTTTAACTGTTGACCAGTATCACTTAATCTTATCCTACACTTTTTTACATGTATAGTTTATTTCTCTTATCTTATCATGTTTAATGTTGCAGCATTGTACTGAGACAAATTCCTAGTTTGTGTACTACATGAACAATGGCAATAAACCTGATTCTGATTCTGATTCTGATTCTGATTCTGTCCATGAGCATGTATACATTTCACGCACCAAGAATTAGTTTCTTTCTTCTTTGGTTTCAAAGAAGAAGGTTTCAACCGCTTGGGGGGTAGAACTGCCAGCCGCAGTATGCTGGCCAGTTGGAAAGGACAAGCATTTGTTTGGGACATATTTGCTAGTCCCCTCCCTCATGTGAGGGTGAGCAGTGCTGTCCTTAAGAGGCCGCCAAGCCGCCTACGTGCAGGGTTCAAGCTACAACTGCCAGTGGTCACCTCCACCTGTTGCTTCACTTGTTCCTCATCTCCGCAGGACTGTTTTTCGATGTAAGGTTGTGAGGACTAACACACACGAGGAAAACTTGTGCGGGAAAGTTTTTTAAAAGTGGGAAAGTCGATGCACGGGGCAATCCCACTCTCTCGGCCTCAAAAGCCAGGATCTGGTGGTACAAACAGAGCCGTCACAACCAGGGACTTCCTCGGCTGCAGTGGATGACCTCGACGTCTATAGTGCCTTGCCGTGCCCTTGCGTTCCACAACACCTGCTGTCGCTGCCTTCATGACCGTTGGGACAAAAGATGACCTCATTCGCTCAGTCTGTCGACTACAGTCTACACATGCTTGGGTAGGCATACCCTGTTTAACTCACTGGAGGGTTTGAGGCCCGCCTGGCTACCCTCACCTGGTTCAGCCCGCCTGTCAAAGCGGTTTACTAGGGTGTGGCCACTGCACATGCTACAGCTTCGAGGAGCTAAAGGTGAGAGTTGTGTGCCAGGTGGGAACCAATGTAGAATTAGCTGTCCTAAAAAGGACATGGCAACCCCCCCCCCCCCACAGAGGTACTGTCCCCCCGACACCCCACAACAGACTAACACAACTGAAATAAACAGAAGGCAAACTGTTTCTTCTAATGAAAAGGTGCCATTACGAGTCTGGTATCATTACGAGTCTGGTATCTGGTTCCAAGGTTGTCATAGCCAGGAGCGGCACTGGGGTTAAGCTCCCAGTGCTCATAAAATGCTCCTTATGGCGTGCGTCTCGAAAAGCCTCTGACAACTAAGTCCAACTCCTAGCCTGCCCGTGTGGTTTAGTCTCTAAGCCCGGCGGAACTGCTTTTACTAATAGGAGAAGGGACGAGGGTGGATCTCTGGCGCCTTAAAACCAGATGCTTCGGGTAGATGGTGGCTCGTCAACCTGGGAAGGTAGCCCATCTAGGGGAAGGTAAACCCTGATTTCAAACCTCTGCTGCCTTGCGGCATACCCGGTCACGGGAAAGGCTTCGGGAGTCAACCCTGAGGAAAAATCCGGAGTTGGAGCCCCTAAGGCAGTTCTATGTTGTGCTCAACATCGTTCTGGCAGCTCCTGCAACGGCGCTGGTGCCAAACTGTAGCAGCCCTGCTGTTCCTTTGGATTCATCAGTGACGTGGAGAGGGGGGACATGCTGCATGGGCAACATCTTGTCCTCCATATCTTCCTGCCCAGGCTTGAATCCTACCAACGCCCAACGCTGGAAGGTAGAACACCGGATCACTGGAGAGGACACTCCAGCTTCGCCTTTGGCGTAGACAAAACACGGGGAATGACAGTTACCGGTTATAAGCCACTGCTCAATTGGCATAGAGCGCGGCGCCAGGGGTTGTTCCCGACGGTGGGAGGGATCATCAGATCTCACTGGACAGCTACCACCCGCCTCAAGCTGGGCAGCCCCCAGCCAATAAGGTGTTGTCCCGCCACAGCTTGCTTTCCTCATTGGGTGCATGGGGATAAGGAGAAATCCAAACAGCAGGCTGAGAACCTTCGCACCAGGCAAGACAATAAAACAAAAGAGACCAACTCTAAAACTGGGAACTTGGAACGTCCGCACTATGATGACAGGACTCGCTGCTAACCTAAAGGACATCAACGACACCAGGAAGACTGCCATCATCAATAATGAGCTGAAGAGACTGGGAGTGGATATCGCCACTCTCCAGGAAACACGGTTAGCTGATGCAGGCACACTGAGAGAGAAGGACTACACGTTCTACTGGCAGGGAAAGGGCAGTGACGAACACAGGGAACACGGAGTGGGCTTCGCAGTGAAGAACACTTTGCTGAAGATGGTGGAACCGGGCAGCACTGGCTCTGCACGACTCCTCACCCTCCGCCTGAACACCACTGAAGGCCCAATCACCCTCGTCAGTGTGTATGCCCCAACACAGACAGCCACACCAGAGGCAAAAGACGAGTTCTACGAGAATCTCGCAACAACTGTCAGGATCATCCCCAACTCTGAACAACTCATTCTCCTTGGAGACTTCAATGCCAGAGTGGGTGCTGACCACGACTCCTGGCCCTCCTGTCTTGGACCTTTTGGCGTGGTCAGAATGAACGACAACGGACAGCGGCTGCTCGAGTTCTGCACATATCACGATCTGTGCATCACAAACTCGTTCTTCAAGACCAAGCCCCAACACAAGGTTTCCTGGCAACATCCGCGCTCAAAGCACTGGCACCAGCTAGACTTGATCCTGACCAGGCGCACCTCACTGAAGAACGTGCTAATCACCCGTTCATTCCAGAGTGCAGATTGCGACACAGACCATTCATTGGTGTGTTGCAAGGTCAAGCTGCAGCTGAAGAAATTCCATTGTGCTAGACAACCTGGAAAGGCACGGATTGACACCAGCAAGATGGCCCAACCAGAACTTGTTGAGCAGTTTGCCTCCACCTTTGAGAAGGAACTTGGTGTACCACAAGGAGGAGAATCTGCAAAGCAGAAGTGGGAAGAGCTGCGAAACACCATCTACCGCACAGCCTTGGCTACCTTTGGGAGGAAGACCTCGAAGTCACAGGACTGGTTTGATGCCAAGTTGACCGAGATGACCCCCGTCATTGAAGCCAAGCACTCAGCACTTGCTGAGTACAAGAAGTACCCAAACGAGAAGAATCTCCAGATTCTCAGGGCTGCGAGAAGCAAAGTTCAGCAGACTGCTCGGCGCTGTGCCAACGAGTACTGGACTCAGCTCAGCCAAGACATTCAAACCGCTGCCATAACAGGGAACATCCGTGGTATGTACGATGGCATCAAGAAAGCACTTGGTCCGGCTCACAGCAAGACGGCCCCCCTCAAATCTTCCACTGGGGAGATGATCACAGAGAAGAACAAGCAGATGGAGAGATGGGTGGAACACTACTCCAACCTCTACTCTAGACAGAACACCGTGACACCGTCAGCCCTTGATGCCATCGACTGCCTGCCATCCATGGACAAACTTAACGCCGAGCCAACCATCGACGAACTCAGTAAGGCCATTGATAGCTTGGCCGCTGGCAAGGCACCCGGCAACGACGGCATACCCCCTGACCTGATCAAGCACTGCAAGACCGCCCTACTGCTGCCATTGCATGATGTCCTCTGCCAGTGCTGGAAGGAAGGTGCCGTACCACAGGACATGAGGGACGCCAAGATCATCACCCTCTACAAAAACAAAGGGGAGAGAAGCGACTGCAACAACTACAGGGGCATTTCCCTCCTCAGCGTTGTTGGCAAAGTCTACGCACGAGTTGTTCTCGTTCGTCTACAGAAGCTTGCCGAACGTGTCTACCCCGAGTCTCAGTGTGGCTTCCGCGCTGAGCGATCGACGGTAGACATGATATTCTCCATCCGCCAACTCCAGGAGAAATGCAGAGAACAGAACATGCCTCTGTACGTCACCTTCATCGACCTCACCAAAGCGTTCGATCTGGTCAGCAGAGAGGGCCTTTTCAAGATCCTGCCAAAGATAGGATGCCCACCAAAGTTGCAAAGCCTCATTGAATCGTTTCACACCAACATGCAGGGGATAGTGCAGCACGATGGCAACGTCTCAGAGCCATTCAACATACGCAGCGGAGTGAAACAGGGCTGTGTACTTGCGCCAACCCTCTTTGGGATTTTCTTTGCTATGCTCCTGAGGCATGCCTTCAGCACAGCAACAGAGGGAATCTACCTGCACACAAGATCTGACGGCAGGCTTTTCAACCTCGCCCGCCTGAAAGCCAGAACCAAAGTACGCGAGGCTCTAATCAGAGACATGCTGTTCGCAGACGACGCTGCAGTCGCAACCCACACACAGCAGGAGCTTCAGACCCTGATGGACCGCTTCTCCCAGGCATGCAAGGACTTCGGGCTTACCATCAGCCTGAAGAAGACTAATGTCTTGGCGCAAGGCACGGAAGCACCACCAACCATCACCACTGATGACTACAAGCTGGAGGTCATGAATCAGTTCACATACCTGGGGTCCACGATCAGCAACAACCTCTCCCTTGATACAGAGATCAACAAGAGGATCGGAAAATCAGCCTTCACACTCGCTCGCCTCACCACACGAGTGTGGGAGAATCCCAAACTCTCTGTCAAGACGAAGATGGCAGTGTACAACGCCTGTGTCATCAGCACACTGCTCTATGGGAGTGAGACGTGGACAACATACGCCCGGCAGGAAAAGACACTGAACTCCTTCCACTTGCGCTGCATTCGCCACATCCTGGACATATCCTGGCAGGACAAAGTGCCCAACACAGAAGTTCTGTCCCGCGCCGGCCTTCCCTCCATGTTCACTCTACTCAGGCAGCGCAGGCTCCGCTGGCTAGGCCACGTTCACCGTATGGAGGATGGCAGAATCCCCAAAGACGTCCTCTATGGAGAACTGGCAACTGGCAGGAGAGACGTTGGCCGCCCACAGCTGCGCTTTAGAGACGTCTGCAAGAGAGACATGAAGGCCCTGGATATCAACACAGAGCGCTGGGAGGACCTTGCAACGGACCGCTCCAAATGGAGAGGCACCCTGACCAGACAGCTCAAGGCGGGTGAAGAGAGACTGACTGCTGCAGCAGATGAAAAAAGGACCCGCAGGAAGAACCGCCACAGACCCAGCAGCACGGAGACCACCCACAAGTGTGACCTGTGTGACAGGGACTGTCATTCGCGCATCGGCCTGTTCAGCCACAGGCGGTGCTGTTCCAGCAGAGTAGACGTTTAGGATTCTCTTCCATGGTCATCATAGACCGACGGAGGCCGACGATCTGCACCTGTTAAAGGAGAGACATGTGTGTGCATGCGTGTGTATGAGACTTCGCACAAAATAAGTGTGTGGGTGTGAGTGGCTTGCCAGGAAACATACGAAGAGGGTGGCAGGTCACAGCAACACCCTTCCACCCCCCAGAAACCCTGAGCACAAATGTCTTGATGCCAACAAGCCCCAGGACAGCCAGGCATCCGCCCCAGGAGGGACGGCCAAGGACTATGATATTCTAATGTAGTGAGACAGGTGCGTCTCAGTAAATCAGCACTTCTGTAATATTCTAAAGTAGTGAGACACACTTGTAGTTGTGAATTTTGGCAGGAAAAAAAAGAAGTGTCTCATTTGTCACAAAAACAGCAAATTTATAGGCAGAATACTTTTTTCTTGTAAATTTTCAACTTATAAATTTGCTCAATTTTTTCCATAAATTTGAAATTTTTTCTCTAAATTTAAAGTTGGACTTTTCTGATAACTGTGGCTTTTCTCAAAGATGTTATGTTTTTCTCATGAATTTTAATTTTGTGACTTTTTTACTTGTAAATTTTAAACTTTATTCTCAAAAACTTGCAATATTTTGCTCAAATTTGGGACTTTTTTTCTCATATATTAACTTTTTTCTTGTAATTTTGTGACTTTTTCTCTATTTTTTCTTTTAAATTTTCAACTTTCTCATAGAAATGATTTTTTTCTTTTAAATTTGTGACATTTTTCCTCATAACTGTGAACTTTTTTCTCTTTCTCTTAAACTTGCCAAGTTTTTCTCATAATTTTAACCTCTTGTGACTTTTTTTATTGTGAATTAGCATTATCATATTTTTGCACTTTTTATTTTTACAAATTTATTCCTAATTCACATTTATGAATTTTACTCCCCAAGTTGAAATCACAAAACAGTGACATCATTTCCTGTCTTCTTCTGCATTAGAAGAAAATGTGACTAAGTTGTGTGTTTACACGCGTTATGCTCTCAAACCTGGAATGAAGACGGATGAGGATGCTGTGCTCGAACTGAACTTTATTACACAACGTTTAAGAAGTACACTGCACACTTAACACTCAGTTATATCCCTGAGGACAAGCTGTAGCTAAGAGAGCCATGAGATGACTGACTCTCCCCTATATATGGCGGCGTGATGACATCACCAGCTGGCTGTGTCATCACGCCGCACATTGTAATGAATCCCATCATTACAGCGCGAACTGATGAAACCATGAAGGGAAGTCCAGAACAGACATCAGTGAGGAAGAACTGGACTCAGAACATGAAAATGTTGAGGAACACGTCTGAGAATAGAATGGAATAGAACTGAATTTTATTTAAATAGGAACAATACAGTGTAACATAGTTCCAGTACAACAAATGAAAACCTAAACCTAATAACTGGTTGGGCCACCCTCAGCAGCAACAACTGCAATCAAACGTTTGCAATAACTGGCAATGAATCTTTCACAGCGCTGTGGAGGAATTTTGGCCCACTCATCTTTGCAGAATTGTTGTAATTCAGCCACATTGGAGGGTTTTCCAGCATGAACCGCCTTTTTAAGGTCATGCCACAGCATCTCAATGGGATTCAGGTCAGGACTTTGACTAGGCCGCTCCAAAGTCTTCATTTTGTTTTTCTTAAGCCATTCAGAGGTGGACTTGCTGGTGTGTTTTGGATCATTGTCCTGCTGCAGAACCCAAGTGCGCTTCAGCTTGATGTCACGAACAGATGGCCGGACATTCTCCTTCAGGATTTTTTGGTAGACAGCAGAATTCATGGTTCCATTTACCACAGCAAGTCTTCAGGTCCTGAAGCAGCAAAACAGCCCCAGACAATCACACTGCCACCACCATATTTTACTGTTGGTATGATGTTCGTTTTCTGAAATGTCGCGTTACTTTTGTAATGGGACACTCACCTTCCAACAAGTTCAACTTTTGTCTCATCAGTCCACAGAGTATTTTCCCAAAAGTCTTGGGGATGAACAAGATGTTTTCTGGCAAAACTGAGATGAGCCTTTATGTTCTTTTTGCTCAGCAGTGGCTTTGGTCTAGGAACTCTGCCATGCAGGCCATTTTTGCCCAGTCTCTTTCTTATGATGGAGTCATGAACACTGACCTTAACTGAGACGAGTGAGGCCTGCAGTTCTTTGGATGTTCACAGACGCAAAAATTAAGCATACCAAGTAAAGAACACTGTCCCTACTGTGAAACATGGAGGAGGTTCTGTTATGTTCTGGGGCTGCTTTGCTGCATCTGGCACAGGGTGTCTTGAATCTGTGCAGGGTACAATGAAATCTCAAGACTATCAAGGTATTCTAGAGAGAACTGTGCTGCCCAGTGTCAGACAGCTTGATCTCAGTTGCAGGTCATGGGTCTTGCAACAGGATAATGAGCCAAAACACACAGCTAAAAACACCCAAGAATGGCTAAGAGCCAAACATTGGACTATTCTAAAGTGGCCTTCTATGAGCCCTGATCTAAATCCTATTGAACATCTGTGGAAGGAGCTGAAACATGCCGTCTGGAGAAGGCACCCTTCAAACCTGAGACAACTGGAGCAGTTTGCTCATGAGGAGTGGGCCAAAATACCTGCTGAGAGGTGCAGAAGTCTCACTGACAGTTACAGAAATCGTTTGATTGCAGTGATTGCCTTAAAAGGTTGTGCAACAAAATATTAAGTTAAAGGTACCATCATTTTTGTCCAGGCCTGTTTCATGAGTTTGTTTTTTAAAATAATTCTGTTGAACCACAATTCAAAAGCATTGTCTGATTTTCATTGGTTAATTTTCACAGAATTTTTATTTATTACCACTTTTGTCAGATTCAAGTTATTTCTGTGACCATTGTGGGTTTTTCTTTCATTAACAGAGGGGTGCCAACAATTAACAGAGGGGTACCAGCAATTTTGTCCACGCGTCAACATTTTTCGCATTAAACATATTTTTAGGGCTTAATTTTCTAGCACCATGCCAGATTTCCGGGGATGATGACATAATTGGCAGACCCAGTGAACAAACACAGGCTCAAGAGTGGATTCAAATGAGCTTTATTTGTAATAGTGTGAGTGTGTGGGTGCGTGTGTGTGTGTGAAGTGTATGTAGATGTGAGTGCGTGGGTCTGACGACTCGTTGAAGCTGGGAGTGAGCAGAACGCTGTTCAATCTGGCAACCCTATAGGGAGAGCAGAGGCACAGTGTTAGCACCGTTCTAGCTGAAGTATATTTGGAGAATAGGACTAAAGCCAGGAAGATAACGCCTGCTATCACACACCGCTGGAGGAGGATGGCTAGCGGAGGAGAGAGCAAGGACCGCCGCCAAAAGGGACGATTCCGCCGCCTGGGGATTCCGCATGTGCACAGGGGATAATGTAGAACAGATGAGTAGAAAAGAGCTTACTTGGTGACGAGGAGAATCCTTCCAACAGACGAGGCTGAGGCGGCTAGGATGACGAAGGCAGGAAGATTGGCTGGGTGATCGAGCGTAGAGCTTCATGCAGCCAGGGAGACAGACGGCTCCGTGCCGGTCTGAGGGCAGAGTGGGTTATAAAGCCTGAGAGTGACGAGGAGCCGGTGTGCGTGCAGCTGTGGGTGATAATGGCACAGAGCGAGTCATCACAGATGAGGGTCGATAGGCAATCCGCCCCAGCTTGCTTCTGCCATTGGTCCATGATGGCACCATCAGGCAGTCATGACATTCAATTCAATTCAACTTTATTTATATAGCTCCATTTCACAACAACAGTCATCTCATAGCACTTTCAACTGTAGGGGAACCCCCCCCCCCCCACAGTTGCAGAAAGACCCCAGCAATCAGGCAATCCCCTATGAGCAAGTGCTTGGCGACGGTGGAGAGGAAAAACTCCCTTTTAACAGGAAGAAACCTCCAGCAGAACCAGGCTCAGGAAGGGGCAGTCATGTGCTGTGACTGGCTGGGGGGTGAGGGGATAGAAAAGAAGAAAAGAACAGACATGTAGAGGGCAAACAGCACGATGGGGACTCAATCTATGGGAGAGAACAAACAGATGTTAATGACCAGCAAAAATATTTCATTGAGAGTGAAGAAAGGAGTGAAGCCCAGTGCATTTTTGGAGGTCCCCCGGCTGTCTATAAACGTATTAGCAGCACAACTCAGGGAGGGTTCAGGGTCACCTGATCCCACCCTAACTATAGGCTATATCAAAAAGGAAGGTTTTACCCCTATTCTTAAAAACAGAGATCGAGTCTGACTCCCGAATCCAGATTGGCAGCTGGTTCCACAAAAGAGGAGCTTGATAACTGAAAGCTCTGCCCCCATTACACTTTTGAAGATTCTAGGTGTTAGTAATCCTGTATTTTGGGAGCGTAGTGCTCTGTTAGGATGAAAAGGTAGTATCAGATCTTTTAAATAAAAAGGGACCTGATTATGTAGAGCTTTGTTAGTGAGAAGAAGGATTTTAAACTTAATTCTAAACTCTGTGGGAAGCCAATGAAGGGAGGCCAGAACCGGAGAGATATGATCTCCCTTTCTAGTACCTGTTAAAACTCTTGCTGCAGCATTTTGGATCAGTTGACAACTTTTTAAAGATGTTTTAGGACAACCTGATAATACAGAGTTACAATAATCTAATCTAGAGCTAACAAAAGCGTGGATCAGTTTCTCAGCATCACTCTGAGACAATGGGGGGGCAATGGATCAGCGTTCTCATCGCGCCCTCCGCCAGTACCCGGGCTCGCCTGGGGAAGCTAATGAGCCTACCAGCAGACTAAATTCGAAGAGACGACGCCTCTGTGCCAAGTCAAAGAAGAATCCTAGTCACAGTCCTAAAGCCGAAAGCAAACAGCCCCAAGAGCACTTTGTGGCAGGATCTGCCCTTCGCATATTACAACTAAACGTTGAAGGCCTATCTGCAGCCAAGCGAAGCCTTATTGAAGTCCTCGCCTTCCAACATTCAATTGATGTAATCTGCCTCCAAGAGACTCATATTGGCACAGAGGAAGCTGGCCGCTTCACCATCAAAGGCTTTGACCTCCTGTGCTATGTTCTACATGCTAAACATGGACGTGCCATCTATGTGCGTTCTGACATAGTTGAAGCAAATCACCTGATAACAACACATTTCTCAGACACCATAATCATTGGTGGCTTCCATATTGTCAATGTGTACAAGCCCCCTAATGCCAACTGGGATCTGCAGGTCTTACCCACCCTACCCCACCCTGCCATCTATGTGGGGGACTTTAACAGCCATCACCCTGACTGGGGGTACCCAGCAGTGGACAGTGATGGGGAGGCACTTTCAGACTGGGCATCCAGAAATGACCTCGCTTTGATATACGACCCCAAACAAAGAGGAACCTTCCACTCTGCTAGGTGGAAGAAGGACTATTCTCCTGACTTGTGTTGGGTCAGCTCTCTGAATGGGGAGCCATATCCTACACAGATCCTCATTCTTGATGATTTTCCACACAGCCAATACCGGCCCCTGCTTGTACACATTGGCCTACAACTTCCAGTCATATACAGCCCAAGGAAGATGCGCTGGAACATCCGCAAAGCCAACTGGAAGAAATTCAGTGAAACTCTGGACCGGAGCATTGTTACCATCCCACTCCACACCATCACTGTAGATGAAGCATACAACCGCTTCTGCAGCGCAATCTTCAAGGCTGCCCATACTGCAATCCCACGAGGCTACCGACCCCTCTATATCCCATGTTTGGACGGAGAAAGTGCTGCCCTCCTACAATCCTATCAAACATCAGGGGACCCAGAGATAGCAGACCATCTCATTGAATCGCTAAATACAGCCCGGCGAAAGAAATGGGAGGAGACAGTTGCTGACCGGAGCTTTACCCACTCTAGCAGGAAATGTTGGAGCCTCATCCGTCGCCTAGGAGCTGCACAGAAGCCCCCTAGCCAAAGCCAAGCATCCGTCACACCCAACCAAGTTGCATCCCACCTACTGACTATCGCCAAAGCACCCCAAGACAAAGACACCAGAAGAGCAGTTACAACTGAGCTAAAAAAACACCAAAAAATGCCTGTAGAGGAAACGAACCCTGAACCCTTCGAGGCTGCTGAACTGGAGAAAGTCCTACAGGGCCTGAAATGTGGAAAGGCAGCAGGATACAATAACATCTTCCCAGAATTATGAAAAATCTTGGCCCCCGAGCCCTAACCTGGTTGACACAATTCTACACAAGGATCACACAAACGAACTCGATCCCAAAGAAATGGCGGGCAGCAAAGGTCATTGCCATCCCAAAACCTGGCAAAGACCACAAACTACCAGCAAGCTACCGCCCAATCTCCCTACTCAGCGTTCCTTACAAAATCATGGAGCGCCTAATACTGCAACGCATTTCCCCAGAAATAGAGGATATTCTAAGTGTGGATCAAGCAGGTTTCCGCAAGGACCGCAGTACAGGAGAACAAGTACTGGCCCTAACCACTTTCATCGAAAATGGCTTCGAGAGCAGACTGAAGACAGGGGCTGTGTTTCTCAATCTTACAGCCGCCTATGATACGGTCTGGCACAAAGGCCTCCTCCTGAAACTTATAAAGGCGATCCCTGCTTGGGCAACAGCAATTATAAAAACCCTGCTGACCAACCGAAGGTTCAGAGTCCACCTCAGTCAGAACACAAGTGCATGGAGAATGCAGAAAAACGGACTCCCACAAGGCTCAGTTCTAGCTCCAACTCTGTTCAACCTCTACATAAACGACCTGCCTACTACAAAATCCCGCAAATTCATCTATGCAGACGACATCTGTTTGGCATTCCAAGCACCAGACTTTGAACCACTGGAACGGGTGCTCACGGAAGATCTTGCTAAACTGGACCAGTTCTGCAAAATCTGGCGCCTAAAACCAAGCCCAGCAAAAACCGTCTCCAGTGTATTTCATCTCCACAATGCAAAAGCTGCCAGAGAACTAAACATCCACCTGAGCGGACTCAAGCTTAAGCATGCCCCAAATCCAACTTATCTTGGAGTGACCCTTGATAGGACCTTATCCTTCAAGGAACATCTAAAGGGGACGGCTGCTAAGGTGAAAGTACGAAACAACCTGCTCTGCAAGCTCACTGGTGCAAAATGGGGGGCGGCAGTCTCCACCCTGCGCACCTCAGCACTGGCCCTTTCATACTCTGTAGCAGAATATTGTGCCCCTGTCTGGTCCAGGTCATCTTACACACACCATGTAGACACCCAGCTCAACTCAACCATGAGAACTATAACTGGAACAATCCGCTCAACACCACTCCCCTGGCTCTCTGTACTGTCAAACATAGCCCCTCCACACATCCGGCGAGCAGCATTAACTCAAAGGATGCTCCAAAAAGTTAAAGATTTTCCTCACTTACCAATCCATGCAGATATCTACACCCCACCCACTGCCCGACTTTCATCCAGACGGCCGATTTGGAAAAACCCTCCCCCAGCTGACTTTACCATCCAGACAGCTTGGCAAGAGGAATGGGAGACCAAGGAGGTCCCAAACAAACAGCTGGTGATAAACCCCAACCAACAGGTCCCGGGCACCAACCTCCCAAGGAGACAGTGGTCTACACTCAATCGCTTCAGGACTGGACATGGCCCCTGCTTGGCCAGCCTTCACAGATGGGGCAGTAGCCCTAGCCCACTGTGCGCATGTGGAGAGGAGCAAACTATGGAACACATCATAGAGGCTTGCCCGCTCCAAAGACTGGAAGGAGGATTACACACCCTCCATACAGCAAACCAGGAGGCAACTGCTTGGCTTAAGGACTTTGCATTCGCTAAATAAACTCTGAGACAAGATGCTCCTAATCTTGGCAAATTACACAAATGATAGAAGACAGTCTTAGAAACAAGTTTAATATGTGAATTAAAGAACAGATCTTGATCAAAAATGCCTCCACGGTTCCCCACAGAACTATTAAGAAAAAGTAACCACATCCAGTTTGATTTGGAAAGGTATGTCTAAGGTTTTTTTGGACGAGCTAGAATGACTTCATTCTTATCTTAATTTAATAGCAAGAAATTACAAGTCATCCAAGCTTTGATTTCATTAAGACAGGCTTCTGACTTGGCTAATTAATTACCATCATCTGGCTTCATTGACAGGTATAATTGTGTGTCATCTGCATAACAATGAAAATGTATACAGTGCTTTCAAATAATGTTGCCTAGCGGAAGCATATATAAACTAAAAAGAATAGGGCCTAGCACAGATCCCTGTGGAACTCCATGACTGAGCTTTGAGTTGGAAGAAAACTCATTATTGACATGAACAAACTGGAGCCTAAAAGATAAGTAAGATTTAAACCACTGCAACGAAGGTCCATTAAGTGCAACATAGTGTTCTAATCTATCAAGTAGAATTTTATGATCGATAGTATCAAAAGCTGCACTGTCTAAAAGGACAAGTACAGAAACAAGTCCATTATCAGATGCGATCAGGAGGTCATTAGTGACCTTCACTAAAGCTGTTTCAGTACTATGATGGATTCTAAATCCAGATTGAATCTCTTCAAATAAACCATTTCCCTGCAAGTGGTCAAATAATTGCGTAGCAACAACTCTAAGATTTTTGAAATGAAAGGGAGATTAGAGATTGGTCTATAGTTAGCTAAAACGCCTGACTCCATGGTGATGTTGGTGGGCTGCAGAGCCACAGTAGTGCTGGTTGGTGTGGGTGTGGGCTGCCTTAGCACTGCCAGTATTGGTAATGGAAGTGGCATTAATTCCGCTGGCAGTAGTGATCAAGTCCTTGCTGCTCTCATGAACAATTGTGGTCCCATTGTCTCTGCTTGTGATGGAGGCGTTAGCCACGCTAGTCCTGCCAGTACTGGTGGTGTCTGTCCCATGCAGACACCATGCATTTAGGTCTCTTGTTATATTTATCTTTACTGGGAACAGCATTTTGATGGTCTTTCTGCCAGAAAAGTGAATAAATAATCAAATGTCCATGTCCAAAAAAGATCAAACTCTGTGAATTATCCAATATGGCTGATTGTCCAGAAGTAATTGATTCATTTTCAGGCAAGAGAGGCCTTGAGCAGGTGGGACAAGCAGAATCCAGGAACACAGCAACAAGATCCAAACATTTTCATTTTCTCTGTACCTTTTGGTTAAACCTTGTCTTTGATTCAGGTGTTTTTTTTGGAAGTGCTGCTTTTTTGTTGAAAAACACCGGTTACCTCTGCCAAAGGAGGGTGCACGTAATGTTTTTAGTGGTGTTGGTTGGTTGGTTTTGATGTCAGGTCAGGCAGTAGTTTGCTTGCTACCGGATAACCATGAAAACCGGTACTACCTGTCTCCTGGGTCGGGCTGTCGGCGACTCAACCGGCAACCCTGCCCTTCCTAGGGCATGGAGGGTGAAACTGGGCATCCTGGCAGAACAAAAAACTGTCACAGGTCTGTGGTGGACCACTCCCAGGTACACGGGGTGAGACTGGCAGATAAGCACATCTGTCGTAAGGTCTGTGGTGGACTTTTGCCAGTTGGTGCATTGTGACATGCACTACACAAAGAGCAGAGATAAACAAATCAATCATCTGGTCAGTCACTGCAACAGATGCTGGAATCAGTTTGTCTTGGCCTGTCCTTGGCACTGATAATACCTCTATCTACCAAGGTTGTGCCGCTAGTCCAGCAAAAGCTAGCTGTACTCAAATACTTTGCAAGCAGTTTCATGAAATGGTCAGTCAGAAAGCAACTCATACCAGCTCAGACGTCACCCGGGTTAACAAGGTCAGGAGTTCCTAGCAGTGGAAGGCGAAGGACAGAACTGCGAAGAGGAATCTGATCAGACCTAAATGAAACAGTCATTGTCGCCCCCGACAGACTGCTATGATGATGATGGTTGGTTGGTTTGACTGTTGGTTGATTTGTCAGTTGGTTGGTTGGTTTAAATTTTAGCAACATAACTGAAAAAGTTATAAACAAATGTTTAAATTTTCAGAAAAGGTGTGTAATGTCACGGGGAACAGATGATTAGATTTTGGTGGTGATTTGGATTACGATGTGTAATCATGTATTTTATGAAATTGCATTGTCCCTTTTCAAATAAACTAAACTAAACTAAACGATGTGTATGCAGGAATTTTTTGAATTTTCTATATTAATGTGGCGCTTTTCATGTACTGCCCCTTTAAAGCGTGTCCACTCAGTTGCGTACGTGGTCACACCATAGGGCCACATGCCTCAGAAACCCGGAAGCCAAACACTGCAGAAAAAGTATTAGGGGGCGTGTCCACCAAAATCATTTTTTCAGCTGTGGGCGACTATTTTCTATTCATCCTCTATGTAGTCCAGTGTTTAGCACTGAAACACTTTTGAGCGGTGGTCGCTTTTTCTTGCGGTGCTCAGGGCTGAAAATTGTTCAACTTGTCAGTCTACTGTACAGCTGCACTTGTCAATGTTAGACCTTTCTAAACAGCCAATCAGAATTAAGGAAGGGTGGGACATAGGTCGCTGGTACAGGAAGACGAGAAAGGTAGATGACAGACGGTGGAGGAGGTGGAGGCTGAACTTTGCTGCATCAAACAATGGGAATTTGTAGTTGATAACTGAAAAACTGGAATACCGCATTGTTGTGTAATATTGCTGAATAATTATGAACCTTGTCAGTAAACTGTAATGGAGAAGAGAGGAGGAAAAAAGAAAGCCGACCTGAAAGATTCAATAAACCATGATGTTGATTTAAGGTGGAACTGCCCAGCCCCAGTGTATGGTCAATACAATTATGAGAGTCAGGCTGTTATTATGTTGTTTTTGCTGCTGTTTCTGTCTGTTCATAATAATAATAATAATAATAATAATGACAGACTGCATTTATATCACACCTTTCATTCAAATTTCCAGCAGAGGTGTGTAATGGCACACTGAACAGATGATTAGATTTTTGTGATGATCTCAAAGTGCATACCTCCACCAAGGCCCTATCTCGCAATCTACAGATGGATGGTGATATGGACGGACCAATGGAGGGAGACGGCGCCCTGGCGGAGGGATGCGCTCTCTGAGTGCCCTCCAGTTAAAATGTGAAATAGTGTTGAATAATAGGACAGGTGTGGAGCCCAACCAACCACACCTGTCCTCAGGAGCCATTGTTATTTACGTGGAAAATTGTCTTTTAAATTGACAAACATCATCTGTGTAACTTGTGGCAAAATTTGATCAGGATCAAAAGATAATTTCACTCTTGCCAGTCATTTGAATGGAGATTTTTTATGATTTAAGATCCCATGTGTGGAAGTAGAGGGGGCGGGGCTTAGGCTCTATCTTCTGTGGTGTGTAGCTGCTGTCTGTCAGCCAATCAGAGTAAAGCAGTGAGTTACCTGACCTCTGTGTTTCAGTCCCCAGGGTGATGGTCCTGGGTCCTCCTGTTGTGGGGAAACACACCGTGGTGAGTCACCTCCTCTGACTCCTCCTTCACCTCCTCTGACTCCTCCTTCACCTTCTCTGACTTGTTCATCACCTCCTTTGACTCCTCCTTCACCTCCACTTGACTGTTCCTTTACCTCCACTGACTCTTCGTTCACCTCCTTTGACTCCTCCTTCACCTCCTTTGACTCTTCCTTCACCTCTTTTGACTCCTCCTTCACCTCCACTTGACTCTTCCTTTACCTCCACTGACTCTTCCTTCACCTCCTTTGACTCCTCCTTCACCTCCTCTGACTCCCCCTTCACCTCCTTTGACTCCTCCTTCACCTCCTTTGACTCCTCCTTCACCTCCTTTGACTCTTCCTTCACCTCTTTTGACTCCTCCTTCACCTCCACTTGACTCTTCCTTTACCTCCACTGACTCTTCGTTCACCTCCTTTGACTCCTCCTTCACCTCCTCTTGACTCTTCCTTTACCTCCACTGACTCTTCCTTCACCTCCTTTGACTCCTCCTTCACCTCCTCTGACTCCCCCTTCACCTCCGCTGACTCTTCGTTCACCTCCTTTGACTCCTCCTTCACCTCCTCTTGACTCCTCCTTCACCTCCTTTGACTCTTCCTTCACCTCCTCTGACTTGTTCATCACCTCCTCTGACTCCTCCACTTCCACTGACTTGTTCTTCACCTCTTCTTGACTCTTCCTTCACCTCCTTTGACTCTTCCTTCACCTCCTCTGACTCCTCCTTCACCTCCGCTGACTTGTTCTTCACCTCCTCTGACTCTTCGTTCACCTCCTTTGACTCCTCCTTCACCTCCTTTGACTCTTCCTTCACCTCCTCTTGACTCCTCCTTCACCTCCTCTGACTTGTTCATCACCTCCTCTGACTCCTCCTTCACCTTCACTGACTTGTTCTTCACCTCTTCTTGACGACTCCTTCACCTCGTTTGACTCTTCCTTCACCTCCGCTGACTCTTCCTTCACCTCCTCTGACTCCTCCTTCACCTCCTCTGACTTGTTCTTCACCTCCTCTGACTCTTCCTTCACCTCCTCTGACTCCTCCTTCACCTCCTTTGACTCTTCCTTCACCTCCTCTTGACTCCTCCTTCACCTCGTCTGACTTGTTCATCACCTCCTCTGACTCCTCCACTTCCACTGACTTGTTCATCACCTCCTCTGACTCCTCCACTTCCACTGACTTGTTCTTCATCTCTTCTTGACTCCTCCTTCACCTCCTTTGACTCTTCCTTCACCTCCACGGACTTGTTCTTCACCTCTTCTTGACTCTTCCTTCACCTCCGCTGACTCTTCCTTCACCTCCTCTGACTCCTCCTTCACCTCCTCTGACTCTTCCTTCACCTCCTCTGACTCCTCCTTCACCTCCGCTGACTTGGTCTTCACCTCCTCTGACTCTTCCTTCACCTCCACTAACTCCTCCTTGACCTCCTCTGACTCTTCTTCACCTCCTCTGACTCCTCCTTCACCTCCTCTGACTCTTCCTTCACCTCCTTTGACTCTTCCTTCACCTCCTCTGACTCCTCCTTCACCTCCGCTGACTTTTCTTCACCTCCTCTGACTCTTCGTTCACCTCCTTTGACTCCTCCTTCACCTCCTTTGACTCTTCCTTCACCTCCTCTTGACTCCTCCTTGACCTCCTCTGACTTGTTCATCACCTCCTCTGACTCCTCCTTCACCTCTGCTGACTTGTTCTTCACCTCCTCTGACTCTTCCTTCACCTCCACTAACTCCTCCTTGACCTCCTCTGACTCTTCTTCACCTCCTCTGACTCCTCCTTCACCTCCTCTGACTCTTCCTTCACCTCCTCTGACTTCTCCTTCACCTCCACTGACGACTCCTCTTCTAGACTCCTCTTTCGCCTCCTCTGGACTTCTCCTTCACCTCCTCTTACTCCTCCTTCACCTCCTCTTACTCCTCCTTTGCCTCCTCTGACTCCTTCTTCACCTCCTGCCTGCTCCTGTGTCATTCTCAGGCTACCAGGCTTAGCTCTGAGCTGAGGGCTGTCCATGTGACTCTCCACCGCCTCCTGGAGGACCAGTCAGAGCAGAGCACTCACTCTCAGCAGGTAAACCTGTTATTGCTATTAGCCTAGTTAGCTTAGTGTTGCTAGCATGATTCCTCTTCATCAACCTTTAACTCATTTCTGATAACACTGTGTAGCCTCAATCAAACCCTGGGAACATGTTACTGGTGGTTGTGATAGAAACAACTCGATTTTGACTAATCGCAGAGTTGTGGTTAGCATCTCTGGGGAAAGCTAACAACAGTGCTAGCAGCAATAACCCAGAGATTCTTCGCTCATATTTGAGCCATGCAGTGTTATCTGTGATGGTTGAGAGATGTAAACACCACCATAGCTACACTATGCTAACACTCAATGCTAATATACTATTGAGGGATGGTGGAGACTAACGAGCTCAGAGTCATGTGACCTGTGTTTGTTTAGGAGCTTCCTAACGAGTTGCTGGTCCAATTAATTCAACAGAGACTGAAGGAGGAGGACTGTTTCAACAGGGTAAGTCCTTCTTCACCATCATCACCACTGGGTTTAGTGTAGCCATACCCAGGCTGTTTGGTTGTATTCAAACTTAGATGAGATCACTAATAATCAGATGTATTAAATGTTAGAACAGTTGGGGCACCACCTGTGTCTCCACCTACTCATGTCAGCACAGCCACCAGAGCTGAGGTCAATGTGTGAACATTCTCCCTGCAGAGAACCGGAGTTCTCTCTCTTAACAAGCGGGAACAACACTGGTCAGACAGGCAGTGCCTCCATGTCCCCACAGTCTGGTATAAAGGAGCCTTTGACCAACAGTGCAGGTGAGGACTTCCGGTTATGGCGGCCACGTGAGAGGGACACGTCTCGCTCTGCTCTGCTCCTGGAGAGGAAAAAACGGCAAATAACTCTCTCATTTGGGACAGAACCTATCCCAGCGTTTGGACGAGGATATGTCGGTGAAGCCTAAGGCTGGAAAACCAGGTAGAGGAAAAAGCGAACCGCCGAAACAGTCTAAATTAACGGACTTTCACGTCTGTGACGCAGCAGATAAAGAAGCTCCATATATGGCGGAGGAAGCTAGCAGCGGTGCGGTGACTGTGGGAAACGGCACAGGTGCGGTGCTTAATGCCATTAGTTCAATGAGAGCAGACTTTTCTGCTAAATTTGATGGGATTATGGCAGCGTTGGAAGGAATGAGAAAAGAATTGGATGACTGTGTAGAACGAATGGCGCAGGTAGAGCTTCGTGTCTCTAGTGCTGAAGATGACGTCACTAGCCTTCAATTAAAGGTGCGCACTTTGGAAAAAAAAATAAATGTCTGGAAGATAATGTCTTGGACTTGGAGTCCCGGTCGAGACGGAACAACTTGAGGCTGGTGGGTCTACCGGAGGAATCCGAAGGTTGGGACACATGTTCCTTTTTGGAAAAGTGGATTCCGGAGGCGCTGGGCAGCGCGGAGCTGCAATCAGCAGTCGTTCTGGAAAGCGCATATTGTATCGGCCCACGGAGAGATAAGGGACCACCGAGGACGCTTATTATGAAGTTCCTCAGCAACAGAGACAGGATGAAGATCTTCAACGCTGCGCGAGCTAAAGGCCAGATTAAACACCAGGACCAGCAGGTGCGGTTCTACCCAGATTTGGCCACAGGAATCCAACAATTGAGGAAGCAGTTTGATCCCGTACGTAAAGAGCTGCGCAACCTTGGGATTCGTCATGGTGTAATTTATCCTGCGAGACTGTTGACCACGTATGGGGGCAGAACCCACATCTTCAAGACCCCAGAGGAGGCGCAGGAGTTCATCAAGAAGATCCAAGAAGAGACTGGTGGGAGCTAAGCATGAACAAAATATAAGGTAGAATATTTAAGCATTTGCACAGGCATCTGACTGATTTGAAGCAAATAGCAAGTTTACAAAATATAGATTGTATTATATATTAAAAAAAAAACCTATGATGTACAAAGTTGCTAAAAATTTTGGAGTTAAGTTGGAAAACTACAGAAGAGAGTTAATGTTATGTCATTAAAAGCAGTAGAGTTAGGGTGATTGGGAGGATGAAGAAGGAGTGGCTTTGGCTGATCCTCGTGGGTGTGGAACGGTCAATGGCTATATCGGGAGACGGAATTTTTCTTTTGATTTTGGGGGGATTACCACAAATGTGGGAAGGGGGAATTTGTTTGTGTGTAGTTTCTAGGATGAATGTTCAACCACTCATGTTTTTGTTTCTCTGTATGAGCATGTTTACACTGCAAGGTAATCCCAAACTCCCTATTGATCATAAATCAAAGTGTTAATCTTAATTTAACTTCATGGAATTGCAGAGGTCTACAAAAATTAAAAAAACTTAAACAAGTTATGAATAAAATAAAAGACATGGGTTCAAAAATTGTGTTTTTACAAGAAACTCATCTAATAGAGGAGGATGTAAAAAGAATTAGGAGTAGATGGCAAGGAAGTGTTTTCACCTCATCATTTTCATCCCGGGCCAGGGGAGTTATGACTCTCATACATAAATCAGTCCCATTTCAAGTGAAAAATGTAATTGGAGACAAATTTGGAAGATATTTAATCATTCAAGGATCTTTGCTATTAGAAAATATAAATTTGGTGAACTTATATGGTCCCAATATAGATGATCAAAAGTTCTTTGCTAATTTATTTCTTATCTTATCATCACTTATAGGGCAACATGTAATAGCAGGGGATTTTAATTGTACATTGAATCCCGGTATAGATAGATCAACAGGACTGGACTGTACGCACAATGGATGTAGGATGACCATTATTCATTTTATGAAAGAATTGAGATTGCTAGATATATGGAGAGAAATGAAACCACAAGTTAAAGCTTACTCTTGTTATTCCAATACCTACAAGACTTTCTCACGTATTGATTATTTTTTGATCTCCGCAGAATTAAGGTCCAAGATTCAAAACTGCTTTTATGATAACATCGTGATCTCTGATCATGCACCCTGCAGTCTAATATATGTAGATAAGAAATTGACAAAGGAACCAGGTAGATGGCAATTTCAGCATAAATGGCTTCAGGATGAGGAATTTGTTAAGTACATAGAAAAACAGATGAGTTCTTTGACATCAATACTACACAAACATCAGCATGTGTAAAGTGGGAGGCTTTCAAAGCTTTTATTAGGGGACATATTATTAGTTATACAGGTTCAAAATCTAAGAAGACTCGAGAGGAGAGAGTTCAATTGGAACATAAAATAAAAATTCTTCAAGAAAAAGTGTATGCAGGAAGTGATCCAAGGTTGGAGAACGAATTATTGATTTTGAGAGCTGAATATGACAAAAAATCAGCAAATAGAGCTGCCTCGAGTCTTCTAAGATTGAAACAATCTTTTTATGAACAAGGTGAAAAATCAGGAAAATTATTGGCATGGCAGATTAAACAATTAGAATTTAAAACACCAATTACCAGTATTATAAGTAACGGACAGGTAGTTATAGATCCTTTAGAAATTAATAGAGCCTTTAGAGATTACTATGAAAAATTATATGATACCAAAAATGAATCTGACTTAACAAAACTAAATGGGTTTTTGAACGAACTATCTATACCGTGTATTCCAAATGAAAACAGGGAGATACTGGAGTCTAAAATTAGTCAAGAAGAAGTTGGGCTAGCCATTGATAATATGAAATCAGGAAAAAGTGCAGGACCAGATGGTCTTCCAGTTGACCTTTATAAGAAATTTAAGAATAAATTAATAAAACCTTTTTTGGAAATGGTTTTAGAAGCATTTCAAAATAGTAATTTACCATCATACATGAATAATGCCTTAATTATACTGTTGCCAAAACCAGGCAAACCCTCTAATAAATGTGAAAATATGAGACCAATAAGCCTATTAAATGCCGTCCTTAAGATAATCTGTAAAATTTTAGCAAGACGAATACAAGAAATTTTACCAAATATTATTAATCGAGATCAGAATGGCTTTATAAAGGGAAGACAAGGCTTCCATAATGTAAGAAGACTATTTAATATTATTTATTCTAATAAAGAAGCACCGGATGCAGCTCTCCTATCACTGGACGCCGAAAAGGCCTTTGATAGAGTCGAATGGCCCTTTCTTTTTGAAGTTTTACAAAGGGTACCATGGGCTGCACGGTGGCGCAGTGGTTTAGCACTGTGGCAGCACAGTTTTACCCTCGGCCGGGGGATCGCGGGGATCATGAGATCGTGGGTTCGATCCCAGCCCCCGACCGACAGTGAGCTGTGTGGAGTTTGCATGTTCTCCCCGTGTTGCGTGGGTTTACTCCGGGATTTCTCCGGTTTCCTCCCGCATACCAAAAACATGTAGGTTTAGGGCGCTCGCGCACGCAGCGACCAGCAGCCGGTGGCTTGTCACCAGACTGCAAACCGAATCTACCTACGGGTACAAATAAGTAACAAAAAAAAAAAAAAGGTTTGGACTTGGAAATAATTTCATAAAATGGGTTCAGATAATATATAATAATGCTACAGCAGAAATCCTAACAAATAGCAATATTTCAAAATCAATAAAAATCAATAGAGGATGTCGACAAGGCTGTCCACTTTCACCTTTACTGTTTACTATGGCAATTGAACCATTAGCGATGGCGATACGTTTACAGTCACAAATATATGGAATTAAAGTTGGACCAACAGAACATAAAATCTCCCTGTATGCCGATGACATAATTTTGTTTATGTCGAATCTTAAAAAATCAATTCCGACCTTGTTGAATTTAATAAAGAATTTTGGGGAAATATCAGGATATAAAATAAATAAAACTAAATCTTCAATATTAATGCTAAATGAGACCCAGAGAAATTACCCAGCTCCTGAGGTAAATCAATTCAATGTTGTAAATCAGTTTAAATATTTAGGAATCCAAATTGTGCCTAAGCTAGAATCAGTCGCCAGTGCCAACTATGAAGCCTTAATGACAGATATTAATGAGTTAATTCAGAGATGGATGTCACTACCAATGTCGATGATCGGGAGAATCAACATACTTAAAAGTAATATCTTACCTAAAATACTTTATTTATTTCAATACATTCCCTTACCACCACCTTTAGATTTATTCTCAAGAATTAAAAAAAAGTTAGTGGAATTTATATGGAACAACAGGAGGGCTAGATTACGTCTGTCTTTATTATATTTACCATTTGATCGTGGAGGTCTGAAATGTCCAAATTTTATGTTGTATTATTGGTCGGCACAACTGAGGTCTATGACATATTATTTTTCATCAAATGATCTCCCTCACTGGACTGAAATGGAATCATACAATTTACCTTTACCTCTTCCCATATTCATATACTCAGATTCGGCAAAAAAATTACAAAAACAAGTTAAAAATCCATTTGTAAAGCATATGATCAAAATATGGTGTGAAACTAAAAACTATTTAAAAGAACCACACTTATTGTCACAATTTAGCCCAATATGGGGTAATCAATATTTTAAACCAGGGAGAGCGGATGCTGTATTTAAAGTATGGAATTTAAAAGGGATTCAAAAGATTCAAGATTTATATCTGTCATGTTCAGATAACATAATGTCTTTTGAAGAGCTGAGGATCAAATTTAATCTTAATAGAACACATTTTTTTAAATATCTTCAACTTAGGAACTTTATTCGATCAAATCAAAATAAAGCTCTCACTCGACCTATTTACTCATCCCTGGAAAAAATGTTGATGAAAGATAGTAAAAGAAAGGGTATTATTTCAGAGTTTTATAACTCATTGACACTATCCTCAAGTGAAAACTCACAGAAAAGATTAAATTACTGGAAAGAAGATCTGCAAACTGAAATTTCAGAGGAACAATGGGAATTGGCTTGTACAGAAGCTCAAACCAAATCAATAAATGTACGTCTTAAATTGATACATTTTAAATGGTTAATGCGGATGTATGTTACACCGGAGGAGTTAAATAGATATAACAAAAATATACCAGATACATGCACAAAATGCATGGAAAGTAAAGGAACCCTATTTCATTGTTTATGGGAATGTAGAATAATTAGAATGTTTTGGGAAGAGGTGAGGGTAACAATTGAAAAAATAATTTCAAAACAAATCATATTGAATCCTAAACTGTTTTTGTTGGGTTTGTACCCAGAAAAGCATAACTTTAATAAAAGTGAAAGAACATTCATAGACCTCAGTTTGCTTAATGCCAAAAAATGTATTGCACTACTGTGGAAAAAGACTTATAGACCAGATGTGACTCAGTGGTTAAGACAGATGTTAACAAACCTTCCATTAGAAAGAATAACATATATACTGAAATCAAAGGAAATTGTGTTTGAGAATATATGGAGACCTTTCATTGGTTATGTAAAAAATTTAAACATAACTCTTGAAGAAGAAGGTGAATGATGTGTGTGGACCTTGTAAATTCCAAACTGGTGAACATAATATGTATACTTATGTAATGGATTGTCTAGACTAAACAGAGGAGCATTGTTGAAGACTTGATTTTGTTGGTGGTTGTTGGTGTTTTTAGTGCATTTTTTTTTTGTAGTACTTTAGTGTTAGTGTTTGATTGTTTGTGTCATGTTTGTTAAAAAAAAAAAAAAGGTTCAATAAAGATATTGTGGAAAAAAACAGTGCAGGTGACCCGGCTATATGGCCTTTATTGGATTATTCTGGTTACATGGCCACTTGAATGTTCAGATAACTCCAGAAATCCAGTCATAACCGGTTTGTTTGTATGCCTGTAAATATGGTCTAATGCTATGTGTCCACTGGTTCCGTCGTTTTTCCGCTTCCCATTCATTGTGTATTGGAAACGCAGCGGAAAGCATTTGAGTGCGGAGTGGTCAAAAACCGTACTGTGTTGTGGTGAGTCGCCCGTGGGTTCCCTACAGCTCATTTGCATAAAGATTCCTCTCGGTAAAGATTTTTTCCATACGGTCATGAACCGGAGGCAGCGCTGTTGTCCTGAACTTTTAAACCAGCAGTTTTTTATGTCAAATAACGACGGATTCATTTACTGAACCTACTATTTCTCAATGAAATGATGTTAGAAACACTTTTCGTCGGTTCGTTTTAAAGATATGGAGACCAAGGACGCCATATTGTTCGGTAGCAGCAGAGAGCTGAAGACCGCCCACAGCCGGACCCGTCGACCAATCCAGTGAACCAGCCAGCTGGAGGAGAAGACGAGAGTGTGGGGGGGGGGGGAGGGAAGATGAGCAGATCTGTATGTTACCTGTTACTGTGAAGACTTGAAGGAGAAATCAATAACCGCTGTTTCAGGCAACCCGATACTATATGACCAGTCCTTGCAGTCATATAGAAACAACATAGAAAGGAAGGAGGCATGGAGACCAGTGGAACATGAGCTCATTCAGCTGAAGCTCACCAACCAGGCGGTCAAATTCAACCAGCGGCGACGAGGACAAAGTCGCCTTTTGTAGCACAAATATGCCAGCACTATTAAAAACAATCTGCTCATGGTTAATAATGACTTTTCCAGTATTTCCTCCCGCATTGCTCGACTCTGCCTAGCCAAGAACTACGCTACACACCCCTTTTCCGAGCCTTGAAGGTTGCAGTATGCGGATTCCTTTCCAAAACATCCAGACCGGTGGACACGTAGCATATGTCTGCTAAACTGTCTGGTCCTTACAAGCTAATTACAAGATTAAGCTGTCATTACATATGTCATATAAGGCTAGTATAGAATAGAATAGAATAGAATTCATTTATTGTCATTATACCAAAGCATGATGACATTTTGAATGCATCTCTCCATGGTAATTTAAAAAAGGAATAAAAAGACATGAATAAATAAGACAAAAACAACAAATCTAGTGTAAAACTGGATTCTGAAAGATGTGTTCAAAATTGGACAGTTAGCACAAAACCATTTAGAAATGCATCAGAGGATTAAAAATCACCTGAGATGAACTATTCCTCAACTTATCTGTTTATTGAATCCTGCAGAGAGTAACACAGCTGCGGGTCTCTTTCCTAGCGCAATCTGAAGAGTAGACGAAAACGGAAGACCCCTAAAAAGAATAGAAAAGGGTACATATAGCCCTGATTCTGGGACGGTCCCACAACCTCACACAATGGCTATCTTCTTGTTGAGCCGGTCATAACCTGGCTTCTTCATCAGATGCTCCTTTGTCCTCCAGCGGCTTGCTGGCTGCAGTCAGATGCTTCCTGTTATTCTCAAACTGTCTGCTATTCACTTGCGACCCATGACTTACCTCATGATCAATTTTCATGACTTGGGGAAAATTCCCTAAATGTGTGCAAAAAAGCATTCCTTCACTGCAGAGCTGTTGTGTGTGTGTGTGTGTGTAAAGCTAATAACCCACATCCTGTTATGTACGCTGTGAGCTGTGAAACCTTCTAACTGACATTTAGAGCAAGCACATTGTGTAAAAATATTTAATATCCTAACTTATCTAAACATTTCTATCACACTAGCTTTACAGAATACAATCTCTGCAATGCAGAATATGACAACGAACGGGTCCTAAAGACTATTTAAAATGTGGATTTTGCTCTTGGACTGAAGCGGTCCCTCAGTCTTGTTGAACGAGCCCGAAATGCTCTAAAACACAGGTATCAAACTCATTCCACGGAGGGCCAAGACCCTGCAGGTTTTACCTCCACCCAGTGTCTTCAACAGGTGATTTCTCTGAATTTCGTCCTACTGATTGCTGATCAGTGAAAACACCTGCTGAAGAGACTGGGTGGAAGTAAAACCTGCAGGGTCTTGGCCCTCCATGGAATGAGTTTGACACCCCTGCTCTAAAACGTTGATCAGAGGACAGCAGTTCAAAATGTCTCTGGAATGGATGTGTGGAGTCTTTCCAGACGGACCTGGCTTTCCTCAAACAGCAAGTGTGGAAGATGTCCTCCACCTCTTGGAGCCGCAGATGATTTTCTCTGCTCTTCCCACCACAAAATGACACCACTACACTGTGTCATTTTATCACATTTTGGGTTGGGGGTCTCAGAAGGGTTTCCTGACTCAGAAAAGGTTGAAAAATAGCAAATATACAAGACACACAACAGCAGTGTGTGTGTGTGTGTGTGTGTAGCGGGCATCAGGCTGTGGCATCCGTGTACAGTTATATGTTTCCTGTAGAACAGCACAAAAAGGTTCACACAGGGAGACACAACTTGTTTCAGCCACGTTCTCCAGAGGAATGAGGGAAAACGGCCCACTTCCTGTTTCCATGACTCCCAGTCCCTGTGACGACCCACTGCCCCCTGCTGTCAACACGTTCACTGCAGCAAGGGCACTTCTGGTCCACAAGTTATATTTTCCATACAAAAATAGATCTCTTCAATACAGTGTATAAATCAGATTAAACTATAAAGCACCTCCAAGATCATGTTACATTCCCACAAATGTGGGCACGAGACGTGTCTGAGGTCAGGCTACAAACCATCTGAATGTGCCTCGTCTCCTTTAAACGCTCCTAAATACTTCAGTCTGTGTGTGTGGGGCGGGGGGAGAGGTCTGGGTCTGTGTGTGTGTGTGTGTGTGTGTGTGTGTGTGTGTGTGCTCAGCATCCCTCTGATGTTGCTAACGGCGGTTTCTGGCCGCGGGCTAAACTCATCCAACTCACACCAGGGACGGTGTGAATGGAGGATGATTGACGGCTCCCGTCAGGACGCCGCCTGCTGCTGTCATCTTCAATATGGCAGCGGACCGTGGTTCCTCTTCAGCAGCTCGTTAACAGAGCTAAGAAGACGACCGAAACACGCTAGTGCTGACATCATTACAACGATGACACAACAGGGACCAGGTTAGACCGGGTCAGGGACCAGGTGAACCCAGATCAAACCCTGTCCAGAGGAGCATTTTAGTGCAGGTGTGACCGGGACAGTAACACACTTGTTCACACGTGTGTGTGTGTGTGTGTGTGTGTGTGTGTGTGTGTGTGTGCACTGCCGTCACTCATGTTCATCCATCCTGACAGCTTTCAGCGATCGTTCCGATGATTGTCTGAGCGCCGCCACTGCTCTCTGCAGATGTGCCACTGCTTTGATTTTGACTTCCTGTGATTGACACCTCCAGACTGATAAACAGCTTCTTCCTCTGGACCATCCGAACCGCAAACAGTCAGAGGCCCCGCCCCCCTCCCTCTGAACCGCTCAGAACTGAGGACGGTTTAATTATGGCTGTAACTCACCAGTCTTTGCACTCCTCCCTTTCATCTATACTGACCCATGTGTGAAACCACTACTGTGTATATTGTCCATAATCCTTGGGCCATTTTACTCAGTTGTGTGTCTGCACTCTTATGTACATAGTTCCATCCATGAAGCCACTACCGTACCTGTGTATATTTCCATAATCCTGGGCTATTTTATTTCAGTGGTGTGTTTAATTGAGTGTTGTGTAACCGTGTTTTATCTAATTCTTCTCTCTTTATTGCGCAGCAGCCTGGTGGAGCGCCCACAGTTTGGTTGTGCTGTACAACTGTACAGTGACAATAAAGCCTTTTCTATTGTCAGACGGCTGCTGCTGTCAGGCTCACACCTACAACATGTTAGCATGTTAGCACGTTAACCGTGACCGCGCCATGTCAGAGCGCTGACACAAGAGGTGGGCGGAGCCGCTGACAGACCAGACCTGTGGTTGTGTTCCAGGGTTGGGTGGTGGAGGGAGTCCCTCAGAGTCATCTCCAGGCCGTGAGTCTGCAGCAGGTTGGAGTGATGCCGCAGCACGTTGGTGAGAACACACAGGAAGTGACATCACACGTTAACCCTGTTAATGTGTCCTCAGTGCTGCTGCTGGTTTATCATGTGCTGCTGTGTGTCCTCAGTAATGCTGGACGCCCCTGATGACGTGCTGTTGGCAAGAAGTCGTGGTCGCCTGGTAGACCCTCTTACAGGAGGTGAGTCAGTCCCCCTGAGGACGCTGCTTCACACACCTGAGAGGACTCACTGTCAAATCACTTCCTGTCCACAGACACGTACCATCAGATGTTTATCCCACCTGCTGACGACACTGTTGCCCAACGTTTGGAGAAGGGGCAGAACCTGAGACCAGCAGACCTGCAGGAATTCCGCCGTGAGGTCAGGAGACTGAGCTCCACGTACGGACCCATGATGAAGGTCATCAATGCCGACCAGCCGCACCTGGATGTGTACCAGCAAGGTACGCTCACACTTCTGTCCTGTAGTGGTGGCTTCTCTGATGGCTGGAAGGTCTGGTCTTGGCCCACTGCATCCTGCAGCAGGTGTGATGTGTGGCAGCCATGGAGATTTTTCTCTTGAACCTCCTTTGTGGTCTCCTGGGTCTCATCAGACACAGCTGCTCCCCATGTTACAGTCACATACCTGCCAACCACTCCGGTTTTGCCGTAATGGTTCTGGTTTTCAAGACCCCTTTCCGGGTTACGGCTTTATTAATCAAAATTACGGTTTTTCACTAAAAATTCAAGTCAAAAATTTTAAATCGTAAAAAAACACGAAAGCAATTCTAAACACGAGATCGCTAGGAATCGTATCTAAATTTAGAACATAGTAGCGTCAGTAGCGTTTCTTTTTGTGGTTCGCTGCTACGCTTTACCTGAAGCGTTTGCTAAGCTAACGCTATCGCTATTGAGGGTATTGAGGTTTGTATTCTCGCGCGAAATCCCGGAGAGGCGTGCGTACATGGCGAGATGTAAACACGATGTAAACTGCTGCAGACGTTCGCACGACTGCACTTCAACCCTGGCAAATGGACCATGGATTATACAATTCAACATAAACATCTAAAGAGACAAAACAAAAGAGAAACATCTAAAGGGAGACTACATTTTATATAATGCCTAAGATTCTGAAGAACATGTTGTATTGATATGTGAAGTTCATATAGAGTCACCACAAGAGGGCAGTATGACCCTGGCCATGACCTAAGTATATAAGGAGTTGTACATGAGCCACTGAGTTGTTGGTTGCAGTTGCAGTAACAAGTAAACGTTCAAACTGATACTCGGTGTGTGTGTGTGCCTCGTCATTACGTGGTACCAGGATAAAAGATACGAACCGACGGCGAAGATGAACGCTCTTCGACAGCCGGACGAGTTAAAGTTGACCGGTAACGTCAACGAGAACTGGAAAGCATTCAAGCAAAGTTTTGAACTTTATTCGTTAGCTATCGGTCTTCGTGACGAGGAAAGGAAGATAGCATTACTGCTAACAGTAGCAGGGCGAGCTGCGTTAGATGTGCTCAACACATTCGTCTTCACGGAAGAAGAAAGAGGCAAATTCGACGTCGTGATGAAGAAATTCGACGATTATTGCACACCGAGAAAGAATGAAACGTACGAGAGGTATGTGTTCAGAAACAGACTTCAGAAAGAGTCAGAATCGATCGAACTGTATGTCACAGACCTACGGTTGAAAAGTCAGTCATGCAACTTTGGAACATTGAGTGAGTCAATGATACGGGACCAAATTGTAATTGGGGTCCAAGACAACAAACTGCAGATGCAATTACTTAAAGAGACTAACTTAACGCTGGAGAAAGCGATACAGATTTGCCAAGCGTCTGAGAGTACAAAGGCACAATTAAAGACTTTTAGCAGCAAGGAAAGAGAGACTGCTGAGGTCGATGCAGTGCAGCGTGCGAAGCCGAAAGGAACGTTGTATGCAAGGAAAAGGGATGCAAACCCAGGGCAAGCGCGCGGGAACTGTGAGCGGTGTGGAATGCAACATGCACCGAAGCAGTGTCCAGCATTCGGGAAGGAATGTCGCAAGTGTGGCGGAAAGAATCACTTCGCAAAGACCTGCTTCTCGAAGAAGAGGGTGCAACTCGTGGAGAAAAAGAGCGACAGCGAAGAGGATCAGTTCTTCGTGGACGCCATCGAGGGTGAGACGAGCGCTGATGAATGGATTGTGTGCTTGGATGTGAATGGCACGGACATGTCACTGAAGCTCGACACAGGTGCGCAGGTAAACATCCTGCCAATGAAAGACTTTAAAAGACTGAAAAACAAACCGAAAATAAGAGACAAAAAGATTAATCTGAGAACATATGACGATAAGCCAATACCCACTAAGGGAATGTGCAGGGTTACACTGTCAAGCAAAGATAAGACAGTGAATGCATTGTTTGTACTTGTTGATGGAAATAGACAAGCAATTTTGGGTTTGAAAACATGCGATCAGCTAGGTCTGATCAAGAGGGTGAATGTCATTGATACAGACAAGGTGACAGCACGAGAAAACACAGAGGCTACTACAAGTAGGCCCAAACACACTGACTGGGTGAAGGAATACAAAGAGGTGTTCAAAGGAATAGGCCGCCTACCAGGCAAACAAAAAATTAGGCTGAAAGAGAATGCAGAGCCAGTCATACATCCAGCAAGAACAGTGCCAATAGCTCTTAAAAAGAGGCTGAGGGAAACACTAGACTCACTGATAGCAGATGGAGTGGTCAGAAAAATTGAAGAACCAACTGAATGGGTTAACTCACTAGTTATAGTGGAGAAGCCAAATGGAGAATTGAGATTGTGCATAGATCCGAAAGATCTAAATAAGGTAATACAGCGTGAGCATTACAGGCTACCAACAAAATCTGACATAACCAGCACAATGAGTGGAGCAAGCTACTTCACAAAATTAGATGCCAAATCTGGGTTTTACCAAATAGTGCTCGATGAGGAAAGCGCTAAATAGTGCACATTTAACACACCATTTGGAAGGCATTGCTTTCTACGAATGCCGTTCGGGATTAGCTCAGCCCCTGAGATTTTCCATAGAACTGTGCAGCAATTGTTCGACGGAATAGAAGGGGTGGGAGTTTTTCTTGATGATGTGGTAGTCTGGGGAAAAACAAAAGAGGAGCACGACGAAAGGTTGGCTAGAGTTCTCACACAGGCGCAAAAGTCAGGTATGAAACTGAATAAGAGTAAGTGCCAATTTGGGGTACAGGAGATTACATACCTGGGAGAGAAGTTATCTGGGGCAGGCGTGCAACCAGATCCGGAAAAAGTGCGGGCCATAGCAGAGCTGCCAGTACCGCAGGACAAAAATGACTTGCAAAGAGCCTTAGGGCTAGTCAATTACATGGGGAAATTTATCCCAAATCTATCAGCTAACACAATAGCTCTTAGAAGCTTGTTAGAGACCAATACAATGTGGCAGTGGATGGCAGAGCATGCCAGAGAATGGGAGTGGCTCAAAAGCAGTCTAATACAGGAGCCAGTGTTAAAATTCTATGATCAGGACAAACCGCTAAAAGTGTCCACAGATGCGTCCAAAGCCGGCCTAGGAGCTGTGCTATTGCAAAAACATGATACAGAGTGGTATCCAGTTGCATACGCGTCGCGCACCATGACAAGCGCAGAAAGAAATTACGCGCAAATAGAGAAGGAGACTCTAGGCGCAGTGTTTGGATGTGAGAAGTTTCACGAATATGTGTATGGACGGTCAGTAATACTAGAAACAGACCACAAACCACTGATTGCGATCTCACAGAAGCCACTGGGTGACGCACCGCCGCGCATCCAGCATCTAATGTTAAGATTACAGAAATATGACTTGAAATTTGAGTTTACACCAGGCAAGCAACTAGTTGTAGCCGATGCGCTGAGTAGGGCTAGCTTGTGCAACACCAACAGCACAACAGAGGAAGCTGTGCAAATACATGTAGACTCTATTAGGGCACACATGCCAGTGTCAGATGTAAAATGGACGAAGATAGTGAAAGAAACACAAAAGGATGAGAAACTAAAAAGAGTAATGGAACAGATACATCAACCAGGACAGGTTATGCTTGACAAGCCTTACCAACACTTTAAAGGTGAACTGTCTGTGTTAGATGGGGTTCTGTTAAAGGGTACAAGGATAGTCATACCCACCTCCATGAGATCAGAAATGGTTAAATTAGTGCATGAGGGGCATTTGGGTATTGAAAAGTGCAAAAGACGTGCACGTGATGTTTTGTATTGGCCCAGCATGCACAAGGACATTGAGGCATATGTGCAGCGCTGTGAGACTTGCCAGCGCCACAGGTATCAACAGCCAAAGGAGCCTATGAGGCCCCATGAGAAGCCTCAAGGTCCATGGAGAAAGGTGGGCATGGATCTATTTCAGCTTAAGGGCAAGGACTATCTGTTAGTCATGGACTATCATTCCACCTACCCTGAGTTTGCAGGGTTGAGTGACACAACAGCAGAAAGGGTGGTTGCACATACAAAGACAATGTTCGCACGCCATGGAATCCCAATGACTGTTGTAAGCGATAACGGACCACAATTCACGAGTCAGTGCTTCAAAGACTTTGCAGACACATATGGGTTCAAGCACGTGACCTCAAGCCCTCTGTACCCACAGTCAAATGGGTTAGCAGAGAAAGGGGTGCAAATTGTGAAGCGCATACTGAAAAAGGCTGCAGACAATGCAGAAGACCCACATCTGGTGATCCTGAATTACCGAGCATCACCACTGGAGAATGGACTTTCCCCAGCAGAAATGCTCATGAACCGGAAACTCAGAACGCGACTTCCATCAGCATCTCAGGTGATGGAAAAGAGAGATGTGAGGCGTGATGAGAGGCAAACTGAACTGTACAACAGAACAGCACGACCTCTGAGACCACTTGCACATGAGGACATTGTGCGAGTGAGATGTGATGGAGAATGGGGACCGCTGGCAAAAGTGGTCAAAGAAACAACTCCCAGATCATATGAAGTCATCACAGAGCATGGGAAAACAATGAGGCGAAACCGACGTCACTTACTGAAAGTGCCTCAGACAAAAATGAGAGTCACAGACAGTGAAACAAGCGACATGCCAATTCCCAGCCAAACCGAACAACCAGAAATGGCGGAGAACCAGAACTTAGAGACAGACACTAACGAACAGACTGAGGTGACACAAAACAGAAGCTCACAAAGGCAAATTGTGAAACCGAAAAGATTGATTGAGGAAATGTAAGGAGTACTGAGATGAATGGAAAAAAAAAAATGTGTTGATGTTGAGTTGTAAACAGAGAAAATGTTGAAGTTGTGATTCAGTGTACAAGGTTGACAGAGATGTAAACAGAAATGGAGTTTATTTTGTTTATTGAAATTTGAGAAACAGTTTATGGCTCAATAAGATTTAAAGTCCTGGAATGGATTGTGTGTATTTGAAAGGATGTCAACAGTTTTAAGTTTATAGTTGGACATGACCTTTACTTGAAAAAAAAAGGGAGATGTATTGATATGTGAAGTTCATATAGAGTCACCACAAGAGGGCAGTATGACCCTGGCCATGACCTAAGTATATAAGGAGTTGTACATGAGCCACTGAGTTGTTGGTTGCAGTTGCAGTGACAAGTAAACGTTCAAACTGATACTCGGTGTGTGTGTGCCTCGTCATTACACATGTGCTGTGTAATTGCAAGCCTTGTCATGCTTGGTGTATCATGTAAACACATAAAATATCAGAGCGATTTTGCCGTCATTACGCACGTGTGTCATACAGTGCTAGTATAGCCTGCTGATATTTCTAGTCTTCTAGTTACCTCCGCCAAGGAGGTTATGTGATCATCAGCGTTGGTTTGTCTGTTTCTTTGTTAGCAAGATAACTCAAAAAGTTATGGACGGATTTTCATGAAATTTTCTCATATTGTCAGAAATGGGGTATCCTACAGATGATTAGATTTTGGTGGTGATCCGGATCACCATCTGGATCCAGGAATTTTTTAATGGATTCTTTTTTTTTTTTATTTAACATTGCGAGATAGGGCCATTTTCAATATTTTATTTATGATGTTAAACACTGTATGGGGGGAACTGTGGCGCTTGGCGGAGGTCTGCGCTCTCCGAGTGCTTTTCTAGTATTCATAATACATCACATCTGGCCTATTCAAAGTTCTATGCAGTGTTAAGATAGTCTTTTGAATGCAAATTTAATGAATGAATGAATCTTTATTTTGGATAGATTAAAAGTAAAGATTAAAAAGAAACAGAATAATATAACAAAGGCGAAAAAATCCAACAAGGTCAAATTAAACAATAACTCCTCTGATTCTACAGTTCAACATAAGTTATCTGAAATGGGTGATGGCTGAAGCCGCAGCTTATACTGCCCACCCATATTCCATCCAAGAATTCAAAAGAAAAACAAAACAAGAGCGATTACAATTCAGAACAAAGCTAAGACAAAATGTGACAAAAAAAAAAAAACTAAGTAACAGCACAACGCAGACTGGATATGTCAATCCTTATGTGAGTTTACATGTCGTCTTGTAAATATGTTTGGAGTATTTCTTCCTTTAGTTTTTGTTTAAATTGTCCAAGCGTTGTACATGATTTTAATTCAGGTCCAAAATCGTTCCACAATCTGACTCCTTGTACTGAAACACAGTGTTGCTTGGTGGTAGTTCTCACTGAAGGTTTTTGAAATATACATGTTCCTCTGAAATGATATTGTTTCTCCCTTATTTGGAACAACTTTTGGATATTTGTGGGCAGTGATAGATTCTTAGCTTTAAACATTATTACTGCAGTTTTAAAGTCAACCAGATCTTTCAACTTGAGAGCTTTTAATTTAAGAAAAAGTGGGTTTGTTGGTTCCCTGTAAGCAGCTTTGTTTATTATTCTAATAGCTCTCTTCTGAAGCATAAAGACTGGATATATGTTTGTTTTATATGTATTTCCCCATACTTCAGTACAATATGTCATGTATGGGAGTATTAATGAATGATACAAAGTACATAATGTGGGTTGATTCAGCAAATATTTCACTCTGTGTAGTATTGCAATTGATTTAGATATTTTACCTTTAATATAATTAATATGTGACTTCTATGTCAAATGCTAATATTTGTTTGACACTGCGGCCCCTGGACCCCGGCTAGCTACTAGGCTTTTCAGGTTTGAAAGTTGAAGAAATATGAGGTTGTTAGCTACATTCTAACTTGATTTAATGCTAATATTTGTTTGGCGTCGGGGGGCTTCGCCCCGACGCCAAATAGTCCTGGTGAACCCCTCCCACCAGGACTTTGTCCTGGACCTACCGGGGCCTGTGGCCCCTGGACCCTGGCTAGCTACTAGGCTTTTCAGGTTTGAAAGTTGAAGAAATATGAGGTTGTTAGCTACATTTAACTAGATTTAATGCTAATATTTGTTTGGCAAATATTAGCATTATTATTATTAGCATTAGCATTATTAGCATTAGCATTAGCATCGGCCCCTGGACCCTGGCTAGCTACTAGGCTTTTCAGGTTTGAAAAGTTGGCAGGTATGCAGTCAGCAGCCAAGTTTTCCACATCCCCAGGTATGATCAGCACCTAGTTGGTCCTGGTAGTGATTCTTTGACCCTCCAGCAGAGTTGGCCTTGGTGTATCTGGCCATGAAGCACTCTGACAGACAGTGGATACACACTAGCATTTGTGGCGCAGTGGTTCTTCATGCAGAAGATACAGAGGGTCACTCACTGATACCCACAGGTGTTTCAGTGAGTCCTTAGCAGCAAGGTGTTCCTGTTGGCCTGTCTCACACCGTGCAGCTGTTGTTCACTTGGGGGGCAACATTTCTAGAAGAATGTGTAATGACAGCGACTCAACTGTAGGAGTCCAGGAGAGTCCTGATGTTCTGTGTTGCCAGTTTCAGGTTGAAGGATTTGTTTCTTCTGTTTTTACTGTCCAGGTATGAGTTGAGTGGACATTTTTAGGTCTCCTTTTCTAGTTCCCTCCTTAGATTAAAGTGAGGGAAATAATCCCTAAATAGGGTCTGCTGAGAATAGGGACTGCCCTGGTTCCCCCTCCTGTCCCGACATACCATCACATGTACACTGCTGTGTGTTTATAGAATGGGTTGTGAGCTCTGTGTGTGTGTGTGTGTGTGTGTGCTCAGTGTTGTCCTTTGTCCAGATTAAGCCTCGCTCTCTCAGAACTCCCAGAATCCTCCTGTTGGGTCCACCAGGGTCGGGGAAGAGTCTCCAGGCCAGACTGCTGTCAGAGAGATTCAAGATGGTGGACGGTAATCTGACCTGGGTTGTGTGGTTGTGTGTTAGTGATGTGTATCATCAGTTGCGTGTCTGTGTGTTGTTTCAGTTTGCTGTGGTCACTTACTGAGGTCTGTATCGGCTGATGGGTCTAGTCTGGGTGAGGAGATTCGATCCTACCTGGATGATGGATGTCCAGGTGAGTCACAGTAGAGACGTCATGTTCAACCCGAAAACCTCCTTCCTCCTCCTCCTCCTGCCCCCCTTCCCCCAGTATAATTCAGGTCCATCCCCCAGGTCTAAGATTCAGGTGTAGAATGTCTCTGATCCAGTTCCAGATTCTGTGGTCCTGAAGGTCCTTGAGGACCATCTCAGCAGGGTGGACTGTAGCTGTAGAGGCTGGGTCCTCCATGGGTTTCCCCGAGATGTGGAGCAAGGTCGGAGCCTGCAGGAAAGTCAACATCGGCCCAACAGGTATGAGTACTACTGCTACTACCCCATGTACTACAGTACTACCATGATTATACCAGCAGTCCTGGTCTCTACCATGTCAGATCCTTGTGGTACCAGATAACATGTGTTGGAGATCTCTGCTGTAGCTAACTTTGTAACTGTGACATCATCAGAGTGTTCTTTCTGGATCTGACCGATGATGTCTGCGTAGAGAGGATCAGTCTGAGGACCATCGACCCCATTACTGGACACAGGTCAGAGGACACCAGTGCTGTCTCTGGGGTGGTTGACCCTGAAATACTCACCCTGTCCTCACCTGTCCACACATTTGTCTACTCACCTGCTTCTTCTTCTTCTTTTAGATTTGATTGGCGGTTGGCAACCAGTTTACAGGTGTATTACCTCCACTGACTTGATTATCATCACTCTATATCTTCTTCTTATCAGCTCCTGAACGTCCAGGACACAGTCCAAGGACAGATAATTTTTCACACATGGAGAGTTGTTCAGAACTCCTTATACAAAGATATATAGAGTGATGCTAATCAAGTCAGTAGTGGTAATGCAGCTGTAAGGTGGTTGCTAACTGCCAATCAAATCTAAAAGAAGAAGAAGATTTGATTGGCAGGTGGCAACCAGCTCACAGTTACATTACAGCCACTGACTTGATTATCATCACTGTATATCTTTGTATAAAGAGTTCTGAACAACTTCTTATGTGTGAAAAAATTATCCGTCCTTGGACTGTGTCCGAGGTGCGGCCAAGCTCTACACACCTGTCCTCATGCCTGTCCTCACCTGTGTATGTTCCCCTGTGTAGGTACCACTTTGTGACCTGTCCTCCTCCTCCAATCTCTGAGATCCAGAACAGACTGAAGACCAGACCTGAGGACAAGCTGGACGCCGTGACCCAGAGACTGGACCAGTACAAGACTAGGACTGTTGCTCTACAGGTACACTAATGCACATTAAAACACTCTCCACTACGCTGTAATACACATTAACGTGTGTGTGTGTTTGTGTGTGTGTAGTGTGTGTTTCCAGATGCCGTCCACGTCGATGCGGATCAGGACCCTCTCCGTGTCTTTGAGGTGCTACAGAGCAGACTAACCTCAGACCAACCAGTCAGATAGACACTCCAGATCATGTGATCATGGGTGTAGTCAATAAAGTTTGTTGTTGTTCCTACAAGATTTCGTGTGTTGATGAGTTGTGATTCACACAAAGAGCATGTCCACCAAAATAAAAGCATCGAAGTTCCCCTGTTCTTCTGTCTGGGTTCCTCCTTGATTCTACTTAGCAGTGTCATGTATCGGGCAGGCATGGAAGGTTAGACCCAACTGCAGGCTTTTCCAGTTCACAGGGATTTATTTAACAATGAAACAAAGCACAGCACAGTGGCTGAAAAAAAAACACTGAACTAAACTGAGAAGGAAATAAACTAAGAGCGAGGGACCGAAGATTACAAACCAGGATCTTGGAAGCTCAAAGAGGAGATACCATAACAGGTACAATGTCGCAGCACAGAACAGGAGGGGAGAGCTAAACTTCTGCTAAAATTCATGATTAGACATACAGAACAGCTGGGACGCACAGAGGAAAATAATCAGAGTAATGAGGTTGGAAAACAAAGCGTAAATTGTGAACTATAACTACTAACCATGAAGGGACACCACAACAATGAAAGTAAACAAGAACAAGTCAGGAAGTACTTCAAAATAAGACCAAAGACCAAAAATAAAACAAGATAACAAAACAGACGAGGAAGGTAGACGAGACATGAGGGATGTAAGAACTAAGAAGCTAGACCAGACTAAAATATAAACTAATGCCTAAACAGAATAAACCAGAGCAAGAAACAAACTCAAAGGGTGGAGAATGATCCAATAGTCATGCTCCCCTGACAAGTAGAGCACGGGGGGGCTGAAAAGTTCATAGTGGTCAAATTTGAGCAAATGTGGTTTAGTTTTCAACAGACTCTCCCCTTCGGTCCACACACTTCTTCTGTCGGTGTAGCAGCGCCTGGATCCCTGCGGTTGAAAAATAAACCACATTTGGTTAAATTTGACCACGATGGGACTTTTCAGCCCCTGTACCATGGCCAGCTGACGAGACGCAGCCTGCAGCATTAATTAACAATACTCCCTTTATTTGCTGGAGGTGAGGCAAGTTTATTTGTATAGAGCCAAGACTGAAATGTTGCCATTATCTGTATTGGAGTGGATATCATTAAGGACCTTAACTAAAGCTGCCTCAGTGCTGTGGTGTGGCCAAAAACCTGACTGGAAGACATCAAAACAGTTATTTAACCCCTTGAACTCTGATGAATTTCCCTAAAAATGCCTAAAAATAACATAAAGTAAATCAAAAGCTGTTATTCAACCCTTTGCAGCATCTTCATGGGGTTGGTCTCATTTAAAAGAAAACACTTTGAATTTTTTGGCAAAACAGTCATAATCTCTCTAAGTGCTCCTGTCACTGAGTAACAGTCATCTAAACATACTGAATCTGAAGAAAGTCACCAATGACCAGGTGAGAGCAAGATTGCTTAGAGAACCAGACTTATCTCTGAGTAAAGCTGTGGATATATGCAGAGCTAATGAAGCCACACAAAGCCATATGAAAGCTTTACAAGAAGAAACAGAAGTTTCAGGAAACAAGCTAAGAAAAATAAAGCTAACTTAAGAGGTCTAAAGAAAGTGATGTCCACGCAAAAAGAGAATGCAATAAATGTGGGTATAAACATGAGCCTCGCAAGTGTCCTGTGTATGGGCAAACATGTAAAGTCTGCTCACGAAAAAACCATTTTGCTCGCATGTGCCACACAAGGATGCACAAAGAAAGCAGCGAAGGTTCACACAGACAGGAGAAAAATGTGAATGAGATAGAACAAGAGGAAAAAGAAATGTTTATTGGAACCATTGAGCCAAAGAGAAGAGAAAATAAAAAGCCAGCTCATGTTGATACGATGAATGTCGAAGAAGCTGAAAAATCAAGATGGACAGAAGTTCTGACAATGAATGGTGAACAGGTCGTCTTCAGATTAGATACAGGTGCATGTTGCAATGTGCTGCCTCTCAAAATCTTAGTGACCAAAGGAGATATGCTACTGTTTGAATCCAGAACAAAGTATCATATTCTCGCCACAAGATGGAACCAGTGGGCATGGCAAAGCTGAAATGTGAATACAAAACTCAAGAACAGGAGCTTGAATTTCAAGTTATAAAAGCTGATTTGCCAGCGATCCTTGGAGGGGATTCATGTGAACAACTGGGACTGATAACCAGAGTCCACAAGGTGGACAGAGAAGAGGAAACTGACATTCTGACAGAATACAAAGATGTTTACAGGACGGGTGTGTGTACCGGGACTACATCACATTCAGGTCGACCCAGCAGTAACTCCAGTGATTCACCCACCCAGAAAGGTGCCTTTAGCACTGAAGGATGATATAAAAAAAGAACTGGAAAGAATGGAGACTCTGGGTGTGATTGAGAAGCAAACAGAGCCAACTGATTGGGTCAACAGCATGGTCATTGTCAAGAAAGCAAATATCGATAAAAGAATAAGAATATGCATAGATCCTCAAGATCTTAACAAAGCTATAAAAAGAGAGCACTATCCCCTACGAACAGTGGAAGAAGTCGTTGCAGAGATGCCGAATGCAAAGGTGTTTTCAGTGCTAGACGCAAACCATGGCTTCTGGCAAATACAGCTTGATGAAGAAAGCTCCAAGTTATGTACCTTTAACACACCATTTGGTAGATACCGATTTAAGAGCCTTCCCTTTGGTGTGTCATCAGCCCCAGAAGTCTTCCAAAAGTACATCGCTCAGAGACTGGAGGACCTGGAAGGAGTTGAGAATGTTATGGATGACATCCTGGTGTGGGGTGTAAATAAAGAACAACATGACAAAAGGCTGAGACAACTACTGGAAAGAGTGAAAAGCATTAATCTGAAACTGAACGAGGACAAATGTAAGATTGGTATGACTGAAATACGATATATTGGACACATTCTGAGTGCAGAAGGCCTGAAGCCAGACCAAGAAAAAGTCAGAGCAATAGTTAACATGCCTCAACCAGAAGATGTGGCTGCACTCAAAAGATTTCTCGGTATAGTGCAGTACCTTGCAAAGTTCATACCAAACCTGTCAGAGGTAAGTGCACCACTCAGAAAACTTATGGAAGGAGAAGTTGCATGGCACTGGGAGTCACATCAACAAAAGAGCTTTGAACAGCTGAAGTCACTTGTCAGTGAAACCCCTGTGCTGAGATTTTATGACATAAATAAACCAGTTACATTGTCTGTGGATGCAAGCTCTGAAGGATTGGGAGCTGTGATATTGCAAGAGGGTCAGCCAGTGGCTTATGGTTCAAGATCGCTAACAGACACACAGAAAAGATATGCACAAACTGAAAAGGAACATTTGGCTATTGTGTATGGCTGTGAGAAATTCAAGCAGTATCTGTATGGAAGACCAGTACAGGTTGAGTCAGACCATAAACCACTGGAAGCTGTGTTCAAAAAAGGGTTGCATAAAGCACCACCCAGACTACAACGTATGCTGATGAGTCTGCAGCCTTTCAACCTGCAGGTTACATATAAACCAGGCAAAGACTTGTACATTACAGACACTCTGAGCAGAGCTTTTCTTAAAGAGCAGACAGAAAAACTATTGGAGGAGGAACTTGAAGTTAATCTACTTACAGCACACTTACCTGTCTCAGAGGAAAAGCTGAAGTTATTCCAGAAAGCAACAGCAGCAGATGAGGAACTGCAAATGTTAATAAAAGCAGTTCAGTCAGGATGGCCAGCACAAGTCAGTCAAGTTCCAGCTGAGATAAGGAAGTATTGGACATTCAGAGAGGAACTCACAAGCTCAGAAGGACTAATATTCAAGAACTCCAGACTTGTGGTGCCTCAAAGTCTGAGAAAGGAAATGCTTCAGAAAATCCATGAAGCACATCTTGGCGTTGTTAAATGCAAAGAAAGAGCAAGAGATGTTTTGTTTTGGCCCAGTATGTCTAAACAAATAGAAGAAACAGTGCTAAGGTGTTCTATCTGTAACACACACAAGAGGAACAATGTCAAAGAACCACTTCAGAGTCATGACATTCCCAGCAGAGCTTGGGCAAAAGTTGGTGTTGATCTTTTCCATTTTGACCAAGGTGATTATCTACTGTATGTAGATTATTACTTAAAATATCCTGAAATTGCCAAATTGCCACAAACAACAAGCAAACATGTCATTGTAACGCTTAAATCTATGTTTGCCAGACATGGAATTCCAGACAAGCTCATGTCAGACAATGGACCACAGTTTTCAAGTGCAGAGTTCAGACAGTTTGCAGAAACGTGGGAGTTTAAACACACCACATCAAGCCCGGGATACCCACAATCAAATGGGCAAAGTGAATGTGCAATTCAAACAATAAAAAACCTACTGAAGAAGGCACAAGAGAGCCAAGGAGATCCTTATATTGCTCTTCTTGAATACAGAAATTCGCTCTTGGATGGAATCAAATTGTCTCCAGCACAATTGTTGATGAATCGGAGACTGAAAACAAAATTGCCAACATCAGGTCAGCTGTTAATGCCACAGCTGAACAAGAATAAGCAAAAACAACTGAAGGAGAGACAGATGAGACAGAAACATTACTTTGACTGTGGAGCCAGAGCCTTACCTGCTCTACAAGAGGGAGAGACAGTTAGATTCAGAGCTGAGAATACATGGCAACCAGCTATTGTGGTAAAGAGCCAAAACACACCAAGATCATTTGTGATTCAGACCCCTGGGGGATGTAAATTCAGGAGAAACAGGCACCATCTACTGAAGTGCAGAGAAGAAAGTGTTCCTAAAACCACAAACACTGATCAGGAGGATTTCCCGACCCCTGCTTGTGAGCCAACAGAGACCATCTCATCGGAGCAAGCACCTGTTCATTCTCCTGTAAAGGAAACTGAGAATTCCAAAGCAGTTACTGAAGAGCCAAGGAAAACTTCACGCTTTGGCAGACTGATTAAACCCCCACAATGTTATACAATGTGAAACAACATAAAGAAATGTTCAAGTGTATCTTAAGGGATGTAAGCCCTGTAATGAAAAGAAAAGCAGTTGTTCAGGTTAAAACCATACTTTTTAACTTGTGAGTCATATTAGGATTTATTGTTTTTCTGTAACAATATAGTATGATATTCTACTTCTAAAGAAGGGAGATGTAATGTAGTAATTCAATTCAATTCAATTCAATTCAATTCAACTTTATTTATATAGCGCCATTTCACAACAACAGTCATCTCATAGCACTATCAACTGTAGGGGGAACCCCCACAGTTGCAGAAAGACCCCAGCAATCAGGCGATCCCCTGTGAGCAGCACTTGGCGACGGTGGAGAGGAAAAACTCCCTTTTAACAGGAAGAAACCTCCAGCAGAACCAGGCTCAGGGAGGGGCAGTCATCTGCTGCGACTGGCTGGGGGGTGAGGGGATAGAGAAGAAGAAAAGAACAGACATGTAGAGAGCAAACAGCACGATGGGGACTCAATCTATGGGAGAGAACAAACAAATGTTAATGACCAGCAAAAAAAAAAAAAAATATATTTCATAGAGAGTGAGGAAAGGAGTGAGGCCCAGTGCATTACTGGAGGTCCCCCGGCTGACTAAACCTATTAGCAGCATAACTAAGGGAGGGTTCAGAAAACACATGATCCCTCCCTAATTGTAGGCTATATCAAAAAGGTAGGTTTTAACCCTATTCTTAAAAACAGAGATCGAGTCTGACTCCCGAATCCAGATTGGCAGCTGATTCCACAGGAGAGGAGCTTGAAAACTGAAGGCTCTGCCTCCCATTGTACTTTTGGAGATTCTAGGTATTACAAGTAAACCTGCATTTTGGGAGCGTAGTGCTCTGTTAGGATGATACGGTAGTATCAGATCTTTTAAATAAAAAGGAGCCTGATTGTTTAGAGCTTTGTAAGTAAGAAGAAGGATTTTAAACTTAATTCTAAACTCTATGGGAAGCCAATGAAGGGAGGCCAGAACCGGAGAGATATGATCTCTCTTTCTAGTACCTGTTAAAACTCTTGCTGCAGCATTTTGGATCAGCTGAAGACTTTTTAAAGATGTTTTAGGACAACCTGATAATAAAGAATTACAATAATCTAATCTCGAGCTAACAAAAGCGTGGATCAGCTTCTCAGCATCAATCAAGTAATGTGGTCTGCCACTAGGGGCGCTGTTAAGTGTTGTATGCAGATTAAGAAGGAGAGTAAAAACGGTTGCTGTTGTTGACGTTACTGAAGACCTCGCTGTCCTGTCTGTTTATTACCTCCGCCAGGCCGAAAAGGCCAGGAGGAGGTAATGTTTTTGCCGGGGTTTGTCTGTGTGTCTGTCTGTTTGTCTGTTGGTTAGCAAGATAACTCAAAAAGTCTTGGACGGATTTCCATGAAACTTTCAGGCGTTGTTGGAAATGGTACAAGGAAGAACTGATTAAATTTTGGGGGTGATCCGGTTCACCGTCTGGATACAGGAATTTTTAAAGCATTTTTCAACACTGACATACGGCCATTTTCAACATGTGCGCAGGCGCAATGGAGGGCGCTGGTCGTCGTGTCTGCAACACAAACTCTGCATTCTTCAACGTTTTAGGCACAAAAGCACGCGGAAAACACTGCTGGCCTGGGCCCGCCAGCGTGCCTGTGTTTGCGCGCAACTGCAAAACCTCACACGGGCAGCTGTCCGCCGACGGATTCTTTGGCAGAAATTCCCCGGCCAGCCATAGGAGCTGCACATTTGGCAGAAATTCACTGGCCAGCCATAGGCGCTGCGCATTTGGCAGAAATTCACTGGCCAGCCATAGGCGCTGCGCATTTGGCAGAAATTCACTGGCCAGCCATAGGCGCTGCGCAAAAACGAGCTCTCTGCCGGCGAAGCTTCTAAATTCTCGTTTGCCACGGAGCGCAACCCAAAAAAAAAAATAATATAATATAAAACCCACGGCAACCTGTCTACCCAATTTGCATCCGTCAGTGGAGGAGATGGACACAACAGCAACGCTTCAGTTTATTACCTCCGCCAAGGAGGCAATGCTTTTACTACTGAACCACTAATCCTATCACTATCAGATTGATTGTCATTGATTAATTGTGTGTTTATTGCACTGTCCCTGTCAAATAAACAAATAATCATTGTGAATCCAATTGCTAGTCATATGTTTACATGCTCAAGGAATCTGAAAACCTACACACAAACACTGTATGGGGGGAATTGTGGCGCTTGGCGGAGGTCTGCGCTCTCCGAGTGCTTTTCTAGTTCCACTTGCTCTCCTTAAAAACACACTAAAATACATTACAGCAGCAGCACTTAGAGCTGGCTTGAAAAAAGAGCTGGACAGAATGACCCAACTGGGTGTTATTGAGCGAGTGGAGGAGCCCACTGATTGGGTGAATTCCATCACATGTACCAAGAAACAGAATGGAGAGTTACGAGTTTGCCTTGATCCTAAGGATTTGAATGAGAATATTAAAAGAGAATACTACCCAATCCCAACATGAGATGAGCTAACCAGTGAAATGGCAGGTGCTAAATATTTTAGCAAACCGGATGCCTCGCAGGGATTTTGGCAGCTGAAGCTGGATCCAGAAAGTAGCAGGTACTGCACCTTCAACACACCATTTGGGCGGTACTGTTTTCTGAGGCTTCCGTTTGGTATTATCTCAGCTCCAGAGATTTTCCACAGGGCGATGGAGTCCATAATTGAGGGTTCTAGAGGGCACAAGAGTGTACATTGATGATTTGGTGGTCTGGGGAGCGACACGCCAGCAACATGATCAAAGACTAAAAAAACTCCTTAACAGGGTTCAGGACAGTGGACTAATACTGAACAGAAAAAAATGTCAGTTTGGTGTCACAGAAATTACCTTTTTGGGAGACAAACTTTCAGGTGAAGGGGTTGAGCCTGATCAGTCAAAAGTGCAGGCTATACTGGACATGCCTGCTCCCACTGATAAAAAAGGAGTCCTGAGAGTCATGGGAATGATCAACTTCCTTGGAAAATTCATTCCTCATCTTTCTTCCAAAGCAGCATGCCTCAGAGAGTTGCTCCAACATAACAAGGAATTTGAGTGGTCGAAACAACATGAAAAAGAATGGAATAAGCTAAAGGAAATTCTAACCACAGAGCCTGTCCTCACATTCTTTGACCCCTCAAAACCAACAAAGATCTCCACTGATGCCTCAAAGGATGGTTTGGGAGCTGTTCTGCTTCAAGCTACAGGGGATAAATGGCAGCCAGTAGCATACGCGTCGAGATCAATGACAGAGACGGAAAAACGCTACGCCCAAATTGAAAAAGAGACTCTGGGTTTATTGTTTGGGTGTAGTAAGTTTCACGGTTATGTCTATGGTTTGCCAACCTTTACTGCAGAGACTGATCATAAACCACTGGTGTCAATTGTAAAGAAAAACCTCAATGACATGTCTCCGAGAATACAGCGCATGATGATGAAACTCCAGCAATATGACTTTGAGCTAATCTACACGCCAGGCAAATATATAGTGCTAGCGGATGCTTTGTCACGGGCACCTGTATCAAGCAGCTGCACAGAGTCCATCTCCACAACAGATGATGTGGAAACTCATGTCAACATGGTGACAGCTTCACTCCCTGCATCAGATGTGATGCTAGAGCAAATTGCACAGAAAACGGCAAAGGACCCTGTGCTGCAAAAGGTTGTCCAGCAGATTCATGGAGGTTGGGCAAAGGGAAGCTGCCCACAGTACTACTCAGTGAGAGCAGATCTGAGTGTGGCAAATGGCCTTGTGCTGAGACAGAACAGGATTGTTATTCCTCAGTCTATGCACCAGGACATGCTGCATCGTATCCATGAAGGACATCTTGGAATAGAAAAATGCAAAAGGAGAGCCAGAGAAGCAGTTTATTGGCCAGGTATCAATATGGATATCGAGAACATGATAGGGAAATGCAACACATGTCTCACACACCACTACAAACAGACAAAAGAGCCAATGCTGATTGCAGAGCAACCAACTGCACCATGGCAAAAAGTGGGCACTGATCTCTTCCATTTGCATGGCAAGGACTATGTCTTAGTCATAGACTATTATTCAAACTACCCTGAGGTAGCCCAGCTCACTAGTACATCAGCACAGTCTGTCATCACACACATAAAAAGCTTCTTTTCTAGACATGGAATCCCACAGTGTGTGGTGAGTGACAATGGCCCCCAGTACAACTGTGCAGAATTCAGGGAGTTTGCCAAGCAGTATGGATTTCATCACACTACATCTAGCCCACTGCATCCACAGGCTAACGGACAAGCTGAAAAAGGAGTCCAAATTGTAAAAAGACTTTTGAAAAAAGCAAGAGATAGCAATACTGACCCGTATCTTGCTTTGCTAAGTTACAGGTCAGCAGCACTAGAGTGTGGAGCATCACCAGCAGAGCTGCTAATGCGTCGTAGGCTGCGCACCACGTTACCACACATTATCACAGAAGAAGACAAGGACAACAACAGAGAACTGACTAACAAGAGAAAGAAACTGAAACTCAAACAGAAAATGAACTATGACAGATCAGCAAGGAGACTGGAACCTCTTTGTGAAAGGGACATTGTGAGAATTGAAGATCCTAATACCAGAAAGGCAACACTTCTCAGTGAGGTGGGTCCCAGATCCTATACAGTGAGGACAGAGGATGGACAAGTGTTCAGAAGGAACAGGAAGAGTCTTTTGAAGATTCTGGAGGACACTGAAGGGCAACCTCAGGAAACTGAGTCTGGAAAGGATGTGAATGTGACACTAGATTTGCAGCACACTGAGCCTCCTTCATCTTCCCCAGATGTTGTCACTCCAGCTCTGAGACGATCCACCAGAAACAGGAAGCCACCTCAGAGACTCAGAGAACAGTGAACTGTTGAAGTTGTTTAAAAAAAAAAAAAGAGTTGACAGTTACATGTTATTTGTTACAAATGGAATAGTTGTGGCTTTCTTGTTTTGTTTGGTTATCAGTACACAGTATATTTGTGAAAAAAAGGAAAAGTTTTCTGTGTACTGCATTAAGACATCTTGAATGTTAGTAAGAAGGTCTTGAAATGCTGTATATGTGTTAGAGTTGCCAAGTTATACTAACCTGTTCAGGAAAGGGGATATACTGATAGGTGTTACCACAAGGTGGCAGTACGATCACATGAGATAGCAGATAGATTCAGGAAGTGGTAAAACATGTGAACCGGAAGTGATAATATAAAAAGGCAGCACGTCTTGCTGGCATGGTGATTAAGAATAAGTGACTTTGTTATAAGTAAGATAAGATAAGATAAGATAAGATAAGATAAGCCTTTATTAGTCCCACAATGGGGAAATTCCAGGATTGCAACAGCACAGGGATAGCAACACTCAGAGCAACAATCAGAAGGCAAGAGAAAAAAACAAGAGCAGCGAGTATACATATGTACATATAAACATAACTATATAGACACACGGTGCGGAGCATTGTAGCTAGATGGAATAAATATGTAAATATATAAACACACACGGTGCGGAGCATTGTAGCTTGATGGAATGAAACAGCATAACCTGTCTATTTAGTTATCCTACATGGTATGATTATGTGCCCATACATATTGTCACCCTCCGTAGCTACCGGTATTTTCCTAGTTGTATACCGGAGGGGACCATTGTGTAAGTCTATTGCATCTTTTGCATTCAATACTATTAGGTTGTCACGTCTTTTTGCTATCTCTGCGAGCAGCCCTGCTTAGGTTGTACAGTCTGACAGCCATAGGTAGGAAGGACCTGCAAAACCTCTCGGTTGTGCACCTAGGATGATGTAGTCTGCTGCCAAATGAGCTCCTTAGTGCATTCAGTGTGTCCTGCATAGGGTGGAACTCGGACTCCAGCAGAGATGACAGTTTAGCCACCATCCTTCTCTCTCCTATCTCCTCCACTGTGTCAAGGCGCTGCCCCAGGACAGAGCTAGCTTTCTTGATCAGTTTGTTCAGTCTCTTCCTATCGGCTGCAGTAATGCCACTGCCCCAGCAGACCACTCCAAAAGTGATGGCTGATGCCACCACCGTGTCATAGAATGTCTTCAGCAGCGCCCCTTGTACACCAAAAGACTTGAGTCTCCTCAGTAGGAACAGCCTGCGCTGTCCCTTCTTGTAGAGTGCGTCGGTATTGTGTGACCAGTCTAGTTTATTGTTCAGATGAACACCCAGGTACTTGTAGGATGTCACCATCTCGATGTCTGTTCCCTGTATATTTACTGGTGCTGTGAGGGGTTGTCCTTGCCTGCGGCAGTCCACCACCAGCTCCTTAGTTTTCCTCACGTTGATCTGGAGGCAGTTCCGATGGCACCAGTCCACAAAGTCCTGGATAAGCCCTCTATACTCAGCTTCATCTCCGTTGGAGATGAGGCCAACAATCGCAGAGTCATCAGAGAACTTCTGTAGATGGCAGTGTGTTGTGTTGTGTGAGAAGTCCGCAGTATAAAGGGTGAACAGGAAGGGAACCAAAACCGTTCCCTGGGGGGCCCCCGTGCTACCGATGATCGTGTCGGACACACAGTCCCGGGTTCTCACAAACTGTGGCCGGTTTGTGAGGTAGTCCAGGATCCATGATGACAGGTGCTGGTCCACCCCTGCGCACAGCAGCTTCTCCTTCAGGATCATCGGTTGGATGGTGTTGAAAGCACTGGAGAAGTCAAAGAACATGATCCTCACTGCATTCCCGGGCTTCTCCAAGTGGAACAGAGAATGGTGAAGGAGGAAGATGACCGCATCCTCCACCCCAATACCATGCTGGTAGGCGAACTGGAGTGGATCCATCGCTGGTCCCACCAGGGGGCGGAGGTCAGCAAGGAGCAGTCTCTCCAGGGTCTTCATCATGTGGGACGTCAGGGCCACTGGTCTGTAGCTGTTCAGATCTTTGGGGTGGGAAGTCTTTGGTACAGGTACCACACAAGATGTTTTCCACAACTGTGGTACCCTCCCCAGCTTCAGGCTCAGGTTGAAGATGTACTCCACAATCCCACACAGCTGGTCTGCACAGGACTTGAGGAGCTTTGCACTGATGCCGTCCGGTCCCGACGCCTTCCTCGCCTTGATCTTCCTCAGCTCCGTACTCACCTGGGTCTTAGTGAGGGTCAGGTTGGGGAGCTGTGTGTTGGGAGTGTGGGGGGTGATGGTGGAGTGGGGAGTGGGCAGCAGGACTTGATGTCTTCAGTGGCAGCAGTGGTTGTTGTGCAGTTGGGGGGGAGGGCGGTTGGTCAAACCTATTAAAAAACAGATTCAGATTGTTCGCCCACTCCCTGCCCCCCGTGGCCTGGGGGGAGGTATTCTGGAGCCCAGAGATGGTTTTAAGGTTTCTCCAGACCCCGCTGATGTCGCTCTGTTGCAGCTTGTCCTCCATCTTCTTCCTGAAGCTGTCCTTGCCTTCTCTGATCTTTCTCCTCAGCTCCCTCTGTACGGACTTCAGCATCTCTCTGGGCTGCACGGTGGCGCAGTGGTTTAGCACTGTGGCAGCACAGTTTTACCCTCGGCCGGGGGATCGCGGGGATCATGAGATCGTGGGTTTGATCCCAGCCCCCGACCAACAGTGAGCTGTGTGGAGTTTGCATGTTCTCCCCGTGTTGCGCAGGTTTACTCCGGCATTTCTCCGGTTTCCTCCCGCACACCAAAACATGTAGGTTTAGGGCGCTCGTGCACGCAGCAACCAGCAGCCGGTGGCTTGTCACCAGACTGCAAACCAAGTCTACCTACGGGTACAAATAAGTAATAAAAAAAAAAAAAAAAAAATCTCTCTGTTCCCCATCCTGAAGATCCTCTTCTTCTCTCTCATAAGTGTTTTTATCTCAGGGTTGATCCAGGGTTTGTTGTTTGAGCAACACCGTATGGTCTTGGTGGGAACAGTGTTGTCCACACAGAAGCTGATGTAGTCCGTGATGGTGTGAGTGAGGCCATCGATGTCCTCACCATGTGGATCGCAGAGCTGCTCCCAGGCGGTGGTTTCAAAACGGTCCTTTAGAGTGTCCATTGCCTCCTCAGACCTGTAGCATCATCGTCTCCTCAAACCAAGACAGAAGATCACTTCTCTCCATTTTACAGGAATTTCACTTTATTCCTTCTACAGGAATACCACTTTTCTGCATTCTACAAGAATATCACTGGCTTTCATATTGACTCATCCAGGCCTCATCCAGGCCTGACCAAAGATGTTTTCCCAGGACCCCAATGTAAACAGTTGCCTCTTGCAGAAATTGTAAGGATCAGAATTTGCTTTTAAAGGCTCAAAGGAACATAAAACCCGGGAGAACAGACCTCCAACGTGAACACTGCATTTGGATAACATCCTCCTTTACAGGGAACCAATGTTCTTAAAAGGGTCATAAACGGCTTAATCAGACAGGTTTATAACCTTGATGGCTCCCAGATTATCTCTTCCAGATACCATGGACCTAAAAGAAATCATCTACAGCTCAACAGTACCTCCTAGCGGATACCTACGGAATGTGTTTCAGTATGTAGGATGACTTTTTAATTTGTTCTAAACATTAAGTTTCTTTCAGCTTATCCTCTTCTCCCCTGGATCCTAAGGACACTGAAAAGCATCCCTTTTTATCACCAACCATGGTTTGCTGTACTACATTAAGCTTTGATCTAAATATGAATGCATGTATTATAATTATGTATAAGAAATGTTATATTCATGAGTGTTATTCAAACAAATGTAATATTAGAGTAATGGTATAAATGTGGAAGATGTGTTCAATGATGAGACATGAGTGTATTCCTCAGGTTCGGCTTTATTGCAGAACACAATCATCCAACATTCTCAAAAAGCAAGAAGAGGCAGAATCACGTTACATCACACTCTTATACCTCCGGGGGATTAAGAACTCAAGTCACATGGTGCTTCTGCAAACATTCAATCACAATGCAGGTCTCTGAAGATTCACCATTGTCTCTTATTCTCTGGTGTTCCGGGAAACCCCCCAGGGCCTCCTCTCTGAGACAAGGGTCTGACTTCACACCTCCTCGACATCTCCTGTCGGCCCCCGTCGATCCAGACTCTTTGTTCCTCCAGACGTGAAGCCCCAATCCACATAAGCCATACATTTGTGGGAGATATGAACCAGACATATGTGTCACACTCTTGTGGGAAATATGAACCAAACATATGTGCCACATAAATGCATGATCACCAAATATTAGCCAAGTCATTTAATTTAGTTAGATCTTATATTGAGCACCTAATTATATAGTAATATAGTCTATAGTAATATGGACATATGTTTAGTAGATGTTGTTTTTTCTTGCCTTCTGATTATTGCTCTGAGTGTTGCTATCCCTGTGCTGTTGCAATCCTGGAATTTCCCCATTGTGGGACTAATAAAGGCTTATCTTATCTTATCTTATCTTAATTTCATAAGAACTGACTGAGTGTTGATTTTTCTCTGCAATTTCATGGGATGGTGTCTTCGTTTGCTTGGCTGCTCTCAAACAAAGAAATGTTTTCACATTGGATAGCAGCCATTTCAAACTGCTTTTGATAAAGTCGATTGGTCAGTCTTGCGATCTGCATCACAAGTTTATGACCCAGGCGGGGTCATTTAAAAAAGTAGTTGAAGCTGCTCTGCAGTTAGAACAAGATTAAGAAAGAAAAAGAAACACACAGAAGTAAATGTTGAGTTAAAATGTAGGTTAGAGATTCAGGGAAAAACACAAAAATTCAGATTAAGAGAGAACAAGATGTAAGATTAAGAGTGAGAATAACGCAGATTAAGTTAAGAAAGAAAGAAGTAAAAGTTAAGAACACAGAAAAGAAGAAAGAGATTTTGAGAAAGATTAGGAACTAAGTTAAGATTAAAGAAGCAGAATAGTAATCTAGATCTCAGAGGAAGATTTTATTCCACCGTTTCAAGGTCCTGTGTAGTTTTATTCTATCTAAATTGTTCTTTGTGAAGTTTGTCAAATCCTGCGTTAGTTTTTGGTTACTGAGGAGAAATCACCTTTTTCTTTAGAGCTCGCTTTTTCAGAGAATCAAATTCTCAAACTTTTTCCTTCACCTCAGAAGCCATTCTTGTCCTTGTAAATGTTTTTCTCAATTTTTTTATGACTTTTCACGCCGTTAAAGTGGACCTTTAATTTTCCTAGTTTAAAGTGAACAGAGACTCTTTTTTAGACTCTCTTTCCGGCCTCATACCTGCCTGACTGAGAAGTGGTTCCTTCAGTTTTTGGGTATATCCCGCTACAAGAGACTTCACTGATTCGGCTGGACTCGTTTCCAAGGACTTTTTCATGCCGCTCGGGGACGATTACTCTGCTGCCCTCATCCTGAACGAGCCCCCGGCTGGGCCAACACTTCTGACGGCTGTGAGGAAGCATCGCAGCAGCCGCTTCCTCCCGGTGTCCCGACCCTAAACTCGGCCGGTATTGACCCGCTGAACACGTGGGACCTTCAGCTGTCTTGTGAGTGAGGCTCATTTTACTATCTGCTGGGTTAAACGTGATGTCCGAACAATTAAATTACAATTGAGTATAGCCCGTATTTCAGGGCTCAATTAGTCTCTTAGCCACAGGATAAAGCTGTAAACTGAAGGAAGACTCTTAGTCATTTTTAAGCAACTGCCCTTAATTTTTGTAGATTAATTCAGAAGTCATTTTTTAGATGATTAGCTTATGAATTTTCCCCATAAAATTGTGTTCTGTTTGTTGGATATTTCAGCCTCATTTACCGTTGAAACATAAGTCTGGTTTCTCTTTGGTTCCACAAAGGTGTAACGCTGAATTTTGTGTTCAGGAATCCAATAACAGTTGATGTGATATCGTATGCTGTTATCATTTGAATCTGTTTATCCATCATTTGAACGCCATATCATGTAACCTGAATGAGTTTAATAAAAGGGTGAATGAGAGAAGTTGAAGCGTTTTCTTTTCGCATATACAGTATATGTTTCCTAATCACGGCAGGAGAAGAACTCACTGAAACTTTGAGACTGATCCATTAAGTAATTGAAGGTACAAAATTAAATAAAATTAATGTTAATATTATTGTCCATTGTGACTGGTGCCCCCTTTTACGAGTGCTTTTATTTAATTTAGCGGGTGTAGAAGTGATGGTTTAACTCCGCCCCCTTTCACACCCACTATTAAATAAAATAAATAATTCCTGTACCTTATGACAAATATTTTATTATATATTCCCGCTACAGACCATAACTTCACTGTGCGCATGGCCGGAGGTTGTCTGTGCACTAGGGGTTTGTACACCGGCTGGAGATGAACCAAGTTGTGATCCGATCTCCCGAGTGGGGGGAGTTGTGATGAGGTGTACGCCTCCTTAGTCTTTGCGTAGAATAAGTCCAGTGTTTTATTGTCTCTAGTGTGGCATGTGACATACTGGGTCAACATGGGTAGAATGGGAGATAGTGAAACATGGTTGAAATCGCCTGAGATGAGGAGAAGAGCATCTGGGTGTTCTGTCTGCAGCCTGCCAGTTACTGAGTGAATGACGTCACGTGCTGTCCCAGCGTTCGCCGTCGGATATGCATAAATAACAATGCAGATCACGTGTGAGTATTCCCTCGGGAGATAGGTAGGCCGCATGCTAACAGCTAACAACTCGATGTCTTTGCTGCAGTGCTGGTGTTGTTGTCATCGGCCTCCGTCGGTCTATGATGACCATGGAAGAGAATCCTAAACGTCTACTCTGCTGGAACAGCACCGCCTGTGGCTGAACAGGCCAATGCGCACCGGTGTTCTACCTTCCAGCATTGGGCATTGGTAGGATTCAAGCCTGGGCAAGAAGATATGGAGGACAAGATGTTACCCATGCAGCATGTCCCCCCTCTCCATGTCACTGATGGATCCAAAGGAACAGCAGGGCTGCTATAGTTTGGCACCAGCGCCGTCGCAGGAGCTGCCAGAACGATGTTGAGCACAACATAGAACTGCCTTAGGGGCTCCGACTCCGGATTTTTCCTCAGGGTTGACTCCCGAAGCCTTTCCCGTGACCGGGTGTGCTGCAAGGCAGTGGAGGTTTGAAATCAGGGTTTACCTTCCCCTAGATGGGCTATCTTCCCAGGTTGATGAGCCACCATCTACCCGAAGCATCTGGTTTTAAGGCGCCAGAGATCCACCCTCGCCCCTTCTCCTATTAGTAAAAGCAGTTCCGCCGGGCTTAGAGACTAAACCACACGGGCAGGCTAGGAGTTGGACTTAGTTGTCAGAGGCTTTTCGAGACGCACGCCGTAAGGAGCATTTTATGAGCACTGGGAGCTTAACCCCAGTGCCGCTCCTGGCTATGACAACCTTGGAACCTGTTGTTGTTGTTGTAAATAACAAACATTACAAGTAGTAATAATAAAAGACTGGCTAACGCTACCGTTACACACAGGTCTCAATGTGTGTCACCCAGCGGCTTAGACAAAACAGATTTTATGCACGGGACGCACACGTTTCAATCGTCAAACTTCTCTGCTTCAATTGGCTTGTTGTATTCGTGGTTGTTGGTAGGCGGGTCCTTCTTGCTAGGTTTTCAGTCATTGGTTCTCCAAGGTTTCAGAAACCCAATTCAAGGCTCTTATTAGTCAAATGAGAGGTCAATCAAATCTAAACCAATCAAAACACTCCTTTGGCTTTCTGTTTGCGGCTGTGTCTGTACTGGAAGAACGGAAATACAGCTTTTTTTTTTTTTCAGTGCACACTGAGACGCACTATGACGCAGAGACGTTACTGCTCATGGAATCCCAGAGTTCAAGGGGTTAAAGTGTCTGTGATACGATGTAGGAAGTATGGCTCAATATTCAGTATGAATTTATCTCCAGTCGTCCACATAGTTCGTTCTGTTGACTTTGAACGCTAAATAAGTGGAAAAATATTTCTAAGTGAATTTAAATTTACCGCCGTATTGCAGTAACACGGTATCCTGAGACGCGCCTTGTTTCCAGATATGACGTCAAGAGGAGTTTCCTCTCGGCTGAGCCATGTGCTATCAATGGAAACAAGCTGTTTAGCTTCTGTATCAGCAAAGAAATGCCAAAACGTTGCGTGGTGGCTGGGTGTTCTAATTGCTCCAGTGAACATATAAGCCTGTTCGCATTCCCACCAGATCTTCTTAAAAAATGGGTGAAGCAAGTACAGAGAACAAGGGACAAATGGCATCCAACACCATCTTCAGTAGTCTGTAGCGATCATTTCACTGCAGACAGTTTTGAGGAGGCGCCTGCTATACAGGAATCTTGAAAGTTCGTTACAACCGGGTTCTAAAACCGACTGCCATACCTACAATTTTCAAATGAAAACCCACAGCTCAAGACGATATCAACATATCAAAACAGCGCAGAGAAGCAACAGTGTCAAAACTCGCCCAGAAAAGAGTAAGTCCCTTTGTTCATGTTTTAGGATGTGATAGAGGTGTGTGGACACATCAGATCTGCAAAACAATTGTAGTGTTTAGTTAAAAAATATCTTGTTGCATTATTTGTAACTTGTAAACTGTGACAAACACATACAGTTGTGCATTTTTTATATTTTTTTAAACAACCAAATTAGGGGGTATTTACTTGTATTATTAGCATATTTGGTTCAGGTTCAGGTTCAGGTTCAGGTTACTTTATTTGTACCCGTAGGTAGATTTGTTTTGCAGTCTGGTGACATCCATATTTACAAGCCACAGTTACATTCAACATAGACACAAACACAGGCACACATGAAGCTGACTATAAACATAATAAAAGTACTTAAGGCTCCATCAATCAGGACCGCCCCTTCCGGTTCCAGCGCCACACGAGTTGGCTGCCTTTTGCAACTGCTTTTTTTTTTTTTTAATCTTCCTTTCTTCTTTCTACACCTTTCACTCTATATATATCACGGACACACAGATCGCCCCAAAGGTCTCCCGAGTCGGCGGACGGAGCCTCTGTTTACAGCAGGAGACGATACAGCATGGAAGAGCTAGCTAGCACTCAACCGCCACCCGGTGCTAACGGAGAAACTCGACATACCGGGGAACTGAAGCGAAAACGACGCGGGTGCCGGGCTGGAGTTTAGGCGGCGTGCAAAAAATATAAGACAGAATAATAAAGAGCGAGGCAAGAACCAAGCAGACCACCCGTAAATCTACTGGAGGAAAAGCCCCCAGGAAGCAGCTAGCCACCACGGCTGATCGGAAAAGCGCTCCGGCCACCGGCGGAGTGAAGAAGCCTCACGGTTACAGGCCCGGTACCGTGGCTCTGAGAGAGATCCGTCGCTACCAGAAATCCACGGAGCTGCTCATCCGTAAGCTGCCCTTCCAGCGCCTGGTGAGGAAGATCGCTCAGGACTTCAAGACCGACCTGCGCTTCCAGAGCTCCGCCATCATGGCTCTGCAGGAGACCAGCGAGGCCTACCTGGTGGGTCTCTTCGAGGACACCAATCTGTGCACCATCCACGCCAAGAGGGTCACCACCATGCCCAAAGACATCCAGCTGGCCCGCCGCATCCGCGGAGAGAGAGCTTAGACTTTCTGCTGCACATTCACCAACCACAATGCTCCGCATTGTGTGTCTATATATATATACTGTATATTTATAGTAATATGTACATATGTATACTAGCTGCTCTTGTTTTTTCTTGCCTTCTGATTGTTGCTCTGAGTGTTGCTATCCCTGTGCTGTTGCAATCCTGGAATTTCCCCATTGTGGGACTAATAAAGGCTTATCTTATCTTATCTTATCTTAAACATGATAAAAATACTTAAGGCTCCATCAATCAGGGTATAAAGACAAAGAGATGAGAGAAAAACCAGAGATAAGAGAGAAGGGTCATATTAAAAAGTTAAAGACTAGTCAAAGAGGTTAAAAACTCAAAGGTCTAAAACCCAATAAAAGATTTAGAACCCAAATAAAATCCTACAAAAATAAGTGAATATCAAATGGAGTTAATAAAGAGGTAACTAAATTATGTGCAATATATTGTTACAACTTGTTCAACTCTTTGACAGCTGCAGAAACAAAGCTGTTTTTGTAGCGCTGGGTTCTACTTTTTGGGACAGCAAACTTCCGTCTGGAGGGAAGAAGCTGAAAGTGGCAGTGCAAAGGGTGGGAGTCATCATTTAAAATGGAGGTAGCTATGGGTAACCCCCACAACAGCCACGGACAAGCAGAGCACTCAGCGGGAGCAATTAACACAGCAGTGTGATCTATGGACTGATAACAATATGTAGATGTGCCTTGTAACCTCTTTTGTCCTACAGCTCCGGAGCAGAGGCGAATTCCGGCCAGTAATCTTCCTATTGTTATGTGTGTCTCTCAAATGCAAATGTCCATACCTACTGCTGTGAATGCATTGTCTGTAGTGGGGTATAAAAACTGCATTGCTCTGTAACTCTCTCTCTCTCTCTCTGACCACTGCTTCTGACGACACGCATTCTGTGTCTCCTCACGAGAGCCTGAGGACCCGCTCCAGCCCGCCTGCACAGGGCTGGAGTGAGTTCTATGATGGCGGGATGAATGATAATAAACTCCCTTAAAAACCCTCAGCTCGCCGCTTATTATTTCATGCCGCCACAGTAGCCATCCTCTGTACTTGTCTGGTGTACAGGGATGTCAGGCTCAGCTGTGACTCATCAAGCAAACGACTGGACCATCTAACTACCTGATCCAAGGATTTCCTCTGTTTCAGTTTTATCTGACCAAACCATGACACTAAAGAAAAGGATAAAACAGATTCAACTAGAAAAGCACTCGGAGAGCGCAGACCTCCGCCTAGCGCCACAGTTCCCCCCAATACAGTGTTTGTGTGTACGTTTTCAGATTCTTTGACCATGAAAACATATGACTAGCAATTGGATTCACAATGATAGGATTAGTGGTTCAGTAGTAAAAGCATTGCCTCCTTGGCGGAGGTAATAAACTGAAGTGTTGGTGTTGTGGCCATCTCCTTCACTGAAAGCAGCACTCAGGGCTTCACTGACGGATGCAAATTGGGTAGACAGGTTGGCGTGGGTTTTATATTGGGGTTGCGCTCCGTGGCAAAAGAGGATTTGGAAGCTTCCCCGGCAGAGAGCTTGTTTTTGCGCAGCCCCTATGGCTGCCCGGGGAATTTCTGCCAAATAATCTGGCGCCGGACAGCTGCCCGTCTCAGCTTTTGCAGCGTAGCACAAACACAGGCACGCTGCCGGGCCCTGCCCACCACTGTTTTCCGCGTGCTTTTGTGCCTAAAACTTTGAAGAACGCGGAGTTTGTGTTCGTCAGACACGACGACCAGCGCCCTCCATTGCGCCTGCACACATGTTGAAAATAGCCGTATCTCACAGTGTTAAAGAATCCTTTAAAAAATTCCTGTATCCAGACGGTGATCCGGATCATCTCCAAAATTTAATCAGTTCTTCCTTGTACCATTTCCAACAACGCCTGAAAGTTTCATCGAAATCCATCCAAAACTTTTTGAGTTATCTTGCTAACCAACAGACAAACAAACAGACAAACAGACAAACGCTGGCAAAAACGTAGCCTCCTCCTGGCCTGTGGCCTGGCGGAGGTAATAAAAGCCCGATAAAACATTGTCATTATGGTTCGGTCAATTTGGAAGCGTGCAAATTTCCTCAAACAATGCAAATGTTGCTGACCCTTTTTGCACACCCTTTCACAGTTCTCTTCAAAGTTTAAATTACTATCAATAATCGTCCCAAGGTATTTGTAGGATTGTACACATTCGGTGGTCTGGCCTTTTAGTACGGTGACTTTGTGCCTGGGAGTTTTCCTCCTAAAGTCAATAATCATATCTTTAGTTTTTGTCGTATTCAGCTGCAGGTAGGAATCCTCACACCAGTGAACAAAATCATCAACTACTGGGCCGTGGCCACTCTCACCATCCTGGAGGAGACTGACAATAACTGAATCATCAGCATACTTTATGTGTCTGTTGTCATGTCTGCTCTGACACATGTTTGTGTACAGGATGAAGAGTAGTGGTGACAACACACACCCCTGAGGACAGCCAGTAGAAGAGCACTTTAGGTCAGACAATGTACCATTGACCCTTACTCTCTGTGTCCTGTTGGTTAAGAAATCCAGAATCCAACCCACCAGATTATTGCTCAAATCAAATTGTTGCAGGAGCCTTTCAACTAAAATATGAGGTTGGATTGTATTAAAGGTGGAGGAAAACTCCACAAATAAAAGCCTGGCGTGTGTCCCATTATAAGGGCATCACAGACCTGTTATTGCTCAATCTCGTGTGGCTGAACGCCACTTGTCCCTCTAAGAAGTTGGACTCGGGCCGCACGGGGCCGAGTAACTAGTCAGCATGCCGGAGTCTCGTTCATTATCGGAATTAACCAGACAAATCGCTCCACCAACTAAGAACGGCCATGCACCGTTCTTTGTGATTTGTGTGTATTTTTTTTCTACTATTGAATAAAAAAAAAAAACGAATCGTGGGCCTTTTGGTGATTTTTTTTTTTTTTTTTAAACCAAATTAGGGGTAAAAGAGAGTAACCTCTGAAATGAAGGAGACCGGCTCTCGGCCGTCTAGCCACTTCGATTCACAACATAGCAAAGGTACATGATCAAAGCTGCACATCCAGTTCTTTCAGATCTACCTGTATATCACCATTCAGTGTGTTGGAGGTGACCGATGTCCATCTCTAACCATTCACCATCAGACCCTTCATCCTCTGAAATGTGCGAGTCATTGTCACTTCCTGAACAATATGGCTCAAATAAATAGGGCTGCGGTCCTTCGTTGGAACCAACTCGCTCTTCTTCATCACTCGGTCGCGCTTCTTCCTCAAAAACTATCGACAAATCGCTCAAATCTTCACTGAAATCACTCACAGCTTCCTCCACTTCAGTATACTCAGCCATGCTTGTTGGCATATTGGGTTCCTCTCCTGACGTCACAATATGGCGGTGCCGTTTGACCCAATTTCGACAAACGAACATTGCAATCTGCTGCATCATGATGTAATTTATGGTAGTTGTTCTGCCCACAGTAGAGTGTGTTTCTTAAAAGGTTAAAAATGGTTCATAATAAGTTAATAATAAAATGTCAAAATTCATCTGTAATAATTCATGCTAAAAAACGGTCATTGGGTTAAAAGTAATTTCTATACAGTCAGTATTGGTTTACCTGTATTTTATTTTGAAGGCGTAGCCAGTGGTCGCAATGTTTTATGGGTAGCAGAAGCAGTAGTCAGTCAGAGAGAAAAAAAAAGGAAAAACCTGCCTGTGAATGTCCAAGACGCTCCTCCTGTGCGCTAAATCTTTTTCTACACCTTCGAAAGCAATGGCTTTTCACTCGGGCGTTTCATTGAGCTTTTCAAGCCACAATTGTAAAGAATTGTAAGCTGTCTAGAAGACTGTAATAAAGGAGCAAAACGCTCGGTTTGTTGAAGATCAAAATAAGGGTCACCAGTGTGGTGGATAAAATAAGTGCAGGCGGACACGGCGAACTGAAGGTTAAAAGGGTGCTTTAATCCTCCATCACGAGGCTCACCCAGCGCTGTGGCAGCGCACTGTGAGTGAGCCCTGAGTCGTTGTCAGAGTGCGTATTCTAAGTGCGATAGTGAGGCATGTACAGTCAGCTCTTTTATACAGTGATACAGACAGTCATGGCCGCGGATCAGGTTAGCGACGTGGACGTGTGCGCGCTCCAGTCTGGACCAACAGGGTTAAGGCTGGAGAACAGGGTGCTGCAAGGTGGTATGCCCCCCCCCCCCCCCAATCTGCGATGTCTCCACGGGACGACCGCGTGCCGTGGTGCCGGCCGCGTGGAGCCGCTGCGTTTTTAACTCTATTCATTCTCTGGCACACCCGGGGGTGCGCGCGTCGGTCAAAATGGTAGGAGAGAAATTTGTATGGCCGAGCCTGCGCAAGCAAGTTAAGGAATGGGCGGCAGCCTGCATGCCTTGCCAACGAGCCAAAATACACAAACACACTAGAGCCCCCTTGGAGCCATTCCACATCCCGGCTAAGAGGTTCGATCATGTGCATGTCGACCTCGTAGGCCCCCTCCCGCCGTCACAAGGGTGCACACACCTTTTGACAATGGTGGACCGCACCACGCGTTGGCCTGAAGTGGTCCCATTGGCATCAACCACAGCCGAGGAGGTGGTGCGCGCGTTTTTAACGGCCTGGGTAGCGCGCTTTGGAGTCCCGTCGGACATTACGTCCGACAGAGGTCCTCAATTTGTTTCCGAGCTTTGGTCAGCGATGGCCCGCAGCCTGGGGGTAACGATCCACCGCACTACAGCGTACAACCCGCAGGCTAATGGTTTATGCGAACATTTCCATAGGTCATTGAAAGCAGCACTCAGAGCGTCGCTTACGGGTGCAAATTGGGTGGACAGGCTACCATGGGTTTTATTGGGGTTGCGTTCTGCACCTAAAGAGGATTTAAAAGCCTCCCCAGCGGAATTGGTTTTTGCGCAGCCACTCCGGATGCCTGGGGAGTTTCTCCCAGATAATCCTGCGCCAGAGTGCTCCCCTGCTCAGCGGTTACAGAGTGACACAGGAGCGAGCACGCTTCCTGGCCCCGTTCATCACAGTTTTCTGCGCGTTTTTGTGCCTAAGGCTTTAAAAAATGCGGAGTTTGTTTTTGTCAGACACGATGCACATCGCCCAAACTTGTGACCACCTTATGATGGCCCATTTAGAGTGCTGGAAACAGGTGATAAGCACTTCTTGCTAGATTTGGGGGGCAGAAAGGAAATGATTGGCATAAACAGGCTCAAACCCGCTTTTGTGACGGCTGACGAAGCTGTGCAGTTGGTGAGGGCTCCTCGGCGCGGCAGACCCCCTAGGGAGCATCCCCCAGAGCTCCCACAGGGATTGACTAACAGTTCTCACCCCCAGGTAGCAGCTCCACAGCAGGATGGCGCCGTGGGAGTGTTAAAGCCCGCTTACAGCAAGTTTGGACGACGATTGAAGCCCAAGCAGCATGTGGACTGATGTTGTGATTTTATCATGATATGCAGACTGTATGACATTGTTCCATCTTAGACGTTTGGGGGGGGGGGTCATGTGGGACACATAAGGGGTTTCATAGACTTCATATGTATATTACTGTTGCTTCACGTCTCAGAATGAACAATAGGATGGAGTCTCCTGGAAGATAACAGGAGGATGCGAAATGTGATCTTTGTTGTGCAAAGAGAGGGCCTTGAGGGATTTCCTGACCACCAGTGACTTTAGGTGGGGGGGAGAAGACCTGGAAGAAGATGTATTGTGTCTTGGGATTAAAAAGACAGTGTGACTCTGTGCTTTGATGTCCTAGGTATAAGAGGGACAGACATGGGGGGATGCTTCCTCTTTTTCTGTTCGGAGGATGTTGGAGACAAGTGAATAAATCTGATTTGAGAAATAAACTCAGCCTCATCTTTTCACGCTCTCCACAACATGCTACTGTGCTAACATGCTAACATGGAAATGTTCATGTATGTACAGGCCAGAAAATTCCCTAAAATGCTAACATGCTAGTATACAGCATGTACAAATGTACATGCTGTTTTCTGGTATCAAGGTTTACTGTCATTAAAACACAGTTTCTTCTCTGTACAGGCCAGAAAAAGCTAACATGCTAACAGGCTAATGTACTGCGAGCATAGTCTGTGTCCGCGCTACCACAGTGTGTGATGTAAATGTCATCATCTTCTACTAGATAGCGTGTTCGCGTGGGCTCACGACATGCAGCGCAAATTCTGTGACTGCGTGGACAGTACGCTAGCATCCACACCGAGCTGTGCATGCACTGGTGTTCCCGTGTTCTCGTATTCTGATGTACCAACAGAACATATTTTTTTCTTTTAAACTACGCATGTGTCGGTTTTCTTCCTCTGCAGCCATCAACAACCAACAGGAAAAAACCTTGTGTGTTCATTTACACAGAAATGAGCTGCCTTCATGTTCTTCCTCCTCATTTTCTTTAATTCTGGCCGTTCAAGTCAGTTTTTTGGCACATGGCTGTAATTATGAGTATGAACTGTGGAATGTATTTAATGCTCAGGTGTGAAACACTTCTGTGTGGCAGCAAGAGATGAAATTTTCTCTTCACGTTAAAGTATTTTTATGGCAAATAATTCAGTTATTGTTGATTTTTCATGTTTTCCTGCAGGACGCTGTTGTGTCTCAATTTAAGGGAGAGTCAAGGTGGCGTTTTTATATGTTTTATTAGAACCCGGAACCAAGAATACAGGAGTCACTCCACTACCGAGAGCCACAGCGAAAAGAGACAAGATGGCTTCCGCTGTGGCCTCTTATACTCCAGGTGACACCACCCCACAAGGGCGGGGCGTCACCCTCCTATTGCACAGGGCACCACCATATCAGAATCAGAATCAGAATCAGAATCAGAATCAGAATCAGCTTTATTGGCCAAGTATGCACAACACATACAAGGAATTTGACTTTGGCTAAAAACTTGCTCTCGTTGTTCAGGTGGAGGATTTAAATAAGGATTCAATGACAACAGAGTATGTACAGTAAATTATAGTCTGTCCACGTTTCTATAAAAGGATGCAAATATATACAGGAATATATGCAGTTATTTACTCAGACTAACCACACTTTGCAGAAATAGTGTGAGAGTTATGTGTAATGTAATAATGGATGAAAAGTCATGAGTACAGCAACAGGTAGGACTAGGTGAATGTTAGGAGTTCATCAGAGTGATGGCTTGAGGAAAGAAACTGTTCCTGTGACGGGTGGTTTTGACCTTCAGTGATCTGTAACGACGACCAGAAGATAGAAGTTCAAACAGTTTGTGGCCGGGGTGTGACGGGTCAGCACAGATGTTTCCTGCCCGTCTCTTGGTTATGGACCGATATAAGTTCTCAATGGAGGGTAGGTCGGTACCAATGATCCTCTCCGCAGACTTAACGATCCGCTGCAGTCTGGTCTTGTCCTGTTTAGTGGCAGATCCAAACCAGACAGTGATGGAAAAGCAGAGGACAGATTGGATGATGGCGTTGTAGAAGACAACCAGCAACTCCTGAGGCAAATCAAACTTCTTGAGCTGACGCAGAAAAAACAACCTCTGCTGGGCCTTTTTCCGGACAGTGTCTATATGGGAGGACCACTTCAGGTTCCGGGAGATTGTGGTACCCAGAAACTTGAAGGAGTCCACAGTGGACACGGTGCTGTTGAGGATGGTGAGTGGGGGGAATGAAGGGGGGTGTCGCCTGAAATCCACAGTCATCTCCACCATTTTGGCTGGGTTAAGTTCAAGATGGTTCTGGCTGCACCAGAGGATCAGCTGCTCCACCTCCTGCCTGTATGCAGACTCATCATCATCCTGGATCAAACCGATGACTGTGGTGTCGTCCGCAAACTTCAGGAGCTTCACCGAAGGGTCCTCTGAGGTGCAGTCGTATATATATATATATATATATATATACAATATACTCTCCAACTTCCCCCCCCCTTTGAAAAATCCAACCATATGAATAGGCCCTCCCCACAAATACCCGACTCACACTCTAAACATAAAACATCAAAGCCTTTACATTCACACCACTCCGGCCCGGCGGACCGCCGCCATAGAGAAAACAGTCCTGTAAGAGAAAAGGGCCACACACTAAAATAAATTAATTCCATTGCATGCGCCTCCTGGTCCTGCTCTGGTCATTTTCATTTGCTGTGTGGGAGCGGCACTGGCAGCGCCCTGCTCAACAGCGGTACTCAGTGGGCCGCCGGAGACTCGCTGCGTCTGCTCTCTGGATCCATCTGCCACCGCGGGTGCTAATCCATGCCATTCAGATCCCCCCTCAAAGGGATCCTGAACCCTGGCACGGAATGCCTCCCATGGAAGCGTGCTTTGGTGTTGGTCGTGGCCCATTTCACCCGGACTGGGCCAGCCTATGTCCTACACTTCTTCGCCATTTGCCATGTAAAATGGCTGGTCCCATAGTCTGCCACCTGACCACTCCTCGACTCCACCGCAGGTGACAGTGAAACCCAGCCCGTGGAACAGGTCATAGCCCATCAGCTTGTTGCCATTCCAGGACACCATGAACTCAGCGGCGTACATAGAGGCCAACTGGTACCTCACAGACAACCACACTGAGCCCACAATGTCTAACGGGTTACTCCCGCACCCAAAACAGGCTATGTCCATCCTACTCACAGTGTAGTAGGGGAAGAATTTCTTCACCGTGGCCAAATTGAGGATGGAGACCGCCGACCCCATGTCCACCAGACGCGGGATTGTTTTCCCATCCAACACAATCCCACACACGATGTGCCCGTCCGTGTTCGGGGAAATTGTGTGAACCACCGTAGGCGTCTTTCTGGTTGACAACTCCTTTCACAGTCTACGGTCCTCCTTTTCAAAATTTTTACATACTCTGGTGAGGTGGTGAGGCAAACCACACCATCCACAACGCTTGCCCCTCGCTGTGCACTCCCGAGATCTGTAACAGTGCCCGGTGGATCCACAGACGTAACATCTCAGCGTACCAGGGGCGGACCTTATTTTCACGATGGTGGCATACTCATCACTACCAACGTCCGGAACCTGGGACAGTACCTGCCACTGCATCTCATTCTTGGATAGACTGTCCCTATTACTGAGATTTCTTGAAATTTTCTCTGCTGCCTCGTGTTGTAGCGCTAGCTCCATGGCTGCCACCAGCGTTAGCTCCCCAGCATGCGTCAGCAAACGGACCCTCGCAGAGGAATCAGCCACGTGTCCAGCTAGCTGGTCACGAACCATCTCTTCCTCCAAAGCATCAAATTTCAACTCACCAGCCAGCTGACGGAGGTCTGCCACAAACTGCTGGACAGATTCACCTGATCGTCGGCGCCGTTGTCTGAATTGAATGCGGCACATGATGATGTTTTGGGGAGCTTGGAAGTAGCCCTCCATGAGCTTCATGATGGTGCCGAATGTGTCACCTCCTCCCAAAGTGCTCAGGATCCTCTGGACCTCCATACCAAGATTATGGACCAGGATAGTCCTCGCACGCGATTTTCCCAGGTCGCCGAGGTCCAACGCTGCTAGATTGATCTCAAAGGTCGCGTACCACCTGGTCCACGGGACCAACAGCTAACACGGAGCCTCCAAAAAGGGACGGAATGTGGTCGCAGCCCCCTCCATAGCCGTTTATCCTCATCGCCAAATGTTGTGTCTCAAATTAAGGGAGAGTCAAGGTGGTGTTTTATATGTTCTATTAGAACACGGAACCAAGAATACAGGAGTCACTCCACTACCGAGAGCCACAGCGAAAAGAGACAAGATGGCTCCCGCTGTGGCCTCTTAAACTCCAGGTGACACCACCCCCCAAGGGCGGGGCATCACCCTCCTATTGCACAGGGCACCTCCATATAAATATAATATACTCTCCAACAGACGCCGTTGAGGACAAACTTGACCCTAAACAGTACCCGTCCATCTCTCAGAGACAAGTGTCGGCCAAAGCCAGCGCTCCATCCAGGTACGCTTTGAAACACCAATTCTCAGCAGGAAATGAAAAAAACCTTTAAATTTTCAACTTTCCATCCATCCATCTTCTTCTGCTTAATCCTTTTCGGGTCGCGGGGGGGGGGGGGGCTGGAGCCTATCCCAGCATCTTTGGGTGAGAGGCAGGGTCCACCCTGGACAGATTGCCAGTCCACCACAGACTTTTCCCAGAAATTTGCAACATTTTTCTCATAAATTTGTCATTTTTTTCCTGTAAATTTGTACATGTTTTTCTTGTGGATTTGCAACTTTTTCTCAAAAATGTGGAACTTTTTAATTGTAAATTTGTGTTTTCCTGTAAATTTGTATTTTTTCCTTATAGATTTGCAACTTTTTCCTACAAATTTGTGTCAACGATGGCCCTCACGAGCCATCAATAAGACGCCAAATGCCCGCCGATGAGTTTGCATAATTTATTAACAAAAGACAAATGAGAAAATAATGAGCCACATGGGGCAAAAACAAGAAATATACACATGGGAATAAGACACAGACTACGAGGAAATACACTTACTGAGAGTGGGAAGTGTCAGGAATCAGAGACGGAGTTTTAACGAAGGAATGTTTGACGAGGTCGCAGCGAGGAGTAAGCCTCAGCTGCTTCCTTAAATACCCATGACACACCAATCAGTAAAGGAGGATGTAATCCGGAGAAATGCTGAACAGCTGTCACAACGTGACTCGGCTTTGACAGCCGGAAGCCCCGCCGTGACGCTGTCAGAATAAAAGCCCAATATGGCACGCCTGAGAAGAGAAGGGGGAACCACCGGACAACCCGAGCGCGGACAGAGTCAGTGCTCGGACCATGACAGTTTGCAACTTTTTTCCTCAAAACATAGTTATTTTTTCACTTATGTAATCACGTTACATAACTAAAAAATTAATCCAAAGCACGAATTTTAAGTAGCAATCCAAAAAAGTTATAAATTTTCTGCATTTTTCTGAAAAAGTTGTAACTTTTTCCTGTAAATTTTCAACTTTTTGTTATAAATTTGCAACTGCGGCGGATGATAGAAAAGCAAGGTTGTTGAAGGTTTTAAGTAGAGCTTTATTAATCATACCGCCGTCACGAGCTCCGCTCCCGGCGCCGTGCATGCACGCCGGGAGCGAGCTCAGCGGCTCTCGGAGAAGAAGGACACAAAGTCTGTGTCCAGCAGCAGCAGTTGCAGAATCAGAATGAGAGACGTTTGCGTTACAGAGTTGCAGCATATATACCCAACTACAACAATACATCAAAGAGCATTCTCCAGCAGTTGGTATGATCAAAGAGATAACAGAACAGGCTGTTCTGTTAATTGCTCTAGCCGAGCGCTGTGTCCATCCAGTCTGTTTGTGGGGGTTTACACCAAACCGCCACACAACTTCTTTTTATTAATTGGGAACTTTTTTCTTAAAAACATGCAAAGTTTTCTCATAATTTGTGATGTTTTTTCCTGTAAATTTGTATTTATTCCTCAAAAATTAGCATTTTTCAGTTATGTAATCACGTTACATTCCATTAAAAATTAAGTTGAAGTACCAATTCTAAGCAGAAATGCAAATATATTCAACTTTTTTCTTGTAAATTTGCAGCTTTTTTCTCCAAAATTTGCAGCTTTTCACCTGTGAATTTGAAACTTTATTTTTGTGACTTTTTTACTCAAATGTTCCACATCAATCCTCACATTTTGCGTTTATTTTATCATTATTTCTGACCTACATGTCGTCTCCCATCCCTCGCTGCACCGGTTTCGGACCTCAGTGTCAGTGCAGCTGTGATGGTCACGGTTAGAATTCAGGGGGAGACAAAGATGGAAAAAGGCTCCAATTTGTCAAGGAAAAATCCACAACAACATGGAAGCACCTTAGATTATTAATCTTTGTCATATAAGGAGTTACTTTTGTACTGTTATCACTACGTGTTATATACACGGTGTATGTGAACGCAGATTAACAGCAAGCCAAACTCGTTTTTTACGAGCCAGGAAACCGAGCGTCCTGCTCCTTTATTCAAGTCTTCTTAGACAGCTTACAGTTCTTTATAACTGTGGCTTGAAGAGCTCAATGAAAAGCCGAGTGAAACTAAAAAATAAAACAGAAAATAAATACATTTAGTAAGCTAGCGGGCCCCTGGGATAGGACTAATTCCTGGAAACAACACACTCTTAAAACGATCCAAAGTTCACATTTAACAAAACTTACAAAATCAACAAAACACTAATTAGACTTACAGCCATTGCTTTCGAAGGTGTAGAAAGGGTTTTAACACACAGGAGGAGCATTTCAGACATTAACGGGCAGGTTATGCTTTCTGCCTTTTTTTCCTTCTCTCTCTTACCAATGTCCGCTTCTTCTACCCATAAATCACAGCGGCTACTGGCTGCGCTTTCAACATAAAATACAGGTAAATTACCACTAACTGTATAAAGTCACTTTTAACACAATAACTATTTCTAACATGAATTATTACAAATGAATTGTGATATTCTACCATGAACTCGTGAACTATTTCAACCTCTATAAAACACACTCTACTGAGGGCAGAACACTCCCCGCCTGGCATTACTAATGCCACTATTTCTTCCTATCTATTACTTCATTCTCTAAGAGCATAACAACATCTGAGATGGGACGTAAGTAAGTCTTTGAAACACCCTGGGATGATGTCCTCAATTCGACCTTTCTGACCTTCCCGTTGCTGCTTGGAAAGGTGGATGTGATGATGGCCATTGTCCATTCATTTCTGGGTGCTTGGTCCTGTTTCAACAGCACTATGTCACCTGTCTGTAGGTTGCGGTGTGTTGTATGCCACTTGCGCCTTGATTGGAGGGTGTTGAGATATTCGTTTCTCCAGTGGCTCCAAAATTCGTTGGCGAGTGCTTGTACTTGTTTCCACTGGTTTTTGAGCAGGTCCTTTCCACAAAAGTCTCCTGGTGGAGGGGGAACATGCTGCTTTTGGGTCAAAATCATTGCGGGACAAAGTAGGAATGGTGAGGAAGGGTCTGTTGAGATGGGAACTAAGGGCCTTGCGTTGATTATAGACGTTACCTCAGCCATTAAAGTACAAAGCACCTCATGCGTCAAACGAGTGTGTTTGTTTTGCAAAAGCATGGAGTCCAGTATTCTGCGAGTGACCCCAATCAGTCTTTCCCAGACGCCTCCCATGTGGGAGGCATGTGGGGGATTGAACTCCCATGTGCAACCGTTGGCATGAAGATAGTTGACAATGTTGGGAGGGTTCTTGTTTGGTTGTGCCATGCCTAACTCCACACTCGCTGCAATGAAGTTAGTGCCTCTGTCAGATCGCATTTGCTTTGCTGGGCCTCGTATTGCGAAGAATCTGCATATTGCGTTTATGCAGCTGCAAGCATCCATAGATTCAATGACTTCAATGTGCACGCCTCTTGTGGTCATACACGTGAAGAGTATTGCCCACCTTTTTCCTTGTGCAGCTCCACCTCGTGTGTGTCGAGTGACTACTGACCATGGACCGAATACGTCCAACCCGACGTGTGAAAATGGAGGGCATGTTTTGAGTCTCTCAGGTGGGAGATCTGCCATTTTCTGAGTCTCTAGTTTTCCCCTGAGTCTCCTGCACGTTACACAATGGTGGATAATGGACGAGACCAGTCTTTTGCAACCTACAATCCACAGTCCGGCTTGCCTAATTGCGCTTTCCGTGAACTGCCTTCCTTGATGTACAACTTTGGCGTGATAGTGACGGACAAGCAGTTGAGTTACGTGATGCTTGTTTGGGAGAATGGTTGGATTCTCGGATGCTGTGTTCAGTGAAGCATGTTTGAGGCGACCTCCAACCTTGATGAGGCTTTCACTCATATAGGGATCAAGAGCCACGATGGGACTTGAACTGCGGACGGTTTGGTTGGGATGGAGAGCAGCATACTCGTCGGGAAAAGCGTCTTTTTGAACAGACTGGAGGATGAGGTTACTGGCAGCATCCAGCTCCTCTGGGGTGCGTGGCTTGCTACATCGATGCCAGCCCCTGCATGAATGATCTGACAAGTTGCTTGATGAGTAAGAACGAGCTTGGTGAATCAGGAATGCAATGGCACGTACTAATGAGTTCCAACTTGAAAAGCGCTGGAAGCACGCTGGTAAGGGCCTGTTCTTCTGAATGTGAGTAGAAAAGGTAGCGACTTTTCTGATTTCAGAGTCTACTTCAGGCTCGATTAACTCAAAGGATTCGGGTGTCTCGGATTCAGGTGGTCTGTAAAGGAAGTCTGGTCCCTTAAACCACATAGTGTCCATAAGCTGTGATGCAGGTATTGACCTGGTGGCTAGATCAGCTGGGTTTTGCTCTGATGTGACGTAGTGCCACTGTTCAGGGGATGTGGACTGATGTATACGATGAACGCGATTATGCACATAGACATAGAAGCGCTTTGAATCATTGCAAATGTACCCAAGAACCACCTTGCTATCACAGTAGAATTTGACAGCATTTGGTTTGTGATCAAGTTCATCCAGAATGAGCTCCGCCATCTCAACCGCTAGAACTGCTCCACAAAGTTCAAGGCGAGGTATTGTGGGCTCTGGCTGTGGTGAAAGTTTTCCTTTCCCAAGCACAAATCCGACTTCGCATCGTCCTTCTGCATTGACCGTCTTCAAGTATGCTACTGCCGCAATAGCCCAGCTTGAAGCGTCGGAAAAGATACACAGTTCGGTGTAAGTGGACTTAGAGAGGGAAGCTGGTACATAGCAGCGTGGCACTTTAAGACTGCTAAGATCTTGGAGGGACATTTTCCATGTTTCCCATGTGTCCATCTTGTCCTGAGGGAGACAGGCATCCCAACCTTGGACACCATTCGACAGTTCACGTAACAAGAGTCTGCCTTTGATTGTCACTGGTGACGCTAGTCCCAAGGGGTCGAAGATACTGTTAATTGTTGACAGAACCCCGCGGTGGGTGTAGGGTTTGTCGTCAACAGCAACCTTGAATGTGAACGAGTCAGTGTTTATGTCCCAGCACAGGCCTAGACTTCTCTGAGCTGGTAAAGTGTCATCGCCGAGACTCAAGTCTTTAATACCGGTGGCCAGGTCTTCTGGCTTGAAGGCTTGCATGACTGAGACACTATTCGAGGCGATTTTGTGGAGCTTGAGATTGGACTCGGCCAAGGATGCACATGTGCGCTTGAGCAAGTCTATGGCTGCAGATTCAGTGGGGAGCGAAATCAACCCGTCATCTACATAAAAGTGTCTCTCAACAAAGTGTCTTGTGTCTGCTCCAAACTTTGGCTCGCCTTTCTGGATAGCCCTGTGTAGGCAATAGATAGCTACCGCTGGTGACGGGCTGTTTCCAAAAACGTGCACCCGCATGTGGTACTCCTGCACCTCTTTTGACAAGTCATTTCCCTCGTGCCACAAGAACCTCAAATAGTCTCTATGGTCTGGTCTGACTAAGAACCCATAAAACATTTGCTGGATATCGGCAGTGACTGCGATGAGCTCCTTCCTAAACTGAATCAGCACGCCGAGGAGGGTATTATTAAGATCTGGACCTGTTAACAGTACTGAGTTGAGTGACACACCAAATTGCTCGGCACTTGAATCAAAGACAGCCCGTATCTGATCGGGCTTCTGGGAGTGATATACCCAAAAAATGGGCAGGTACCAGCATTCAGTGTTATCGGTGATGGGTGGAGCGATCTCTGCGTGATTGTTCTCGAACAGCTTGTCCATAAACTCTGATAACTGTTCTTTCATTTGAGGGTTTTTTGTTAAGTTGCGTCTTAGTGAGCTGAGTCCAGACAATGCTTGGTCCCTGTTATTTGGGAGCGGCAAGCGAGGAAACTTGAATGGCAGAGGAGCGATCCAGTTGTTATTTCCATCCTGGTGGACTTCTTTCTCCATCATCTTTAGGAAGGTCTCATCTTCGAAGGATGCGGCACACTTGTTATCGTTCTCTGTGCACTCAAAAACTTTGTCCCCAAGCTTTTCTTCCACTGCATTGGGTTTTGAGCTGCGTTTAGAGAGGCCGTCCTTGTGCTCCCCGCCGTAGCATGGTTTCTCTTTGTTGTTGATGCTGTTAGGACAAGGAGTGAAGAAAGATGGGCGTCCGTTGGAGAGCATGTACGCTTTTTAAACGTTGACGGTTGGCTTATGAGCGTTAAGGCACACCTCTCCCACAATTACCCAGCCTAGGTCCAGACGTTGAGCAAAGGGAGCATTGTGGGGTCCGTTGACATGTTGCCTTACTTTGTGGACTTGTAGGATGTCTCTGCCCAGTAAAATTGCCATCTGAGCATCTGGGTCGTACTTGGGGATGAGAGGAGCGAGGTGTTTTAAGTGGGCGTGAGCAAGAGCGACTTCGGGCGTAGGTATTTCATCCCTACTGAACGTTATCTCGTCGCATTCAAGAAGAGGAGGGAGGTCTAAGCGTGGGCCTCCGCCTACTGGTTCGATTTGGAACCTCACTGCTTCCCTGCCAAGTATTTCAGTTAAACCAGCACATGTTCTCATGAGGTATGTCAGAGGGCTACCTTTGATCCCAAACAGCTCGGAGAATTCAGGACGGGCCAGCGAGCGATTACTCTGATCGTCAAGGATTGCATACATCTTAACGGAGCGTTCTGGTTGGCCTTTAGGGAAAACTCGAACTAGACATACCTTTGAGCAAGAACGTGGGGGATTACCTTCGACGCAGATCTCAGCGCACCGTGACGTTACCTCAGGTGGCGTGTTGTCTCAGGGCTGAGGCTCTGGTTCAGGTGTGTTTCCTGGCTGGGGTTGCTGACTTGAATCGGGATGCATGGCAGAGCAATGCCTTTCACTTTGGCACTCCTTGCACTGGAGTTTCATGTCACAGTCCTATATTGCGTGCATGAGAGAGCAGCAGCGAAAACATCGTTTGTGTTCTTTGAGTATATTTCGCCTTTCTTGTAGCGGTTTATTCTGAAAAGCTCTACATTTGGCTAGAGGATGCATTTTCTTATGGACTGGACAGTAGCGTGTTAAATTGTCCTCTTTAGTACTAGCGGGATCAGTTGTGTTGACCTCTGTTTTGTTTACAGTTAGAGGTGTTCTGTAGCTAGTTTGTTTGAATGGTGGTCTCTCACCTTTGTTGAAGGGTTGGCTGCTGCATGTCACAAAACTTGGGTCATTTCTTGCTTTAGCCTCATCTTGGACAAACTTTACAAAATATGAGAAGGGAGGGAAGGTTACATCATATTCTTGTTTGTATTTTGAGCCTGTGTGCAGCCATTTATCTTGTAAACTTGGAGGCAACTTTTCAACTATGGGCTTAACCCCACAGGGTGTGTCGAGGTAAGCAAGGCCTGGGAGATAAGCTTCATCTTTAGTGACCCGCAGCTCTAACAGTAAATCTCCAAGCTCCCTGAGTTTTACATTGTCTCTGTTTGTAAGGCGAGGGAAGTTATCTAATTTTTTGAACAAGGCGTTTTCTACTACTTCTGCCGCAGCATAACACTCTTCTAACCTGTCCCATGACAATTGGAGAGCAGCTTTGGGGTTAGTGGCATAGACAGCTCTGGTTCTTTTAACATGCTCTGAGGACTCTTTACCAAGCCACTTGACTAGGAGATCTAACTCCTGGCTATATGTGAGACCAACGTCTTCAGTTGCATTTATAAATGACGACTGCCATGCTCTAAAGTTTTCGGGGGTGTCGTCAAACTTAAAGAGTGCGGTTGTGATTAGCTCTCTGCGCGCGAGGAACCTAGCAAAGTCTGCCATAGGTGGGTCACCATTGTGGGAAGCATGGTAGCTGTTTGGCCTGACATAGTCTCTCGGTATGTCGATGGATTCATTTTTCACATACATTTTCTTGAATGCTGGTGGAGAGAGAGTTTGTTCGGGTCTCCTCGGAGTGAATAATTGCGCCCTTTGTGCAGGTTCGACTTGAGGTGTTTCTTCTTCAGCTGGTTGCGTCTGTGACTTTAGCTGGATTTGGTGGTGCACATACTCCATAGTTCTCTGTCTGACAGCTTGTGATGAAATTGAGCTCCTTACACTCTCTCCTTTGTCTAGCTCGCCAGCTGCAGCAGCTTCTAGAACTTATGCTTTTGCTGTGGCGGCCGCTGTTTCCTTCACTATCTCCAGCATCTCTAGATCCAGCTCTAGCTTTGCTTGTTCTAGCTTTGCTTGTTGCTTTGCTTGTTCTAGCCTTGCTTGTTCTAGCTTTGCTTGTTGCTTTGCTTGTTCTAGCTTTGCTTGCTGCTTTGTTTGTTCTAGCTTTGCTTGTTGCTCTGCTTGTTGCTTTGCTTGTTCTAGCTTTGCTTGTTGCTCTGCTTGTTCTAGCCTTGCTTGTTCTAGCTTTGCTTGTTGCTCTGCTTGTTCTAGCTTTGCTTGCTCTAGCTTTGCTTGTTTTTTAATTTCTAATTGTTTCTTACTGTACAAGGCTCTAGCATTCGTAGCTTCAGCAGAGGCTCGCGCCATGATGGCTGCTTCCATTACGTTGGACTTTGAGGATAGCTTGGAGCTAGAACGTTTGGAGCTGGAGCTAGCGTTGTGTGATGATTTGGCTTCAGAGTTCGCCTTTTCTTCTGCCCTCTTCTCTTGAGTGTCGTCCATCGCTGTGTCGTGAATCTTATCTTCACCAACTGCTGATGTGGCTTTTCACTGTACTGTTATCACTACGTGTTATATACACGGTGTATGTCATCATCTTTAAAAAGTCTTCAGCTGATCCAAAATGCTGCAGCAAGAGTTTTAACAGGTACTAGAAAGAGAGATCATATCTCTCCGGTTCTGGCCTCCCTTCATTGGCTTCCCATAGAGTTTAGAATTAACTTTAAAATCCTTCTTCTTACTTACAAAGCTCTAAACAATCAGGCTCCTTTTTATTTAAAAGATCTGATACTACCGTATTATCCTAACAGAGCACTACGCTCCCAAAATGCAGGATTACTTGTAATACCTAGAATCTCCAGAAGTACAATGGGAGGCAGAGCCTTCAGTTATCAAGCTCCTCTCCTGTGGAATCAGCTGCCAATCTGGATTCGGGAGTCAGACTCGATCTCTGTTTTTAAGAATAGGGCTAAAACCTTCCTTTTTGATATAGCCTACAATTAGGGAGGGATCATGTGTTTCTGAACCCTCCCTTAGTTATGCTGCTAATAGGTTTAGTCAGCCGGGGGACCTCCAGTAATGCACTGGGCCTCACTCCTTTCCTCACTCTCTATGAAATATTTTTTTTTTGCTGGTCATTAACATTTGTTTGTTCTCTCCCATAGATTGAGTCCCCATCGTGCTGTTTGCTCTCTACATGTCTGTTCTTTTCTTCTTCTCTATCCCCTCACCCCCCCCCCCCCCAGCCAGTCGCAGCAGATGACTGCCCCTCCCTGAGCCTGGTTCTGCTGGAGGTTTCTTCCTGTTAAAAGGGAGTTTTTCCTCTCCACCGTCGCCAAGTGCTTGCTCACAGGGGATCGCCTGATTGCTGGGGTTTTTCTGCAACTGTGGGGGTTCCCCCTACAGTTGATAGTGCTGTGAGATGACTGTTGTTGTGAAATGGCGCTATATAAATAAAGTTGAATTGAATTTATGTGAACGCAGATTAACAGCAAGCCAAACTCGTTTTTCACGAGCCAGGAAACCGAGCATCTTGCTCCTTTATTCAAGTCTTCTTAGACAGCTTACAGTTCTTTACAACTGTGGCTTGAAGAGCTCAATGAAAAGCCGAGTGAAACTAAAAAATAAAACAGAAAATAAATACATTTAGTAAGCTAGCGGGCCCTTGGGATAGGACTAATTCCTGGAACAACACATTCACAATGCATTTATCAAGCTAGTGGGCCCCTGGGATAGGACTAATTCCTGGAAACAACACACTCTTAACCACTTGCACTCCGGGCAATTTTCCTAAAAATGCCAAAAAATAACGTGCCCAAAGTAAATCGAAAGCTGTTATTCAACCCTTTGCAGCATCTTCATGGGGTTGGTCTCATTTAAAAGAAAACACTTTGAATTTTTTGGCAAAAAAAACATAATCTCTCTACGTGCTCCGGCCACTGAGTTACAGTCATCTAAACATACTGAACTTGAAGAAAAAAAAATTGGACACAGTGTTTTTTTGGATACAAATGCTTGTAAATAACACACAGCTGTCCGATCCGGCTGAAAAATGCAACAGAAATGTAGAACCAAGTGTTATCCAGCTGAGATCCAAATTTGGTAACAATACCACAAAAAATGAATATATTACACAGCTTTGTTCTCAGGCTGTTCCCAGGCGTTTTGGAACTGTGCCAACTTGTGCCAAATGGCACAGTTTGGAAAAACGTCTGTAACTTTTGAATAATTCAATGTAGAATCTTCATTTTAGGCTCTAATGAAAGGTCACACTCAGGGCTGTGTCTGTGTGTGTGTGTGTGTGGGCGGGGGGTCGCCCCCCCCGGCCCTCGCTACATGATGGATTACACTCCTTGCATGTTTTCACAGCGGCTCCCCCCCCCTTGCTACTGTGTGTGTGTGTGTGGGGGAAACCGTGAACGGAGAGGGCCATCGCTACATGAAGGAATAGACTCATATGCTTCCCCCCGCGGACCGGGGGGCGTTCGGACCGTGAACGCCCCCCCCCGCTCCTCTTCTGCAGCGGGGGGGGGGGGGGGGCGTTCACGGTCCGAACACGGCAAATGAACCGTTTATCGCGGCGCACGCACTTCGTACTTCGTGTGCAGTACAGTTGTAATTTACCGATCGGTCAAAAGTCATTTTTGGATTACAGTTTTCAGGGAGAAATAATAATTTAGCTTATAACACCTTACCTCTCCACAGCAGCAGAGTCGTGGCGAACATCTCTTCCCCATTGTCAGACGAACGCGACACTGGTCCGCTCGTGGATCCCGATCAAAACATAATTCCATTATTGCCGTTTTGGCGAATGATTTACGACTTTTGTCGTCGGCCTCCGTCGGTCTATGATGACGGAAGAGAATCCTAAACGTCTATTCTGGTGGAATGAGTGCAGGTCCCACTTGTGGGTGGTCTCCATGCTGCTGGGTGAGCCTGGGTCTGTAACAGGTTCGTCCAGCTTCCTTTGTTTTCATCTGCTGCAGCAGTAAATCTCTCTTCACCCAGCCTGAATTTCTGTGCTTCAATTGGCTCCTGCATTCACAGTAGGCGGGTCCTCCTTCCTAGGTTTTCATTCATTGGCTCTTCATGGTTTCAGAAACCCAATTCAAGGCTCTTATTAGTCGAATGAGAGGTCATTCAGATGAACTAATCTGTTCGCGGCTGTGACTGCAGCTTTTTTTTTCAGTGGCGCTTGGAAGCCAAAACCACCTACATCACCACCATCATGCGTCATGCGTCCAAGCGCGCACGAGTGCGCTCTCGTGCGCCCTCGTGCGCCTTAGGATGCAGAGACTTGCCCGCCCGCGGAACAACGGAGTGCAAGTGGTTTTAAAACAATCCCAGGTTCACATTTAACAAAACTTACAAAATCAACAAAACACTAATTAGACTTACAGCCATTGCTTTCGAAGGTGTAGAAAGGGTTTTAACACACAGGAGGAGCGTTTCAGACATTCACGGGCAGGTTATGCTTTCTGCCTTTTTTTCCTTCTCTCTCTTACCAATGTCCGCTTCTTCTACCCATAAATCACAGCGGCTACTGGCTGCGCTTTCAACATAAACTGTACAACCTAAGCAGGGCTGCTCGCAGAGATAGCAAAAAGATGTAACAAACTAATAGGTTTTTTTTTGAATGCAAAAGATGCAATAGACTTACACAATGGTCCCCTCCGGCATACAACTAGGAACATACCGGTCGCTATGGAGGGTTAGAATATGTATGGGCACATAATCATACCATGTAGGATAACTAAGTAGACGGTTATGCTGTTTCATCCCACCTAGCAACAATGCTCTGCACTGTGTGTGTTTATATATTTACATATTTATTCCATCTAGCTACAATACTCAGCACTGGGTGTGTTTATATTTATATTTATATATCTATATATTTATTCCATCTAGCTACAATGCTCCGCACTGTGTTTTTATATATCTACATATTATTCCATCTAGCTACAATGCTCAGCACTGGGTGTGTTTATATTTATATTTATATATCTATATATTTATTCCATCTAGCTACATTGCTCCGCACTGTGTGTGTTTATATCCTTGCATATTTATTCCACCTAGCTGCAATGCTCTGCACTGTGCGTTCATATATTCATATATTTATTCCATCCAGCTACAATGCTCTGCACTGTGTGTCTGTGTGTGTATATATATATTTTATAGTAATATGTACATATGTATATTAGCTGCTCTTGCTTGCTTGTTTTTTTTTCTTGCCTTCTGATTGTTGCTCTGAGTGTTGCTATCCCTGTGCTGTTGCAATCCTGGAATTTCCCCGTTGTGGGACTAATAAAGGCTTATCTTATCTTAAAATACAGGTAAATTACCACTAACTTTATAAAGTCATTTTTAACACAATAACTATTCCTAACATGAAATATTACAAATGAATTATGATATTCTACCATGAACTTGTGAACTATTTCAGCCTCTATAAATCACACTCTACTGAGGGCAGAACAACTTTAGTTTTCATCAGGTAAAGGTGCTAAATGCTGGCACCCAAAATCATCAGAATTATAGCAGATATTTCACTTTAAATGCCATGAATACAGAACAAATGAAGGTTTACATTTGTTAATTAAATCAGAAAAGGTCTTTTTTTAAAGATGCTCTAATCTTGTAGCTGCACCTGTGTTTTCTGTTAAATACTGTTCTATGTGTCAGAGTGAGGAGGACCCACATGCGAGGCAGATTTGGTAAACCATAATTAATTGAGGAAAGAAAATAAACAAGAACAGAAAATTCAGCTCGTGGGCTGAAAACACAGGCAGGATCGATAAGACTCACTTGCAAGGAATAATTCAGACTCGGGAAAATACAGGCTAGGAAGAAGCGTGGATAACATGCCGACATGAGACAAGGACACCGCACAGGACACAGACCGGGACACACATACACTATATACAGTGGTGTGAAAAAGTGTTTGCCCCTTCCTGATTTCTCATTTTTTGTATGTTTGTCACACTTACATACTTCAGATCATCAAACAAATTTAAATATTCGACAAGGCTAACACAAGTAAACACAAAATGCAGTTTTTAAATGAAGGTGTTTATTATTAAGGAAAAAAAAATCCAAACCTAGATGGCCCTGTGTGAAAAAGTGACTGAAAGCACAGGAGTTGAGGAGCCTCACGTTGATGCCGTCCAGACCTGCAGACTTCCTCGTCGTGATCTTCTTTAGCTCAGATCTCACCTGGGCCTTTGTGAGGGACAGACTGGGACAGGGGGACTGGGAGGAGGGGTGTTGGGCCTGTGAGGGGAAAAAGGGCAGGGGAAGTGCACTGAGATATTTGCAGATTTGCAACAAAAAGTTGCAGATATACAAGAAAAAAGTTGCACATTTTTGAGAAAAAAAAAGTTGCAAATTTTGGAGTAAAAAATTTGCCAATTTATAATAAAAAGTTGCTAATTTTTAAGGGGAAAAAGGGGCAAATTTATATAAAAAGTAGCAAATTTACAAGAAAAAAGTTGCAAATTTGATTTTCTTTGCGTATGCTAAATTTATGAGATTGGCTGGAATGCTAAGGGGCTCAGGAACCATTGGCTCTGGCCCAAAGAGCCACATGTGGCTCCAGAGCTGCAGGTTGCAGACCCCTGGAATAGACTGTAGGGGAGTGAGGACATTTGCTGTAATGTCTGCCTGATGACTGCTGTGAAAATCAGATTTTTAGCAGCTGATTTGGCTGATTTAGCAGTTTTGGGCGCATGCGCACGCAGCGACCAGCAGCTTGATGATATAGTGCGTGTGTGCGTGTGTGTGTTTTTTGTACTTTTTTACGTTTTTAGAAAATCCTCTGTGTCGTTTCTGCCCTGGAGCGTTTGTGGAATATATGGCGAACAGCTCCCTGGTATCTGCAACATGGATTTCCTCTCATATCAAGCACTGCTGCTTTCTGTGCTGTGGCTCTTTGTCTCTGAGGTAAACGCGTTTGGCTCCATGGCGAGCAGAATAGCGGGCAGAATACAATATTCCAGGGACGTGTTGCTGCGCTTTAACACAGCTGATGCAGAGTCTGTGATTGAGCCCAAACTTCAACTGCCGGACTTTATTTTGAGAGACGGACACAGCGGTGAAAAAAGAAGCGGCAGGAGGAAGCGTGGAAGACGTGGAGGGGTGAAATTGCGCCTTAGGAGACGTCAGTTTGGTAACATTCCTCTTCCTTCGATCATTTTTGGGAATGCACAGTCTGTGAGAAACAAGGTGGAGGAAATTCAAGGCAACGTACGTTACCAGAAGGATTTTAAGAACTGCTGCGTCATGGCTTTCACTGAATCTTGGCTTACTGCGCATGATCGAGACGCAGACCTGTGGATTGACGGCTTTGGAGCTCCGCTGCGCTCGGATCGACAGGAAGAGGTAACGGGGAAGCGTCAGGGGGGCGGCGTATGTTTATACATTAATAAGCAGTACTGCACATCTGTCACGGTCAGAGAGCGCATCTGTACACCCCATGTGGAGCTGCTGTCTGTGTCGCTTCGCCCCTTTTATTTGCCTCGAGAGTTTCCCCAACTTTTCATCACAGTTGTGTACATTCATCCGAGGGCAGACGCTGACTCCGCCTCCAGCACCATCTCTGATGTGGTGCAGCGCTGCAGTCAATTTCTCCAGAGGCGCCAAACTTCATTCTTGGGGATTTTAACCATGTTTCTTTAAAGAAGACACTTAAAAACTTTCATCAGTATGTCTCCTGCCCAACCAGGCGAAAAAAGACATTGGACCTGTGCTATGGATCCATAGAGAGGGCCTATAAATCACTCCCCCTTCCTCCTGTAGGATCATCAGATCACAACTGTGTTCATTTGCTGCCCACATATAAAACTGCTCTCAGAAGAGGCAAGGTGGAGATGAGAGACATTGATGTGTGGACAGAAGATTCAGAGCACAGCCTCCAGGAATGCTTTGACTGTACAGACTGGAAGATGTTCATAATGGCCTGCGGGGATGATTTGGACTCTCTGGCTGAGCTCACATGCTCATACATGGCTTACTGTCAAAATAAGTTTGTTCCACGTAAACGTGTCAAAATATATCCCAACAACAAACCATGGGTTACTAAATCAGTTAAATCCTGCTTACAGAGGAAAGCTCTTGCCTTTAAACAGGGGTCTGTTTCTGAGCTACAGGTTGCCACCAAGGAGCTGAAGGCCGAAATTTTAAGAGCAAAACAGAATTATAAATCAGAGTTGGAAAGCAAGATGGCAGCAAATAAACTTGGTTCGGCCTGGGCCAGTATGAAAACTATTGCAGGCCTTCAGAGCACAGAGCGCAGTAATCGTGTGTTTTTAGATGGTTTTAGTTCAGACACAGAGCTGGCTAATGCTCTTAATTGTTTTTATGGTCGTTTTGACTCCTTTGATTTTAGCACAGAAACCCAAGATTTGAAACAGAAACTCAAAGACAATCAGCACTTTAATATTGAGGTGCAGGACGTTAAAAGGGAGTTCCGCGCTGTAAAAGTGAACAAAAGTCAGGGCCCTGATAATATATGTGGGCGCCTGGTAAAGTCCTGTGCACATGAACTGAGTCCTATATTTCATTATATTTTCAATAAGTCCTTACAGACACAACATGTGCCTAAGATCTGGAAAGATGCCGTGGTTGTTCCCGTTCCAAAATCCAGCTGTCCTAAAACGGTAAATGACTTTAGACCAGTTGCTCTGACTTCAATTTTAATGAAAATTTTTGAAAAACTGGTCAGATGTGAGGTCCTAAGGCAGACTGAACATGCATTGGATCCTCTGCAGTTTGCCTATAGGCCTCACAGAGGAGTGGAGGATGCCACTGTCACTCTGTTTGACATGCTTTTTAAACATCTGGATTTTAATGGGACACACGCCAGGCTTTTATTTGTGGACTTTTCTTCTGCCTTTAATACAATCCAACCTCATATTTTAGTTGAAAGGCTCCTGCAACAATTTGATTTAAGCAATAATCTGGTGGGTTGGATTCTGGATTTCTTAACCAACAGGACGCAGAGAGTAAGGGTCAATGGTACATTGTCTGACCTAAAGTGCTCTTCTACTGGCTCTCCTCAGGGGTGTGTGTTGTCACCACTACTCTTCATCCTGTACACAAACATGTGTCGGAGCAGACATGACAACAGACACATTATAAAGTATGCTGATGACTCAGTTGTTGTCAGTCTCCTCCAGGATGGTGAGAGTGGCCACGGCCCAGTAGTTGATGACTTTGTTCACTGGTGTGAGGATTCCTACCTGCAGCTGAATACAACAAAAACGAAAGATATGATTATTGACTTTAGGAGGAAAACTCCCAGGCACAAAGTCACCATACTAAAAGGCCAGACCACCGAATGTGTACAATCGTACAAATATCTTGGGACGATTATTGATAGTGGATTGAACTTTGAGGTGAACTGTGAAAGGGTGTGCAAAAAGGGTCAGCAAAATTTGCATTGTTTGAGGAAACTTGCACGCTTCCAAATTGACCGAACCATAATGACTATGTTCTATCGGGCTTTTATTGAATCTGTTTTATCCTTTTCTTTAATGTCATGGTTTGGTCAGATAAAACTGAAACAGAGGAAATCCTTGGATCAGGTAGTCAGATGGTCCAGTCGTTTGCTTGGTGAGTCACAGCTGAGCCTGACATCCCTGTACACCAGACAAGTACAGAGGATGGCCGACTCGATTTTAAATGATGACTCCCACCCTTTGCACTGCAACTTTCAGCTTCTTCCCTCCAGACGGAGGTTTGCTGTCCCAAAAAGTAGAACCCAGCGCTACAAAAACAGCTTTGTCCCTGCTGCTGTCAAAGAGTTGAACAAGCTATAAAAATTATATTGTACATATTTTATATTTACCTATTTTGTAAGATGTGTGACTGGGTTTGTGTCTATGTTGAATGTAATTGTGGCTTGTAAATATGGATGTCACCAACTGCAAAACAAATCTACCTACGGGTACAAATAAAGTAACCTGAACCTGAACCTGAACCTGATCTCCACGCTGGTCCTCAGCTTCTCCACACTACTGAACCACCGTGACTCCGTGGGGCGTAGGTGGCCATGTGAAGCCTGTGGGGGCTGTTGTAGTTATAAATACAGCCTCTGTGTGTAGTTTGATGAATATGGGTTATCCTGACTGTCATGATTTAAACTGACAGCTCACGTGCACGATGCTAGCACAGGAAATAACCACTCAAGAAGAAAGTTGAATTGAGAAAGTGAACGTGCAGCTAACAAAACAGCCACTCGCCAGAGGAATCAATCCACCTGTGGAGAGAAGACGAGAGCTGTCAGTGAAGGAACAGAGTAAGGGGAAATGGGCGAGCCAAATTGCCACTTACTTGGGGTTCCGAGGAAGGACCGGCAGGACTCCAGCGGGGAATAGACGAACCAGTAGGGTGGGAGAATGAGCTGGTGGTGCCTCACCGGGTGGAGATTTGTTGCTGACGATGTGGTGATGTGGCAGGAGAGCGCACGGAGACCTGAGGCACACCCACATGATGGCAGCAACCTGAAAGAGAGGAAAAGAGCGAAGTAAGACAGTGAGTCTAACTTAGCGAACACGACCTGCTTGTCTGAATTTAGGGCAGTATACCCAGACGAGCCAGCGTTGAGTGCGCGGAGAGAGCCTCCCTAAGTACGCTGGCTGATGAGCGGGCGCAGGTGTGTCCTCTGCCTCAGGTACAGTGATGAGTTGGTGAAGACGAGTCAGGAGGGGAGGGGCGCGCTCTCACCGCCCATGACAGGGCCCCACCTTCTAGGAGCGCCTCCTGGCGGTCTGGAGGGCTTCTCTGGGTGAGCACAGTGATAGGCCCAGAGCATTTCCTTGTCCAGAACCCGTGATGAGGGGGTCCAGGACCGTTCTTCTGTGCTGTAGCCCTCCTAGTCCACCAAGTACTGCCATCCTCGGCCCTGATGGCGAACATCAAGAATGCAGCGAAACGTGTAGGCTGGGTGGCCGTCGATGATCCGAGGAGGGGGAGGCGGCTTGGGGAGGTGGCAGAGAGGACTGACCGAGAGGGGCTTAATGTGGGAGACATGAAAAGTGTGGTTCATCCGTAGAGTTGGAGGAAGTTTCAGTTGCACCGACGCATCATTAATCATCCAGGAGATGGGAAACGGTTCCAGGAAGTGGGGGGACAGCTTCTTAGATTTCTCCTTCAGAGGGATCTGACTAGCCGCCAGCCAGACTTGCTGTCCCACGACGTACTTTGAGGCCAGGACCCGCTTTCTGTCAGTAGCAGCCCGGGTGTGTTCCATGTTGCGGGCCAGGGTGGCCCGGGTAGACCTCCAGACACACTGGCATCAATGAGCGTGAGCCTCTACTGATGGAACCACCACCTCCCTCTCAGCCATGGGAAGAAGAGGCGGGGTGTATCCCAATGACGCCTCGAATGGAGTGAGTCCAGTGGCCGTGGAGACAGCCAAGTTGAGAGAATACTCCACCCAGGACAGGTGTGAGTTCCTGAAGATGGGTTCTCCGCTGCTATGGACTGCAGGGTGGCCTCCAAGGACTGATTGGCGTGCTCTGCCTGCCTGTTGCTCTGAGGATGATTCCCAGAAGAAAGACTCACTGTAGTGCTCAGTGTCTGGCAAAAGGGCCTCCAGATCTGGGACGTAAATTGTGGACCCTGATCAGACACAATATCGACGAGGACCTTGATCACATGAGCTGTCAGTAGGACTGCCATCTCCAAGGCTGAGGGGAGCTTCGGGAGGGCCACCAAATGCAGCGCCTTGGAGAAGCGATCCACAATCGTGAGGAAAACCATCTTCCCACGGGATTGGGGGGGGGGGGTCCGGTGACAAAGTCCACGGCGATGTGTGACCATGGACGACCAAGGGTGGGAAGGGGAATTGTGGAGCCCCGACTGGAGAGAGGAGTCCGATTTCCCCAGGACACAGATCTGACAGGCCCTGACATAGTCCCGTGCATCCTGCTGCACTGTGGGCCACCAGAATGCCCGCCTGATGAAGTCCACCGTGCGGGCAATGCCGGAATGACAGGCGAAGCAGCTGGTATGCGCCCACTGAAGAACGTCACTGCGGAGGGCAGCTGGGACGTACAGCCAGTTCCGGGGGCACCTTACTGGCACAGGCTTCCGGGACTGGGCCTGGCGGACCCTCCGCTCTGTTGTGTATGTAAATAGGCTGTATTACTAAGATGGCGGCCGGGTTGGACATGGGTAGGACCGGGGTGGCTAACTACCGGTTTCTGGTGGTGACACCACTCGGGGTGTAAAGGAAATGGGTGGAAGAGGCTCTGTCTCTTCCATCGTGGGAGCCACCTGGCATGCAGGCGAGTGCCATAAGCCTATTTATGTAAATAACTAGTGTTGTAATAAATCTCCATAAACTGCATCAGTTATCTATTTATTTGTTTTACCCAATTATGGACACAACATTTGGCGACAAAGTAAAAGTGGGAATGGACAAGTCTGTTGTTGAATTTTGGATGTTTCTGGAGGCCCCAGGCAGGCCACCTGTGCCGTGGCCTCGTTGGTTCTCAACTTTTACCAACTACCTCATAGTTCTGAACCTCGGCGAGCATGAGAGGCTTCGCGCGAGGGCTATGTTAGTCCATAATTTGGGTACTGAGGGGTAGAGAATACTAGAGAGCTTGGGGGGGCTGATTGCTTTGATGGTGTTGTGGAGTTGATGGCGCACCATTTTCGCGCTCCGGAGAGTGTCACGGTCCGGCATATCCAGTTTCGACAGCGCCACCAGCGGTTGGGAGAACCAGTGATGAGGTTCATTGAAGATCTCTGAAGGCTGGCGAAGGGATGTGACTTTGAGCACCTGGAAGACGAAATGATTCAGGACCAACTAGCAGAGCACATCTGCTGTGCAGCGGCCCGGTCCAGATTGTTAGCGTATCCAGGAAAGATGACATTGGCCACAGCTATCGAGCTCGCCCAACGGTTCGAGGCAGCAGAGACCATCGTGAGATGCCTTCCTGAATGGGCTTTTCTGGGTGAAGATGAGTCTTGCACTGAGGCACTGTTTTGGGACCCTGGTGATGGTGATGTCGGAGAGGATGTGTATGCCTCCTTTTTTAAAATAAGGTCCACCCCAGGTACACCACTGTAGCATCATCATCTCCTCAAACCAAGACAGAAGATCACTTCTCTCCATTTTACAGGAATTTCACTTTATTCCTTCTACAGGAAAACCACTTTTCTGCATTCTACAGGAATATCACTGGCTTTCATAGTGACTACACTCATCCCGGCCTGACCCAAAGATGTTTTCCCAGGACCCCAATGTAAACAGTTGCCTCTTGCAGAGATGGTAAAGATCAGAATTTGCTTTTAAAGGCTCAAAGGAACATAAAATTTGGGAGACCAGACCTCCAACGTGAACACTGCATTTGGATAACATACTCCTTTACAGGAAATCAATGCTCTTAAAAGGGTCATAAATGGCTTAATCAGACAGGTTTATAACCTCTGATGTTTTCCAGATTTTCTTCCAGATACCATGGACCTAAAAGAAATCGTCTACAGCTCAACAGTACCTCCTAGCGGATACCTACGAAATGTGTTTCAGTATGTAGGATGACTTTTTAATTTGTTCTAAACATTAAGTTTCTTTCAGCTTATCCTCTTCCCCCCCGGATCCTAAGGACACTGAAAATCATCCCTTTTTATCACCAACCATGGTTTGCTGTACTACATTAAACTTTGATCTAAATGTGAATGCATGTATTATAATTATGTATAAGAAATGTTATATTCATGAGTGTTATTCAAACAAATGTAATATTAGAGTAATGGTATAAATGCATGATCACCAAATATTAGCCAAGTCATTTAATTTAGTTAGATCTTATATTGAGCACCTAATTTCATAAAAACTGACTGTTGATTTTTTCTGCAATTTCATGGGATGGTGTCTTCATTTGATTGGCTGCTCTCAAACAAAGAAATGTTTTCACATTGGATAGCAGCCATTTCAAACTGCTTTTGATAAAGTCGATTGGTCAGTCTTGCGATCGGCATCACAAGTTTATGACGCAGGCGGGGTCATTTAAAAAGTAGTAGAAGCTGCCCTGCAAGTTAGAATTAGAACAAGATTAAGAAAGAAAAAGAAACACACAGAAAGAAGTAAATGTTAAGTTAAAATGTAGGTTAGAGAGCAAGGGAAACACACAGATGTAAGTTAAAGTTAAGTAAGAGAGTAAGAGAGAACACAAGTTACACAGAGACAAGTCATGCAGTTAAGTTAAAGTTAGAGAAGAAAAAGCAGACAAGAAAGACACAGAATGAGATTAGATAAGTCTGGGAAGATTTTGTTCCACCATTTCAAGGTCCTGTGTAGTTTCATTTTATCTAAATTGTTCTGTGTGAAGTTTGTCAAATCCTGCATTAGTTTTTCTGGTTACTGAGGAGAAATCACCTTTTTCTTTAGAGCTCGCTTTCTTAGAGAATCAAATTCTCAAACTTTTTCCTTCACCTCAGAAGCCATTCTTATCCTAGTAAATGTTTTTTCTCATTTTTTTAATGACTTTTCACGCCGTCAAAGTGGACCTTTAATTTTCCTAATTTAAAGTGAACAAAGACTGTGTTTTTGGACTCTCTTTCCGGCCTCATACCCGCCTGACTGAGAAGTTTTTCCTTCAGTTTTTTGGTCTATCCCGCTCCTAGAAACTTCACCGATTCGGCTGGACTCATTGCAAGGATTTTCACGCCGCCCTGAGACAAACCATCTATGGCTGCCACTGTCTTCTTGAAGGGCCCCCAGCCGAGTTATCACTTCCACGGCTGTGAGGAAGTATAACAGCAGCCGCTTCCTCCGATGTCCTAACTTCAAAACCCAGCGGTATCGACCCGCTGAAACGTGGACCTACAGCTGTTGTGTGAGTGAAACTCCTACTTTTCCTATCTCCTGGGTTAAAACGTGATGTCCTAACAATTAAATTACAATTAAATATAGCCCGTATTTCAGGGCTCAATTAGTCTCTTAGCCACAGGATAAAGCTGTAAACTGAAGGAAAACTCTTAGTCATTTTTAAGTAACTGCCCTTAATTTTTGTAGATTAATTCAGAAGTCATTTTTAGATGATTAGCTTATGAATTTTCCCCATAAAATTGCGTTCTGTTTGTTGGATATTTCAGCCTCATTTACCGTTGAAACATAAGTCTGGTTTCTCCTTGGTTCTACAAAGGTGTAACGCTGATTTTATGTTTAGGAAAACAATATCAGTTGATGTGATACCGTACACTGTTATCATCTGAATCTGTTCATCCATCATTTGAATGCCATATCATGTAACCTGAATGAGTTTAATAAAAGGGTGAATGAGAGGAGTTGAAGCATTTTCCTTTCGCATATACACTACCGTTCAAAAGTTTGGGGTCATCCAGACAATTATTTTGTGTTTTCCATAAAAAGTCACACTTATTTACCACCATGAGTTGTAAAATGAATATAAAATATAGTCAAGACATTGACAAGGTTAGAAATAATGATTTGTATTTGAAATAATAATTTTTTCCTTCAAACTTTGCTTTCGTCAAAGAATCCTCCATTTGCAGCAATTACAGCATTGCAGACCTAACAAGGTTCCAAGGTTGTCATAGCCAGGAGCGGCACTGGGGTTAAGCTCCCAGTGCTCATAAAATGCTCCTTACGGCGTGCGTCTCAAAAAGCCTCTGACAACTAAGTCCAACTCCTAGCCTGCCCGTGTGGTTTAGTCTCTAAGCCCGGCGGAACTGCTTTTACTAATAGGAGAAGGGGCGAGGGCGGATCTCTGGCGCCTTAAAACCAGATGCTTCGGGTAGATGGTGGCTCGTCAACCTGGGAAGGTAGCCCATCTAGGGGAAGGTAAACCCTGATTTCAAACCTCCGCTGCCTTGCGGCACACCCGGTCACGGGAAAGGCTTCGGGAGTCAACCCTGAGGAAAAATCTGGAGTCGGAGCCCCTAAGGCAGTTCTCTGTTGTGCTCAACATCGTTCTGGCAGCTCCTGCGACGGCGCTGGTACCAAACTATAGCAGCCCTGCTGTTCCTTTGGATTCATCAGTGACGTGGAGAGGGGGGACATGCTGCATGGGTAACATCTTGTCCTCCATATCTTCCTGCCCAGGCTTGAATCCTACCAACACCCAACGCTGGAAGGTAGAACACCGGTGCGCATCGGCCTGTTCAGCCACAGGCGGTGCTGTTCCAGCAGAGTAGGCATTTAGGATTCTCTTCCATGGTCATCATAGACCGACGGAGGCTGACGAGACCTAACATGATTGCACAAGGGTTTTCTAATCATCCATTAGCCTTCTGACACAATGAGCAAACACATTGTACCATTAGAACACTGGAGTGATAGTTGCTGGAAATGGGCCTCTATACACCTATGTAGATATTGCACCAAAAACCAGACATTTGCAGCTAGAATAGTCATTTACCACATTAGCAATGTATAGAGTGTATTTCTGATTAGTTTAAAGTTATCTTCATTGAAAAAAAGTGATTTTCTTTCAAAAATAAGGAAATTTCTAAGTGACCCCAAACTTTTGAACGGTAGTGTATCTGTTTCTATTCTAAATTGTATTCTATTCTGTTTCGATTCTAAATTGTCCTTAGGTATGGATGTGAGAGTGAATGGTTGTCTGTCTCTCTGTGTTGGCCCTGCGATGGACTGGCGATCTGTCCAGGGTGTACCCTGCCTCTCGCCCAAAGATGCTGGGATAGGCTCCAGCCCCCCCGCGACCCGAAAGGATTAAGCGGTAGAAGATGGATGGATGGATGGATGGATATATCTGTTTCCTAATCACGGCAGGAGAAGAGCTCACTTAAAATTTTGAGTCTGATCCATTAAGTAATTGAAGGTACAAAATTAATTAAAATTAACGTTAATATTATTGTCCATTGTGACTGGTGCCCCTTTTACGAGTGCTTATTTATTTGATTTAGCGAGTGTAGAAGTGACGGTTTAACTCCGCCCCCTTTCACACCCACTATTAAATAAAATAAATAATTCCTGTGTGGCGGTTCGGTTAACCCCCACAACAGATTAAGGACACTCAGCTCTCTTCTCTTGGTTTTTTCCGCTGCACTACTGAGATGTAATGTGCCATTCATGTATTGTGATGCAATGTGCCATTCATGTATAGTGTTCATGCGTCCTGTCCTTACTGCAACCTAGAGACAGTTCAATATGTAGATGTGCCTTGTAACCTCTTTGTCCTGCAAGCTGGAGCAGAGGCTGCATCTGCCTATTGTTATGTAGGTCTTACAAATGCAAATGTCTCATGCCTATTCTGCAGTCCCTTTGATCAGACCAACTGCTGTGAATTTGCTTTGATGTATTGTTTGAGTTTGGTATAAATACTGCACAGGTTCTGTAACACATCCTCTCTCTCATTCCCACTTCTGCAACTGCTGCTGTTGGACACAGACATTGTGTCCTCCTTCACTGAGAGCCGTGGGCTCGCTCCCGGCACGCATGCACGGCGCCGGGAGTGGAGCCCGTGACGGCGGTATGATATAATTAAACTCTCCTTAAACCCTACAGCATCGCTTATTATTTTTTATCATCCACCGCACTGGTGACCCCTTGAAGACGCACACGCTTTGTGCGACGCAGCCTTCTGATTTGGACGGCCACGCTGGCGAACCGACGCTGAAAAAACACGCTGCCAGCGAACACAGCAGCCTGACGAGCTGCTCTCCCTTCGGCTTCAGGGAGACTTCGACGCGGAGCCAACACAGGCGAGCCGTTCTCCGGACATCACCCACAACCGGGAAAACTGCAGAGGACGTCATGGCGTGACCCTCGCCTGAGATCGGGACGTCCCCGCTGGACCAGCCGAGGGACACAGAACGTTTTTTCCCTCTCACCGCTACTCCTCCCGCTCAGCGAGCCTGCTCATCTACCCGAGCCTGAGGAACAAAGATCATCTATTCCCTCCCACCGCTCCAACGCATCTGCACGAGCCTGAGGGACAAAAGATCGTCTATTTCCTCTCACCGCTCCAACGCACCATGACCAATCTGCAGCCACAGCTCAATCCGGATTTTATCGGCGCCGTCTGCGCCGATCCCCACCAAGATTCTGCACCCTGGTGCTCCTCTCCAGCTGGCCCACCCACGAACGGAACCCCGGCACACGCACCGGGGAGTTACAAGGACGGCGCACCACGCACAGGGCAATTATGGCTACAGAGACCGCCATCGTCCTCCGCCGCTGCACATGCCCAAGAAAAACGGCCGATCGCCACCCTCGGAACCTTCAGGGCTGCTCGTTCACCTGAAGCAAGCACGCAGCTCGCCACTGGATTTTTTTTAATGGTCTCAGCCACGGCATATAAGGGATTTCAGCCGTCAGCTGTTCCCGGGGGTTTTTAGGGTTGCTCCTGCACCTAAAGCCAACAAGCCGAGTCCCTCTGCTTCTTTTTTTCTTACAGCCGCTACGCAGCCTCGCCGCTCCTGTTTTCTTCATGGCCACGAGAGGAGCCAGAGACTAATTTTTCTTCTTGTGGACCTCTGCACGTTCAACGGGACAGCCCTTCGACATCGCGGACCCACAAGCAATTTTTGCGCGGCTCGGACGAGTTCACCGTCCCCCTGCCGGCACTTACCCCCCTCCTCCCTCCCCCTCCGCCTGCAGTGAGCTTCTCCCACAGCTCGCTCCCATAGAGGGATTATCGAGGTCTCGGCCCCCTGCTGTGCCCTCTGGGGCGGAGCGTGTGTGGCGGTTCGGTTAACCCCCACAACAGATTAAGGACACTCAGCTCTCTTCTCTTGGTTTTTTCCGCTGCACTACTGAGATGTAATGTGCCATTCATGTATTGTGATGCAACGTGCCATGCATGTATCGTGATGCAATGTGCCATTCATGTATTGTGATGTAATGTGCCATTCATGTATAGTGTTCATGCGTCCTGTCCTTACTGCGACCTAGAGACAGTTCAATATGTAGATGTGCCTTGTAACCTCTTTGTCCTGCAAGCTGGAGCAGAGGCTGCATCTGCCTATTGTTATGTAGGTCTTACAAATGCAAATGTCTCATGCCTGTTCTGCAGTCCCTTTGATCAGACCAACTGCTGTGAATCTGCTTTGATGTATTGTTTGAGTTGGGTATAAATACTGCACAGGTTCTGTAACACATCCTCTCTCTCATTCCCACTTCTGCAACTGCTGCTGCTGGACACAGACATTGTGTCCTCCTTCACTGAGAGCCGTGGGCTCGCTCCCGGCGCGCATACACGGCGCCGGGAGCGGAGCCCGTGATGGCGGTATGATATAATTAAACTCTCCTTAAAACTACAGCATCGCTGCTTATTATTTTTTATCATCCGCCGCACCTGTACCATATAACAAATATTTTATCATATAATCCTGCTACACCACATTGTTATGGTTGTGGATCCCCTGTTCACCGCTATAAGGCCAGTGTATGCCCGGCGAAAGGAAAGCGTTGTGGCAAGTGTGGTTTGTTGGACCACTTTGCCAGGGCGTGCGCTAACTTCAAATGCAGGAGCCATAGGAGGGAACCAGGTGCTGAGCAGAAGACTCCAACAATAGTGTCCATGGTCTCACCGGAGACCACGGGGAGAATCAGGTGCAATGTCATGCTCGATGGCATCGAAGTTCCACTGCTGGTGGACACTGGAGCAGTAATCGCCGTGTTGGACCTTCCCCACTGACAAGTAAGACAATAAGGAAGAGACTATTATGGCTATGGATGGAACAGACTGGCAGTTTTGGGGTTTGTGGAAATGGAGGCCCGTTATAAGTCTGTCGTTGTGCCCCAGGCCCACATTCACGTCACTGCTGCGGGGGTTAACATCATGGGGTGTGATCTTTTTTATAGCCTGGGTTTCTTGATTGCCAATGTGTCAGGTGAGGAGTGGTCGGGCTGCGAACTATGGAGCCGATCGACTCCGCTGGTGGATGGCGTGGAGGTGAGGGAATCGGATTGGCTGGACATGAGTAAAGAGGGAGAGCACATTCGGCGCCGTGCAACGCTGCCTCAGGACGGACCAGATGCCGGTTTTTCTGTTACCCTGGATGAGGGTGCGGGACGGCACAACGGGACCCCAGGGGCAGCCTGTAAGTACGAGGTGCCCATGCCGGATACTGAAGGGGCAAGACAAGAGAGCGTGTTGATAAATCGCTCGGGAAGGCGGTCTAGCATGGATGGCACGGACCAGACCCGCGAGTCGACCGGATCAGTGGCGGAGACCAGTCAGACCCCAAATGACCAGAAGAAGAAGACATGGGCTTCCCTGTGGGTCGGAGGCATGGTGCGGCCCAGGGTTGAGGCCCGGATGAGAGGAGATCAAGGCTCGTGTGAGTGGCGTGATGAGCGGAGACGGTTCTGGGTGGAGGCTGCTCAGAGTGATGGGTATCTATGCTTGTCTGACCAGACCTCGAGGCACCCAAACGAGTTACGTTGAGTGGAGGAGAAGAAGCGACGCAATGGGGACCCCGAGGTCAAAAGACGGAAGCGGTTGGAGAAGGACCTATCAAAGGACTGAGAGTGCTGTTTTATCTTTATTTTCTGTTTATTGTTTATATGTGCTGTTGCTATGGTCCTGATGTGTTTATTTTACTGCTGATGTGGTACCCCAGTTTAATTTAAAAAAAAAGAAGATGTTGAGTGAAATGTAAGAAATGGGGTGTTTTATGATCCCTGGGAGCTAAATTTTAAAAGATCTGTATTGTAAATGTGGGATTTTATTGGCTCAATGACAGTAGTTGGATGATGTCTAGAATGGCTATGTTGAAATTGGATTTTATTGACGCATGGATTAATGCCCGAGTTTGGTGTGGTGGGGTGTATCTACCCATGTAAACTGTGTGTCTGTATAGATTTACATACCCAACATCAAGTGTGACAGGATGTACCCATTATGAGGTGAGTGTTGGGGGGGCGCCAGCAGTCTATGTATGTTTTGTGATTTTGTGTGTCTTATGTGGAGCTGTTTTATTTTTTATTTTATTTTTTATTTTTATTTATTTATTTATGCAGGGACATGCACAATACACATTGACCTTAAAGAGGAAAGATGCATTGTACCAGGTTATAGCATAAGTGCTATTTTCCACCTGTAGTCCCTGGGCAGGCTGGTGTTAGCATTAAAAAGCAGACATTTGCTGTTCTGGGGCTGTTTTAGTTTAGAAAGATGGCTTTATTTTGTTCTAAGTGTTTGGCGGTAAAATAATCCGCCCAGCCATGTGGGGGTGCTGACAATCTACCTGCCCCCCCCCCCAGCTTTACCTGTGTGCATGGATAGGAGGTTTATTACCTCCGCCAGGCCGAAAAGGCCAGGAGGAGGTTATGTTTTTGCCGGGGTTTGTCTGTGTGTTTGTCTGTTTGTCTGTCTGTCTGTCTGTTTGTCTGTTGGTTAGCAAGATAACTCAAAAAGTCTTGGACGGATTTCCATGAAACTTTCAGGCGTTGTTGGAAATGGTACAAGGAAGAACTGATTAAATTTTGGGGGTGATCTGGTTCACCGTCTGGATACAGGAATTTTTTAAAGCATTTTTCCACACTGTGACATAGGGCCATTTTCAACATGTGCGCAGGCGCAATGGAGGGCGCTGGTTGTCGTGTCTGCAACACAAACTCTGCGTTCTTCAACGTTTTAGGCACAAAAGCACGCGGAAAACACTGCTGGCCTAGGGCCGCCAGCGTGCCTGTGTTTGCGCGCAACTGCAAAACCTCACACGGGCAGCTGTCCGCCGACGGATTCTTTGGCAGAAATTCCCCGGCCAGCCATAGGCGCTGCGCATTTGGCAGAAATTCACCGGCCAGCCATAGGCGCTGCGCAAAAACGAGCTCTCTGCCGGCGAAGCTTCTAAATTCTCGTTTGCCGCGGAGCGCAACCCCCAAAAAAATAATATAATATAAAACCCACGGCAACCTGTCTACCCAATTTGCATCCGTCAGTGGAGGAGATGGACACAACAGCAACGCTTCAGTTTATTACCTCCGCCAAGGAGGCAATGCTTTTACTACTGAACCACTAATCCTATCACTATCACATTGATTGTCATTGATTAATTGTGTGTTTATTGCACTGTCCCTGTCAAATAAACAAATAATCATTGTGAATCCAATTGCTAGTCATATGTTTACATGCTCAAGGAATCTGAAAACGTACACACAAACACTGTATGGGGGGAATTGTGGCGCTTGGCGGAGGTCTGCGCTCTCCGAGTGCTTTTCTAGTTTGTTTCTGTGGTTGCTTTATTTTAGTGTGTGAGTCGAGAAGCAAATTTGGGTGGGCTATCTGTGCGATTGGCATTTTTTGAATGTTGTGTGTGTAAGTAGGCTGTATTACTAAGATGGCAGCCAGGTTGGACATGGGTTAGACCAGGGTGGCTAACTACCGGTTTTCAGTGGTGACGCCACTCGGAGTATAAAGGAAGTGGGCAGAAGAGGCTCTGTCTCTTTCGTGGTGGGAGCCACCTGGCACGCAGGCGAGTGCCGTAAGCCTATTTATGTAAATAACTAGTGTTGTAATAAAGCTCTGTGAACTGCATCAGTTGTGTATTTGTTTTACCCAATTATGGACACAACACACTCGATATCCGCAGTAAGGGCTCCAAGGACGCACAAAGGCGGGATAATGGTTTTGGGGGGAAGGGGGGTCTACCTCCCCAGAATCAAACTGGTGTGATAGCGTGTTCAGTTTGACATTCCGGGTACTAGGCTGGTAAGTGACGGTGAAATTAAACCACTGGAAAAATAAAGCCCTGCGAGCCTGCCTGGCAGTAAGTCGGTGGGCCGATCACAAGTACTCCAGGTTCTTGTGGTCGGTCCACACGATGATGGGGTGAATGGCACCCTCCAACCAATGTCTCCACTCCTCCAGTGCCAACTTAACGGCAAGCAGCTCTCTGTCCCCTACGTCATAATTCCTCTCGGCCGGCATAAGCCGACGAGAGAAATATGCACACGGGTGGAGCTGTGCTGTGCTGTCACAGCACAGCACAAACCCCCGAATCAGATGCGTCCACCTCGAGGACAAACTGGAGCTGTGTGTCGACCTGTGCCAAGATATGTGTGTCTGTGAACAGGCGTTTTAATTTGACAAATGTCTGCTCCGCTGCCTCGGTCCAGTGAAAGGGGACCTTAATGGAGGTCAGCTGAGTGGGGCAGTGACACCCCACTATAGTTCCTTATGAACCTGCGGTAAAAGTTCACAAACACAAGGAAGCATTGGAGCTCCCTACAGGAGTGGGGAGTTGACCAATCCAGCACTGTCTTCACCTTGGCCAGGTCGGCAATCAGTCTCCCCTTGGCGACTATGAAACCCAAGAAGGTGGTTGATGTTGTGGAGAACTCACACTTCTCAGCTTTTACGTAGAGCCGGTTCTCCAAGAGCCATTGTAGAATGGCCCTTACTTGGGCTTCAAGCTCCTCTGGCAAGTGGGAGAAGATCAAAATGTCGTCAAGATATACAAACATGAATTGATAAAGCATATCGCAAAAGATGTCATTAATTAACCGCTGGTAGATGGCAGGGGTGTTAGTGAGCCCAAAGGGAATCACAAGGTACTGGAATTGCTCCTGGTGTGTCTTAAATGCCGTCTTCCATTCATCGCCCTCGCGAATGCGGACCCAATGATACGTGTTCCTGAGATCTAATTTAGTAAACACCCGTGAACGCTGAAGGAGCTCGAACACTGAATTGATAAAGGGTAGAGGGTACTTGTCCTTGATGGTAATAGCGTTAAGCTCACCGTAGTTAATACACGGGCGCAGCGAGCCATCCTTCTTTCTGACGAAGAAGAACTCGGCTCCGAGTGGAGCCGAAGATGGCCGAATAAGGCCGGCGTTCAGGAACTCCTTTATGTACCTCTCCATTGCTTCCCTCTCCAGGCCAGAAATGCTATACAGCCGACTGGTCGGCAGCCTTGCCCCCAGGATGAGGTCTATAGCACAATCTTAAGAGCGGTGAGGCGGCAGTGACAACACTCTTGATTTGCTAAAGACCTCTCCAAGATAGTGATACGCCCGGGGGACGAGGCTGAGGTCCGGTGGCTTGGCCAGGGAGAGGGAGACAGATAGAGAGAGGGAACACTCCACTGAGCGCATACAGTGGGCCATGCAAAAGGGGCTCCAGGAGGAGATGATGTTTTGAACCCAGTTTATTATTGGGTTGTGCCTCCAGAGCCATGGGTACCCAAGGATGACTGGGGAAGAGGAAATGGCACGAACTAAGAATGTGAGTTCTCCCAGTGGTTCCCAGAAAGGAGGATAAAGATGGGCACCATGTTACGGGTGATGACTGCGACCTCCTGGAGAGATAAGTTTGTGATTCTCTGATCATGGGGCAGTTTACGTGTGGGAATACCCACCTGCTTAAGGAACTCAGCAGAAACAAAATTACCCTCCGATCCTGAGTCAACCAGTGCCTTAGTCCTCCACTCGACCCCCAGCAACTGGACAAGGGCCGAAATAGAAAAGTTACCAGGGGGAATTAATTTAGTCCCGCCTGCCAGATCCCCCATGGTTACTGATAGGCGGCGTCTTTTAGGCCGCTGGCGACATTGGTCCTGACTATGGTTCAGCAAACCGCAGTGCGCGCACATGCTAGCCTCTCACCTTTGCTGGCGCTCATCGTCGCTTGGGCAAAGAGACAGCGCCGTCAGTGTCAGTAAGCATGGCGGGCACCCGCGCGGGTGAGGGGAGGACTCATGCTCCTTCACACGCTCATGGTACCGGTTATCCAAACCAACTGCCTGATCTATGAGACTGTCGAGAGTCTCCAGGACAGGGTGAACCACCAGACCATCACGGAGTTGCTCATCTAACCCGTGGAGGAATGCACTGCGTAGTGCAATCTCATTACACCCCGAATCAGCTGCTGCAACCTGGAACTCCACCGAGTACTCGGCCACTGCCCGAGTGCCCTGGTGGAGTGTCATCAGGAGGCTCTGCTGCCCTGACTCTTGGTACGGCCAAACGCACAAGAGAAGGCATCCACAAATTGGTCGAATGAATAACGGTACCTCTCGGGGTTATGTAACATGGACTGTGCCCAATCGAGAGCTTGGTCCCTAAGCAACAGTGTAAAAAACTGAATTTTGGCTGTATCCCCCGGGTACTCCCCCTCGACCTGCACCAAGTACATATGACCTTGAATGAGAAACCCCTGACATCCCTCTCCGACGCTTGACCCGAACTCCTCTCGACCGGGCCTCCTTCCGGGGCTGGATCACTTCCGTGACCCGCAAAGGGACCCTACTCAGCTTCCAGTGTTCCTGTTTGGCATGTTGTCTCACCGTGCCAACCAGTCCTGCTCGCTTTTGTTTCCACTGCCAGCATCACCGTTGTGACTCCCTGCTCTCTGGTCCCTTGCAGCTAAAATCCAGAAGCAGATGGAGCTAGCCACTCGGCACCACCCGCCATCACGGGCGTCCCACCGTGCTGCCCAGTTCCCTCAGCTAGGGCTACTTGGGCACTGGCACCGGAATCCTCCCACAATGGCCCTGGGTGGGGTTGGTTCTGCTCTTCCTCCAGAGCACCAAGCAAGTTCTCGTCCCACACAGCTCCGTTGTCCATCCGCGGGACCGTCCGGTAACACAAACCACAACCTGACTACTTCTCTCCAGCACTGCTGGTTTATCATGGCTACCTTCTCACCATACAAGGACACCTGCCAGGCACAGAGGAGGCCAAGAGACCGCCCCTCTCTCTCCCTCCTCTCTGATACCCTGGGTGGTGGCGGAACCAGAAAGGTGGAGCAACCACCTGTGTCACACACTAAAAGTTCCCTAAACCCAAGACAACGTCATGGACACTGGAGGCAAGGTGGGTAAAGTGTCTTGTCCAGGGACACAACGTCAAGATGGCTGGGAAGAGCGGGATTCAAACCACCAGCCCTCTGGTTTGTGGACAACCCGCTCTACCTCCTGAGCCACTGACGCCCACATTTCCCTCCTCCATTCCGTTTTTGCTGAGCACCAAGGTGGATGGCAGGAAGTTCCATTTTAATCTGGTCTTTAGCATGACCAGGCCAGGACTTGAACCCCGACCTCCTGATTGTGGGGCCGATGCGCTACCTCTAAGCCACCACTCCAGTGGCCTCGGGGTAGAATAAATAAATCCACTAAATATGCATGTTTGACTACCGCTCTGTTATTTATTTACTAGATCAAATGGACATTTATTCAGAGTGAAAATCCACAACACCCAGTAGAAGATGGATGGATGGTACAGACTGGCGGGTAAAGGGTTAATTCCCTTTCCCTGTGATGTGGGACGGCTCAGGGTGTATCGGGGGCGATGCCTGTCTCTGTAACTTTCCTGTCCCCATTCTGTCCTGCTGAGCACCAAGCTAGAGGCCAGACTGTACCACTGCTGGATCATATTTGGTACGACCCAGCTGGGGCAGGAAGCTGCAGCGTCACAGCTGCAGGGCGGACGCTCTCTAGCAGGGCTGTCGGGCTGCATTTGAAGGTGGCGAGTGGATATGCTGATGTCACAGGCAGGACTGACGTTGTCATCATCATTTATGACAGACGCCCCTGAGCTGCAGCTTGGTAGTGCAGCGGTCAGCACTGTGGCAGCTCAGCAACAAGGTGGTGGTTCAATCCCCCCGGGCCGTGATGACCTTCTGTGTGGAGTTTCCATGTTCTCCCATGTCTGTGTGGGTTTCCCCCAGGCTCTCTGGTTTCCTCCCACAGGCCAAATCCATGCAGGTTAGGTTAGCTGGCCTCATATGGGGATCAGCTGTCCTCAGGTGTGAGAGGGAACGGTTGTCTGTCTCTGTGTTGGACTGGCCATCTGTCCAACACAGAGACAGACAAGGTCTGGCATTTTCCAAGTAAACCTGAGACTCTGCTGCAAGTTATGTCAGAACTTTTTACAGTCTAACAGGAAACTTCAGGATTCCCTAAAATATTAAATGTGATGATCAGGAAAAATATCTGAATGATTATTTTGAGAAGGAAGGCATCAAACTAGAAGCTGAAAAGATCTGTCAGCAAAGCAGTAATAAGCTGCTTTTCACTGTGGGCAGTTATTCTGCGTTACAGTAACATGCCAACTTCAAGATTCAAAGGTTTTATTGTCGATGCTGCTATACGTACAGGACATACAGGAGAATTGAAAGGGCGTTTCTCTGTCTCTTCATTGGTGTGTATAATATAAAAAGAAAAAGCAATAAGGCTGGAAAAAAGAAAACAACAGTCTGTGTGCAGTAATGCAGCCTATAGTGTGAATGGTGAAAAGTTAGACCCAGACCTCCATAGTGCAAATAGAGATAAACAACGATGATAAAACCCAGCAATCCTATGTACAGACAACTAGTAGTTGCAGTTCGGATGTGTGGGTGCAGATAGTAACAGAGAGGACTGCACATGATCAGTATTGCAGTGACGGACAGACAGCAGCAGATACGGCATTTGTGCAAATGGTTGCAGTTCAAGTACAGGGACATACAGCAGCAAATGTGTTACTGTTGGTGTGCCAATCTTTCTGTGCCAACAGCTGAGGTAGTTATTGTGGAGGTGACTGTGTTACCATCTGGGGGGGTTGAACACAGTTCAGGGTCCTGATGGTCTGATGAACAAAGCTGTTCAGCAGTATTGTGGAGCGGGCCCGGAGGCTCTGGTACCTTTTCCCTGAGGGCAGGGGGCTGAAGAGGGAGTGTGAGGGGTGGGAGGTGTCGCCTGCAACGTCGATGGATCTGCGGGTGAGGTAGATGTCTGAGACGGGGTGCGGAGGGCACCGATGATCTTGCTGGCTGATTTCACTGTGCGTTGTAGTGTCTTCCAGCAGGAGGTGCTGCAGCTTCCATACCACACCGTGATGCAGCTGGTGAGGATGCTCTCAATGGTGCCCCGGTAGAAAGAACACATGATGGGGGGGGGGGGGGGACTCCTGCTCTCCTCAGATTTTTGAGGAAATGGAGGTGAGTTTGAGCCTTCTTGGCCAGTGATGTGGTGTTGCTGGGAAGTGATTAACGAACCATCCAGGTTCACACAGCCTGGGGCTGTGACCACTGCGTCTGCTCGTTTAACGCTATATGGCTTCAGGACGCTGAGTTTTGACAGAGATTCTGTGATTTTCACATCCAAACTGGGTGAATGGCAGCTGCCTCGCTGACCTTAACCAGGGGGTTTGACAGATGACTTTAATGACAGCAACAGTGGTGAAGCAGACGTCATAGTTTTTTGTTCCACTGGACCCAAATCCTACAGCTATCAGACAAAACTGGGAAAAAAGGGAGTGAAGTTTGAAGGTGTCATGGCACCCTAGCAGGTCTCCTTCAGCTTTATGTCACTATTTACAACACAGAAGCTCATGTGACAGCGGCGTCTGATACCATCACATGGAATAAAAACAGCTTTAATCTTATCAAGAGTGATTCACTTCTGAAAAAGTTAGTTAGTTCCGCTTAGAGCTGGAGGATCAAGGTCAGGTTATTTAGTTCTGTAACCTGATAGTGAAGGTTTATGATTATATTGGGGGACAATGATCCTTTTTATCAGGTTGTGTGTGTGTGTGTGTGTGTGCACGTACCCAGGAGTTCAGAGTCATCTCCCCACCTCTGCTGCTGGATCTCCTCCTCCTGTCTTCTCTCTGGGATTTTCCAGTGAGCCACTCCTGCTCTTAAAAACACAGCAGGAGGTGAAAGTAACAGTTCAGCTTGTTCTGTGGGTGACAGGAGCCAAGGACGAGGCCAGGTGTTGGTCTGACCACAGCTTTATTAGGAGACCTCCCACAGTACAACAGCGTACCCACCAGGCAGAGAGGGGGCCAAGAGACCACCCCCTCCTGCTCTCTGATACCCTGGAACCGCAAAGGTGGAGCCACCACCCGAGTCTCACAAATAAAGGTCCCCAAACTACAACACAACACCCCCCCCCCCACACACAAAAACCATAAGGCCACACACACAATTCCAACCCACTCTAGTCTGGAACTTGAAACACTCTAAAAACAGGAACATGACAAAAATGGCTGAAGACAGTCATACTAAAAAACGACACTAGGGGGAGACAGGCAGACTGCCTTCTCACCCCCACACGACGAAGCGGATTATTCTGCCGCTGATATACCACAACAAACCATGTAACACAAAATACCGCCGTACCTTAATCTAAACAATCCATGCAGGAAACGCCCCCTTGAACAGAGACAACCAATAAATTTGAAGGTGTTTTTATTGAACAACTTAGAACCAATTAAACATCAAAACATATCCCTGGTCCCTCTTCTCTTTCTTCCACCAACCTTCCAACCATCAGTCTGCCCCAGGTAAAGGACCACCCACCGTGTTACTGCTGGCTGATCCCACCCCAGCGTCTCCTCTTCGCCACCCTCGGGGACGTCCCTTGTTTGGGCTCAAGTCCACCAATCTCCTCCCGGGCGCACCGCAGCTCATTCAGACGCCTCCATGAGCATCTGATAGCTGGAGATAGACATTGCCATCTTGAGAACGCCTCAAGATGGCGACCGGGATGGTCACACTTTTTCAGTGCTGAGACAAAGTCACTGATTTTGCCATTAAAAGTGGCTGGCCTGCAGCGATCGGCGCTCGTGGCGAACACGCACGGGCTGAATTGCCACCTCCGTTGGATTGCCCTTTAATCGCCTTTCTCCAGCGACTTCCTGCGCCTTCCTGAAGCGATTGCTAAGCTAACACTAGTTAGCTTAATGCTACCTGAAGCGATTGCTAAGCTAACGCTAGTTAGCTTAATGCTGGCGCCAGTCTCTAAAAATCTAACCTACAGCGATCGGATATACCTCCGGTGGATTACCCCTTTGATCGCTTTTATCCGGCCACTGTGAGTAAACTGACCAGCGATTCCAGCGCTTCCTTGTGATTCACTGATGTGCCCTACCTGAAGCGATTGCTAAGCTAACGCTAGTTAGCTTAATGCTGGCGCCAGCCATTCCACCTAACACCAGCCTGAATCAAAGCCCAGCTGCGAGGCCCAGCGGAGATACTACCAGGCAGGCGGCTATTTGTTTGACGGGGCTCAGCAGAGATTTCACCCAGGCAGACGGCGGTAGGCGGCGGTGCCCAGCGAAGGACTTACCGTGACTGCAGCGGCGGTGTGCGACGAGACTACCCGAAGCGATTGCTAAGCTAACGCTAGTTAGCTTAATGCTGGCGCCAGTCATTCCACCTTACACCAGCCTGAATCGAAGCCCAGCTGCGAGGCCCAGCGGAGATACTACCAGGCAAGCGGCTATTTGTTGACGGGGCTCAGCAGAGATTTCACCCAGGCAGACAACGGTAGGTGGCGGTGCCTAGCGGAGGACTTACCGTGACCTCAGCGGAGCTCGGTGGCAGCGGCGGTGTGTGACGAGACTCGGTTGGAGGAGCGGGACGGGAGACCAGTTACGGCGACTATGAGCAACGAGACCAGCAACGGAAGGGGCTAGTTGGCTAGCTGAGGCCCAGCTGGATTCGAGGACGATCGGATCAGATTCTGGCGATATAAGCAGAATTTATTTTACTATCCACAGATTTTCTTTTTCCTTCTTTCCAAGAAAGACTGAAGATGGCGGCCACCGGATTAAAAAGTGGGCTGATGGGCACCACTAATAAGCCTTCTCTACTTCTCTACTTCCTCTTCGTTTTGTCTTTGTGTGTCTGGACCTGCAACAAGAAGGATTTTCCGACAAACTCAACCAAAGGTGAAGTTAAAAAGTTTTATCTGTATGGATTTGGGCTTGGACATCTCACCCTACACTCTATGTGGTCTTTAAAAGGCCTGAGCAAAAACTTCCAAATTAAGGCAAACATGGCTGTTAAGCAAAAATCACAATATGGCAGAGGATATACAATTAAAGTTCTGTTAGTTCTGCTACTTCTGGCAGGAGATATTCACCTTAACCCTGGACCTGCCACTATTAAACAGCAGACCACTGGGTTAGCACAAAACCGAGCTGTACAAAAGCAAAAACAACATTTATTTTTCCAAACTGTTAATCATGCACGAGTTCTTTGGGACACCAAGGCTAAACCAAAGGGGATCCTCGGCGGTCATTTAAACATACGGAGCATAATCCCCAAAAGAGATGAGATTTCGGTGTTGCTGTTGGACTCAAATCTGGACTACCTTTGTCTCTCAGAAAGCTGGCTACACAGGAACATAGACACTAATATGATCGATATTGTGGGCTACCAGTGTTTTAGAAAAGACAGGCAGGTAGGGAGGGGAGGAGGTGTTTTAATTTACATCAAAGACAAATATAAATGTCAACTGGTTGATTTGAATACTTCACTTGAATGTTTAGCTGTTAATGTATGTCTCTCTCCGGTAATGAATTTCAACATTGCAGTATTGTACAACCCACCATCACACAATTCTTCCTTTTATAATGAATTAAGTGATCTGGTTAAACAACTTGAGAAGAACAGAGAAACAATAATTCATGGTGACTTTAATATCCCCCTCATGGATCGTCACCTTATCGTGGTGGGGGGGTTTGCGTGCCCCAGTGATCCCAGGAGCTATGTTGTCCGGGGCAATTTGCCTCTGATAGGGTCTCCCAAGACAAACTGGTCCTGGGTGAAGGGCCAGACTAAGAACGATCCAACAGACTCTCATGATAAATTGTATATCAAGGATTCAGTGTACCCCGCCCGGTATGGGGTTACCGGGGCCCCACCCTGGAGCCAGGCCTGGGGGAGGGGCTCGAAGGCTAGCGTCTGGTGGCCAGGTTTCCACCCATGGGACCCGGCCGGGCTCAGCCCGAAGGAGTTACATGGGTCCGCCCTCCAGTAGGTTCACCACCTGCAGGAGGGATCATGGAAGTCCGGTGCTATGTGGATTAGGTGGCAATCAAAGGCGGAGACCTTGGCGGACTGATCCCAAGCTTTCTAAACTGGCTTTTGGTACGTGGAATGTCACCTCTCTGGTGGGGAAGGAGCCTGAGCTGGTGTACGAGATTGAGCGATACCGGCTAGATATAGTCGGCCTCACCTCAACACACAGCTCCGGTTCCGGAACCAGTCTCCTGGAGAGGGGCTGGAGCTTGGCCTTTTCTGGAGTTGCCCCGGGCGAGAGGCGACGAGCAGGGGTAGGTATTCTTGTATCGCCCCACCTTGCTGCCTCTATATTGGAGTTTTCCCCGGTGGACGAAAGGGTTGCTTCCCTGCGCCTTCGGGTTGGGAAACGGGTCCTGACCATCATTTGTGCCTATGCACCAAATGATGTTTCAGAGTACCCACCCTTTTTGGAGTCTGTGACTGGGGTGCTGGAGGGTGCTCCTCCTGGAGACTCCATTGTCCTACTGGGGGACTTCAATGCGCACGTGGGCAACGACAGTGAAACCTGGAGGGGGGTGATTGGGAGGAACGGCCTGCCCGATCTGAACCCGAGTGGTGTTCAGTTATTGGACTTCTGTGCTAACCACAGTCTGTCCATAACGAACACCATGTTCAAGCATAAGGGTGTCCATATGTGCACCTGGCACCAGGACACCCTAGGCCGCAGGTCGATGATCGATTTTGTTATCGTATCATCAGACCTGCGACCGTATGTCTTGGACACCCGAGTAAAGAGAGGTGCAGAGCTGTCAACTGATCACCACCTGGTGGTGAGTTGGATCCGATGGCAGGGGAGGAAGCCATTCAGACCTGGTAGACCCAAACGTATAGTGAGGGTGTGCTGGGAGCGTCTGGCTGAGGCCCCTGTCCGGGAGGTCTTCAACTCCCACCTCCGGAAGAACTTCAACCACATTCCGAGGGAGTCTGGAGACATGGAGTCTGAATGGGCCATGTTCTCCACCTCTGTTGTTGAAGCGGCGGCCCAGAGCTGCGGCCGCAAGGTGGTCGGTGCATCTCGTGGTGGCAACCCCCGAACCAAGTGGTGGACACCAGTGGTGAGGGGGGCCATTAAGCTGAAGAAGGAGTCCTATCAAGCTTGGTTGGCTTGTGGGACTCCCGAAGCAGCTGAGGTGTACCGGCAGGCCAAGCGGAGTGCAGCTCGGGTGGTTGCTGAAGCAAAAACCCGGGTATGGGAGGAGTTCGGTGAGGCCATGGAACAAGACTTTCGGTCGGCTTCAAAGAGATTCTGGCAAACTGTTCGGCGGCTCAGGAGGGGAAAGCAGCTCCCCGTCCACACTGTGTATGGTGCGGATGGGACACTGTTGACTTCAACTGGGGATATCGTCGGGCGGTGGAAGGAATACTTCGAGGATCTCCTCAATCCCACTGATACGCCTTCCACAGAGGAAGCAGGGTTTGGGGACAAGGGGGATGACTCGCCTATCACAAGGGCTGAGGTCGCCAAGGTGGTTAAAAATCTCCTTGGTGGCCGGGCCCCGGGGGTGGACGAGATTCGCCCCGAGTACCTCAAGGCCCTGGATGTTGTTGGGTTGTCATGGTTGACACGCCTCTGCAACATTGCGTGGAGGTCGGGGGCAGTGCCTTTGGCATGGCAAACCGGGGTGGTGGTTCCTCTCTTCAAAAAAGGGGACCGGAGGGTGTGCTCCAACTTTAGAGGGATCACACTCCTCAGCCTCCCTGGGAAGGTCTATGCCAAGGTACTGGAGAGGAGAGTCCGGCCGTTGGTCGAACCTCGGATTCAGGAGGAGCAATGTGGTTTTCGTCCTGGCCGTGGCACATCGGACCAGCTCTTTACCCTCTCGAGAATTCTTGAGGGTTCGTGGGAGTTTGCCCAACCAGTTTACATGTGTTTTGTGGACTTGGAGAAGGCATTTGACCGCGTCCCTCGTGGATTTTTGTGGGGGGTGCTTCGGGAGTATGGGGTATCGGGCTTGTTGTTACGAGCTATTCGGTCTCTGTACGACCGTTGTGAGAGTTTAGTTCGTATTGCCAACACTCGGTCGGAGTCATTCCCAGTGAGAGTTGGACTCCGCCAGGGCTGCCCTTTGTCACCGGTCCTGTTCATAATTTTTATGGACAGGATTTCTAGGCGCAGCCAGGGAATAGAGGGTGTCATGCTTGGTGACCACAGGATCTCATCTCTGTTGTTTGCAGATGATGTTGTCCTGTTGGCTTCATCCAGCAATGACCTACAGCTCTTGCTGGGACGGTTTGCCGCTGAGTGTGAAGCGGCTGGGATGAGAATCAGCACCTCCAAGTCCGAGTCCATGGTCCTCAGCCGGAAAAAGGTGGATTGTCCTCTCCGGGTTGGGGACAGGCTCCTGCCCCAAGTGGAGGAGTTTAAGTATCTTGGGGTCTTATTCACGAGTGAGGGGAAAATGGAGCGAGAGATCGACAGACGGATTGGAGCAGCATCTGCAGTGATGCGGACGTTGTACCGGTCTGTTGTGGTGAAGAGGGAGCTTAGTTCTAAGGCAAAGCTGTCGATTTACCAGTCAATCTACGTTCCTACTCTCACCTATGGTCACGAGCTTTGGGTAATGACCGAAAGAACGAGATCGCGGATACAAGCGGCTGAAATGAGCTTTCTCCGTAGGATTGCTGGACTCACCCTCACAGATAGGGTGAGGAGCTCAGTCATCCGGGAGAGGCTCAGAGTAGAACCGCTGCTCCTCCACATTGAAAGGAGTCAGTTGAGGTGGTATGGGCATCTGATTAGGATGCCTCCTGGACGTCTCCCACTTGAGGTGTTTCAGGCACGTCCCACTGGGAGGAGACCCCGGGGCAGACCCAGGACTCGGTGGAGAGACTATGTCTCCCAGCTAGTCTGGGAACGCCTTGGTATCCCCTCTGAAGAGCTGGAGCAGGTGGCTGGGGAGAGGGAAGTCTGGGCTTCTCTGCTTGAACTGCTGCCTCCGCGACCCGGACCTCCGGAAAAGCGGTAGAAGATGGATGGATGGATGGATGGATGGATGGACTTTAATATCAACTGGTCTGATAAAAAAGACAAACAAAAACTGAAAAGCCTCATGACTAAATTTAATTACCAGCAAATCATCAAAGGACCCACCAGGATAACCAAACAATCCAGAACACTTATTGACATGGTATTTACTAATAAACCAGAACGAATAACCAGAACCTATAATCTTGTAACTGGTCTCTCAGATCATAACATGGTTCTTGCTGTCAGGAAACTTACTAAAAAGCGACTACAGTATTTTGGGGGAGTCGATATTGACAAATCAAATTTTATTATCCCCAAATCAAAAAATGAGGAGTTTGAACATTACTTAGAGAATCAAAATTGGGAGCAGCTCATGTCAACATGTGAAGTAGATGATTGTTGTAATTTTATAACTGCAACAATCACAAAGTCTATAGAAAAATTTTCAAAGCAAATTAAAAGTAGACAACAGAAGATTAGCCTACCATGGTTAAATAATGAAATAAGAAAACTTATGAAGAGGCGAGACTATGCACTGAAAACATCACTAACCTCCAAACTACAAAATGATCACCTTGTGTACAAAAGTTTAAGAAATAAAGTGGTACATGAGCTGCGAAAATCAAAAATATCTTATTACAATAAACTGATAGATCATGCAAAGGGTAACAACAGTTCCCTATGGAGGCATTTAAATAACTTAACTAATAAAAAAAACGATCAGAAGGGGGTAAAGGAACTTAGAATCAATGGCAAGACCGTCAGTGACAAGGCTACTTTGGCAAATGAATTTAATTCACACTTTGTGGGCTCTGTGGAAGACTTAACAAAAATTTTTGTGCTGCCAAATGTGCTCAACAACACAAATTCCATACTTCCAACAGATACTTTTCACATCGATGAGGTAAATGAGAAGTTAATTGCTGGTATTGTTAAAACACTGTCAAACTCAAAAACTAATGATATCTACAATATGAGCACCTCCTTTCTCAAAATGCACAGCAAAATATTAATCAAACCACTGACTCATCTCATTAATCTCTCCATTAGGTCTAGTACATTTCCATCTGGCTGGAAAAAAGCTGTCGTCATACCAGTTCATAAATCAGGCAGTAAAGACGATATATGCAATTACCGCCCAATCTCTATCTTACCAGTCCTATCTAAGGTTCTTGAAAAAGTTGTAGCTACACAGCTGATAGACTACTTACAAGACAATCAACTTCTTCATCCACATCAATTTGGTTTTAGACCAGGATACTCAACAGAAACAGCAAATTGTTGCCTTATTGAAAACGTCAAACAGTCCTTGGACAGGGGTAATGTGGTAGGAGCTGTTTTTCTAGATCTCAAAAAGGCTTTCGATACTGTAAACCACAGTTTGCTTTTATCCAAAATGGTATCTTTTAACTTCTCCCCAAATACATTAGAATGGTTTGCATCTTATCTCCAGAATAGAGAACAGTGTGTAAAAGTTCACCAGGATAAATCCTCATTTTTAAACAACCGCATGGGTATCCCACAAGGGTCCATTCTTGGTCCTTTACTTTTCAGCATTTTTATTAATGACCTGCCGTTACACTGCTCAGCTGCAACATGCCAACTTTATGCAGATGATGCAGTTATTTACACAGCTGCCAAGACTCCAGCACAGGCTGCAGATGTACTGTCTACAAGTATGGTTGATGTCCAAGAGTGGCTCCTCAAGAACCATCTATTGCTGAACCTTCAGAAAACAGTCTCAATGTGCTTTTCAATCAAAAAATGTAACCTGCAACATTTTAAAGTTAATATACATGATCATGACATCAGTTTAGTTACAGAATTCAAATACCTTGGCATTGTACTAGATCCTCAACTCAAATTTAATCTTCATATAAAGAAAATTTCAAAAACAGTAAAAAAAAATCTGAACTGCTTTATATTAATTAGATATTACATACCTTACGAAGCAGCTGCACTGTATATGCATTCTATGGTTTTTTCTCATATATCATACTGTTTGACAGTCTGGGCTCAAGCAGCCCCTTCCACAATAAGACATATAGGTTCATTATATAATCAAACCCTAAAAATCTTGGACAAAAAGCCCATTAGGTGGCATCACTGTAATGTTTTAAAAAAATACAACCTATTGAGTTTTGAGAGCTTCATTGACCTCTGTCTTCTGAAATTAACGTTCAAATGTTTTCATAAATCAGCACCCGAGCCACTTGCTGGTTTTGTCCAAAGACAGGACAGCAGCAGAGCCACCAGGAGTTCTGTTAACAATAACTGTAAAATATTCCACCGCAGAACCACATTTGGACAAACAGCTTTCTCTATAAAGGGCAGTCACATCTGGAACACAATGCCAAATGAAATTAAAATAATAACGGACTTTAAAACATTCACTAAAAATGTTAAAAACTGGCTGAAAAATAAACAAGAATGTACTCATGTATGAATTAATTGTCTGCAAAGTGAGAGTGAATGAAGGGAAGGAATAAATGTGTTTGTTTATAGTGAGTGACGGAGGGAGGAAGGCCTGAAATAGGCAAATGTGAGTTATGTTATATGTGTTAAATGTGAGTCAGGCTGTTATATTTGTGTATTTATAATATTTATAATATTTATGTTAAATGTGAGTCAGGCTGTTATATTTGTGTATTTATAATATTTATAATATTTATAATTGTGTATTTATAATTTTTCTGCATTGATGTATGTGGTTATTGTGTATATTTTTTATCTTGATTCTTTTTTCTAAAGCCCATCCAGGGACAAGAGTTGCAAATTAGCTAATAGCTATACACTCTATGTGCAACACATCAGATTGATTGTCTTTGATTAATTGTCTATGTTTATTGCACTGTCCCTGTCAAATAAACTAATCTACTACTACTACTATTGTCCCATACTGCAGTCTAGGGAGGATAGACAACATGGAGGACGGACATGGAGGACAGACATGGAGGACGGACATGGAGGACAGACATCGTCCCGTACTGCAGTCTCATCCTTGGCTCCTACTGCCAACATAACAGGTGTGGTAGAGAAACTGAACTCAGCTTTCTAAAGACGTGATAAACCACAGTTCATTTATAGTGTGACGTAGGCGAGGTTCACACAAAGAAAGGGAGCAGATGGCTGCGACACAACAGGCTTTATTAAACACACTCACAATCACAGACAGGAGGGGAGGTCATTCTCACCGACCTCTGTTTATATCAGGGTTACACACACATAATCACTCCTGCTCTAATTCTACCTATAACACTGTATAATAACCTATAACACAACCTAATACCTAGAACACAGTATAATAGCACAGTAATAACATTAAACACACACACGAAAATAAAGTCTCTACTGGCAAGGCATGTTGGGGAAAAAGCCCCGATGTTACACTGCCCCCCAGGACTGGTTTCTGTCCCCAGAAAAATGAGAGTCCAACTCAAAAGTCCAGCATGAACCCGTCCAGGTGTCGGGGCGGCCTTCGATGTCAACGACCAGCACGTACAGGCCCACCAGTGTCCATCTGAGTCTCGGTCGGAGTATCTGGTCAGGATGAAAGCTCCGGTTCAACCACCAGCGGGGCAGATGGCTGGTACGGGGTGAGACGGTCACGGTGAAGTACCACGACCTGGTCCCTTTTCTTAAGCCTCACCCTGTACATCACATCCAACAGTCTCTGCAGAACCACGCACAGTCCCGACCAATGGCTCGCCAACTTCGGTGATCGTCCTCTTTTCCTCGCAGGGCGGAAAACCCAGACTCGATCTCCCGGTGCAAAGTCCCTCCCCTCCCGAGCCAGTTCGTGCACTGTGTGGAGACGTTCCTTCAAACAAAAAAAATAATCCAACCCTGGTTTGCCCTCCACCTCTGGCTCGGTGGGGGGATACCAAATCCACCGGTGTGCGCAGCTCGCGCCCAAACATGAGCGCTGCAGGGTTGCACCGGGTAGATTCCTGAGCTGCCGTCCGGTACGCCCACAAAACAAAAGGCAGATGCAGGTCCCAGTCTCGCTGTCGCTGGTCCACTAGGATAGCGAGCTGGGTGGTGAGGGTCCGGTTGAATCGTTCGACCAGGCTGTGGCTCTGTGGATGCAGCGGGGTGGTCCGGGTCTTCCGGATGCCCAGCCGCTTGCAGACCTCTCTGAGGACCTCTGCCTTGAAGTTTCGACCCTGATCGCTGTGCAGCTCCTCCGGTGCGCCAAACCGACAGAACATTTCGTCCACCAGCTTTGATGCCGTCGTAGCGGCGCTCTGGTCCTGGACCGCGTACGCCTCTGTCCACTTAGTGAAATAATCCATCGCGACCAGCACGTAGCGGTTCCCCCGGTCCATGGTTGGGAAAGGGCCCAGGATGTCCACTCCCACTCGCTCCATTGGTGCTCCCACCCGGTACTGCTGCAGGGGAGCGTGGGATCGCTGAGTTGGCCCTTTCTGAGCTGTGCACGTGTCGCAGCGGAGAACGTGGAGCTCCACATTCTGATGACAACCGGGCCAGTAGAACCGGGCTCGAAGGCGTTGCAGCGTCTTTGTCACCCCGAAGTGGCCTGCTCCTACCGCCCCATGAACCAGCTGGAGTACCTTGGGTCAGAGTCGACGAGGAACCAGCAGCTGCCAGATGTGCTGCTGCCCAGCTGGAGTCTGCCACTGTCTATACACCACGCCCTCATGACAGCGGAGGTTGGCCCACTGGGAGTGTAGGGCCTTAGTCTCTGGGTCCAGCGGTGACACAACCTCCCAGGCGGGCCGCTGTCCTGCGTCCAGCCACTGCCGAACCTGAGAAATGACCAGGTCTCTATCCTCAGAATCAGAATCAGAATCAGAATCAGATTTATTGCCATTGTTCATGTAGTACACAAACTAGGAATTTGTCTCGGTGCAATGCTGCAACATTAAACATGATAAAATAAAAGAAATAAACTATACATGCAATAAAGTGTAGAATAAGAGTGAGTAATACTGGTCAGCAGTTAAAATATATTAGCGAGCAGCAGATAATGTGGAGAACCATATAGTGCAGTCGGTAATGCAGGAAGAAAACAGTGATGATTGACATGAGTCTGGTTGAGCTGCTGTACATAGTGCACGAGAGTCAATAAGTCACTTAGTGTTCAGCAGTCTGATGGCAGAGGGGAAGAAGCTGTTCATGTGACGGGAGGTTTTAGTTTGAACTGACCGAAGTCTTCTACCTGAGGGGAGGGGGCAAACAGTACGTGACCAGGGTGTGAGGGATCGGCTATGATCCGGCCAGCACTCCTCCGGGTCCTGGAGATGTACAGATCCTGGAGAGATGGGAGCTTGCAGCCGATCACCTTCTCAGCAGTGCGCACGACGCGCTGCAGCCTTAGTCTGTCCCTGGCAGTGGCTCCTGCATACCACACGGTTATGGAGGAGGTGAGGATGGACTCGATGATGGCTGTGTAGAACTGCACTAACATCTTGGTGGGTAGCTTGAGCTTCCTCAGCTGCCCCAGGAAGAACATCCTCTGCTGGGCCTTGTTGATGAGGGAGCTGATGGTCGGCTCCCACTTGAGGTCCCTGGTGATGGTGGTGCCTAGGAAGCGGAAGGAATCAGCAGTGGTGATGGGAGAGCCTGTGAGGGTGAGGGGGGGCAGAGGGGTTGTGACTTTCCTGAAGTCCACAATCATCTCCACTGTCTTCAGAGCGTTCAGCTGCAGTTTGTTGTTGTTGCACCAGGACGCCAGCTGGGCCACCTCTCTCCTGTAGGCGGACTCGTCGCTGTCGGAGATGAGCCCGATGAGGGTGGTGTCATCCGCAAACTTGATCAACTTGACAGACTGATGGCTGGAGGTGCAGGAGTTGGTATAAAGGGAGAAGAGTAGGGGGGAAAGTACACAGCCCTGGGGTGATCCGGTGCTGATGCTAGTAGAGTCTGAGACAGTCTTTCCCAGCCGCACATGCTGCCTCCGGTCCGTCAGGAAGTCGGTGATCCACCTGCAGAGGGAGTCAGGCACGTTGAGCAGGGACAGCTTGTCCCGGAGCAGATCGGGGCGGATGGTGTTGAATGCGGAGCTGAAGTCCACAAACAGGATCCTGGCGTAGGTTCCCGGGGAGTCCAGGTGCTGCAGGATGGAGTGGAGGGCCAGGTTGACTGCGTCATCTACAGACCTGTTGGCTCCGTAGGCAAACTGCAGCGGGTCCAGGAGAGGGGTGGTGATGGACTTGAGATGGGGCAGGACCAGGCGCTCAAAGGACTTCATGACTACAGAGGTGAGCGCTACAGGTCTGTAGTCATTAAGTCCAGTGATCCGTGGCTTCTTGGGGACAGGGATGATGGTGGAGGATTTGAGGCAGGACGGCACGTGGCATAGCTTAAGGGAGGTGTTAAAAATGTCTGAGAAGACAGGAGCCAGCTCTTTCGCACAGTGTCTCAGGGTGGAGGGAGACACACCGTCCAGACCGGGGGCCTTGCGCGGGTTCAGTCTGGAGAACTGTTTGAGCACGTCCTGCTCACTGATGACAAGGGCAGGGGGGGAGGAGGGGGGGCGCCTTTGATGAAGTAGGGATCGTGGAGGCTGTGGAGCTGGAGAGAGGGGGGGAGTTGGACACAGATGACGAGGTGTCAAAACGGGCATAGTGTTGGGACAGTCTTTGACAAAGGGCTTTGTCATCCTGACCTTTAGGAGCCTGAGGCCGATAGTTGGTGATTTGCCTCAGTCCTCTCCACACAGAAGCCGAGTCATTAGCAGTGAACTGCTGCTGGAGTCTCTCAGAATACACAGATTTAGCTCTCCTCAGCTCTCTGTTAAACCGATATTTAACCTCCCTGTAGCAGTCCCTGTCTCCACTTTTCAGCGCTGCTTCCTTCTCCTTCCTGATCTGTCTGAGCTTAGCAGTGAACCAGGGCTTATCATTAGAGTAACTCACCCTGGTGCGCGATGAAAGAATGCTCTCCTCACAAAAGTGGATATAAGAGTTCACAGTGTCCGTGTACTCATCCAGATCATGCGTGGCTCCTTTAAACATGCCCCAATCAGTTATTTCCATGCACGTGCTCAGCTTCTCCTCAGCTTCACTGGTCCATTTCTTCGTAGTGCTCACAACAGGTTTAGTGAGCTTCAGTCTCTGTCTGTATGTGGGAATGAGGTGGACCATCACGTGATCAGATAATCCGAGCGCAGCGCGGGGAACAGCGCGATATGCGTCTTTCACTGTGGTGTAACAGTGATCCAGCATGTTTTTTCCTCTGGTGGGGCATTTAATAAACTGTTTGTAGTGGGGGAGATCGTGGCTCAGATTGCTCTGGTTAAAGTCGCCAACCACAATAACCAGAGAGTCTGGAAAAATCCGCTCCGTGTGTTGAATTTGATCTGCGCTGAGCTTCGCGCGTGTCCGCGTCGGGAGGGACGTACACAGCGGCGAGGATGAATGAGGCGAACTCCCGCGGGGAATAAAATGGCTTGCAGTTAATAAAAAGAAATTCCAGGGCGGGAGAACAGTGTTTGGAAATTACCGTTACATCAGAGCACCAGCTGCTGTTGATGTAAAAGCAGACTCCGCCTCCTGTGGTCTTGCCGGAGAGCTCTGTGTCACGATCAGCACGAAACAGCTGAAATCCCTCGAGGCGCAGCGCGCTGTCCGGTGTGTTTTCCCTGAGCCAGGTCTCGGTAAAACAGAGGGCAGCCGAGGAAGAGAGGTCCTTAAATCGCATCAGCAGTCTCAGTTCATCTACCTTGTTAGAGAGAGAGTTGGTATTGGACAGAAATATGCCAGGCAAAGCCGTGCGCGTGCCTCTCCTGCGAAGCCGGACGAGAGCGCCCGCTCGCCTTCCTCTCTTTCGCCGTCTCACTTTTCGAGCTAAGCAATGAACCAGATCGGCGGCAGGAGCTAAAAAAACTGGGAGTAGGTCCGTGGGAGTGAAAGTCCTGATATTTAGAAGTTCTTCACGGGTATAAGAGCAGGCAGACACACAATTGACAAACAAAAACAAACAAAGGGCGCAGCAAAGCACCATGGCGACCACTGTGGGCGCCATCTTGCGCAAAAAAAAAAGGGCTTTTTTTTAAAGGGGTTAGCCTTTAGCCTAGCATGGATCCCGGTTCCTTAAAATTCAGCAGCCAGATCAGGGAAGCGTGATCTGTCCTGAGCTGGAACCTCCCCCCGTACACATACGGGCGGAAATGACGCAGCCCCTGGATGACAGCCAGCAGCTCTCTGTGAGTCACACAGTAGTTCCTCTCAGCTCTGCTGAGAGTGCGGCTGAAAAAAGCGACTGCCTGCCCTCCCTGCTCTCCCTCCTGGGATAGCACCGCCCTGATGCCCTGGTTGCTGACGTCCGTGTCCACAATGAAAGGGCGGTTCGGGTCAGGATACTGCAGGATGGGGGCTCTGATGAGCGCTGCGCGAAGCTGGGAGAAAGCAGCAGCACAGCTGTCAGTCCACTGAAACATGCGTCCTTTCTGCGTCAGCTGGTGCAGCGGGCTGGCGATGGTGGCCAAATCCTTCACGAACCTCCTATAATAGGAGGCCAGTCCGAAAAAACTCCGCAGTTCTCCCACATTCCACGGCACTGGCCAGTCTCTCACCGCCGCCACTTTTCTGGGTCGGTGGCGACTCCCGCTGTGCTGACAACGTGGCCCAGGAAGGTGGTCTCCCGCCGAAATAGGTGGCACTTCCTCGGGTGTAGCCGTAGCCCAGCCTGTCGGATGGCGTCCAGCACCTCTCGGAGATTTGACAGGGCGCTGTCAAAATCAGCTGCATGCACCAGCATGTCATCCAGGTAAACAACGCAGCGACTCTGGGGCACGTGAGCCAGCGCTCGCTCCATCAGGCGTTCAAAGGTGGCCGGGGCGTTGCAGAGTCCAAATGGCATCACTTTAAACTGATACAGTCCCTGCCCGATGGAGAAGGCTGTTTTCTGGCGGGCCTCAGGTGACAGCTCTACCTGCCAATAGCCGCTGTGTAGATCCAGCGAGCTGAACCAGCTGGAGCCGGCGATGTGGTCCAGCGCGTCATCGATGCGGGGCAGGGGGTAGGAATCCTTACAGGTGGCGTCATTCAGGCATCGGTGATCCACGCAGAACAGACACGACCCGTCCTTCTTCCTGACCAGCACCACCGGTGCCGCCCAGGGGTTGCTGGAGGGATCAATAACATCTGCCTCCAGCATTTCTGGCACTTTTTGTTCTGCTGCTGCCTGCCTTGAAAAGGGCAGCCGGCGTGGGCGGAGCCAAATCGGCCTGGTCCCACCGGTGTCGATCTTGTGCTGCACCAAGCCGGTCCGGGTGCATTCCTCGTAGACGCAAAGACGCCCATATAACAGTCCAACAGCTCCCGCAGCTGGCGTCTCTGCCGATGTGCTGACCCCTCCTCTTGCTGTCCCTGTGTGTGCTCGTGCTCCCTCTGCTCGTGCTGGTGGCGCCGTTGTGTTCAGTCCTCGCGGTGGCCCGCCTGGTCCGGTCCATCCTGGCGGTCCCTCGATCGCGCAGGCCTCCGTGTTCCTTCCCTGGGTTCCGCTGGGGAGCGTGATGGTCTGGGTTTCCAGCTGGAGGGACGGTCCGGCGGTGTCGATCTTTGCGTCCCACGCTGCGAGCAGCTCGAGTCCAATAATACAGGGGTCTTGGATGTCAGCCAGCCAGAACGGGTTTTTTATGTTCTGACCGACCACCCCCACCACGAGAACTCTCCGCCCCCCCCCCCCCCAATCTGGTGTGCTCACCGGTAGCTGTGGTGATGTGGTGCTTGGTGGGTTCCTACCCCCGTGGTGTCGTCTCGCCTGTGCCCGGCAACACACCGGGTCAGACCAAGGAGATGGTAGAGCCGGTGTCAATCAGGGTCCGGATCAACATCTTGTCCAGGCTGTACTGTAAATACATCCCTGGCGAGTGTCCAATTCAGCCCACGTGCAGCGCCGGTTCGTCGGGGGAAACATCTGCGGGAGGCGGTCTGTCCCCATCCATGCCATCTCACTCTAGTTTAACATTGGCGAGGGGCCGGTTTGTCATGGGGTGGGTGCGGGGCAGTACTGTGCGATGTGTCCTGGCTCTCTGCAGCGGAAGCACCCTTCCTCGCGTCACTGCGGCCGTCTTCTCCGTGGACGCGCTGCCGTGGTCTGCCGTAACTCCTCCTCCTCAACCTCGCTCTCAGCCATGGCCTGGAAGGCTCTTTGTCTTGGCTCGGCTGTACGATTCATCAGCAGCTCCACCCACTCTGCTTCTGCCACCGCAGTCTCCCAGTTGCTCGCGGCGTTAATCCATACATGGTCCTGGAGCTGGGCCGGGCGGAGACCTTGGATGAAGTTCCGGAGGGCAAGCTTCTCTACTACCTCCGGTTTGAAGTCCGGGTAGCTGCGCCATGTTGGCAGCCGTGTGTCCGCCGTGTAGGCTCCTAGTCTCTCCTGGCTGCCTCGAAGGCAGTTGGCCAGCTGTTCCTGGGCGTGCTCAGCGTCGGCCGTTCTCCCAAACTGTCTCCGGAGCGCTCCTTGTAGCACTGGCCAGCTGCGGCGCTCCTTGGGCCAGAGGTCAGACAGTGTGCAGAGGGCTCTTCCTTCCAAGGCCAGTGCAACCTGCACGGCGGTTTCTTCTGGTGGCCAGCCATTCAGCGAGGCGGCCAGCTTGCCCTGGACCAGGTAGTTGTCCAGCGGGGTCTTGCCGTTGAAGCGGGGAATCTGGGCCCGCTGCCGGATGGATGGGCCGGTCACCTCCTGATCGATCGCCGCCCCTGGTCACAGTGGAATCGCAGGCAGGGAGCGGGGCTGGCTTGCTCTGCTCAGCCCACCCTGCCTTGAAAAGGCAGAAGACGGGGCACGCTGGTCCCGTCAGGTCCACTGCTTCGTTCGTCCCGGCGAGCGGCTCCGGGGGTCGGTGTCTCAGCTCCGTCGTCCGTCGCCAGCTGAGCGATGAGTTGCTCCAGCTGCTGTATCTCCGTTCTGATCCTGGCTTCCATCTGTTCCTTGGATCCCACTTCTGACACCAGTGTGACGTAGACGAGGTTCACACAAAGAAGAGGAGCAGATGGCTGCGACACAACAGGCTTTATTAAACACCCCCACAATCCCAGACAGGAGGGGAGGTCATTCTCACCGACCTCCGTTTATATCAGGGTTACACAACACATACTCACTCCTGCTCTAATTTTACCTGTGACACTGCTGGGTCATTATAACACAGTTATAATGACCCAGCAGTATAATAGCACAGTAATAACATTAAACACACACACGAAAATAACGTCTCTACTGGCAAGGCATGTTGGGAAAAAGCCCCGATGTTACAATATTTTAACGGGAGGCAATCACTTTTTCACACAGGGCCAGGTTTGCATTTTTGTTCCCCTTAATAATAAACACCTTCATTTAAAAACTGCATTTTGTGTTTCCTTGTGTTTTCTTTGTCTAATATTTACATTTGTTTGATGATCTGAAACATTTAAGTGAGACAAACACACAAAAAATGAGAAATCAGGAAGGGGGCAAACACTTTTGCACACCACCGTCTATAACGGTTTCTCAGCTGCCGTGGTCAGGTCCTCCCGTTATTTGCCGGTCGGTGGCCGTGAATTCATTGCGGGCGGCTCTGTCTCGTCCCTCTGGATTCTGTCATCAGCCAGAAGACAGAGAAAAGTCTGTTGGACCACGGTGCTGAATTCTGTGGAGCCGTTCTGTCCTTGTTGTTTGTTCTGATGCTCCTGGACGGATCTTTGCAGATGGCAGCTGGAGATTCTGGAGAAGACGTCGCTCTCATGACGTTACGCCCTGACCAATCAGTGGCCTGCAGTCTGCTGACGTCACATTTTCAGCTCCACTCTACACCGGTGGAACCCAAATGGCGCGGGTACCAAAATGGAACCTGATTTTAGTCCCAGTTCCTCATGGAAAAGCCTGCGAAGCGCGCCGAGTGGAAGTGAGTCGGGCTGGACAGGTACGAGTGGAAAAGGGCTTTAACGTCTCTTCAACAAATGCAGCATCATCCACTCAGTCATTTTCTGTTGAAGATCTGCAAGAATTTTCCTTGAACGTTCAAAGCTGTAGAGGAGTGGGAGACAATTTTCAAGATTGTCAGTTTGACTGAGTCTGTAGAATTTTTAGAACACATTTTTGGAGAATTCATGCTGTTTGTGCAGCTACTGCAGCTTTACAGAAGGCAGTTAGATCATTATTATTCCATAATTAAAGTTAAAAATGTGCTGAACAGCAGAATTCAGGATTATCTGATTGTTCACTTTTATGTCCACACAGCCAGTTAATTCAATATTTACAGTCAATGTTGTTCCATACAGTCATTACCGTATTTTTTGGACTATAAGGCGCACTTAAAATCCTTTAACTTTCTCAAAAATCGACAGTGCGCTTTATAATCCGGTGCGCCTTATGTATTAATTCTGGTTGTGCTTAATGACCTTGAACCGATTTTATGTGGTACACGGCGCTCAAAAATCTGTCAAAAATGTTTTAGTACGACTTTGGTAAGCTACGAAGCTGAACCGCTTGATGGATTGTCGGAGCATTACGGTAGTCAGGAGCCTCGCGGAGTAATATGTGCTTCAACATAATGGCCGGATGGCTTTTTCCACAAATCTCCATCCCTATTGATCTGCCACTCCATGCGCTTTTGTACTTTCCCCTCTACTCTTCTCCCTTTATACCAACTCCTGCACCTCCTCCCACCAGTCTGTTAAGCTGATCAAGTTTGCGGACGACACCACCCTCATCGGGCTCATCTCCAACGGCGACAAGTCTGTCTACAGGAAAGAGGTGGCCCAGCTGGTGTCCTGGTGCAGCCACAACAACCTGCAGCTGAACGCTCTGAAGACAGCGGAGATGATTGTGGACTTCAGGAAAGTCACAACCCCCCTACCCCCCCTCACCATCACAGGCTCTCCCATCACCACTGCAGATTCCTTCCGCTTCTTGGGCACCACCATCACCCAGGACCTCAAATGGGAGCCAACTATCAGCTCCCTCATCAAAAAGGCCCAGCAGAGGATGTTCTTTCTGCGGCAGCTGAGGAAGCTCAAGCTACCCACCAAGATGTTAGTGCAGTTCTACACGGCCATCATTGAGTCCATCCTCACCTCCTCCATAACTGTGTGGTATGCAGGAGCCACTGCCAGGGACAGACTAAGGCTGCAGCGCGTCGTGCGCACTGCTGAGAAGGTGATCGGCTGCAAGCTCCCATCTCTCCAGGACCTGTACATCTCCAGGACCCGGAGGCGTGCAGGCCGGATCATAGCCGATCCTTCACACCCTGGTCACGTACTGTTTGCCCCCCTCCCCTCAGGTAGAAGACTTCGGTCCATTCGGACTAAAACCTCCAGGCACATGAACAGCTTTTTCCCCTCTGCCATCAGACTGCTGAACATTAAGTGACTTATTGACTCTCGTGCACTACGTACAGTTTATCTCTTTATCTCATCATGTTTTTAATGTTGCAGCATGGCACCGAGACAAATTCCTAGTTTGTGTACTACATGAACAATGGCAATAAATCTGATTCTGATTCTGATTCTGCGCGCCCATCTCACCAATACTGTCAAAACCCAAGTGAAGCAAACTAATTCGGAGCTTGCCATCATTCTGGGTGGATTAACCAAAGAACTCCAACCACTATATTGGTGTCAACAGGTCGTTCAAAGTTAAATTGCTAGCGAGTTACGCCACTATCTGCCAATGGATCGTGGATCGAAACTGCTTCTGTTTAGCTGTAATTAATATTCAAAAATGATATTTTCGGGACGAAAGACTTCAAGCGTCCCGGCATTTGTTTACATTGTTTACTTCTCGGGGCTGCCGCCGGAGAGCGAGCCGTATCGAGTACCGAGCGAGTATTCTGGCCACTATGGCGATGTAAACAGCCATGGACCAAAAACGTACATTTGCTCATGGAACAGGTCATTCACACTCGCAGACAATCGTGCTATATGTGTCTATAATGACTATAGATAGGATTTTCATTCCATGCACGCAAAAAAAAAAAAAAAAAAATTCCCAGATCCGACTACCTCACGAGGTAGTCGATATCCAAAAGCCGATGGTGTATAGAACGGCCTGGCTAACACCTGAACCGGCTGATCGCCCGCTGCTATCAACGACCCTACTAACATCTGAACCGGCTGGTCGCCCGCTGCTATCAACGGCCATGGAAACATCTGAACCGGCTGGTCGCCCGCTGCTATCAACGGCCCTGCTAACATCTGAGCCGGCTGGTCACCCGCTGCCATCAACGGCCATGCTAACATCTGAACCGGCTGGTCGCCCGCTGCTATCAACGGCCATGCTAACATCTGAATCGGCTGATCGCCCGCTGCTATCATCGACACTGCTAGCATCTGAACCGGCTGGTCGCCTGCTGCTATCAACGGCCATGCTGGCATCTGAACCGGCTGGTTGCCTGCTGCTATCAACGGCCATGCTAACATCTGAATCGGCTGATCGCCCGCTGCTATCAACGGCCTTGCTAACATCTGAACCGGTTGATCGCCCGCTACTGCCAACGGCCCTGCTAGCATCTGAACTGGTGGAGCAGCATAATGCTGGTCTTCGCCCCAGTACAGCTGAACATAGCGAGTCGGGTGAGTCAAATTGCACTGAACAGACTCACATATCTGATCCTGCTGTAAACAGCTGTGCTACGTCCAAACTTTTGGAAGCAGGAGCAGTTAAACAAAATGCAAATGAGGCGAGATCCGAAAACCGAGCTGTACAAAAGCAAAAACAACCTTTATTTTTCCAAACTGTTAATATTGCACGTGTTCTTTGGGACACAAAGGCTAAACCAAAGGGGATCCTTGGCGGACATTTAAACATACGGAGCATAATCCCCAAAAGAGATGAGATTTCGGTGTTGCTGTCTGACTCAAATCTGGACTATCTTTGTCTCTCAGAAAGCTGGCTACACAGGAACATAGACACTAATATGATCGATATTGTGGGCTATCAGTGTTTTAGAAAAGACAGGCAGGTAGGGAGGGGAGGAGGTGCTTTAATTTACATCAAAGAGAAATTTAAATGTCAATTGGTTGATTTGAATACTTCACTTGAATGTTTAGCTGTTAATGTATGTCTCTCACCGGTAATGAATTTCAACATTGCAGTAGTGTACAACCCACCGTCACACAATTCTTCTTTTTATAATGAATTAAGTGATCTGGTTAAACAACTTGAGAGGAGCAGAGAAACAATATTTTATGGTGACTTTAATATTAACTGGTCTGATAAAAAGGACAAACAGAAACTGGAAAGCCTCATGACTAAATTTAATTACCAACAAATGATCAAAGGACCCACCAGGATAACTAAACAATCTAGAACACTTATTGACATGGTATTTGCTAATAAACCAGAACGAATAACCAGAACCTATAATCTTGTAACTGGTCTCTCAGATCATAACATGGTTCTTGCTGTCAGAAAACTTACTAAAAAGCGACTACAGTATTTTGGAGGAGTCGATATTGACAAATCAAATTTTATTATTCCCAAATCAAAAAATGAGGAGTTTGAACATTACTTAGAGAATCAAAATTGGGAGCAGCTCATGTCAATATATGAAGTAGATGATTGTTGTAATTTTATAACTGCAACAATTACAAAGTCCATAGAAAAATTTACAAAGCAAATTAAAAGTAGACAACAGAAGATTAACCTACCATGGTTAAATAATGAAATAAGAAAACTTATGAAGAGGCGAGACTATGCAGTGAAAACATCATTAACCTCTAAACTACAAAATGATCACCTTGTGTACAAAAGTTTAAGAAATAAAGTGGTACAAGAGCTGCGAAAATCAAAAGTATCTTATTACAATAAACTGATAGATCATGCAAAGGGTAACAACAGTTCCCTATGGAGGCATTTAAATAACTTAACTAATAAAAAAAATGTTCAGAAGGGGCTAAAGGAACTCAGAATCAATGGCAAGACCATCAGTGACAAGGCTACATTGGCAAATGAATTTAATTCATATTTTGTGGACTCTGTGGAAGAATTAACAAAAAACTTTGTGCTGCCAAATGTGCTCAACAACACAAAATCAATACTTTCAACAGATTCTTTTCACATCGATGAGGTAAATGAGGAGTTTAATGGTATTGTTAAAACACTGTCAAACTCAAAAACTAATGATATCTACAATATGAGCACCTCCTTTCTCAAAACGCACAGCAAAATATTAATCAAACCACTGACTCATCTCATTAATCTCTCCATTAGGTCTAGTACATTTCCATCTGGTTGGAAAAAAGCTGTCGTCATACCAGTTCATAAATCAGGCAGTAAAGACGATTTATGCAATTACCGCCCAATCTCTATTTTACCAGTCCTATCTAAGGTTCTTGAAAAAGTTGTAGCTACACAGCTGATAGACTATTTACAAGACAGTCAACTTCTTCATCCACATCAATTTGGTTTTAGACCAGGATACTCAACAGAAACAGCAAATTGTTGCCTTATTGAAAACGTCAAACAGTCCTTGGACAGGGGTAATGTGGTAGGAGCTGTTTTTCTAGATCTCAAAAAGGCTTTTGATACTGTAAACCACAGTTTGCTTTTATCCAAAATGGTATCTTTTAACTTCTCTCCAGATACGTTAGAATGGTTTGCATCTTATCTCCAGAATAGAGAACAGTGTGTAAAAGTTCACCAGGATAAATCCTCATTTTTAAACAACCGTATGGGTATCCCACAAGGGTCCATTCTTGGTCCTTTACTTTTCAGCATTTTTATTAATGACTTGCCGCTACACTGCTCAGCTGCAACATGCCAACTTTATGCAGATGATGCAGTTATTTACACAGCTGCCAAGACTCCAGCACAGGCTGCAGATGTACTGTCCACAAGTATGGTTGATGACCAAGAGTGGTTCCTCCAGAACCATCTATTGCTGAACCTTCAGAAAACAGTTTCAATGTGCTTTTCAATCAAAAAATGTAACCTGCAACGTTTTAAAGTTAATATACATGATCAAGACATCAGTTTAGTTACAGAATTCAAATACCTTGGCATTGTACTAGATCCTCAACTCAAATTTAATCTTCATATAAAGAAAATTTCAAAAACAGTAAAAAAAAATCTGAACTGCTTAAATTAATTAGATATTACATACCATACAAAGCAGCTGTACTGTATATGCATTCTATGGTTTTTTCTCATATATCATACTGTTTGACAGTCTGGGCTCAGGCAGCCCCTTCCACAATAAGACATATAGGTTCATTATATAATCAAACTCTAAAAATCTTGGACAAAAAGCCCATTAGGTGGCATCACTGTTATATTTTAAAAAAATACAATCTATTGAGTTTTGAGAGTTTCATTGACCTCTGTTTTCTGAAATTAATTTTCAAATGTTGTCATAAATCAGCGCCTGAGCCACTTGCTGGTTTCATCCAAAGACAGGACAGCAGCAGAGCCACCAGGAGTTCTGTTAACAATAACTGTAAAATATTCCACCGCAGAACCACATTTGGACAAACAGCTTTCTCTATAAAGGGCAGTCACATCTGGAACATAATGCCAAATGAAATTAAAATAATAATGGACTTTAAACATTCACTAAAAAGGTTAAAAACTGGCTGAAAAAGAAACAAGAATGTTCCCATGTGTGAAATGATTGTCTGCAGGGTGAGAGTGAATGAAGGGAAGGAATGAATGTGTTTGTTTATAGTGAGTGACGAAGGGAGGGAGGCCTGAAATAGGCAAATGTGTGTCAGGTTGTTATATTTGTGTATTTATAATATTTATAATCTTTATAAATACACAATTATAAATATTATAAATATTATAATGTATTTATAATCTTTTTTTGCATTGATGTATGTGGTTATTGTTTATTCTGTTTTCATTTTTTTCTTTTCCTTATCCTTTTTTTCTTTTTACTTGTTTCTCCTTTCTAAAGCCCATCCAGGGACAAGAGTTGCAAATTAGCTGATAGCTATACACTCTTTGTGCAACACATCAGATTGATTGTCATTTGATTAATTGTCTATGTTTATTGCACTGTCCCTGTCAAATAAACAAATAATCTAATCTAACACGTATATTAGGATTTGTATGTGAAATTTCGGCATCGAAACTAAACGGGAGCAGTAAATACGGCTGTAAATACGTATTTACGGCTGAGAGCGAGCCGTATCGAGTACCAAGCGAGTACTGAGCAAGTATTCTGGCCAATATGGCGATGAACAGCCACGGACTAAAAACGTTCCGCCTGCTCATGGAACAGGTCATTCACACTTGCAGACAATTGTGCTATACAGTATGTGTCTATAATGACTATAGATAGGATTTTCTTTCCATGCACGCAAAGATTTTTTTTTTTCCCGGCTCCGACTACTTCACTTTAATGCGCCTTATAATCCGGTGCGCCGTATGTATGAAAATAGACCATCAAATAGACCGTTCATTGATAGTGCGCCTTATAATCCGGTGCGCCTTATAGTCCCAAAAATATGGTAAATCAGATTGTCTCCATGAACTAAAGACAATATTTAGGTCTGTTTTATTTTTTTCCATGAGCAGAAACAAAGGAGTTGACCTTCATTCTAAGCTGAGTGATGACGCTATATTAACTCCTCAGAAGAATTGAATTATATTACATTGAAACCAACATTGAGGATTAAATAAAGCCGTCAGCATGTTTCCATTCACTGAAAGAAACAACCAGACTTCCACGATTGTCCATCCATCCATCCATCCATCTTCTACCGCTTTCCAGAGGTCCGGGTCGCGGAGGCAGCAGTTCAAGCAGAGAAGCTCAGACTTCCCTCTCCCCAGCCACCTGCTCCAGCTCTTCAGAGAGGATACCAAGGCGTTCCCAGACCAGCTGGGAGACGCAGTCTCTCCACCGAGTCCTGGGTCTGCCCCGGGGTCTCCTCCCAGTGGGACGTGCCCAAAACACCTCAAGTGCGAGGTGCCCAGGAGGCATCCTGATCAGATGCCCATACCACCTCAGCTGACTCCTTTCAATGTGGAGGAGCAGCGGTTCTACTCTGAGCCTCTCCCGGATGACTGAGCTCCTCACCCTATCTCTGAGGGTGAGTCCAGCAATCCTACGGAGAAAGCTCATTTCAGCCGCTTGTGTCCGTGATAAGATAAAATATGCCTTTATTAGTCCCACAATGGGAAAATTCCAGGATTGCAACAGCACAGGGATAGCAACACTCAGAGCAACAATCAGAAGGCAAGAAAAAACAAGAACATCTACTAAACATATGTACATATTACTATAAATATATATATCTATAGACACACAGTGCGGAGCATTATGGTTGGTGAATGTGCAGCAGAAAGTCTAAGCTCTTGCTCTGCGGATGCGGCGGGCCAGCTGGAAGTCTTTGGGCATGATGGTGACCCTCTTAGCAAAGAACAGACCCACCAGGTAGGCCTCGCTGGCCTCCTGCAGAGCCATGACGGCGAAGCTCAGGAAGCGCAGGTCAGTCTTGAAGTCCTGAGCGATCTCCCTCACCAGGCGCTGGATGGGCAGCTTACGGATGATCTTGTTCTTTCAGTCATTACCCAAAGCTTGTGACCATAGGTGAGAGTAGGAACGTAGATTGACTGGTAAATCGACAGCTTTGCCTTAGAACTCAGCTCCCTCTTCACCACAACAGACCGGTACAACGTCCGCATCACTGCAGATGTCTGTCAATCTCTCGCTCCATTTTCCCCTCACTCATGAACAAGACCCCAAGATACTTAAACTCCTCCACTTGGGGCAGGAGCCTGTCCCCAACCCAGAGAGGACAATCCACCTTCTTCTGGCTGAGGACCATGGACTCGGACTTGGAGGTGCTGATTCTCATCCCAGCTGCTTCACACTCAGTGGCAAACCATCCCAGCAAGAGCTGTAGGTCATTGCTGGATGAAGCCAACAGGACAGCATCATCTGCAAACAACAGAGATGAGATCCTGTGGTCACCAAAAGAAAAGAAAAGTTTGGACCCCCTAGTGGGCCATTTTTGGCCCACGAGCCATATGTTTGGCATCCCTGGACTAGCCCATCAAAAATGCATATTTGGAGGATTTACTTCCATGAAATAGTTGCAGATCACAACAGCACGTCAATGAATGAGATAAAATAAAAGAGAAAGCACAGATAAATGAAAGTTCACCACTTAGAAGAAGCTGTTCTTTACTGCAACAAACCGAGTAACTTTTTCTCTGTGCGTAAGAAAACTTACAGTTATTGACACAACTTACACATTTACACAACTGCGGACATTAAATGCAGCTTCTTGCTCAAAAAATACTCCTGTTTAACCACAGAGGTAGGAGCTGATAGGGGCTCCTCACTGCCACGACAGGTGATCAGGGCTCCACATGAGGCCACGGCATTTCTTCCCACCGCGGGACAGGAAACCAACCCATGGAGGAGCCTGACAGCTGCGCCACCTGTGGTAAGGTCAGTCTATTTGCGCTAAAATATCTATCCACATTAATAAAGCGAGTAACGCATCTGATCAAATTTCAGTAACTGTGATGCATTACTGAATTTTTCAATAGTAATTTTGTTACAGAGCACGTTACTGCAAAAGTAGTGGCGTTACAGTAACGCGTTGCTTTGTAACACGTTACTCCCAACACTGGTCTTCAGTCTGTGAGTGTCGCAGACATTGAAGTCTGCGACACTAGCGACTGGTCTTCAGTGTCTGCAACACACTGTCGCAGTCAGTCCGCTAGTCAGTCCGCTAGTGTCTGCAGAGCTCTTCTGCGGACGACCACATGCAGCCCAAATTTTATGAGCGCGAGGCCTCCCCACGACCTCACCATGTTAACAGTTCATGCGCAAGACTGAACGTCTCATTCACGAGGTGGCACTGTCGACACAGCATACAAAGTCAAAGTAGACCAAGAAGACGAAGAGATACTGAATTCCCAGTTCGTGGCCTGGTTCTTGTTCAGTGGTTGCACGTTATACCTTCTCCTTCTTCTGTAATCCTGGTGCCAGATATAGTAACAGCAGCTCCTTTTGCTCTCGGTGACGGTTAAACAACACCATTGTTGATGTGCGTTGTTCTCGTGTTTCTTTGCTGCAGTTGGTGAAAAACCTGGCTTGTCAGCGCATTGGCGCTACCTATAGGGCGGAGGTGAAACTACAAATAATGGTTGTGTGCATGTATCAATAGTTTGGCCTGGGTAGACGAACAAAGTGAGCATGCACAGTGTTGCATGCGTACTGGGCTTGTCCACCGTGGACATGGACCAAAGCAGACCACAGAGGAAATGCAGCATGAATCCAGCTTTGATATGTAGGCATGAAGTTAACAGGAATGAAAATGGAGATTGTAAAAAGGAGTCAAATATTAACTAATTAACTGCCTAGAAACAGGAGTCAAAGTTCCACTTTTATCAGGAGTCTGAAGACTCTGGAGCTCTAAGCCTACCTAGCATCAATCCTGTGACTAGTTCAGGGTCACAGTGTTTCAGTGGAGTGAGAATCTGTAAATCTTGGTTCCTTTTATTGCCTTTCATAAGAGCAATAAAAAGCTTGTTGTCCCAAAGGTCTCAAGTCATGTTAACAGGAATTTGTTCATCACTGCAATAAAATGCAGAAAAATTATTCAATAATTTGAATTTGAAAAACTGTTACCCAATAAAAATGCTTCCAGTACTGAAAATTTCTGAACTATTATTTTGAGTTTATGATTTTAGTCAAGTCAAAATGAATTTCTGCAGCACATTTAAAACAACCTCAGTTGACAACAGAGCAGCGGGGGGGGGGGGGATACAAATAAAAACACTCAGTTAACAATAAATACAGACTGAAATACACATCAAACAAAAATCATATGAACAGTAAAATAAAATAAAGTTAATAAATGAAATTTACTGTTTGAAGGCTCAGCTGTTTTAACCCTTTACTGTCACTTTGTCCCAAATTTCCCCTCATTGTATTGATGGCACTTTCTAACAATTCAGGGGTTTTATAATGTATATAGTAGATCTGTAAATATTTCAAATTGTGGTTTGTAAACAGACTTGCAATAATAGGATGTGACATGGTTTGTGGACCCAGTGACCAGACTCAGACTCAAGAATACATTCAATTAAGTTTATTAGCAATAATGAGTGTGTGGGTGCATGTGTGGAAATGTAATCTGGAGCCACAGGGAGAGCAGAACACCGTACGACCTGGCAACCTGTGTGCAGAGATGTTGAGTGGCTCAGGTTCAGCTCGGCGGCTACGGCCAAGAGGACAGTGTTCACCTTTCTCGTTGCGACTGCTGGAGGTGAATGTGAGCGGGGTGAATGGTGTGGCATTGTCCGCCGCCAGGAAGGAAGGAAGGGGGTCCGTCGCCACAGAGAGGGAGAGATCCGCCGCCACGGAACTCCGCCTGTGCACAGGGGACTGAGAGAGAGGGTGAGAGGAATGAACGAGGCTTACTTGAGCTGGAGGTGAAGTCCTTCAGACACTGGTGGCAGGAGGCTTGGAGCAAGGATAGGATCAGGCTTTGGCAGGAACTCAGGAACATAGACGAAGACAGGAGTAGCTCGTATGGAGTGTAGAAAGACGACTCAGCACTGAAGCCAGGGCAGCATGGTAGATATAGCCCAGACCCTGATGAGTAGCAGGTGTGCGCGCAGTTGATGGAGATGAGCACTAGAGCAGACCATAACAGTACTACCCCCTACAAGACGCCTCTCAGCGGTCGATCCAACCTACCTGGGTGCGCCAGATGGAAATCCCTGAGGAGGTGTTTATCAAAGACGAAGGAGGGACACACCCAGGACCTCCATTCAGGCCTGTAGCCCTCCCAGTCTACCAGGTATTGTAGACCGCGACCCCGGCGAGGGACATCCAGGATGGCATTGACCTTCCATGCCAGGTCAAGTAGGACAGATCTGGGGGGGGGGGGAGCTAGGCGCACAGAAACAAGGTTGATAATGCGGGAGATGGCAAAAGGTCCAATGAACCGTTAGGACACCTTCTTAGATTCTGCGTTTAGGTTAATATTTTTGGTGGATAGCCATACCTGCTGACCCACCTGGTAGGAAGGGGCTGGTGTCCTGCGGCAGTTGGCAACTGTGGAATTGCACTCTGCCGTGCGCCATAGCATGGTCCGGGTCGCTCTCCACAGCCGGCTTCAGCGCCTCAGGTGTGCCCAGACGGACGGGATGGTGATGTCTCCCTCCTCCTCAAGAAACAACGGGTGGTTGTACCCGAACAAAGCCTCGAATGGTGACATGCCAATAGCCAAGGAGACCATCATGTTGTGGGCGTACTCGATCCACGGTAGTTGCGTGTTCCATGATGCCGGGTTGGCGGTGGCCATGCACCACAGGGCAGCCTCCAGCTCTTGGTTAGCCTGCTCACATTGCCCATTGGACTGAGGGTGGTATCCGGATGACAGGCTCACCGTAGCCCCAAGGGCATTGCAAAAGGACCTCCAAACCTGGGAGATGAACTGGGGACCCCGGTCGGAGATGATGTCCGGGGGGATCCCGTGCAGTCTCACCACATGCTGGACGAGCAGGTCCGCCGTCTCCTTCGCCGTAGGTAACCCCTGCAGGGGAATGAAGTGAGAAGCCTTGGAAAACTTGTCAGCAATGGTGAGAACAATAGTATGGTTATTAGAAGGTGGGAGGTCAATGACGAAATCCAACACCACATGGGACCAAGGCCTGCCGGGAGTAGGGAGAGGATGGAGCAGACCGGCTGGAGAGGATGAGGATGTCTTGCCTGCTGCGCACTGGGGGCAGGAACGGATATACTCCCCAACGTCCTTCTGAAGTGAGGACCACCAAAACGTTCTTTGAAGAAGCACCACTGTGCACCCTTCCCAGGGTGACACGGGAACCTGGAAGCATGGGCCCAATGAATAACTTCACCCCAGATGGCCGATGAGACGAACAGCCTCCCCGCTGGCTTCCCGCCCGGGTCCACTTTGGTGTCCTGTGCCCTCAGGACCTTCTCTGTGATGCCCCATGAGAGGGCACCCACGACAGGAGGGAGGAAGGATAGGGTGCTCTGCAGGCTCCGTAGCATCGGAGGCAAACTGCCTGGAGAGGGTGTCCGGTTTGGTGTTTTTGGACCCGGGTCGGTTCGTGATGGTAAAATTGAAGCAACCAAAGAACAGGGACCAGTGGGCCTGGCAAGCATTCAGACGCTTAGCCGTCCAGAGGTATTCCAGGTTCTTGTGGTCCGTTCAGACCACAAATGGCTGAGAGGCTTCCTCCAGCCAATGACGCCACTCCTCCAGCGCAAGCTTGACTGCCAGAAGTTCTCTGTCAGAATCAGAATCAGAAGAATCAGAATCAGAATCAGAATCAGCTTTATTGGCCAAGTATGCACAACACATACAAGGAATTTGACTTTGGATAAAAACTTGCTCTCGTTGTTCAGGTGTAAGATTTAAATAAGGATTCAATGACAACAGAGTTTGTACAGTAAATTACAGTCTGTCCATGTTTCTATAAAAGGATGCAAATATATACAGGAATATATAAAAAATCCAAGATGGCGCCGCGGATGGCAGCCACTGGCTTCTGCTCTTTGATATTTTTGATAATTTTGTGTGTTTTTTTTGGACTTCTGCTCTTCTGTCCGAGTCACCTATTCAAGGGAGGAACTACTTTCACTCAGACTACCTCCCAATGCAACTTCTCCGCCAGTTTCTGCTGCTGATCTGAAGTTTTTTCAGTCGATCTTAGCTGTGGGAGCAGCGGCTATTGGCGCTGGCCGGAAACGAAGGCGGCGTGGTAAACGTGCCGGTGCGCTAGTCAGGCTGAAGAAACGAGGATTTCGCACGCCGCTCCCATCGTTCCATCTGGCAAATATCCGCTCTGTGGCGAACAAAATGGATGAACTGCTGCTCCTGACTCACAAAAACTGGGATTTTAGCAGATCTGGCGCCCTTTGTTTCACGGAGTCCTGGCTGAGTGAACACATCCTGGACAGCGCGGTGCGCCTGGACGGATTCCAGCTGTTTCGCGCTGATCGCAGCTGAGAATTCTCTGGAAAGACTAAGGGTGGTGGAATCTGCTTCTACATAAACGAAGGTTGGTGTACTGATGCCACAGTGTTGAAGAAGTTTTGTAGCCCTAACCTAGAGTCACTGTTCATAAACTGTAAACCCTTTTATTCACCGCAAGAGTTCTCCTCGTTTATTCTGGTCGGAATTTATATCCCGCCTGCTGCTTGTACAATGGAGGCACTGCAGCTCCTCGCTGACCAGATAGCAGACGTGGAGGAAAAACATCCAGACTCTCTGCTTATCATTCTGGGTGATTTCAATAGAGCTAATCTCACAAATGAGCTTCCTAAATACAGACAGCATATTAAATGTCCCACCAGGGACACAAATACACTCGACCACTGTTACACAGTTTTAAGAAACGCCTATCATGCCATCCCCCGTGCAGCTCTGGGTTTTTCTGAACACTGTCTGCTCCATCTTATTCCAACATACAGACAGAAACTAAAAACTTCCAAGTCTGTTGTAAGGACTGTGAAGAAATGGACTGAGGAATCAAAGCTGGAGTTACAAGCCTGCTTTGACTGCACAGATTGGAGTGTTTTTGAAGCTGCAGCCATTAACCTAAATGAACTCACTGACACTGTGACGTCATACGTCAGTTTTTGTGAGGACATGTGTGTGCAGACCAAGACCTTCTGCACATACAACAACAACAAACCCTGGTTCATTCCTAAACTGAAGCAGCTACGTCAGACCAAGGAGGAGGCCTACAGGACTGGTGACTGGACTCTGTACAAGCGGGCCAGAAACATGCTGACGAAGGAGATCAGGCTTGCTAAGAGGAGCTACAGTGTGAAGTTACAAAAAAAACTTCTCAGCCAACAACTCTCTTCTGTTTGGAGAGGCCTGCAGAATATCACCAACTACAGGAGACCATCCCCCCACCCTGTGGAAAACCTCCAGCTGGCTAACGACCTAAACAGCTTTTACTGCAGGTTTGAAAAGAACCTACAGTTCTCACCTCCCACCCACACAAAAGGATTATCTGCAGCCCCAGGAACTCCATCCCTCCTCCACTCTGACCTCCCACCAGTACTAATGATCTGTGAAGAGGAGGTGCGCCGGGTCTTTCAGAGACAAAAGATCAAGAAGGCTGCAGGACCTGATGGTGTGTCTCCGTCCTGCCTGAGAGTCTGCTCCAACGAGTTGGCCCCCATCTTCACCCGGATCTTTAACAGATCACTGGAGCTGCGTGAAGTGCCTTCCTGCTTCAAACGCTCCATCATCATTCCAGTTCCCAAGAAACACTCTATTACAGGATTAAACGACTACAGACCTGTTGCCCTGACCTCTGTGGTCATGAAATCCTTGGAGAGATTGGTGCTGAACCACCTGAAGGTCATCACAGGCCCCCTGATGGACCCACTGCAGTTTGCCTACCGGTCAAACAGGTCAGTGGATGATGCAGTGAATATGGGACTACACTACATCCTGCAACACCTCGACTCCCCAGGGACGTACGCCAGGATCCTGTTTGTCAACTTCAGCTCAGCGTTCAACACCATGATCCCAGGCATTCTTCATCAGAAACTCCTCCAGCTCAAGGTGCCCCCTCCACCTGCCAGTGGATCTCCAGCTTTCTGACTGACAGGTGGCAACAAGTGAAGCTAGGGAGATTTACATCCAGCTCCCGAAAAATTAGTACTGGCGCCCCCCAAGGATGTGTCCTTTCCCCACTGCTCTTCTCCCTCTACTCCAACGACTGCACCTCAGAGGACCCTTCGGTGAAGCTCCTGAAGTTTGCGGATGACACCACAGTCATCGGTTTGATCCGGGATGATGATGAGTCTGCATACAGGCGGGAGGTGGAGCAGCTGATCCTCTGGTGCAGCCAGAACCATCTTGAACTTAACCCAGCCAAAACGGTGGAGATGACTGTGGATTTCAGGCGACACCCCCCTTCATTCCCCCCACTCACCATCCTCAACAGCACAGTGTCCACTGTGGACTCCTTCAAATTTCTGGGTACCACAATCTCCCGGAACCTGAAGTGGTCCTCCCATATAGTCACTGTCCAGAAAAAGGCCCAGCAGAGGTTGTTTTTTTCTGCGTCAGCTCAAGAAGTTTGATTTGCCTCAGGAGCTGCTGGTTGTCTTCTACACCGCCATCATCCAATCTGTCCTCTGCTTGTCCATCACTGTCTGGTTTGGATCTGCCACTAAACAGGACAAGAAAAGACTTCAGCGGATCGTTAAGTCTGTGGAGAGGATCATTGGTACCGACCTACCCTCCATTGAGAACTTATATCGGTCCATAACCAGGAAACGGGCGGGAAACATCTGTGCTGACCCATCACACCCCGGCCACAAACTGTTTGAACTTCTATCTTCTGGTTGTCGTTACAGATCACTGAAGGTCAAAACCACCCGTCACAGGAACAGTTTCTTTCCTCAAGCCATCACTCTGATGAACTCCTAACATTCACCTAGTCCTACCTGTTGCTGTACTCATGACTTTTCATCCATTCTTACATTGCACATAACTCTCACACTGCTTTTTACTTCATTCACATTATATCACTGAATCTGAGTCCACATTGAAATACTGTGTGACTGTATATTTTTTCATATATTTCTGCAAAGTGTGGATAGTCTGAGTAAATAACTGCATATATTCCTGTATATATTTGCATCCATTTATAGAAACGTGGACAGACTGTAATTTACTGTACATACTCTGTTGTTATTGAATCCTTATTTAAATCCTCCACCTGAACAACGAGAGCAAGTTTTTAGCCAAAGTCAAATTCCTTGTATGTGTTGTGCATACTTGGCCAATAAAGCTGATTCTGATTCTGATTCTGATTCTGATATGCAGTTATTTACTCAGACTATCCACACTTTGCAGAAATATATGAAAAAATATACAGTCATACAGTATTTCAATGTGAACTCAGATTCAGTGATATAATGTGAATGAAGTAAAAAGCAGTGTGAGAGTTATGTGCAATGTAAGAATGGATGAAAAGTCATGAGTACAGCAACAGGTAGGACTAGGTGAATGTTAGGAGTTCATCAGAGTGATGGCTTGAGGAAAGAAACTGTTCCTGTGACGGGTGGTTTTGACCTTCAGTGATCTGTAATGACGACCAGAAGATAGAAGTTCAAACAGTTTGTGGCCGGGGTGTGATGGGTCAGCACAGATGTTTCCCGCCCGTTTCCTGGTTATGGACCGATATAAGTTCTCAATGGAGGGTAGGTCTGTACCAATGATCCTCTCTGCAAACTTAATGATCCGCTGCAGTCTGGTCTTGTCCTGTTTAGTGGCAGATCCAAACCAGACAGTGATGGAAAAGCAGAGGACAGATTGGATGATGGCGGTGTAGAAGACAACCAGCAGCTCCTGAGGCAAATCAAACTTCTTGAGTTGACGCAGAAAAAACAACCTCTGCTGGGCCTTTTTCCGGACAGTGGGAGGACCACTTCAGGTTCCGGGAGATTGTGGAACCCAGAAACTTGAAGGAGTCCACAGTGACACTGTGCTGTTGAGGATGGTGAGTGGGGGGAATGAAGGGGGGTGTTGCCTGAAATCCACAGTCATCTCCACCGTTTTGGCTGGGTTAAGTTCAAGATGGCTCTGGCCGCACCAGAGGATCAGCTGCTCCACCTCCCGCCTGTATGCAGACTCATCACCATCCCGGATCAAACCGATGACTGTGGTGTCGTCCGCAAACTTCAGGAGCTTCACCGAAGGGTCCTCTGAGGTGCAATCATTGGAGTAGAGGGAGAAGAGCAGTGGGGAAAGGACACACCCTTGGGGGGCGCCAGTATTAATTTTTCGGGAGCTGGATGTAAATCTCCCTAGCTTCACTTGTTGCCACCTGTCAGTCAGAAAGCTGGAGATCCACTGGCAGGTGGAGGGGGCACCTTGAGCTGGAGGAGTTTCTGATGAAGAATGCCTTGGATGATGGTGTTGAACGCCGAGCTGAAGTTGACAGACAGGATCCTGGCGTACGTCCCTGGGGAGTCGAGGTGTTGCAGGATGTAGTGTAGTCCCATATTCACTGCATCATCCACTGACCTGTTTGACCGGTAGGCAAACTGCAGTGGGTCCATCAGGAGGCCTGTGACGACCTTCAGGTGGTTCAGCACCAATCACTCCAAGGATTTCATGACCACAGAGGTCAAGGCAACAGGTCTGTAGTCATTTAATCCTGTAACAGAGGGTTTTTTGGGAACTGGAATGATGATGGAGCGTTTGAAGCAGGAAGGCACTTCACACAGCTCCAGTGATCTATTAAAGATCCGGGTGAAGATGGGGGCCAACTCGTTGGAGCAGACTCTCAGGCAGGACGGAGACACACCATCAGGTCCTGCAGCCTTCTTGATCTTTTGTCTCTGAAAGACCCGGCGCACCTCCTCTTCACAGATCGTTAGTGCTGGTGGGAGGTCAGTGTGGAGCTGCAGATAATCCTTTTGTGTGGGTGGGAAGTGAGAACTGTAGGTTCTTTTCAAACCTACAGTAAAAGCTGTTTAGGTCGTTAGCCAGCTGGAGGTTTTCCACAGGGTGGGGGGATGGTCTCCTGTAGTTGGTGATATTCCGTAGGCCTCTCCAAACAGAAGAAAGTTGTTGGCTGAGAAGTTTTTTTTGTAACTTCTCACTGTAGCTCCTCTTAGCAAGCCTGGTCTCCTTCGTCAGCATGTTTCTGGCCCACTTGTACAGAGTCCAGTCACCAGTCCTGTAGGCCTCCTCCTTGGTCTGACGTAGCTGCTTCAGTTTAGGAGTGAACCAGGGTTTATTGTTGTTGTATGTGCAGAAGGTCTTGGTCTGCACACACATGTCCTCACAAAAACTGATGTATGATGTCACAGTGTCAGTGAGTTCATTTAGGTTAATGGCTGCATCTTCAAAAACACTCCAATCTGTGCAGTCAAAGCAGGCTTGTAACTTCAGCTTTGATTCCTCAGTCCATTTCTTCACAGTCCTTACAACAGACTTGGAAGTTTTTAGTTTCTGTCTGTATGTTGGAATAAGATGGAGCAGGCAGTGGTCAGAAAAACCCAGAGCTGCACGGGGGACGGCATGATAGGCGTTTCTTCAAACTGTGTAACAGTGGTCAAGTGTATTTGTGTCCCTGGTGGGACATTTAATATGCTGTCTGTATTTAGGAAGCTCATTTGTGAGATTAGCTCTATTGAAATCACCCAGAATGATAAGCAGAGAGTCTGGATGTTTTTCCTCCACCTCTGCTATCTGGTCAGTGAGGTGCTGCAGTGCCTCCATTGTACAAGCAACAGGCGGGATGTAAATTCCGACCAGAATAAACGAGGAGAACTCTCGTGGTGAATAAAAGGGTTTACAGTTTATGAACAGTGACTCTAGGTTAGGGCTACAAAACTTCTTCAACACTGTGACATCAGTACACCAACCTTCGTTTATGTAGAAGCAGATTCTACCACCTTTAGTCTGTCACCGATGTCATAGCTACGCTCTGCCGGGGAAAGCCGACGAGAGAAGAAGGCACATGGTCGGATCTTGCCATCCATCTGGGACCGCTGAGAAAGAACGGCTCCCAACCCCGAATCCAAGGCATCCACCTCCACCAGGCAAAGGATAGCAGGGTCCACCTGAGCTAGGATGGGGGAGTCAGAGAACCTCTCCTTGAGGATCAAAAAGGCCGCAGCCACCTCCTCTGTCCACTGGAAGGGAATCTTGGGCGAAGTGAGATGGGTCAATGGGAGAGCAATAGATAGATAGATAGATAGATAGATCTTTAATTGTCATTGTCACAAGTACAATGAAATTCAAAGTGCTCTCCAGTCAGTGCCCCATTTAAAAAACATAAACCTAAAAATACTAAAAGTCAAATAAAAATAATTAAAAAGAATAAATATCTAGCCACATTCACACAGACATCAACACAGGACATCATGCACACACAGTCATTGCAAAGAGCATTCAACAATATACAATCATGTCCATTTAGCACATTACTTCCTCAGTTTGTTCAGAATGGTTATTGCTGTTGTATAGAAGCTGTGTTTGAGTCTGTTTGTCCTTGTGTTCATTAGTCTATATCGTTTCCCAGATGGCAGTAGTTCAAACAGTGAGTGTCCAGGATGTGAAGTGTCCTTTAAGATATTTTGGGCTTTCTTCTGGCAACGGGAGCGGTGTAGGTCTTCCAGCGTGAGGAGAGGGCAGCCAGTGATCTTCTGGGCGGTGTCAATGAACCTCTAGAGTGCTTTCCTCTGAGCTACTGTACAACTACTGTACCAGATGCATAAACAATATATTAATATGCTCTCAATGGAAGCTCGATAAAAGGACACCAGCAGTCTCTGTGTGATGTTCTCCTTCCTGAGAATCCTCAAGAAGTACAGTCTCTGCTGGGCCTTTTTCACCAGCTCAGAGGTGTTCACACTCCAGGACAGGTTCTCCTCTATGTGGACTCCCAGGAAACGGAAGTCAGCTACCCTCTCTACACAGTCCCCGCTGATGATGAGAGGGAGAATCTCTGTTTTCTTCCTCCTGTAGTCTATTATCAACTCTTTGGTCTTGGAGGTGTTCAGGAGAAGGTTATTATCTTTACACCATGACGACAGCCACACCACCTCATCTCTGTAAGCAGACTCATTCCCCCCTGAAATGAGACCCACCACTGTAGTGTCGTCTGCAAACTTCACGATGGTGTTGTTGTGATGGGCGGGGGTGCAGTCGTCTGTATACAGACAGTAGAGCAGGGGACTCAGCACACAGCCCTGGGGGGAACCGGTAATGAGGCTTAGGGCCGTGGATGTATGATGGCCCACCCTGACTCTCTGTCTGAGACCAGAGAGGAAGCTGCTGATCTACGTACATATGGCCTGAGGAAGCCCCAGGTCCCCCAGCTTGACCACCAGTTTGTGTGGGAGGATGGTGTTAAATGCAGAGCTGTAATCCATGAAGAGCATCCGCACGTAGCTCCCCTGCCGTTCCAGGTGGGCTAGAGTGGCATGAAATGCTGTGGCCACCGCATCTTCTGCGGATCGATTCGCTCTGTAGGCAAACTGGTGGGGGTCAAGACTGCGGAGCAGGGCTGCTATGATATGGCTACGGACCAGCTTTTCAAAGCACTTCATCACCACTGGGGTGAGTGCAACTGGTCTGTAGTTGCTGAGACTGGAGATGTGAGGCTTCTTAGGTAAGGGGACTATGGTGGAGGACTTCAGGCAGGATGGGACAGTGGGCTGTGCCAGGGATTGGTTGAAAATCTTAGTGAAGACTCCAGCCAGCTGATCTGCACAGTCCCTCAGCACACGTCCCGGGACGCCGTCCGGACCTGCTGCTTTTCTTGGGTCAATAGACCGCAGGGTGCGCCTCACCTCATGTTCCTCCAGAGTGAGGAACATACTGCTGTGGGCCTGATGTAGGTTGACCGAAACAGGTGCAGCGACCTCAAAGCGGGCAAAGAAGATATTCAGCTCCTCCGCCAGTGTGAGGTCACCTACCGCTGTTCCCAGGTTAGTTCGATAATTGGCCAGGTGCTGGATGCCCTGCCACACCTGCCGGCTATTGTTGCTGTCCAGATGGTCCTCAATCCTCCTCCTATAGTCTGCCTTAGCCAATCTGATGCCCCTCTTCAGGTTGGCCCGAGCTATGCTGTAGAGTTCGATGTTACCAGACCTGAAGGCGATGTTTCTCTCCCTCAGCAGTTGCTGGACCTCCCGGTTCATCCAGGGCTTCTGGTTAGGGAAGATACGGATCCGTTTGTTCACTGTGATAGTGTCTATGCAATTCTTAATATAGCACAGTACACTTTCTGTAAACAGCTCCAGGTCCTGATGTTCGAAGACTTCCCAGTTGGTCCTGTCGAAGCAGTCCTGCAGCTGCTGGGAAGCATCCTCCGGCCATGTGGCAGCAGTCTTAGAGATGATGGGAGCAGTTTTCCTGAGGGGGGCATATGCAGGAATTAATAGCATGGACAAATGGTCAGACTGGCCCAGATGTGGTAATGGTCTAGCCCTGTAGCCCAGTTTGATATTTGAATAGACCTTGTCCAGGATGTCCACACCCGTAGTAGCACACTTTGACATGCTGATGGAATTTAGGGAGCGCTGTAGTTATGCATGAAGCGGTGGTAAAAGTTGGCGAACCCCAAAAACTACTGCAGCTGTTTCCTGGAGGAAGGAATGGGCCATTCAACCACAGCCTTGATCTTGCTGGGGTCTGGGAGGATCTCGTAATGGGTGATAATGAAGCCCAGGAAGGATGTTTTGGAGGCTTGAAACTCGCACTTCTTGGGCCTTGATGAATAGTTTATTTTCCAGAAGCCGCTGCAAAACCTGCCTCACATGCACCCAATGATCGTCCAAAGACTGCAAAAAAATTAGCATATCGTCAAGGTACACAAACACAAACACACCCAGAAAATCCCTCAGCACGTCGTTGATAAGGTGCTGAAACACAGCAGGGGCATTGGTCAGACCAAACGGCATTACCAGGTACTTAAAGTGTCCGCTGGGGGTCCGAAACCCCGTCTTCCACTCGTCGCCCTCTCGGATCCATACCAGATGGTATGCGTTGCGGAGATCCAGCTTGGTGAACCAGGAGGCCCCCTGGAGGGAATCGAATGCTGTGTTGAGAAGAGGGAGGGTGTATTTGTCCTTAACGGTGATGTTATTTATTCATTCATTCATTCATCTTCTTCAGCTTAATCCTTTTTCGGGTCGCGGGGGGGGGGCTGGAGCCTATCCCAGCATCTTTGGACGAGAGGCAGGGTCCACCCTGGACAGATCGCCAGTCCATTGCAGGGCCAACACAAAGAGACAGACAACCATTCACTCTCAAAGTCACACCTATGGACAATTTAGAATCCCCAGATTGATGCCAATTAACCTAACTTGGATGTTTTTGGCATGTGGGAGGAAACCGGAGAAATCCCGGAGTAAACCCACGCAGACATGGGGAGAACATGCAAACTCCACACAGATCACTGTTGGTCTGGGGCTGGGATCGAACCCAGGATCCCCAGGCCAAGGATGTTATTTAATTATTTAAAATTGATGCATGGCCTCAGTGAACCGTCCTTCTTACCCACAAAAAACCCCGCCCCCACCACCGAGGAAGAGGGCCGAATTATTCCAGAGTTCAGGGATTCCTTAATTTAAGCCTCCATGGCTTCCCGCTCTGGAGGTGACAGGCTGTACAGGCGACTCGACGGTAGTGGAGCTCCGGGACGGAGGTTGATAGCGCAATCATACGGGCTGTGAGGGGGAAGGGAAAAAGCCTGGGTCTTACTGAAGGCGGCCCCAAGGTCATGGTACTCCGGAGGGACTTTGGACAGATCGGGAGAAGGAGTGATGGGAGCACCCAGGGGCATGGATTGCGAGCGGGTGGCAGTGTGAGGGCAGGCACCGAGACAGAACGAGCTCCAAGACATCACGTTCCCAGAGCGCCAGTCGATGGAGGGGTTATGGAGGCGTGACTAGGGGTAGCTGAGAGTCACTGGGGAAGAGGAGACCGGTAACACAAAAACTTCAACTCTTCCTGATGGTTACCAGAAATAATGACAGATACTGGGGTGGTCTGCTGAGACACTATGGCAAGAGCAGCTTTGGACAATGCGATGAGTCTCAGTGGGGTCTTGAGTGAATGACAGGGAAGACCCAACCGGGTTGCCAGATCCCCCGAAATAAAACTCCTGTCTGCCCCCGAATCAATTAATGCGTATGTGACAATTCCTCTATGGTTGTGAATGAAACAAATGGGGAGAAGGAACCTGGTGAGTGGATTTGACTGAGGTGAGTCCGTGAGTCCCCCTACTGTGATGCAAGGACTCCCCCTTTTGGCCTTAGAGGGCATGACACTACTTCGTGCTCCTTGCTCCCACAGTAGAGGCACAGCCCCAACTCACAGCGGCGCTGTTTCTCTGCTGGAGGCAACCTGGACTGCCCCACCACCATAGGTTCTGGGGCCTCGGGGGAATTTGAGGAAGGCAGAGCCAATAGGGAAGGCTGAGGGGCGTGGCGATACTGGGCACCCGAGCGACCGAAAGTTCTGTGTTCCGCTGCCCATACCCTTAGTCTACTATCCAAACTAATGGCCAGGGAAATCAACTCGGACAGCCTTGTTGGTTTTTCTAAGGGGGCTAGCTCGTCCCGCAGGCTAGGGCTGAGACTCCTGATAAAGATTCTGCAAAGGGAAGCGTCCTCCCACCCCACCTCAGTGGCCACTACCCGGAAATCGACGGCGTTGTCAGCCATGGACTTGGTACCTTGTCTTAAATTCAACAACTGGGACGTAAGCACACTATCGCGGTCAGAATGGTCAAACACTTCCTTAAATTCACAGATGAACTGGTTGAAAGACAGGCTGGAATAATTCGCCCTAACCATGACGGCATAAGCCCAAGCTAAGCATATTCCAATGTATTTAAAATTGTGTGTATTCATGTGGACCGATATCCCATTTCACCCAGTCTTCATGGAGCCCCAGCTTCTTCATCCTATTGGTCCCTCGCAGATAAAACCTGTCATTGGACTAAAGCTCGTCAAGCCCGCCCACGAAGGACGCTCATTGGCTGAGATTCCGGTCAACCCGGAAGCCCGCGAAAGCTCAACAGAACTTATAAAAGGAGCAAAATCCCCTGCTACTTCCTCTTTCGGCTCGCTCTTTTGGATTCACCTCTTTTGGCTCTTTCTGCCCTCTTCTTTTGACGTGCTTTTTGGCTCTTTCGCCTCCGTTCGTCTCTCTTTTGAAAGAACTTTGGGAAGAACAAAGACTTCTACCACGTGTCGCTTTTCTGAACACAGAGCAGATAACTCGTAATTTGTTTATGTAACTTTGTATTTTAATGTTTTTTTCTTTTTCTCTTAAATGCCTAGGAATTCTTATTTCTTTGAGCTCAATTCTTAATCGGAGTTACTCCAATTTTTATTTCTCACTTTTTCTTTGTTAAACTTTCCGTAAAACCACCATTAGTTTTAATTTTAATGTAAGTTTTAATCTTGACTTTATTTTTATAATATCTTTCTTGACCAATCACACACCAGAAGCTATTATTTTTATCTAAAGTCCGAAACTCTTTAATTTGAGATCGGATGAGATATCTTTAATTAATTATTATCGAAGGCCTCTGAGAAGACGCAGCTCTCATCACACGCTGAAGAAACATCGTCACCATCTGGCTCCGATCCAAGTTACAACTGTGGGTCATTCAGCCAAAATCCAGCCACTTCAACCGCTTGACTTTAAAGGTCGAAGTGTGGACCCTGAAATATCTGCGGGCAGATATTTCCCCTAACATCCACGAAATCTTGGGCTGAGGACGACGAAAGCACGTTGACCAGATCATCAAAGAATCACGTGAGCTGCAAACTTTAATTCATCTTCTGAATTAATTTAATTTGAAATTGTTAAATCGTTCAAAAGTAAAACATCTACTGACTGTGATGGTATCGACATGCTACTAGTCAAAACTGTTATCGAATGCATAGTAAAACCACTGACGTATATCTGCAACCTGTCTCTCCAATCAGGTATATTTCCCAATGCAATGAAAATAGCTAAAGTAATTCCGATATACAAGATGGGCGACAGAGGGGAACTCTCAAACTATAGACCAATTTCACTATTACCACAATTTTCCAAGATACTTGAAAAAATATTCTATGAGAGAATTGACAACTTCATACTGAAGAATGATTTATTATGTGAGCAGCAATATGGGTTCAGACACAAGAGGACAACTGCATATGCCCTAATGGAATTTACAGAAAAAATATCAACAGCCATTGAAAATAAAGAGTATTCAGTTGGAGGATTCCTAGATCTTAAAAAAGCATTTGATACAGTAGATCATAATTTATTATTAAAGAAACTACAAAATTCTGGTATTAGAGGTGTAGCACTGTCCTGGTTAAGTAGTTACTTAAAGAATAGATATCAGTATGTATGTGTTAGCAACAAAAACTCAGAGTTGCTGAAGGTCACCTGTGGAGTCCCACAGGGTTCAGTTTTGGGACCATTATTATTCAATATGTATATAAACGATATATGTAAAGTCTCAGAAAAAATGGACTTAATATTGTTTGCCGATGACACTAATCTGCTATGCAGTGGAAACAATTTGGAACAACTTCTGGATACACTCGGGAAGGAATTAGGAAAGCTTAAACTGTGGTTTGATTCAAACAAATTAACACTCAATTTAAGTAAGACAAAATTTATAGTCTTTAACAACCATCACAACAATCCAGTACCCAAACTCAGTGTAAATGGTGTAGAGATTGAAAGGGTATCTGAAACCAAATTCCTTGGAGTAATAATTGATAACAAACTGTGTTGGAAGTCACATATTAATTATATTAAAGGTAAAGTCTCCAAATCAATTGCAATATTACACAGAGTGAAATATTTGCTGAATCAACCCACACTATACACCTTGTATCATTCATTAATACTCCCATACATGACATATTGCAATGAAGTATGGGGAAATACATATAAAACAAACATATATCCACTCTTTATGCTTCAAAAGAGAGCTATTAGAATAATAAACAAAGCAGCTTACAGGGAACCAACAAACCCACTTTTTCTGAAACAAAAAACTCTCAAGTTGAAAGATCTGGTTGACTTTAAAACCGCAATAATAATGTTCAAAGTGAAGAATTTATCACTGCCTGCAAATATCCAAAAGTTGTTCCAAACAAGGGAGAAACGATATCACTTCAGAGGAACATGTATATTTCAAAAGCCTACAGTGAGAACAACCACCAAGCAACACTGTGTTTCAGTGCAAGGAGTCAGATTATGGAACGATTATGGACCTGAATTAAAATCATGTACAACGCTTGGACAATTTAAACAAAAACTAAAGGAAGAAATACTCCAAACATATTTACAAGACGACATGTAAACTCACATAAGGATTGACATATCCAGCCTGTGTTGTGTTGTAGCTTAGTTTTTCTTTTTTTTTTTTTTTTTTTTTTTTTTTTTTTCTCTCTGTGACATTCTGTCTTAGATTTGTCTTGAATAGTAACTGCTTAACTTAGCTTAGCTTTCTTTTTTTTTTTCTTTTTTTTTTTCTCTCAGTCACACTTTGTCTTAGCTTTGTTCTAAATTGTAATCACTCTTGTCTTGTTTGCTCTTTTTTCTTTGAATTCTTGGATGGAATATGGGTGGGCAATATAAGCTGCGGCTTCAGCCATCACCCATTTCGGATAACTCACATGGAATTGTTTAGTAGAAGGAGTCTTTGTCTAATTTGACCTTGTTGTTATATTATACAGTTTCTTTAACCTGTACTGTATTATCCGAAATAAATAAATAAAATAAAAAAAAATAAAAATAAATTAAATGTCTGAGGTTCGGTAATAATTTGTATATCTAATCAGATGCAAATTAAGAAGCCCTTAACATAACTCTTCTTTTTGTTAAAATTCCGTTTTTATTTTCTTAAGATTAATCCAGGACTTTTCATATAATTAGTAAACTTTCTCCATAAATTTGCGTTGTTTCCATAATCTGTTAACTCAAACTGAGAGAAATTCATTTCTCAGTTTAACCCTAGTTCCGAAAATATTGACATTGTTAATCTATCATTTACAAGATTGATTTTATGATTAATGAAATTACTGCAATGTCTGTTAATCCTTTAGTTTAATAAATATGTGAAAATGAGAGAAGTTGTTGAGAATTTATTTCATTCTGAGTCTGTTTCAAGCACAGGTATCGAATTCACGGAAAATTTTTGAGACTGATTATTAATTAATTTATTGAGTGATTAAACAGGTATAAAGTGAAATTAAAATTAAAATTGCTTCTTAAAGATAGAAGCTGGTGCCCCTACAAGTGTTAATAACTTTTCTGGTGTATATGAAACGAGATTTGATCTCAGATTCCAATACATCAATATAAATTAAATAATTTATACCTGATCATATTTATTAATTTCATATTTTCTCCTACACAGATGACATTGTGATCTGTAGTGAGAGTAGGGAGCAAGTGGAAGAGAACCTGGAGAGGTGGAGGTAAGCTCTGGAGAGAAGAGGAATTAAAGTCAGTAGAAGCAAGAATACATGAGTGTGAATGAGAGGGAGGCAGGTGTAATGGTGAAGACGGAAGGAATAGAGGTAGTGAAAGTAGAGGAGTTTAAATACCTGGGGTCAACCTTTCAAAAAAATGGAAAATGCACAAGAGAGGTGAAGAAAAGAGTGCAGGCAGGGTGGAGTGGGTGGAGACAAGTGTCAGGGGTGATTTGTGACAGAAAGGTAGCAGCAAGAGTGAAAGGGAAGATTTACAAGACGGTAGTCAGACCTGATATGATGTATAGTTTGAAGACGGTGGCGCTGACAAAAAGAGAAGGTAGAGCTGAAGGTGGCAGAGTTGAAGATGCTAAGATTCTCAATGGGAGTGACTAGGAGGAACAGGATTGGAAATGAGTATATTAGAGGGACAGCTCAGGTTGAGCGGTTTGGAGACAAAGTAAGAGAGTCAAGACTGAGATGGTTTGGACATATGCAGAGGAGGGACAGTGGAGAAACTGGACAAAGGATGTTGAAGATGGAGCTGCCATGCAGGAGGAGAAGAGGAAGACCACAGAGAAAATTGATGGATGTAGTGAAGGAGGACATGGAGAGGGTTGGTGTTCCAGAGGAAGATGGAGGGATGGAGGCAGATGATCCACTGTGGAGACCCTGAAGGGAGCAGCCAGAAGAAGAATCAATAATATACTGTAGAGATGACAGGAAATATAGAACAGCTCTTAAAACAGAAGCACAGCACAGGAATGTTCAGGAAAAACTGGAATACCTTGTGTCCATCACAACAGTGATCCAGAACTCACCAGTATCTTCACCAAGATCCAGGTTCTCACTGAATCGTTCCTGCATCGTGTTTCTCCTCGTGTCAGAACCACTTTGTAAAACAGCTGTTTCCTCCTTGTAGACATCACAGTTCACATGTTCTCCTTCACCGCATCACCCATGACTGTTAACAACTGTCTCTGATCAAGGTTCTTCTGCCACAACCATGTGGTTCTACAGTTCTTTAAAGACGCACTCCAGCAGCTCTAAACCTGGCTCAAAAACAAACATGTTCTGCTCAAAATAGCACATTGTGGCTTTTTATCCACAAGAAAACTTTCATTGCCTTAGAATTGCCAGGAAAGAGCTTTGACATCTTCCACCTACTTAAGTATGTGTCGTCGGCCTCCGTCGGTCTATGATGACCATGGAAGAGAATCCTAAACGTCTACTCTGCTGGAACAGCACCGCCTGTGGCTGAACAGGCCGATGCGCGAATGGCAGTCCCTGTCACACAGGTCGCACTTGTGGGTGGTCTCCGTGCTGCTGGGTCTGTGGCGGTTCTTCCTGCGGGTCCTTTTTTCATCTGCTGCAGCAGTCAGTCTCTCTTCACCCGCCTTGAGCTGTCTGGTCAGGGAGCCTCTCCATTTGGAGCGGTCCGTTGCAAGGTCCTCCAAGTGCTCTGTGTTGATCTCCAGGGCCTTCATGTCTCTCTTGCAGACGTCTCTAAAGCGCAGCTGTGGGCGGCCAACGTCTCTCCTGCCAGTTGCCAGCTCTCCGTAGAGGACGTCTTTGGGGATTCTGCCATCCTCCATACGGTGAACGTGGCCTAGCCAGCGGAGCCTGCGCTGCCTGAGTAGAGTGAACATGGAGGGAAGGCCGGCGCGGGACAGAACTTCTGTGTTGGGCACTTTGTCCTGCCAGGATATGTCCAGGATGTGGCGAATGCAGCGCAAGTGGAAGGAGTTCAGTCTCTTTTCCTGCCGGGCGTATGTTGTCCACGTCTCACTCCCATAGAGCAGTGTGCTGATGACGCAGGCGTTGTACACTGCCATCTTCGTCTTGACAGAGAGTTTGGGATTCTCCCACACTCATGTGGTGAGGCGAGCGAGTGTGAAGGCTGATTTTCCAATCCTCTTGTTGATCTCTGTATCAAGGGAGAGGTTGTTGCTGATCGTGGACCCCAGGTACGTGAACTGATTCACGACCTCCAGCTCGTAGTCGTCGATGGTGATGGTTGGTGGTGCTTCCGTGCCTTGCGCCAAGACGTTAGTCTTCTTCAGGCTGATGGTAAGCCCGAAGTCCTTGCATGCCTGGGAGAAGCGGTCCATCAGGGTCTGAAGCTCCTGCTGTGTGTGGGTTGCGACTGCAGCGTCGTCTGCGAACAGCATGTCTCTGATTAGAGCCTCGCGTACTTTGGTTCTGGCTTTCAGGCGGGCGAGGTTGAAAAGCCTGCCGTCAGATCTTGTGTGCAGGTAGATTCCCTCTGTTGCTGTGCTGAAGGCATGCCTCAGGAGCATAGCAAAGAAAATCCCAAAGAGGGTTGGCGCAAGTACACAGCCCTGTTTCACTCCGCTGCGCATGTTGAATGGCTCTGAGACGTTGCCATCGTGCTGCACTATCCCCTGCATGTTGGTGTGAAACGATTCGATGAGGTTTTGCAACTTTGGTGGGCATCCTATCTTTGGCAGGATCTTGAAAAGGCCCTCTCTGCTGACCAGATCGAACGCTTTGGTGAGGTCGATGAAGGCGATGTATAGGGGCATGTTCTGTTCTCTGCATTTCTCCTGGAGTTGGCGGATGGAGAATATCATGTCTACCGTCGATCACTCAGCACGGAAGCCACACTGAGACTCGGGGTAGACACGTTCGGCAAGCTTCTGTAGACGAACAAGAACAACTCGTGCGTAGACTTTGCCAACAACGCTGAGGAGGGAGATGCCCCTGTAGTTGTTGCAGTCGCTTCTCTCCCCTTTGTTTTTGTAGAGGGTGATGATCTTGGCATCCCTCATGTCCTGTGGTACGGCACCTTCCTTCCAACACTGGCAGAGGACGTCATGCAATGGCAGCAGTAGGGCGGTCTTGCAGTGCTTGATCAGGTCAGGGGGTATGCCGTCGTTGCCGGGTGCCTTGCCAGCGGCCAAGCTATCAATGGCCTTGCTGAGTTTGTCGATGGTTGGCTTGGCGTCAAGTTCGTCCATGGATGGCAGGCAGTCGATGGCATCAAGGGCTGACGGTGTCACGGTGTTCTGTCTGGAGTAGAGGTCGGAGTAGTGTTCCACCCATCTCTCCATCTGCTTGTTCTTTTCTGTGATCATCTCCCCAGTGGAGGATTTGAGAGGGGCCGTCTTGCTCTGAGCCGGACCAAGTGCTTTCTTGATGCCATCGTACATACCACGGATGTTCCCTGGTATGGCAGCGGTTTGAATGTCTTGGCTGAGCTGAGTCCAGTACTCGTTGGCACAGCGCCGAGTAGTCTGCTGAACTTTGCTTCTCGCAGCCCTGAGAATCTGGAGATTCTTCTCGTTTGGGTACTTCTTGTACTCAGCAAGTGCTGAGCGCTTGGCTTCAATGACGGGGGTCATCTCGGTCAACTTGGCATCAAACCAGTCCTGTGACTTCGAGGTCTTCCTCCCAAAGGTAGCCAAGGCTGTGCGGTGGATGGTGTTTCGCAGCTCTTCCCACTTCTGCTTTGCAGATTCTCCTTCTTGTGGTACACCAAGTTCCTTCTCAAAGGTGGAGGCAAACTGCTCAACAAGTTCTGGTTGGGCCATCTTGCTGGTGTCAATCCGTGCCTTTCCAGGCTGTCTAGCACGATGGAATTTCTTCAGCTGCAGCTTGACCTTGCAACACACCAATGAATGGTCTGTGTCGCAATCTGCACTCTGGAACGAACGGGTGATTAGCACGTTCTTCAGTGAGGTGCGCCTGGTCAGGATCAAGTCCAGCTGGTGCCAGTGCTTTGAGCGCGGATGTTGCCAGGAAACCTTGTGTTGGGGCTTGGTCTTGAAGAATGAGTTTGTGATGCACAGATCGTGATATGTGCAGAACTCGAGCAGCCGCTGTCCGTTGTCGTTCATTCTGCCCACGCCAAAAGGTCCAAGACAGGAGGGCCAGGAGTCGTGGTCAGCACCCACTCTGGCATTGAAGTCTCCAAGGAGAATGAGTTGTTCAGAGTTGGGGATGATCCTGACAGTTGTTGTGAGATTCTCGTAGAACTCGTCTTTTGCCTCTGGTGTGGCTGTCAGTGTTGGGGCATACACACTGACGAGGGTGACTGGGCCTTGAGTGGTGTTCAGGCGGAGGGTGAGGAGTCGCGCAGAGCCAGTGCTGCCCGGTTCCACCATCTTCAGCAAGGTGTTCTTCACTGCGAAGCCCACTCCGTGTTCCCTGTGTTCGTCACTGCCCTTTCCCTACCAGTAGAACGTGTAGTTCTTCTCTCTCAGTGTGCCTGCGTCAGCCAACCGTGTTTCCTGGAGAGTGGCGATATCCACTCCCAGTCTCTTCAGCTCATTATTGATGATGGCAGTCTTCCTGGTGTCGTTGAATAGATTCAATTAAGTTTATTAGCAATAATGAGTGTGTGGGTGCATGTGTGGAAACGTAATCTGGAGCCGCAGGGGGAGAGCAGAACACCGTACGACCTGGCAACCTGTGTGCAGAGATGTTGAGCGGCTCAGGTTCAGCTTGGCGGCTACGGCCAGGAGGACAGTGTTCGCCTTTCTCGTTGCGGCTGCTGGAGGTGAATGTGAGCGGGGTGAATGGCGTGGCGTTGTCCGCCGCCAGGAAGGAAGGAAGGGGTTCTGCCGCCACAGAGAGGGAGAGATTTGCCATCACGGAACTCCGCCTATGCACAGGGGACTGAGAGAGAGGGTGAGAGGAATAAGCGAGGCTTACTTGAGCTGGAGGTGAAGTCCTTCAGACACTGGTGGCTGGAGGCTAGGAGCAAGGATAGGATCAGGCTTTGGCAGGAACTCAGGAACATAGACGGAGACAGGAGTAGCTCGTATGGAGCGTAGAAAGACGACTCCGCACTGAAGCCAGGGCAGCACATAAGATATATCCCAGACCCTGATGAGGAGCAGGTGTGCGAGCAGCTGATGGAGATGAGCACTAGAGCAGACCATAAGATAAGATAAGATAAGATAAGATAAGATAAGCCTTTATTAGTCCCACAATGGGGAAATTCCAGGATTGCAACAGCACAGGGATAGCAACACTCAGAGCAACAATCAGAAGGCAAGAAAAAACAAGAGCAGCTAGTATACATATGTACATATTACTATAAATATATACAGTATATATAGACACACAGTGCGGAGCATTGTGGTTGGTGGATGTGCAGCAGAAAGTCTAAGCTCTCTCTCTCTCCGCGGATGTGGCGGGCCAGCTGGATGTCTTTGGGCATGATGGTGACCCTCTTGGCATGGATGACGCACAGGTTGGTGTCCTCGAAGAGACCCACCAGGTAGGCCTCGCTGGCCTCCTGCAGAGCCATGACGGTGGAGCTCTGGAAGCGCAGGTCGGTCTTGGAAGTCCTGAGCGATCTCCCTCACCAGGCGCTGGAAGGGCAGCTTACGGATGAGCAGCTCCGTGGATTTCTGGTAGCGACGGATCTCTCTCAGAGCCACGGTACCGGGCCTGTAACGGTGAGGCTTCTTCACTCTGCCGGTGGCCGGAGCGCTTTTTCCGAGCAGCCTCGGTGGCTTGCTGCTTCCTGGGGGCTTTTCCTCCAGTAGATTTACGGGCGGTCTGCTTGGTTCTTGCCTCGCTCTTTATTATTCTGTCTTATATTTCTTGCACGCCGCCTAAACTCCAGCCCGGCACCCGCGTCATTTTCGCTACAGTTCTCCCGGTATGTCGAGTTTCTCCGTTAGCACCGGGTGGCGGTTGAGTGCTAGCTAGCTCTTCCCTGCTGTATTGTCTCCTGCTGTAAACAGAGGCTCCGTCCGCCGACTCGGGAGACTTTTGGGGCGATCTGTGTGTCAGTGATATATATAGAGTGAAAGGTGTAGAAAGAAGAAGGAAGATAAAAAAAAAAAGGCAGTTGCAAAAGGCAACCAACTCATGTGGCGCCGGAACCGGAAGCAGTGATGAAATAACAGGATGAAATACATAATACAATTATAATCATTGTAATGAGTAGGTGATTGGTTACTTTTTTAGCAAGGTACAAGTATTAGGTACAAACATAAATGTAAATTAGGTACAAATTTGCAAGAATAAAAGGTGCAAAGACATGATTAAAGATGCCAATTTAAAAATAAAAAAGTCACAAATTACAATTTAATTACACAGAATAAAGAATTTAACCAGCAGCCAGAAGAGGGCAACAAATTTACAAGAAAAAAAAGTTGAAAATTTACAAGGAAAAAAATTGTACATTTTTGAAAAAAAAAGTTGCAAATGTAAAAAAAAAAAAATCAAATAAAGGAATTGAAAATTTGCAAAAAAAAAAAAAAAAAAAAGAAATTTCACAGGAAAAATTTGTAAATTTATAAAAAAAATCACAAATTTTTGAATAAAGTCAGACTTTTTTAGAAAAAATGTTGCAAATTGCAATTATTATTATTATGATTATTATTATTTGCATTTCTCCTTAGAATCTTGGCTTCAAATTTCTGGTGATTCAAAGTCATTTTATTTATGTAACACACACACACACATATTTACAGCAGGGAAAATTAGTATTGAACATGTCAACATTTTCTCATTAAACATATTTCTGATTGAGCCGTTGACCTGAGATTTTCACCAGATATCAGTAGCAACGCAAGTAATGCATACATACAAAGAAATCAAGGCAACTGTTTTCAGAAAAAAGCTATATGTCATAAATTGCCCTCTTTAAGGGCTGGCAGAAGACACCAAACACATGGTGTGAGTTTGCAAGTTTAAGTATAACAGAACACAAAAGCACAAAAATAACAAAGGAGCTAACTGCTCAGCTTGGATCGGGGCAGAATACTAAGGCTCTGAATAAATGAGATGAGGAGCATTCATCTGGAGACAGAAGATTGGCGAAAAACACAAACAGGAAAAATCCAGAGAACAAGCAGTGAATATAAATCTGACTGTGGCGAACCTGCTGTGGTGACCCCAGCAGCAGGTGTGATGGTGGGAACAACCCCAGGACCTACGAGCGAAGTGGCCGATGCAGGTGGCTCATCCAGCATGGCAGCTGGAGGTCGCCTCACCGCTGGCACCAAGTCCCGCACAGCTGAAGCCAGGGGATACTCTGCTGTTGGCACAGGCTTCAGGTCACAGGAAGTGCTCTCCCTCTGTCCGGGTCATGGCTGTGGGGCTGGAACCAAGTCCGCCAGGCCTGCAGGCTCTTCCATCGCCTGACGGCTCCCATCTGGGACCGACAGAAATTCAGGGAAAATTGGAGGAGACATGGGGGTAGCAGGTGAGGAATTAACATCTGCAGCAGGCGGTGAGAACTCAGTGGGTTGCAAGCGCTGAGTCTCACCACTGGGAGTTAGGCAAGATAGTTCTTTATTATTAGGGAATGAGTGAAAAAACACTTGCCTTTCCTCACAGGGCATGATGGAAGCTGCCGCCGATGAGCTAGATGTTGTTCTCCCTGGAGCGGCGGAGGTCATCTGGTGAGATGTCGGAGTCCGGGGACACTGGATTGTCGGCACAGATTTCGACAAAGATAAGCCCCTAGCCTCAAGGAGTGGAGCCAGAGAATGCCTCACCAATGGCTCTGGGTCCTGCGACGCTGAAACCAGGGGATGCTCTTTCGTCAGCACAGGCTTCGAGACACAAAAGGAGCTTCTCTCCCTCACAGCTTATGGTGGTGGGGCCGGACCATGGCCCTCGCAATTCATGGGCCCCTCCATCATCCAACGGCTCCCTCCCAGGACCGGTTGACATTTCAGGGAGACAGGAGAAACAGCTGAGGAAGTAGTAACCACAGCAGGTGGTGAAAGCTCAGCCACACTGGGCCGCTACCGCTCAGCTTCACTGTCGGGAATAAGGCAAGACAATTCATTATTAGGTATAGATAAATGAAAAGGTGCTTGCCTTTATTCCCAGGGCTTGATGGTGGCTGCTGTGGAACCAGACAACATCTCTTCTGGAGTTGCGACGGTTGTCTGGGGAGATGGATGGAGTACTGGAGTCAGGAGACACTCAGGAAGGTGGCCACGGAAGGAGCCACGGCTTATATTCCAGTATAAGCTCCGCCACTGCTGCCAAGGCCTGTTGGCATTCCTCCAGCTCCTCTGCAGTGGGACTGTCAGGAGGCTGGAGGACCTTGTGCTCGAGCTGGGTGCCTGTGTGCTCCTCCTGTGCCTGAGAGATGGCTGATGGTACGGGCCGCTGTTGGTGAGGAGAAGGTGGGGCTGCGGCAGAGCGACGGTGACTGTCTGGAGTCTTCCGTACCCGGGAACACGTCTTCGTCGGCACAGTTATGGATTAGGGGGAGTTTTCCTCCAGCCCACGGAGCATGGGTTGTGGGTTGACAACTGAAGTGAGGAGGTCCATGAGTTCAGGATGGCTCCACAGGCTTGGGCACGCTTTCAGTACCTGTGTCACATTGTCCAGACATTCTTGGGCTGCTTCGGGCATGTGGGAGGCATAGGCCGCTGATATGATGCCCTGCAATATTTCAACGGCCCCACACTCCACCTCATTGAGCCCAAACTCAGAATAGTCAATGAATGTTAACATAGTAGCAAAAAACGGACTGAAAAAAAAATGTACAGGAGGGAACAACAAAGAGCAAACTCCCAGCTGCTGGTGTCACACACCGGCAGCACCCTTCTGTCATAAATTGCTCTCTTTAAGGGCTGGCAGAAGACACCAAATGCATACTGTGAGTTTGCAAGTTTAAATATAACAGAACACAAAAGCACAAAAACAACAAAGGAACTAACTGCTCAGCTTGGATAAGGGCAGAATACTAAGGCTATGAATAAATGAGACAAGGAGCACTAGTCTGGAGACAGAAGATTGGCGATAAACACAAACAGGGAAAATCCAGAGAACCAACAGGAAATGTAAATCTGATACCAATGTAGCGTTGACCTTGAGTTCCAGTCTATAAAATCATTCTTTGCTGAAGAGAAATTGTTTCAACTCAATTGTCTGGTCATGAACTGCTTCTATCATCCAAGGACTAGAGCTGTAACACTATCCATCGGCTATAAAGTGGAAGTTAATAATCCCTTCTCCAGGACTTAGTCATTCTCCCTTTTCTGCTCTTTGGCAAAGGAATGTTTCAAATCAACAGGTTTATGGTTGATATAATCCAGACGTGGGAGTCAAGATTCTCCAGTAAACAACCAGACAGTTTCACAGTGTCATCTGGTGGACGAATCAGGATTTTTTTTCCTCTTTGCAGTGGAATATATGCATTTTGGACAAATAAATCAATTCATATTCTTTCCCTCAAGACATTATCTGCTACTGAAGACATGGTTGAACTCTTGGGATGGACAATATGGTTTCAAGTGCTTTTATTGATATTATTTGATATGTGCTGCTTTATTTTCAGGAAGAAATTAATTTTTGCACGCTTACTATCACAAATTAATTACAGTTACAATGTAGAGACATTGTATGTTCCCTTATTATTGAGTAGAATATCTTAGTCACTACAGTTTAAGGAATTTATGCTTTATTCACCAACATCTGTGTCTTAAGGGGGTCTCCCTTCTCATATCAAATATCTCTCCCCCTCCTTCTTCTGCTCTTTGAGAGACCATAGCTGGACTTTAACTGACCAATACAGTTCCAAGCTTCACTGCATCTGCTTTTTAGTCAATTTATGACTTCTGCCAAACAAAGAAGCTCAAATGTAATTGGTTCAGCCCAGTTCCATGAAATTCAGTGAGATTCTGACACACCTAAAAAAAAACCCTCTTTCTTTTGTTTCAGTTTTGGGGCGTTGGTCAAGCTGTAAGGAGCAGACGTCTCTGCTCTCCCATTTTTTTTTCTTCTTCCTATCTTCAAGTAGGCTCAGAGACTCCCATGCTCTGTGAAAATTCTTTTTCTTTTCAGTTCACTTTTTTCTTATTTTAATCTTTTTCTTTAAATTACCATGCAAGAAGTTTTTTTTTTTTTTTTTTTTACTTATTTGTACCCGTAGGTAGATTTGGTTTGCAGTCTGGTGACAAGCCACCGGCTGCCGGTCGCTGCGTGCGCGAGCGCCCTAAACCTACATGTTTTTGGTATGCAGGAGGAAACTGGAGAAATCCCAGAGTAAACCCACGCAACATGGGGAGAACATGCAAACTCCACACAGATCACTGTTGGTCGGGGGCTGGGATCGAACCCACGATCTCATGATCCCCGCGATCCCCCGGCCGAGGGTAAACTGTGCTGCCACAGTGCTAAACCACTGCACCACCGTGCAGCCAGAAGATTTTGAAATTTTGAAGAAGAAGAAAAATTTGAAGATTTTGTTTGATTTTTCTAAGCTTAAACCAACTCATTTAAACCACCAACATCAGAAGAAACAGATTTGTGATGTGTTTTCGCCTTAGTTTGAATTTCTGATGGGACTTTGTACAATAAACCAATTCCTTCTTCAGTGCATCAGAGAAGACCTGGCCCAGCTTGCTGTAGAACAGCCCAAGTGCGATCTCAGGAGCACAGCCTTGTGGGAGAATCTGTCTATCAGCCTCTCTATCAACAGAATCCACAGACATCCAGCTGAATCAAGGCTGGCATGTGGGGGCCCTGCTGCCACCAGGGACGCAATGACTCTGTGGCTGACAGTCTGTGGCTTAATTTAAAACTGAATTCTTCAAATTAAAATTTACAGTTAGTTTACATTAAAAAATTTGGAATTTTTTAGGAAAAAGTTTCAAATTTTCAAGAAAAAAGTTTCAAATTAACAAGAAAAAAGTTTCAAATTAAAAATAAAAAAGGTTCAAATTTACAGGAAAAACTTTTCACATTTACAAGAAAAAAGTTTCAAATTAATAAGAAAAAAGTTTCAAATTTACAAGAAAAAGTTTCAAATTTACAAGAAAAAAGTTTCAAATTAAAAAGAAAAAGTTTCAAATTAAAAATAAAAAAGTTTCAAATTTACAAGAAAAATGTTTCAAATTTACAAGAAAAAAGTTTCAAATTAAAAAGAAAAAAGTTTCAAATTAACAAGAAAAAAGTTTCTAATTTACAAGAAAAGGTTGCAAATTTTAAAAAAAAAAAAGTTTAAAATTTGCAAGAAAAAAGTTGCAATTTTTAAGGAAAAATTTCACAAATTTATAGGATGAAAATTTGTAAATTTACAAGGAAAAAGTTGCAAATTGACCAGAAAAAGTTGCATTTTTTAGAAAAAAGTTGCTAATTTCTCTCTTTTTTCTGGATTTCTCCTTAGAATTTGAATGAATAAAATGATTTTGCAGTTTTTTTCCAATAAATTTGTAGCTTCTTCTATCAAAAATCATCAACTTTTTTCTTGTGAATCAGCAACTGTTGCGGCGTGCCGCCGTGTTGCTTTTTTCTCTTCATCTAGACAATGATCCAAGTTTATTTTAAAGGTTTTCTCTTCATTGAAACAGCCTGAAGTCTAAAGCAGAAGCAGCCAAACTCAGTCTTCATGGTTCCTCCCTAAAAGCTCCACCCAGCCCTGTTCTCTGTCTCAGCAGCTCCGGTCTGTCCACATTCTTCATGGCTCCTCCCTCAGAACTGGACTCTGATCCTGGGTGGACCAACCTGTGGTGACGTGTTCAGATCAGGGCTCTATAGTCTCTGTTAGCAGCAAGAGGAACTCACACAGTCACCGTCACTGAGAGCAAAAATGGCCCAGAAAGGAGTTCAGCTGCACCCAGAGAACTTCTCTTGTCCCATCTGTCTGGACCTGCTGAAGGATCCGGTGGCTCTTCCCTGTGGACACAGCTACTGTATGGACTGCATTAAAGCCCACTGGGATGCAGAGGACATGAGGGGAACCTACAGCTGTCCTCAGTGTACGAAGACTTTCATAGCGAGGCCTGATGTGGTGAAAAACACCGTGTTAGCAGGTCTGGTGGAGGAGCTGAAGAAGACTGGACTCCAGGCTGCTCCTGCTGATCACTGCTATGCTGGACCTGCAGATGTGGCCTGTGATTTCTGCTCTGGGAGGAAGCTGAAAGCCCTCAGAACCTGTCTGGACTGCCGGGCCTCTTACTGTCAGGATCACCTTCAGCCTCATTATCATGTGGTTCCGTTGAGGAAACACAAGCTGGTGGAGCCCTCCAAGAACCTCCAGGAGAACATCTGCTCTCGTCATGATAAGCTGAAGGAGATTTTCTGTTGTACTGATCAGCAGATCATCTGTTATCTCTGTACCATGGATGAACATAAAGGCCATGATACAGTCTCAGCTGCAGCAGAAAGGGCTGAGAGGCAGAAGAAGCTCAGCGAGAGTCGACTAAAGATCCAGCAGAGAATCCAGGGCAGAGAGAAAGATGTGAAGGTTCTTCAGCAGCAGGTGGAGGCCATCAATGGGTCCGCTGATAAAACGGTGGAGGACAGTGAGAAGATGTTCACTGAGCTGATCCGTCTGATCCAGAAAAGAAGCTCTGATGTGAAGCAGCAGGTCAGATCCCAGCAGCAAACTGAAGTGAATCGAGTTTTAGATCTTCAGCAGAAGCTGGAGCAGGAGATCGCTGAGCTGAAGAGCAAAGACGGCGAGCTGGAGCGGCTCTCACACACAGAGGATCACATCCAGTTTCTCCACAGCTGCCCCTCACTGTCAGCACTCAGAGAGTCTCCACACTCATCCATCGTCTATGTTGGTCCTCTGAGCTACTTTGAGGATGTGACAGCAGCTGTGTCAGAGGTCAGAGACAAACTCCAGGACATTCTGACAGAGACATGGACAAACATCTCAGAGCTTCTACTGACACCAGAGCCAAAGACCAGAGAGGAATTCTTACAGTACTACCAGGAAATCACTCTGGATCCAAACACAGCAAACAGATGTCTGGAATTATCAGAGGGGAACAGAAAAGTGACAAAGATGGAACAACTACGGTCTTATCCTGAACATCCAGACAGATTTACAGGGTGGTCTCAGGTCCTGAGTAGAGAGAGTCTGAGTGAACGTTGTTACTGGGAGGTGGAGTGGAGAGGGGCTGGAGTTTATGTAGCAGCAGCATATAAGGACATGAAAAGAGCAGGAGGAAAGGAATGTGGGTTTGGATGTAATGACAAATCTTGGTCATTATATTGTGACCAAAACAGCTTCAGATTCAGTAACAACAGCATCTTCACTAACATCTCAGGTCCTGGATCCTCCAGAGTAGGAGTTTTCCTGGATCACAGAGCAGGTTCTCTGTCCTTCTACAGAGTCTCTGAGACCATGACCCTGATCCACAGAGTCCAGACCACGTTCACTCACAACCTCTATGCTGGACTTTGGATTGGTCGTGGATCCACAGCTGAGTTGGTTAAAGTCAGATAGACTGAAGTCTTCATGCTGTTGTAGGTTCAAATCTCTGTTTTACTTTTCTGTTTGATTTTCTCTCCATCCTGGTTTCTGCAGAGACCAGCTGTCAATCAAACATTGTGGGCGGTCCCTCCACGTCTCCTCATGGTTCTCTCTTGCTGTTCTTGTGGTTCTAGTGGAACTCTTTCCTCTGTCTGTCAGCCATGGAGGCTGTCACTGCTCCTCATCATGGTTTGATTGGAGTGACCCTTGATAGGACCTTATCCTTCAAGGAACATCTAAAGGGGACGGCTGCTAAGGTGAAGGTACGAAACAACCTGCTCTGCAAGCTCGCTGGTGCAAAATGGGGGGCGGCAGTCTCCACCCTGCGCACCTCAGCACTGGCCCTTTCATACTCTGTAGCAGAATATTGTGCCCCTGTCTGGTCCAGGTCATCTTACACACACCAAGGTGAACTGTGAAAGGGTGTGCAAAAAGGGTCAGCAAAATTTGCATTGTTTGAGGAAACTTGCACGCTTCCAAATTGACCGAACCATAATGACTATGTTCTATCGGGCTTTTATTGAATCTGTTTTATCCTTTTCTTTAATGTCATGGTTTGGTCAGATAAAACTGAAACAGAGGAAATCCTTGGATCAGGTAGTCAGATGGTCCAGTCGTTTGCTTGGTGAGTCACAGCTGAGCCTGACATCCCTGTACACCAGACAAGTACAGAGGATGGCCGACTCGATTTTAAATGATGACCCCCACCCTTTGCACTGCAACTTTCAGCTTCTTCCCTCCAGACGGAGGTTTGCTGTCCCAAAAAGTAGAACCCAGCGCTACAAAAACAGCTTTGTCCCTGCTGCTGTCAAAGAGTTGAACAAGCTATAAAAATTATATTGTACATATTTTATATTTACCTATTTTGTAAGATGTGTGCCTGTGTTTGTGTCTATGTTGAATGTAATTGTGGCTTGTAAATATGGATGTCACCAACTGCAAAACAAATCTACCTACGGGTACAAATAAAGTAACCTGAACCTGAACCTGAACCATGTAGACACCCAGCTCAACACAACCATGAGAACTATAACTGGAACAATCCGCTCAACACCACTCCCCTGGCTCTCTGTACTGTCAAACATAGCCCCTCCACACATCCGGCGAGCAGCATTAACTCAAAGGATGCTCCAAAAAGTTAAAGATTCTCCTCACTTACCAATCCATGCAGATATCTACACTCCACCCACTGCCCGACTTTCATCCAGACAGCCGATTTGGAAAAACCCTCCCCCAGCTGACTTTACCATCCAGACAGCTTGGCAAGAGGAATGGGAGACCAAGGAGGTCCCAAACAAACAGCTGGTGATAAACCCCAACCAACAGGTCCCGGGCACCAACCTCCCAAGGAGACAGTGGTCTACACTCAATCGCTTCAGGACTGGACATGGCCCCTGCTTGGCCAGCCTTTACAGATGGGGCAGTAGCCCTAGCCCACTGTGCGCATGTGGAGAGGAGCAAACAATGGAACACATCATAGAGGCTTGCCCGCTCCAAAGACTGGAAGGAGGATTACACACCCTCCATACAGCAAACCAGGAGGCAACTGCTTGGCTTAAGGACTTTGCATTCGCTAAATAAATAAATAAATCATGGTTTGATGGACTCAGATGTTTCTCCACATGAACATGGAAACTCCTCTGAGCTCTGAATGTTGCTGAAGATTTTCACTCCTGTGTCTGGAATCTGGTTTTTCTCTTCTGCTTCATGAGCTTTAACAGAGAAACCAGCAGAGCTTCATTGATCACACAGATTTGGTTCTAATGTTGCTCACATCTCTGCAGAAATGATCAACTCTGAGGTGTTCTAACACTGTGGTTCTCCTGGTTCTTGGCAGGAGGAGATTTGTTCAGTTTAACAACGGGGATGAGGGCGTTCACCAATACAGCAGGAGCTACAGATGGATCAGTGGGAATTAGGGAGAACTTTACAAGAAAAAGCTGCAAAGATCTGATCAAAGATGCCAATTTAAAACATTAAAACATGACAAATGACAGTTTAATTAACCAGAATAAACATTGAACTGTGACGGTGAGGAAAATTGGACCCAAATGCAGGACTTGAGGTTGACAATGTTTATTGAGAGCTGGTCGCTCAGATGCAGCTCAAGGCCTGAACAGGAAATAAATACGGCTGAAGAGAAACAAGATGGACACTTTATTTTAGAAAAAAACAGTTTTAAATTTATAAGAGAAGTTTTCAATTTCATATAAAATTGTTGGGGGAAATTGACAGGGAAAAAAGATTCAGATTTATGAGGAAAGAACTTGCAAATTTCTAAGAAAAAAGTCACAAATTATCAAGAAAAAGTTCAAAATTTTTCTGAAAAAAGTTGTAAATATACAAGAAAAAAACAAATTTTTGAAAAATAGTCAAAATTTTTAGGAAAAAAATTCAAATATTTTGAGAAAAAGTCAAATTTACATGAAAAAATGTGGAAATATAAAAGAAAAAATGATCAAATTGTGGAGTGTAAAATGTCTCCGTTTCTTGCGTTTGTGCTCAGAATCAGTCCTTCAAAGTGATTTTATTCAGTTGTGTAACATGATGTCAAAATGATTTTGGGGGCTGATTCTGTCTTTTCTGCAGGCTGGGAGGGGCAGCGTCCCCCCGTCCCCCCTTGAGTTGCACCTCTGAATGGAGATGGGGGGCAGAGGAACAAGGGGGGCGAAAGCTCCTGGATCTAGCCAACGCTAGATCCAGGAGCTTTAGCTAACTATAGACCAATCTCTAATCTCCCTTTCATTTCAAAAATCTTAGAAAGAGTTGTTGCTACGCAATTATTTGACCACCTGCAGGGAAATGGTTTACTTGAAGAGTTTCAGTCTGGGTTTAGAATCCATCATAGTACTGAAACAGCCTTGGTGAAGGTCACTAACGACCTCCTCATTGCATCTGATAATGGACTAGTTTCTGTACTTGTCCTTTTAGACCTTAGTGCAGCTTTTGATACTATCGATCATAATATTCTACTTGATAGATTAGAACACTATGTTGGACTTAATGGAACTTCGTTGCAGTGGTTTAGATCTTATTTATCTGATAGGTTCCAGTTTGTTCATGTAAATAATGAGTTTTCTTTCAACTCAAAGCTCAGTCATGGAGTTCCACAGGGATCTGTGCTAGGCCCTACTCTTTTTAGTTTATATATGCTTCCATTAGGCAACATTATTAGAAAGCACTGTATACATTTTCATTGTTATGCTGATGACACACAATTATACCTGTCAATGAAGCCAGATGATAGTAATCAATTAGCCAAGTTAGAAGCCTGTCTTAAGGTTGGATGACTTGTAATTTCCTGCTATTAAATTCAGATAAGACTGAAGTCATTCTTGTTGGTCCAAAAAACCTTAGAAATTCCTTTCCAAATCAAACTTTCAGTTTGGATGCGGTTACTCTTTCTCTTAATAGCTCTGTGAGGAACCTTGGAGTTATTTTTGATCAGGATTTGTCCTTCAATTCACATATTAAATTTGTTTCTAAGACTGCCTTCTATCATTTGCGTAATATTGCCAAGATTAGGAGCATCTTGTCTCAGAGTGATGCTGAGAAACTGATCCACGCTTTTGTTAGCTCGAGATTAGATTATTGTAATTCTTTATTATCAGGCTGTCCTAAAACATCTTTAAAAAGTCTTCAGCTGATCCAAAATGCTGCAGCAAGAGTTTTAACAGGTACTAGAAAGAGAGATCATATCTCTCCGGTTCTGGCCTCCCTTCATTGGCTTCCCATAGAGTTTAGAATTAAGTTTAAAATCCTTCTTCTTACTTACAAAGCTCTAAACCACAGGTGTCAAACTCATTCCATGGAGGGCCAAGACCCTGCAGGTTTTACCTCCACCCAGTGTCTTCAGCAGGTGATTTCACTGAATTTCTTCCCACTGATTGCTGATCAGTGAAAACACCTGCTGAAGATGCTGGGTAGAAGCAAAACATGCAGGGTCTTGGCCCTCCATGGAATGAGTTTGACACCCCTGCTCTAAACAATCAGGCTCCTTTTTATTTAAAAGATCTGATACTACCGTATTATCCTAACGGAGCACTACGCTCCCAAAATGCAGGATTACTTGTAATACCTAGAATCTCCAAAAGTATAATGGGAGGCAGAGCCTTCAGTTATCAAGCTCCTCTCCTGTGGAATCAGCTGCCAATCTGGATTCGGGAGTCAGACTCGATCTCTGTTTTTAAGAATAGGGCTAAAACCTACCTTTTTGATATAGCCTACAATTAGGGAGGGATCATGTGTTTCTGAACCCTCCCTTAGTTATGCTGCTAATAGGTTTAGTCAGCCGGGGGACCTCCAGTAATGCACTGGGCCTCACTCCTTTTCTCAATCTCAATGAAATATTTTTTTTTGCTGGTCATTAACATTTGTTTGTTCTCTCCCATAGATTGAGTCCCCATTGTGCTGTTTGCTCTCTACATGTCTGTTCTTTTCTTCTTCTCTGTCCCCTCACCCCCCAGCCAGTCGCAGCAGATGACTGCCCCTCCCTGAGCCTGGTTCTGCTGGAGGTTTCTTCCTGTTAAAAGGGAGTTTTCCTCTCCACCGTCGCCAAGTGCTTGCTCACAGGGGATCGCCTGATTGCTGGGGTCTTTCTGCAACTGTGGGGGTTCCCCCCTACAGTTGATAGTGCTATGAGATGACTGTTGTTGTGAAATGGCGCTATATAAATAAAGTTGAATTGAATTGAATTGAATTGAATTGTGGCTCACGTTGCTAACAGGGGGACATGGGCCCCTCCCAGCAGCTGCTGCTGATTGGTCTTTATTGTGCTGAACGGCGCCGAGCTTCTCAGTCAGGCCCACTGTGCTGATGAAGGGAATCTGCTCATGGAAGGACTGAACACAACTGGTTTGAACGAGGCCAGAAGCTGAGCTGGAATCATGGACACCAACTGGAACTATGGACAGAAACCAATTCAAAAATAGGTCCAAACATTATTTGCTGAAAGGATCAATGCTAGAGGTGCAGTATTAATATGTAGGATCCACTCTGCTCACTCTGGGACACTATGGGAGGGTATGTGGGACAGGACTGCAGATCTGTGTATATCTGTGTTGTCTGGGGCTGGTTTACATCTATGGACCGTATGTATGTAGGGATGGATGGGTGTCAATGTTGACGTGGATAAAATATAGTTAATTGTCTACTTGGGGTCTTAAATGAGGTAATAATGTATATATTTCACATGGGTTGTATTTAGGGAAAAGAGGAGTTGGAGTAAATCAGTGTGAACTTCTTCTTCTGCCTTTCCAGGACTGGACTCGGTCACTGTTATTGCTCTGGTCACTGGTTTGGTTTTTGCTTTTTTGTTGGAAATAAAGTATCTGTCTAATAAATATGGATGAAATATGTAAAGATGGATGTCACCAGACTGCAAAACAAATCTACCTACGGGTACAAATAAAGTAACTTGAATCTGAACCTAATAAAGAGGATTTTAATCACACCAGAGATCTGATTCTGTCTTTATTCAAACACATGATGGTGAGTCTTTTCTTTGTTGAACATTTTGATTTTTCAGACACATCCTCAGTTTGGTTGGACTGCACAACTGTACGACGACAGTAAAGCCTCTTCAATTCTGTTTCTTTGAGTTTTTCTGTTGAGACTCTTTGACGTCTTCCTTCCTGTTTTGTTTTGGCTCCAAATTTCAGACTCAGATGACCAGGAACAACCAACATGTTTTTCTTCACTCTGTGTTGAATGACCTTGTTGAAGGAGTCTTGTAATCCTTTCCATTTTTAAAATGACAGTGCTCCTTTTCCTTCCCCACCTTGCTAAAACATTTCTAGTCTAGTTGTGTGATATAACTGACTGTATTAGTTCCCAGTCTCCCTGAACCAGAACCAGGACAGCAGGGTAACACGGTTGGCGTCTTAGCAAAGCTCCACTCCACAGTCAGTCATGGTTGGGTTTTCAAAGAAAGCTGAGAGCAGCTTTTCCTCACTGAATCACTTTTAGCTGCAAGGATTTTCTAGCATCTCTTCTACTCGCTGCCTTGAACTTTTTCTTTAGTTTTTGACTTTTTCTCAGAAATTTGTGATTTTTTTTTTCCAAATTAGTAATTTCTTCCTCTTAAAAATTTAATTTTTTCATAACTGGAAAAATTTTAAAAGTAAATTTATTTTTTTCTCATAACTTTGGAACTTTTTTCTTGTAAATTTTTGAAAATGTTTTCTCACAAATTTATAATTTTTAGATTTAAAATTTTTTAAATTGTTCATAAATTTGTATTTTTTTTTTTTTTATAAAATTGCTATTTGCTTTATTGCAAATTTGCAACTTGTAGTTTTAGATGAAGCAAGGAGCCAAATGCAGGACACACCCACAGAGAGGCTGAGATAGAGGAAAACTTCTTCTTCTTCTTCTTGCTGCTCCCTTCAGGGTGTCCACAGTGGATCATCTGCCTCCATCCCTCCATCTTCCTCTGTCACACCAACCCTCTCCATGTCCTCCTTCACTACATCCATCAATCTTCTCTGTGGTCTTCCTCTTCTCCTCCTGCCTGGCAGCTCCATCTTCAACATCCTTTCTTTAATATCTCCTCTATCCCTCCTCTGCACATGTCCAAACCATCTCAGCCTTGACTCTCTTACTTTGTCTCCAAACTGCTCAACCTGAGCTGTCCCTCTGATATACTCATTTCAGATCTTGTTCCTCCTAGTTACTGCCTATGAAATTCTTAGCATCTTCAACTCTGGCACCTCCAGCTCCGTCTCCTGTCATTTTGTCAACGCCACCATCTCCAAACTATACATCATAGCAGATCTCACTACCATCTTGTAAATCTTCCCTTTCACTCTTGCTGCGCTCTTTCTTTCACTTGCCTCCACCCACTCCACCCTGCCTACACTCTCTTCTTCAACTCTCTTGTGTATTTTCAATTTCCTTGGTTGGTTGACCCCAGGTATTTAAACTCATCTACTTTCACTACCTCTACTCCTTCCATCTTCACCGTTACACCTGCCTCCCTCTCATTCACACTCATGTATTCTATCTTGCTTCTACTGACTTTCATTCCTCTTCTCTCCAGAGCATACCTCCACCTCTCCAGGTGTCTGCAAACATCATGATCCACGGAGACTCCTGCCTGACCTCATCTGTCAGCCTGTCCATCACCATGGAAACAAGAAGTGACTCAGAGCCAATCCCTGATGTAATCCCACCCCTACCTTGAACCCATATGTCACTCCTACAGCACACCTCACCACTGTCTCACTTTCCTCATACATTGTATCTGTAGTACAATTGCATCTGTAGTCCTCTTTCTTGGCATGAAACTGTACTGCTGCTCACTGATTGTCTCCTCTCCTCTTAACCTGGCTTCAACAACTCTTTCCCATATCTTCATAGTGTGGCTGATCAACTTTATGCCTCTGTAGTTACTACAGCTCTGAGCATCACCTTTGTTCTTGAAAATTGGTCCCAAAACACTTCTTCTCCACTCCTCAGGCATCCTCTCACTCTCTAAGATTGTGTTCAACAATCTGATTAAAAAAGTCCACTGCCATCTCTCCTAAACATCTCCATCCCTCCACAGGTATGTCATCTGGACCAATCGCCTTTCCATTCTTCATCCTCTTCAAAGCTGCCCTCACTTCTGCCTTGATAATCCTCAGGACTTCCTTGTTCACCAGCTTTCCTTCATCCATCCTCCTCTCTCTCATTTTCTTTATTCATCAGATCTTCAAAGTTCTCCTTCCACCTTCTCAACACACTCTCATCACTTGCTAGTACATTACCATTTCTGTCCTTAATCAACCTAACCTGCTGTTCATCCTTTCCAGCTCCATCTCTGTCTAGCCAGTCAATATAAGTCATTTTCTCTTTCCTTAGTGTCCAGTCTCTCAAATCAAATCAACCTTTATTGTCATATTGCTGTACATACAACAGTAGTGCAGGCAAGATGAAATTTTGTTTCTCTCGGCATCCATGTAAGTAGAAGAACATGATTTAAGACACACTCACACATATCTTCACCCCCAACCCCACCACATCCATTTATGCATCCCTGAGACATACTTGAAAAAAAAAAAAAACCTAACTAACTATAATATACAAATAATGTACACAGTGTCCGTAGGTGCACTAGTGTATACGAGAGATTCCGGATCAACTGTTCAGCATCGTAACAGCTTGTGGAAGGAAGCTGTTAATCAGTCTGGTGGTTCTGCCTCTGATGCTTCGGAATCGTTTGCCAGATGGCAGCAGTTCAAAGTGTTTATGCAGAGAGTGAGAACGGTCCTTGACAATGTTCAGTGCCCTGCTCCTACAACGGTTCTGAAAAAGTTCTTGGACAGAGGGGAGGGAGACTCCAATTACCCTCTCAGCTCCCTTAACTATCCTCTGCAGGGCTTTTTTGTCTGACATACTGCAGCTGGAGTACCATGTTGCAATGCAGTACATCAGAACATTCTCCACCACACCTCTGTAGAAGGTCCTGAGGATGCAGATGGGGAGAGAGGCCTGTTTGAGTTTCCTCAAGTAGTGCAGTCTCTGCTGGGCCCGCTTCCTGATCCCCAAGGAATTCTTGCTCCAGGTCAGGTCCTGCGAGATCTGCACTCCGAGGAACTTGATGTTCTCCACTCTCTCCACTAAACGGCCGCCGATGCTGAGGGGGACGTGTTTAGGCTGTGACCGCCGGAAGTCAATAATCATCTCCTTCGTTTTGTCCATGTTGAGCACCAGATTGTTCTCCCTGCACCAGCCTTCCAGGTCTCTCACTTCTTCCCTGTACATTGATTCCTCATCCCTCTGAATAAGTCCCACCACCGTGGTGTCTCATCATCTCATCTCATCTCATCATCATCATCATCATCATAGCAGTCTGTCGTGGGCGACAATGACTGTTTCATTTAGGTCTGATCAGATTCCTCCACACAGCTCTGTCCTTAGCCTTCTGCTGCCAGGAACTCCTGTCTATGTCCAACTTCTTCAAGTTTCTTTTTACAATGTCTTTAAATCTGAGCCTTGGTCTACCCTGATTGCATTTGCCCTTGCATAACTGTGAGTAGAATAACTGCCGAGGGAGACGCTGGTGGTCCATCCTTTCAACATATCCGAGCCATCTCAGGTTCATCTGTATTAGCATGTCCTCCATTGATGGTAGACCAGCTCATTTCAACACTTCTGTGTTGGTTATCTTGTCTTTCCATGAGATGTTCATTATGTCTCGAAGGTGTCTCATCACGTACGCATAGAGTTTCTTCACCTGCACAGACAGTCCAAGTTTCAGCACCGTACAATAGAGTAGCCAGTACTGTCGCTCTGTACACTTTGCATTTCACACGGATAGACACATGTTGATTGTTCCACAGTCTCTCCCTCAAGTTTCCAAACACAGCGCTCACTCTTCCCATTCTGAGAGATAGTTCATCCTCCAGCCTAGCATTTTCTGAAACAGTACTCCCTAGGTACTTGAAAGTCTTGCACTTGACTAGTGGCTCTGTACCAATGCTGATCTCTTCTGGTAGTGATGTTGATAATTGGAACTTTGGTGGTTGATAAAGGAACTCTGTCTTCTTGATGTTGATTTGGAGGCTGAATTGGCTAGCTGCTCTTGCAAATTTCTCCACTAAAGATTGCATATCTTCCACACTGTGTGCAACTAGAGCACTGTCGTCAACAAAGAGCATTTCTCTTACTACCTTTATCAATGTCTTATTCTTTTCTTTAAACTGTGCCACACTGAACAAGTCTGCTTCTTTCCTTGTTTGAATGTATACTCCTTCTGAAGTGTCTTTGAAGGCCACCTCAAGCATGGCTGCCAGATATAGCGAGAAGAGTGTAGGTGCCAGCACACATCCTTGTTTCACCCCGTTGCTTACTGAAAAGTCTTTAGATACTGAACCACTCATTGCCTTGTTTGCTTGCATACCTGTATGGAGTGCCTTGATCAGGCTGACAAACTTCTCTGTACAACCATATTTCTTGAGTACCTCCCAAAGTCCTTGTCGCAAAACAGTATGGTCTATGAAGTCGATACTGTTTTGCTTTATGAAGTCTATGAAGATTACATAAAGCGGCATGTTCTGTTCAATACACTTTTCTTGAACCTGTTTCAAGCAGAAAATCATGTCCATTGTGCTTCTTCCACTTCTAAAGCCACACTGGGTTTCCGGGAGTACATTCTGCGAGATGTGTTCACTGAGTCTGTTAAGTAGTACACATGAGAGAATCTTACCAACAGTGGCTAGCAGTGATATACCTCGGTAATTTCCACAATCCTTCCTGTCACCTTTCTTGAACAAAGGCACAATACTTGCATCCTTCCAGTCTTGAGGTACTTTCTGGGCATCGCATATCTCTTGGATGAGCTTGTGCAGGCAGTTGGTCAGCTGAGTGTAACACCTACTGTGTGTAACACTACTTTAGGTGCACTTTACTGTGTGGTCTTGTACCCTTTTGGTAGTACTGGGTATGGCAGTGTATTTACCTTTGACCTTACTACCTGGACAGAAGGGACAATTGGGCCAGGTCAGATAGACTCTAGGTTCGTAGGAACCTGCAGGGCGTAACAAAAGATGACACACACACAAGGTGTATGGATCTTGCAACTATATATATTTCAAAGTTATGTACACATAAACAGAGGTAGAGCGCTGATCACAATAATGATTCAATAATGAAAGAAAATACAATCCATATACTCCAAATATATTTACAATATATACAGTCCTTCTAGTATCAGTTCCAGGTGACCAGTTGGGTCACTTTTACCAGATGATTAGGTTCGGGCAATTTGGCTCGCCATCCAGGTCTGGAGATTCACGTTTTCTTGATCCAGGAAACCAACAAAAAAAAAAACCTGACCTACAAAATAGGTCAGAACACAAAAACTTAAGCTATTACCCACAGCTATTACATGGGTTTCAAATAGTTCTAAGTTATACAACAATAAGTCAATTTCCTTAAATCAATAAATTTGCATAAAACAAACACATCTATTATTCAAACTTATCAACATGGTGCCATAACGATGAGTAAAGTGCATTTGGAAGGCACTTGACATCAACAGGACATTTGTGCAGTGTGCTGCACCAAGTTAGCATATCACATCTAGCACAACACTATCTCAATTTGACACATTAAAACACATATAAACCACAGGTTCAACATTCACCATTAAGTAGCAATCAATGGCCAGGGAATTTGGACCTTTGCTAACTGTTACAGCTTTGAAAAATGCCTTTTTCTGATGAAAAAAATAGCCAAAATTAGCATTGGCGGTTAGTATTTCAAGCTAGCGATTAGCATTTACACACTAAATGGCACTTACCAAGCTAAGTGACATGTGCATCATGGGGTTCTCGTGCTCAACGTGCATTTACAGCCTTTGGATCCAAATCTTAAAATTTAATAAACGGGGCATTAGAATTTGATAATACAGCAATGTCTCATTGCAGGTGTTTGTTCAGGCTTACCAATCTCAAGTTTTATCTGAGACAAAGACTGCTATTAGCACGTTAGCGTCACCATATCATCAAGGACTGTCTCTCTCTCTCTTGGCCGGTGTCTTTTGGCGTCTGGCATGACTGAGCCAAAAAATGCAAGTCATACCCAGACCCGGAGAGAGAGCTCTTAACCCACTGGCTGACGCTTCCATACAAACGACGCAGCCATTGGTTGCTCAAAATACCAAATAAAAACATTTGGAACTTTATCAAAACTCCCCAGAAAATGTTCCCTACTGTTTTATGAATATATATTTATTTAAATATTCATCTTTAAATTATTTACTCCCATGGTGAAATGGGTGTTTTTCTTTTTAAAAGCGATATCAATATTCATATTTTTATAATAGCGGAACTCAAATACTTTGCAAGCAGTTTCATGAAATGGTCAGTCAGAGAGCAACTCATTCCGGCTCGGACGTTGCCTGGGTTAACAAGGTCAGGAGTTCCTGGCAGCGGAAGGCGAATTACAGAGCTGCGTGGAGGAATCTGATCAGATGAAACAGTCATTGTCACCCCCGACAGACTGCTATGATGATGATGATTTGCGTTTTTAACACTGGGTTGCATGAGCACCACCAAATTTCCACACTTCTCCTGGAATTCCCTCCCTTCATGGAGCTTTACCATCCTGTGTTGTCCTGCTAGCTGCCATTAGTTCATCAAAATTTGGTAGTTCATCTAGACTTGATACAGCTGGTCGCTGCACTAGAGCTTCTTTAGCCTCTTCAGTGAGATCTCCAGGGTTGTTTAGTAGTTGGTCAAAGTGGTCTGCAAATCTGTCCAGGATCTTATCTTTCTCCTGCAAAACCATTTCACCATCCATAGCCTTTAGTTGGATCAGTCCTCTTGGTTTAGGGCCGTAGATTTCTCTCAAACCTGTGAAGAATGTTTTCATGTCCTTCCTGTCTGCTGCAGTTTGAAGTTTCTCCGCTTTTTCATCCCACCAGTTGGACTTCATCTCTCTGGTGTACTTCTGTAGCTCACTCTGAGCCTTTGAGTATTTCTTCTTCTTCGACCTTGTGTTACACTGTAGGTTTTCCTGCCTAGCTGTATTCCCCGTTTCTAGCAGTTTCTTCAGGTGTTCATCATGCTCATCAAACCAATCTTGATGTTTCCTCTCAGGGTAGCCTAACACATCACTCGCAGTCTGATACAACGTATCCTTCAGTGTTTCCCATTTCTCTTTTTTGTTATTCTCAGAGTTGTTGCTGTCCCAGTCTTTCAAGTTTTCATCCGTTTCCTGTGCAAGTTCTTCCTGCTTCTTTTGGCCTTTCAGTGCACTAGTGTTTAGCTTCCGTGGTGGCTTCACACCCGTCCTGCAGTGCTGTTTTCATCTCCAAATCCTTAATCTAGATCTCAGCATAACATGATCAGTACCACAGTCCGCGCCTCTCATTGCTCTGGTGTCCAATACATCCTTTATGTCTTTATGTCACAGGTAGTACCGGTTTTCATGGTTATCCAGTAGCAAGCAAGCCAATGCCTGACCTGACACAAAAAATGGGGTGTAAGTCTCAGTTAAAAGCTGCTAATTTCTGACACCCCCCCTCCCAAAAAAAGTGAAATTTTATGGGTAAAAAGCTGCAACTTTAGTGAAAACACAAAAAAAGTGTACATTTCCAACTGTTTACAACCTAAAAATGCTGCAGATATAAGATTTGAGTAAAATGCTGCAAGTTTAGGCTTTTTTTTTTTAAACTGCAAATTCAAGAGTAAGAAAAGTTCTAAATTCATGAGGAAAAAACTGCAAAATTGTGAATAATAAAAAGCTGTAAATTTTGAAGAAAGAAGCTGCACATTTCTGGGTAAAATGGCTCTAACTCTGCAGGAAAATCCTGCAAATTTATGAGAAAAATCCTCACATTTACAAAAGAATGTTTCTAATTTACATGGAAAAAGGATGTGATAAATTGGCGTGTGTTGGCCATTTTTTTAAAAGACAGCTGTGAGGAGGAACTAAGCGGTGGTGTAGGGAGGTGTTAAATTCTGCAGATCTGCATTAATCAGCAGGGAAAAGAAGAAGAGGAATAGGTGATCCCCAGCAGCAGGAATAATCCAGTTAACCCAGGAAGAGTAAACACATGACACCCCATGACACCCAACAGATCACCCCCCCATGACATCAGTGGGAACAGCCGGGCCAGACTTCACACCTCTGTCCATTTACATGTTCCCTTCTGAGGACAATTAAACAGAGCTGTTGCTGAGATGGAAACCAAAGGGTTAAAGGGTGACGTGGCTTTATCAGTAGCACTGATCCCACCACCACCACCACCACCACCACCACCACTGACCTGTTGGACAGGAACTAACAACTCCTCAGGCCTGTTAACACAATTTTAACAACAAAAGGACATGCAAAAGAATGAAGATTTCCTTTGATTTAACAGGATAACAGTGTGAATTTTCTGGTCTGTGAATGAACAGAGCAGCCATGAGTGTTTCACGGAGTCACTTATTGAATTATAGTGGTTAATCTAAGTCACAATTTCAGGAAACATAAACTTCAGGGGAAACTTAAACCCATGACACATTGTTGCAAATTTTACTGATTTTTGCCCTTTTTTTCCCCGCTTCTCTTCCAGTCCTTATGGCCACTTTCTGATTGCTTTGAGTTTTTAAAACCTCATTTTAGGAATAATGTTAACTGACTTTAAGTACTTTTTTATTTATCATTTTTTCTTATAAAAGACAAAAATAAAATAGAAAGGAGATGTCTTTACCTTCTTAACATGTTTCGACTGTACGCTGCAGCCTTCGTCAGAAGACTCTTCTGACACCAGTAGTCGAATGGACTCCGGAGCGGGAGCAGGCGTTCTCTGAGGTTAAAACAGCCCTGGCAAACGCCGCAATGTTGGCGCACCCAGACCCGGCGGCCCGGATAGCGCTCACTACCGATGCCTCGGACGTGGCCATAGGGGCCGCCATGGAGCAACGTGTTGCCGGTTCTTGGCAGCCGCTCGCTTTTTTTCAGCAGGTCTTTGCGCGACAGTGAGCGTAAATACAGTGTGTTCGACAGAGAGTTGCTGGCTATCCACCTGGCCATACGCCACTTCCAGTTCTGGCTGGAAGAGCGCAGCTTCACCGCATTCGTAGACCACAAGCCGCTAACGAACGCGATGGCCAAGGTTTCAGAACCAATGTCAGGCCGGCAGCAGAGACAGCTGGCCGAGATGTCGGAGTTTACGACCGATATTCAGCATGTGTCTGGTAAACTGAATGTGGTGGCGGACTGCCTCTCGCACGCAGTAGTGGCCCCGGTCTGCATAGGGATAGATTATATTGCCATGGCCCCAGAGCAGACTGGCGATGCGGACATGTGTGCGCTCCAGTCTGGACCAACAGGGTTAAGGCTGGAGAGTAGAGTACTGCAAGACGGCAGCCCCCCAAATCTGCGACGTCTCCACGGGACGCCCACGCCCGGTGGTCCCAGTTGCTTGGCGCCACCGCGAGTTCAAGTCAGTTCACGCTCTGGCGCACCCAGGACGTCAGTCAAAATGGTGGGAGAGAAGTTCGTGTGGCCAGGCCTGCGCAAACAAGTAAAAGAGTGGGCGGCAGCCTGCATAGCATGCCAACAAGCCAAGGTACACAGACACACAAAGGCTCCTTTGGAACCGTTTCGTATACCGGCTAAGAGGTTCGACCATGTTCACATGGACCTCGTGGGCCCCCTCCCGCCATCACAGGGGTGCACGCACCTTCTAACAGTGGTGGACCGCACCACACGCTGGCCAGAAGCAGTCCCGCTGGCGGCAACCACGTCCGCGGACGTGGCACGCGCTTTTTTGACAGCATGGGTGGCATGTTTTGGAATCCCGTCGGACATCAAGTCCGATAGGGGCCCTCAGTTTGTTTCCAACCTCTGGTCTGCGATGGCCCGTAGCCTGAGTGTTGCAATTCATCGCACAACCATGTACAACCCATAGGCCAATGGGTTATGCGAGCGTTTTCATAGGTCACTGAAAGCAGCGCTCAGGGCTTCGCTGACGGATGCAAATTGGGTAGACCAGTTGCCGTGGGTTTTATTGGGGTTGTGTTTGGCACCAAAAGAGGATTTGGAGACTTCCCTGGCGGAACTTGTTTTTTCTCAGCCACTGCGGCTGCCCGGGGAATTTTTGCCAGATAATCCAGCGCCGGACAATTGTCCGTCTCAGCATTTGCAGCATAGCACAGACACAGGCACGCTGCCCGGCCAGGCCCACCACTGTTTTCCATGCGCTTTTGTGTCAAAAACTTTGAAGAACGCGGCGTTCATGTTTGTCAGGCACGATGCCCACCGCCCTCCATTGCGCCCACCCTACGATGGCCCGTTCAGAGTGCTGGAACCAGGGGACAAACATTTTTTGTTAGACTTGGGGGGTCGGCGGGAGAAAATATGCATAGACAGACTTAAGCCCGCCTTTGTGGTGGCGGACGAGCAAGTGCTGTTAGCTCGGGCCCCTCGGCGTGGAAGACCCCCACTGAGAACTCCCCAGGTAAATGATTCATCAGAGCAGCCACATGGGCAAGTTGACGGTCCCCTCCCCCCAGCCATGGCCCACCCACAGACAGACACACCCCCAGGAGCCCCCCGCCGGCACAGCAGCACCGCGGAGGCGGTAAACCCCCGTTACAGCAGATATGGGAGGAGACTGAAGCCGAAAGGACATGAGGACTGAAACTCAGTTTGAGATTCTGGGGGGGGGGGGGGTGGCAGCGGTGTAGACGTGGGGTTAATCACCTCAGACTGAATGCAGAGGGTAAACAGAGGAGAACAATAGGTATGGAGATTATGGTGAGGTAGCAGGAAGAAGGAGCTGGGGGAGAAGAGGTGAATGTATTGTGATGTGAGATGTCATACAGATGTGAGATGGGCGGTTGATATAGTAAAAGGAGAGACCCTGGTGTGTTGAGACATGCTTTGTCTGTGTGTGACTGATGTGAGAGTGAATAAAGTCGTGAAAGGGTTAATGTAAAGTTAGTGCCAAAATAATAATTCTGTAGGTAATTTCCCATTATGCTCTACACATATTCCATACAAATTCTGTTTGCATGCTTATGAACAATTATGTTATAGTAAACTGATAAAACAGGAATGAGACAAAGCTATAGAGCTCTCTCTCTCTCTCTCTCTCTCTCTCTCTCTCTAGTCAGGTCTTTCACATTAGATACACACCCAGACTCAACACCCACGCACACTGTTGATAGCACATTCTAGAACGAAGTGGCATGTTCAGTGGATGGCCTGTTCCCGCCATAGGTAGATTAGCCAATCAGATGGTCGCATACAAGCCCATCCTATTGTACAGGGGATTGGTCCAATTGGCCAACCCAAGAAGAGAAATGTAATGTGCACCCGGAAGTCTTGGTCAGTGTGGCAACGCTCCAGATGGAGCCGCGTCACGCTGCACCCAGCGCTGCTTGCTTTACATGTGACTTCTAAATAAATGTACCATCCTTTAAATTGAAGAAATCTCCGGCTTGTTCTTGGATCTTTCAATCAAAGAATCAGGTATTTTTCTAACAAATTGGTGCCGTGACCCGTATTGAAATATTCCGAGACGAGCCTGAACACACCACATCGGAAGGACCCTTTTGCAGATTACTGTGGCGCCTGAACAAAAAACAAGGAAAGCAGAAGCCTTTTGTCTACAGAATTGCTGCAGTTTGGCAATTCAAAATTTACAGTTGTCTGATAAAGGGGTATATCTGATCTCAGAATTTATCATTTGGTTGGGAGTCACATGTAAAGTCTAGTAAACAATAGTTTGAAAAGTTAAAGAGAGTACACGTGTTCTATTTTCAGTCTGAGGTAGAACGGCCGCGGCCATGGACGTACATTACAGGTGTATGGTCCGTCAAATTTTAAAACATTTTGGAGTCAGTCTGAACCAAAATACAAGACTTAGGAAGCCAGGTTCATCTCCCAAATTATAAGCCAGGTTTTAGCAACCTGATGCCGGGGGGAGCCATGGAAAGCGTTCGACCCGATGCCTCGGGGAGCGAAGCCGCGATCGTTTAATTTGCTGGACACAAGACATCGCTTGTTCTCGGAGCCGAAGGAAGACCCCGAGGGAAAGTGTCCGCTGTGTATCAGAGTTAATCACGGTACCGCTTGTGCGTGGGGGACCTGTTGAGGCCTCAGCAAAAGTACTCTCTGTTTAACAAAAGATTAAATGGATCAGTGAGATTCTGGGTTGCAGTCTGTACCCAGAATTTGATAAGACAATAGGAGGCAACAGCCGTGCCTGTCTTCCAAATTGATATCCAGGGTTAGCCTGATGCCGGGGGGGGGGGGGGTTAAGCGACCAACCCGATGCCATTAAAAAGAACGATGCCACGTAGGTGAAGTATTTCGGAGCAGTCTGTTGCGAAATAAATAAGAGACTTAGGGAATAGCGGGATCAACCGTATTCGTCTCCCAAATTAAACATCCAGGGTTAGCCTGTTGCCGGGCGGGTTAAGTGACCAACCCGATGCCGTTAAAAAGAACAATGCCACGTAGGTGAAGTATTTCGGAGCAGTCTGTTGCGAAATAATTACAAGACTTAGGGAATAGCGGGATCAATCGCATTCATCTCCCAAATTAAAGGACCCGGATTAGCCTGGGGGCCAGCAAATTTCGGTTACAGTCTGTGCCGAAATAAGAGACTTAGGGAAGTGGAATTAACCATCTTCGTCTCCTCAAATATGGGAACTAGGGTTAGCCTGGTCCCGAAGGTCTGTAATTCTGTGTCTTTAGGGAATAAAAATGTGATTTGAGAAATACCAGGGGTTGGAAATATCTACTAAACCTATCCCATAGTATGATTTAATTCAGTGTCTTTAGGGGATAAAAGTGTGGTTTGGGAAATACCGGGAGTTAGGAATATTTATTAAAAATTTTCCCATAATAATTTAACTAATGGCGGGCTCCAGACTGCGTGGTCAGAACAAAGGAAAGTAATGCATCCCCACGACCGAGTGGAGGTGAGATTGGTAAAACAGGTTACTGAGAGGAGAATTATTTCAGGTACAGTATTAAAATGAAGTGCTAAATTAAAGTTGTAAGGCTATTCTGTCTTGCTTACAGCTGAGGTTAAGGAGGCAATGCTCCATTTCTTTGAAAAAAAAAAGGGATTGTGGTTTGTGAACAATGGGCTCAGGAGCCATCTTGCACGTGTCCCATTTACTGCGCATATGAAAGCGCCATCTTGAATCACCTTCAAGCTGTGGCACAGTGCCTCCATCGTGTGGCCAAATATAGGAAATGCACTATTTCACAAAATTACTGCCAACAAAAACTTAATCTTAATAATAAATCTGTAACCTTATCTCTCTGGCTGAAAGGAAAGCTTTAAATCCATGCATGGTAAACAAAATAAGTCCTCCCATGCCTGCCAATGCAGGTTTGTTTGTAGTGAGGCAAAAAGCATGCCATTCAGCTGGGAGAGAAAAAGGTTCAACTTGAAATTAGGCAGAGGGAGGTATACAATAAAACTGGAGAATAAGGAGATTTATTCCTCAACAAAACTGTAGGAAAACCTAGGTGGACACTATATAAAGGTGAGAGAATTTAAATGAAAAATGAAAAATTGCAGGTTGGTACAGATAAGTAAATATACAAATGAATTAAATTCCATCCATCCATCTTCTACTGCTTTTCCGGAGGTCCGGGTCGCGGAGGCAGCAGTTCAAGCAGAGAAGCCCAGACTTCCCTCTCCCCAGCCACCTGCTCCAGCTCTTCAGAGGGGATACCAAGGCGTTCCCAGACCAGCTGGGAGACATAGTCTCTCCACCGAGTCCTGGGTCTGCCCCGGGGTCTCCTCCAAGTGGGATGTGCCTGAAACACCTCAAGTGGGAGGCGTCCAGGAGGCATCCTAATCAGATGCCCGTACCACCTCAACTGACTCCTTTCAATGTGGAGGAGCAGCGGTTCTACTCTGAGCCTCTCCCGGATGACTGAGCTCCTCACCGTATCTCTGAGGGTGAGTCCAGCAATCCTACGGAGAAAGCTCATTTCAGCCGCTTGTATCCGCGATCTCGTTCTTTCGGTCATTACCCAAAGCTCGTGACCATAGGTGAGAGTAGGAACGTAGATCGACTGGTAAATCGACAGCTTTGCCTTAGAACTAAGCTCCCTCTTCACCACAACAGACCGGTACAACGTCCGCATCACTGCAGATGCTGCTCCAATCCGTCTGTCGATCTCTCGCTCCATTCTCCCCTCACTCGTGAACAAGACCCCAAGATACTTAAACTCCTCCACTTGGGGCAGGAGCCTGTCCCCAACCCGGAGAGGACAATCCACCTTTTTCCAGCTGAGGACCATGGACTCGGACTTGGAGGTGCTGATTCTCATCCCAGCCGCTTCACACTCAGCGGCAAACCGTCCCAGCAAGAGCTGTAGGTCATTGCTGGCAGTGCCTTTGGCATGGCAAACCGGGGTGGTGGTTCCTCTCTTCAAAAAAGGGGACCGGAGGGTGTGCTCCAACTTTAGAGGGATCACACTCCTCAGCCTCCCTGGGAAGGTCTATGCCAAGGTACTGGAGAGGAGAGTCCGGCCGTTGGTCGAACCTCGGATTCAGGAGAAGCAATGAATTAAATTATTAATACAAAAATAATTGAATAAATACAATAAACTAAAATGAATGAATAAAATAAATAGGAGTTTTGTTGTGGAGATGAACCTTGTGGAGGTGAGAGTGGGCAGAAAATGGAAAGGGAAATTTGTTTTTTGAAGAAAATTGAAAACTGATGAAATGTTAAAGTTTTGTGCAGGACGCAAGACAAAACAATATGGAGAAACGATTGGAGGAAGGAAAAAAAACAAGAATAAGAGACTTATGCTGCAACGGTGAGAACAAATGCAAAATAATCAATAAACATGATATAACAGAAAAGGACAAAAAACACGCTGTTTAACAACCTGTGTTTCCCTGTTAATTTGAGATGGTGTTGGCTGTGGACCACCCCTCCCCCAGCAGCTGCGTCCATCTTCCTCCTTCACGCCATCAGTGACCCTCTCCTCCCTCCACTTCGCTGTCCCACTTCAGCAGTCAAAGAAAGCAAAACAATGGGTCAAAGAGGAACAATTGAGCACATCAGCAGAGGTTGATTGAAAACTCCAGTTTGACAATTCCATGCAGCAAGGCAGGGGTGAGTCCTCACGCATCTGATATTGTATAGTATTCCTGTATATGTATCAAGCCGCTGAGGCTGGTAGAAAATTAAGTTTGTTATTCTCTATTTGTGAAATGTGGGGTGGTTCAGAATCAGAATCAGAATCAGAATCAGAATCAGGTTTATTGCCATTGTTCATGTAGTACACAAACTAGGAATTTGTCTCGGTACAATGCTGCAACATTAAACATGATAAGATAAGAGAAATAAACTATACATGTAATAAAGTTCATCACTCAATTGATATCTTTACTGTATTCCTGTGTGTGTATCAACCAGTCGAGACTGATTGAGAATTCCACACAGCAAAACAGATCTTGAGTGATAGTGTAAATACAAGGGGTTGGACTAGGATAGCAGGAATACAAGCAGATACGGTACCACTGTTGCCCTGAGTTAAAACGTGTAGATAGGCTGGCGTTAAGTCTCAGCTAACAGGCGCACAGATGGCTAGCATCTGTGTAGAAGCTTCCTGTTGGGGTCTAAATACACGGACAATACGTCACTCAGCTACAGCAAAGGGTACGGGTAATACCTATATGAAATGTCTCAAGAAACAATGGAACGATGGCAGGCCTGTATGCCCGGCTCCCTGGGGTCGGCACTATCCCAGACAATGGCTAGATGGTTGACAAAGGTCCCAGTCACAGATCAAAAGAAAGGAAGGGAGAGATTTGCCAGATGGATCAAACAATTGCAGGACAGAGGAATGTTTGCAGGATGTGAAAACAGCCCCCCCAACCAGGGGGACCTGGCTATGTTTATGAGACAAGCTAGAGGGGGGCATGAGCAGGCAAGCAATAAGTACCGGGAGGACAGTATATTTAGGAGGGGGAGAACAGGGAAGGAATTAAAAAGAGCAGGAGAATTTCTCACAGACTGTCAATGTTTTTTGGGGGGAAATTAAACTCACCCTGCAGAGGATGTCAGGTAACGCCAATGGCCCTCCACTGACCCCAGAAACCTCCATCACAAGGGCAGAAATGCGGCCTCAGGCTATTGAACCACCTGCTGTTAAGTCCACAGGTCCCCCTCTAGGTGGAGAATTACTTGCACCTCCACCTCCCTACACAGGGACACAAGCTCTTTCAGAGAGGCGCCAGAGTCGCACTAATCAACCTACTGTCTCAGCAGAGGTGCCAGTTGAGCTTGCCCAACCAACACCCACAATAATGGCCCACCTGGTGGTAATTAAAAACGGGCTGTTACAAACAGTCAAGGGGGAGCCAGAAGATAGTGAGAAAACAAAGGAATTTCTAGGAAAAAATGTAGAATGTGCTGCAAACACCCCTGATGATACAGGGACAAGGTCAGATTATACTTTTGTCACTAGGTCATATGCTGAGACAGGTACTGACCAAGACACATCATCTGTAAACGCCCTCACCTTAGCCCTTCAGGATATGGGAACATATACATATCATGCTGCCTCCTCTGCAGAACACAGCCCACACATGGCAGCCCACACACCTAGCCATGGTAACGTACACACATGTATGGATAGAAGCCATGCCCCCCAAGTGAGGCAAATGCCACTGACCACGGCAACGTCAGTTGGAGGCCGTGTGACCACAAACTACACTCCATTTTCACTCCAAGACACAGCCTTGATAAAAATCACAGCTGCCAAATATACATGATGGCGGTGCACCATGGATCAAAGCTTTCCTTGAGACCTGTGCTGGAATAGCACCTGCTCTGGAAGACCTTACATGGCTATTCTCCTCCTGCACCTCCTTGGGGATACTGCGGGAGTGGAACTACTAGGAGGCACACACTTAGAAAGAGACGAATCCCCATTATCAGCAGTGGTGTATATACTGTGGCTCATAATCCGAGAAAAGTTCCCTGTTCAAATGAAATCAGCCGAACTGTGTGACATCCCACCTAACGACCATGAGAAGGGGGCCCCATACTTACTCAGGGTGAGAGATTTGTGGCAAGACAGGACGGGTGAAGACCCGGCCACTAAACGGTACAATTGAAATGCTATTTAGGGGAGCAGTAGAGGCCTCATTATGCTCCACTATACAGAAATTGTTGAAGCGAGTGGTCGGACGATCCAGCCTATCGTTCACTATGTGGTCAGCTCATGTTATTCAGTACACTGATAATGAGATTGAGACATGTGAACAGGAAAAGAAAGAGTTAGCTTCTCTACAGTCACAAGTGGCAAAGACACAGTTGAAGGAGATGAGAGATAAGGTGAACCAAAATAAGGCCTCTGTTAATCAGATGCCGCAACACCCCCCCCAACCCTTAGTCATGCAACCACCTCAAGACCTCACACTACAGCAATATAGACCTTACCTGGACACCCCACCTAGTCTGACCTATCAGTATCAGCTGCAGGGCCACAGGAGGTCAGAGTTTGAATAGTCAGAGGCCCCCATGGGACTAATACTTCCTATGTCAGCAATTTGGCCACTGAGCTCAAACACCCACAAGGGCACCCAGAGGGTCCTCCAATTAGCAACACAATGGGTATCCTCCCCTACAGGATGTTGAAAAAGAACCGGCTTTGATATTAAGCCGTTCTGTTTCAAGGGGGGAGAGTGAGACAGAAATGGATAGAAAAGTTGCTAAGTCATTAAGGTTTACTGTCTTGAGGTCTGAAGTTAGGCATTTGAGTTGTCATCCTTTTTAACAAGCAGGGAGTGAATCTAACAGCAAAACTAAGATAATTGATCACAATGTTCTCAACCTTATAGCTGAGAGGTCGGTGTGCTTTCTCATCTAAAATGCTACCATGTATGCAAACTATTGAGTAGCTACAGAAAGAGCGCATAAATATGAATGAATCTTTATTTTTTGGAAAAAGATTAAAAGTAAGGAAGAGAACAATATATCAAGGAAAATCCAACAGGGTCAAATTAAACAATAACTCATCTGATTGCACAATTCAACATAAGTTATCCAAAAAGGGTGATGGCTGAGGCCGCAGCTTATATTGCTCACCCATTCTCCATCTAAGAAACATCTAATAAAACAAAGGCTAGCAACTAAGACCAAAATCTGGAAAATTCTTGATGCTTGAAAGGTCATTTTTCCACAGAATATCAGGCAGTCTGAACTTTTGTTACAAGAAAACTAGCCACCTGCTGACCAAGAGAAATGAGGCAGGTTTAGGGCTTCTTAATGCTGAAGGGCCAAATACATATTTGGAGATTCCCAGACCCTCCTATCTGTATTTTTTGCACATCTCTCAAAACTTTATGGATATGAACTAAACTTATTAGCACATTTTCTAGTCTCAAAGACAACCACTAGTGCTAGCCCTCTATTCTGGGTGCCTATGGGAGAGGGATGTCTGGGGACAATTTGGAACAACCAACTAACCAAACACGTGAGAGCAGTGCAGCCAAGAGCTCAAGAAAAGCTAGAGAAAAGTTTTGCTTATGCTTTACAAATCTGTTGAAATCTAATAACATTGTTAAAGTAAGAGATTTGCAGTAGACATTTTTAACTTAACATAAGGTATGAGCATGTGAGGGTAAATCAAGTACAAATTTGTAAGATGGAGGTGCAAAATATGATAAAAACCCTGATTTACAATCACAACTTAAGACAAAGGTTGAAAATTTATGCAAAAAGGTATAAGGGAAAAACTGCAAGTTTCAGGAAATTGCACAATTGAAGAAATTTGCCAAATATTAGAAAATGTCACAAATTCCTAAAAAAAGGAACTTGCAAATTTACAAGGAAAAAATCCAAAATTTGTTAGGAGAAAAATAACTATCAAGCGAAAAGGTTGTAAAGTTAGAAGGGAAGTGTTTAAATTTGAGAAAAGCTGTAAGCTTACATGAAAGCTACATTAAGATAAGGTAAGCCTTTATTAGTCCCACAACGGGGAAATTCTAGGGTTGCAATGGCACAGGGATAGCAACACTCAGAGCAGTAATTTGGAGGATAAGAAAATAAGAGCAGTGAATATAAATAAATATATATACACAGTGCGGAGTATTACACATTTCCTTACACTTTGTATGGAGATGGGGGATGGCAGCGTAACAAGGGTTATGGTTTTGATCATCCAGAGATGAGTGAAAAATAGAAGACGAATTAAAACAAACACGACTAGAGTAGACTAGAGAAACAAGAAGATAATTTGGGGTAAAAACAGCAAACCCTTGGCCGAATAGACTCAAGAATGAAGCATATACATACATATAGCTGTGTGCACACCAGCCTTATCCAAGGGGTACAAGCATCATAGACACACGCACAGAGCGGAGGTGGAGCATAAACAAGGCCTTAATGTCCTGTGCACATAGATCTGCAGCTCTGACACACACAAGACAATCAGTGTATGACATAAAAACATAAACATGTAGGTTTATGTTTTTATGTGACCAAAAACATGTAGGTTTAGGGCGCTCGTGCACGCAGCAACCAGCAGCCGGTGGCTTGTCACCAGACTGCAAACCAAGTCTACCTACGGGTACAAATAAGTAACAAAAAAAAAAACATGCACGGCTCAGGAGACACACACGCAGGCTCAGGGTAGATTTAATAGCTTTATTGACAACAAGTGTGTATGAGTGCGTGTATGTGAGATGTGTATGTGTTGGTGGCGGCGTCTGCGTCAGGCACGGGGGCAGGAAGCCGTTCAGCCGGACAACCCTATGGGAGAAGCAGAGGGAGAAGGGTAATGGGCACCACACCAACACAGGAGATATGACAATGACTGTAGGCTTACTTGGTTTGGGCAGGTGGCTGGCGTAGCAAGGGCGTAGCCCGGTAGACAGCAACCTGGAGCGCCTGATGCAACAGCGAGGAGGCGGTGACTGAAGGAAGTTGTCCGCCGCCGGGAAATCCACCTGTGCACAGGGGAGGAGACTGGAAGGAGAAGGTAAGAGAATCTTACTTGCTATCTTGCTTGGTGAAGGGGATTCCTTGCAGCAAGGGAAGCCAATGAAGACAGGCGGCTTCAGGCCGAAGCCCAGGGCGAGGCGGCTTAAATCCCTCGCCGCTGACGAGGCGCAGGTGTGCGTGCAGCTGGCGCCACTGATGAGCGGCGAGATGTGACAGTGTAGCTTGACAAACAAACCAGCGGTTCACACCCGCGTGGTCTGTGTGTCACATGGTTAAGTCTTGATTTAAATATTTAGAATTGTTTTAGGGGGCTAATGAAAATTTTATATTTTTGTGTCTAAAAATTGTTATAGTTTTGTAGGCATAGTGTTAGCTCGTCTGAAGTTATCTGTTCAGGAGAAAAAGACAAGACTCCACCACACCAAGATACAGATGACTCTGTTATACTTAAGTTTTCATAGTAATCAGCAGATGTCTTATTTTAATACATTCCTTGAAAGGCAGATGTTCAGACCCAGAGGCATTATATAATTCCAAAACAAATTTGAAAGGTCAGTAATGGAAAAGCATCCAATGCCAGGGTAGAAATCAAGAGATGATAAGTTTTGCCATGAGACAGAATTTTGAAATGAGCCATGTTGGTTTATTATAAAGCTGACATTTCAGAATGAAACCGATCACTTTTATGGGCAGGATCTTGCATGGAGCATTAGCTGTGGACAGTAGTCAGTAGTATGAATGACGGGACAGTGAATCATGAATAAGACAAGCAGGTGATAACAGAATGTTGATGAAGGCTGAAGAGAACTGAGACCAGATGAATGAAAGGAAGTTTTAACCCTGAAAGAGATTATAGATGTGAGATGTGCAACTTCATCAGCTAGTCCAGGGAAAGGTGAAGTCTTGTACACAGATGGATAGTGGATCGAAAAGAATGAGTGAGTGTTTCTGATGGAAAAAGTGCGTAGGGAAAGAAGAACGGTGGATTTAGCAAGTGTGGAAAATATTTCTGATGTTGAGATGGAAATGGAAATAGAAATGAAAGCAGAGTATGTGTAACCACAGAAAAATAAAGATCCACGTAAGATTTGCTGCTGTAGCTTTAAAAACCAAATAAACAGAAAACCAACAATAAATAAATTAAATTTTGCTTAAGAGTGTCAGGAAGAAGGCACAAACGCAGGCAGCCATCTTAAATGTTTCCAAGTACTTAAAGCAGCAATGAGGCATTAGGTGTCCATTCTTTCAGTGCATTTCTTTTAATTGTAGATATTAACATTAATGAGCAAACACCCACAGCAAAGATTATAGCTTTACTATATACTCGGTTATTTAAAGTCAATCTAACACCCTAGTTATGTTCCTCCCCAATAGATGGTATGCATAGGATGTCATTGAACAGAACTCTTGGAAGATAAAAACACTGAGTGATAAAAATGAATAGCAACATGAAGGTGTATGTAGTACAAAAACAAAAATCCACACAGCGTTCAATTACAGTAGTGCAAATAATATCTGTTGGCATGGTGGAGAGTTAATCTTATTATCCCATCTTGTATTAATTAGCAAAATTAATTAAGGGCTTTGAAGCAGTTCCTTTCTTGACTCAAGGTTGGAAATCTAGATAAGAAGGGAAAAGAAAATTTGGAGAAAAAACTGAACTTATTTATGGAATGGCTGACACACGGGGAGCCTGAGGCTCCCCATGAATCTGTTTCTCTAATAAAAGGAGGACAAAAGGACAAGGGGGGAGGAAAGAGGAGGAGGAGGAGGGAGCATGCCCCACAATGGATGCTGCTGGCAGGAGGGAGGCGCCCACATCCACCAATGAAAACTGGACTGCATACTTAACCTCTTGCACTCCGTTGTTCCGCAGGCGGGCAAGTCTCTGCGTCCTATGGCACACGAGGGCGCACTCGTGCGCCCTCGTGCGCATGACGCAGGATAAGGATATTGATGGTGGTGGTGTAGGTGGTGTGGCCTCCAAGCGCCACTGAAAAAAAAAGCTGCAAACACAGCCGCGAACAGATTAGTTCATCTGATTGACCTCTCATTCGACTAATAAGAGCCTTGAATTGGGTTTCTGAAACCTTGAAGAGCCAATGAATGAAAACCTAGGAAGGAGGACCCGCCTCCCAACGCTTTGAATGCAGTGAGCCAATTGAAGCAGAGAAGTTCGTGAGCTGTTTTTTTTTTAAGGCTGGGTGAAGACTGGCTGCTGCAACGGATCAAAAAAGGACACAGGAAGAGCCCCACAGACCCAGCAGCATGGAGACAATCCACAAATGCAACCTGTGTGACAGGGAGTGCCACTCGTGGATCGGCATGTTCGGCCACAGGCGGTGCTTATTTTGTATTGGTTCCAGCAGAGTAGACGTTATGATTTCTTTCATGGTCATTATAGACCGACGGAGGCTGACGACGAAGGCTGAGTGACACACACGCCTTCGCCAGTCTTTTTTTAATTACTACTGTTATTTGTTTTGAAAAATCATTCGCCAAAAACCGCAATCATGGAAGCACAAAACCGCAATAATGGAATTATGTTTTGATCGAGTCGCGAGACCAGAACCAGAGCGGACCAGCGTCGCGTTCGTCTGACAATGAGGAAGACAAGTTCGCCAAGACTCCGCTGTGAAGAGGTAAGGTGTTATAAGCTAAATTATTCTCTATCCCTGAAAATTGTAATCCAAAATGACTTTTGACCGATCAGTAAATTACAGCTGTGCGGTTCACGAAGTCTGAAGTTCGTGCGCCGCGGTACAAGGGGTTGCTCGCAGTGTACAGGCTGTGAACGCCCCCCCACCCCCGCTATTCTTCTGCAGCGAGGGGGGGGCGCGGTGATTGCACTGCTGTCCTACATCACCACATAAGGCTAATCCGTTGTGTAGCGATGGCTGAAGTCCATCCTCTGTAGCGAGCGGGGGGGGGGACAATCCCCCCCCACACACACACAGTAGCGAGGGGGGGGAAGCTGCTGTGACAGCGTTGCTGTGGAAACATGCAACGAGTGTAATCTGTCATGTAGCGAGGGCCGAACTCTGTCCTTGGTAGCGGGGGGGGGACGATCCCCCCACACACACAGACACAGCCCTGAGTGTGACCTTTCCTTTGAGCCTAAAATGAAGCTTCTACATTGAATTATTCAAAAATTACAGATGTTTTTCCAAACTGTGCCATTTGGCACAATTTGGCACAGTTCCAAAACGCCTGGGAACAGCCTGAGAACAAAGCTGTGTAAAATATTCATTTTTTGTGGTATTGTTACCAAATTTGGATCTCAGCTGGATAACACTTGGTTCTACATTTCTGTTGCATTTTCCAGCCGGATTGGACAGCTGTGTGTTATTTGCAAGCATTTGTATCCAAAAAAACACCGTGTCCAAATTTTTTTTCTTCAAGTTCAGTATGTTTAGATGACTGTAACTCAGTGGCCGGAGCACGTAGAGAGATTATGTTGGTTTTTTTTGCCAAAAAATTCAAAGTGTTTTCTTTTAAATGAGACCAACCCCATGAAGATGCTGCAAAGGGTTGAAGAACAGCTTTCGATTTACTTTGGGCACGTTATTTTTTGGCATTTTTAGGAAAATTGCCCAGAGTGCAAGAGGTTAAAGACTAGAACAGATAAGTGGACTCACTTCTACACATATGCAGAAAATTAGCAAAAATTAAATTATTGCATGTAAAGTAAGAACTCCGGGTAATGACATACAGGACTTTTCAAGGTCAGAAAAGTAACAATCAAATTCTGCAAATGGCAAGCTACCAGTAGAACACCTATCAACATTTGTAAAAATAACATTGTACCCCATGTACTATAGGTGATTGAACAGATCTGATCCAAATTATGAACATCCATTATTTGCAAATCCATCCTCCAGATTGGTCATAAAATTGGACTGATAAACAAAGAAATGTGTGGAAGCATCCATTGTCCTAGTTGAAGAGGATAAGAGACATTTCAACCTATGGGGGGTTCCACACATCCCACTGGTCAGACCCAAACACATGGATTGGAAAATGATGGACATTTTGTCACCTCTACTGCGGAATAGAGCCATCCATGGAAAACCAATACCTGACCTTAACATAGAATAATCTCCCAAAATAAAACCATAAGCATTGTCTCTTAACTGGGTAACCACAGCACAAAAGACAGCACACAAAGATGCCCAGAAATCTCCTATATGACCAATCTTAACGTTAACAAATGAGGAGATGAGGAAAATTTGAAGTAAATTCCAAATTGGTTATGGTAAAAGGATAACCAGATGTAGATCTAATAAAAGGAGCAGAGTACAACACTATAGGCCATATATTCAGAAGCCCAGAAGGGCATTAACAAACGCAATTTTCCACATTGGGAGTCATCAGCAAGTCTTAGACCAATTGCTGGGTCGAGAGGAAGAGCTGAGGACCCCAAGACGGAGGATGATGACGGGGAAGACCATTCGGCCATCACAGATTATTTGTAAACACAGTGTGCTACTGATAATACATAAATCATACATAGCTCACCACACATAGGTACGGGTGTGAGACTTATAGCGTTCTTGCGTTATCTATTCCCATCATGCTAATTACGGTTAGGCAGTCTGGATAAGGGTGACGGTTAGCAGCTCTGAAAGCCTGAATACAACAATGCATGGATAAGGATGTCTCCTAACGTTGAACGATGTTGTCTACTACCTACCCACTGCTGAACATATAGGTCCCATCACCCAACACACTCATCACAACACAATCACCACTTGCAGATTTCATATAGTCAACAATCACACACTCAAGGCTACTGGGAGATAACTTACAACAGCACATAGATAACTACAGATGTAGTGAGTAAGGATAAAACTGTACAGGCTCCATGCATTGTGATGGCAACCCCTCAGGCCATTATTGTTCCTGCCCCAGCTGAGCCCTTTGTATCGGCACTTGATTAAAGGTGTAGGATACAGAGAAGATGCATGCCGGAGGACACCAGACCATCACGACGTGTGCCCGCGACGCAGAAGAGGTCGTAGGGCGAGTGACTGTACAACTTCAGTCCCCAGAAGAAGAATGGACTGGTACCCGAGCCCATCCACCACACCTCCAGCATCCAGGGTGGAGCCAGGAGCTCAAGCCCTACCAACACCAGCATGTCCACCTCTGTTCAGCGAAAAGGGAGGTGGCATCCCTGGGACAGCATCACTGAACTGTTCACTGGCTGGACTGGATGTTACATACCCTCTGCTGCACCCACCAGACTGTCCTATAGACCTCATGGGATGAGGTGTGCCTCTGAGAGCGGGGACACACAGTTGTTTCGCTTCTGTGTCAACAAGATGGGACTGTGCTCCACAGCTGCAGATATGGGAAGCAGACACAGAGGAAGGTCAAACCTCTGTCGCAACCGTGTGATAAATGCAGCCGAATGATGTGAGCCCTGGCAAGGGTCAACCAGTGGACAAAGGTTTTGTGGGCTTTGTGGATTGACCCTATTCGACCCTATGACCCCCACACGGTCCACTCCACTGGACAAAGAACTATGATCAGGAGGAGACCTCGATGGGGGTACAGGACCTGGTGACAGTTCACCTCTTAGACATCACTGCACCACACTAGGATGTCCACAAGGTGGGAGGCAAGGGTAGCAGAACAAATGGTGCAAGCCTCTTGGGTTGACACACAATGCAGGGACCTGCCTTATTCACCATCTGTTAATTGCTAGAGTCTCTCACACCATACATGGTTGACATGATAAAATCATGTCAAAGGGGGGAGTGAAAGGGTTAATGTAAAGTTAGTGCCAAAATAATAATTCTGTAGGTAATCTCCCATTATGCTCTACACATATTCCATACAAATTCTGTTTGCATGCTTATGAACAATTATGTTATAGTAAACTGATAAAACAGGAATGAGACAAAGCTATAGAGCTCTCTCTCTCTCTCTCTCTCTCTCTCTCTCTCTAGTCAGGTCTTTCACATTAGATACACACCCAGACTCAACACCCACGCACACTGTTGATAGCACATTCTAGAACGAAGTGGCATGTTCAGTGGATGGCCTGTTCCCGCCATAGGTAGATTAGCCAATCAGACGGTTGCATACAAGCCCATCCTATTGTACAGGGGATTGGTCCAATTGGCCAACCCAAGAAGAGAAATGTAATGTGCACCCGGAAGTCTTGGTCAGTGTGGCGACGCTCCAGAGGGAGCCACATCACGCTGCACCCAGCGCTGCTTGCTTTACATGTGACTTCTAAATAAATGTACCATCCTTTAAATTGAAGAAATCTCCGGCTTGTTCTTGGATCTTTCAATCAAAGAATCGGGTATTTTTCTAACAGTCGTCTGCTGCATAAATCTGTTTCCGTTATTTACACTCTCCACAACACTACTAAATTAACCAAGGACCAGGAGAATACTTATGATAATAATAATAATGGATAACAAAAATACAACTTAAAAAGGTTAGTTCCTTTATTTTCAGATCTACAGCATTTTTTACCTCGTACTTACAGTGGCACTTTGAATTTCATCTGAATGTTTACTTAAATAATCAGCTTCAAAGTTTTGTATTGTAATGTCGGGGCCATGTTGAGGGGGGCAGGGATTTCCCAGCATGCTTTGCCAGTTGGAAACATTACTCTGTGTGTGTGGATTAAATGTGTTATTACTGAGTTATTATACTGCTGTGTCATTATAACGCATGACACAGAAGTGTTTATAGGCAGGATTAGGGCAAGATGTATCATGTGTGTGTAACCATGATTGAAACGGAGGTCTGGGAGAATGACCTCCCCTCCTGTCTGTGCTCAGGGTGTTGGGGTTGGGGTGTGTAAAATAAAACCTGTTCGTCACAACTATCTGCTCCTCTTTTTTGTGGAACCCCGCATACGTCACACTGGTGTCAGGAGTGGGGATGGAGGCAAGATGGTAGTCAAGACCCGGGTGGAGGTCCAGCGGCCGGGGCGGTTCATCGCCCGGCTGGGAACAGAGCGCAGAGCTGAGACGCTGCGATGGACGGACAAGTGCATCCCGCCTTCCACCTTTTTCAAGGCAGAGCGGGCCAAGCAGAGCAAACCAGCCCCGCTTCCCGCGCTTTTCAGGGCAGGACGGGCTGGCGATTCCAGGGCGATCAGGAGCGGCGATCGACCGGGAGGCGTCGTGACTCCCGACGCAAGGGGAGGGACTGTGCGTAGTCCTACTGAAGCTGTTGGATGTGCTGGTCGTCAGCATCAAAGCTGCTCCCAACACCTGGATTGATTCGCGTTGGACTTCTGGGTTGGACTTTGATTTTTCTGGGGACAGAAATCAGTCCAGCGGGGGGCAATGTAACGTCGGGGCCATGTTGAGGGGGGCAGGGATTTCCCAGCATGCTTTGCCAGTTGGAAACGTTACTGTGTGTGTGTATTAAAAGTGTTATTGCTGAGTTATTATACAGTGTTTATAGGCAGGATTAGGGCAAGATGTATCATGTGTGTGTAACCATGATTGAAACGGAGGTCTGGGAGAATGACCTCCCCTCCTGTCTGTGCTCAGTTGTGGGGGTTGGGGTTGGGGTGTGTAAAATAATACCTGTTCGTCACAACTATCTGCTCCTCTTCTTTGTGGAACCCCGCATACGTCACAGTATAAAGTTGCAGTTAAATCTTCAGAATGCACGTTTACATGTTGCTGACCAGTGAAATGCTGCCAATGTTGCAAAGTTTAAAATAAAAAAGCAGCAGTGCTGCTGAACTGAGTCATATTTGTAATATATTCTTTGACTTTTAGATTTCTGTTTTCATGAGTACAAAATGCAACCAGTCATTAACAAAGTATGTTCTGTGCTTTTATTGATTTAAATTAGAGAGGCTGTGTCGGGTTTGGATTGGTATTGACCGATACTCAGAAGTCACAGATCCAGTATCGGACTTCAAAAAGTGGTATCAGCTCATCCCTACTGTATAGTCAATGACCAAAGGAAAATGTCAAAAATCAGAAGGAAATGCATGTTCTGTTAATATCTTTTTGGAAACTTTAAGGTTAATGATGATACAGCATTTAAAGTGTGAGGTCAAACTGTTTTAAATGCAAAACTTCTTGTTGTTTTGTATCAAAGAGGGGGATAGAGCTTCCAACCACTGAGGGTCAGTCTTATCATTTAGTCATAGACTACCTCCTGTTCACTATTTAGGGAGTTTGTTGTACCGAGCTGTGCAGAAAAATTGCTCTGGAGACTGTAGTTGTAATTCATTGGTGTCATGGGACACACCTCCAGCCTGTGGATAGCTATCTTTGTCTTGGTGGTTACAAGCTTGGTAGCCCACGCATAAATATGAAAAACATTTTTAGCAGTCAGGTTTTACCGAGGGAGATGGGAGATTACCTTGTAGGCCCCAAAAATTCCTGCAGCGCCCTGACCGTCTGAGGCCGGGGAAAATTCGCCACGGCGCACACTTTGTCAGGCAAGGGTATCGCTCCCTCCGGTGAGACGCGGTGCCCCAAAAAGTCAATCCCTGTCACGCCGAACTGGCATTTCGCCGGATTGATTATTAACGTGTGCTCCTCCAACCTCCGGAAAACCGTCCTGAGGTGGGTTACATGTTCATCATCGGATGCGCTGGCCACCAGGATGTCATCCAGGTAGACAAACACAAACGGCAGACCGCGCAACACCACATCCATCATGCATTGGAATGTCTGTGCCGTGCCTTTCAATCTGAAGGGCATGCGTAAAAACTCAAACAAGCCAAACAGAGTTATTACCGCTGTTTTGGGTAGGTCCTCCGCACGCACTGGGACCTGGTGGTAACCGTGGACCAGGTCTATTTTAGAAAAAATGCGTGCTCTGGCGAGGTGAAAGGAAAAATCCTGAATATGGGGAATCGGGTAGCGGTCGTGCGCTGTGGCGTTATTCAATCTGCGGAAAATCGCCCCACGGTCGCCACGATCCCTCGGCCTTAGGGACCATATGTAGTGGGGATGCCCATGGGCAGTTTGAGCGCCTGATGATGCCCAACCTTTCCAGGTTGGCAAACTCCTCGCACGCTATGGCCAGTTTAGCTGCGTCCAAGCGCCGAGGTCATGCGAAAACAGGCGGCCCCGTGGTGGTGATAAAGTGTTTCACCCCGTGTTTAGCGATGGCCGCCAAAAACGTCGGAACCGTGAGTGCTGGGAACTGAGTGAGCAGTGTGTGGAACTTACCGCCTGGAGCTGTGACGTTGGCTTGTGTTATTGGCCCTGCCCCTCGAGCTGTACAGGGGAGAGAGTCAAAAGACATTGCATTAGCCAGGCGTCTGTTAGCAACATCAACTAGCAACCCGTGTGCACACAGAAAATCAGCTCCCAGGATTGGGAAACTCAGTGCCGCTATGACAAAAGTCCACTCGTACATACGGCAGTGTAGGGATAAAGTCAGTGTTCTCTCACCAAAAGTCTTAATGTCCGAGCCGTTTACTGCTACCAGCCTGGGGCCGCTAGCTCCCGCTAGCCGGTCAGCGTAGGACGACAGGATGAGGCTCTTCTGGGCTCCGGTGTCTACGAGGAACCGTCTCCCCGAGCATGAGTCCGTCACGTACAGCAGCTTGTTCTCTTCACCGGCGGTCGCAGCTGCTACCGACTGCCAGCCTTGGTGTTTCCCGAATGCTTGAATTGGCACAGTGGCTCACATCTGCATGCGTTCTCTCCAAAGCGGTGGTGGTAGAAGCAGAGCGTGTCTCTCTGGCGCTTCCTGGCCCCTGCTGCCGCTACCATCAGTGGCTCCTCGCCTCCGCTGGTTGTTTCGCTGGGTTCCGTCGCCGCCGCGTTCACTGTGAGGGCTCTGGTGGTGAGGATGATCCCATCTGCCTCCTGGGCTAGCGCATCGTAGTCACGCGCGGCCAGCAATGGTGAATTGGCAAGAACCGCTCTTGCCTCTGTTGGGAGGTTCCGGAGGAAAAGGTGGGCAAACAGAAAATGGCCATCGCCCGTGCCCATCAACGCCAACATCTTCTCCATCAGTTCGACTGCTGACCCATCTCCTAACTCGGAGCGCCTCAGGAGCCTCTCCGCTCTCTCACAGTCCGGGAACGTGTAGCGCCGGGTCAGCACGGCCTTGAGGGCCCTGTATTTGTCGCGGGCTGGAGGCTGTTGGAGCAGGCTCGCTACTTGTTGAGACGTGCGAGCATCCAGCGCTGCGACCACATAGTAATATCTGGTGTCGTCTGCCGTTATTCCCCGGAGGGCGAACTGAGCCTCGGTGTGGTGGAACCAAGACCACGGGTTGTGCAGCCAAAAGTCCGGTAGTTTGACTGAAACAGCACATGCGTTGCTGGGGGTTCCCGTCCGGACCGACTCCGGGGTTCTTGCCTCGTGTTCCATAATTCGTCAAGGGGTCACCAGTGTGGAGAGTGCAATTAACGGAGGCAGATTTATGCTGCAGACGACTTTATTCTCTCTCACATCAGTCATACACAGAAAAAACATGTCTCCATACACCAGGGTCTCTTCTTTTATATCAACCGCCCATCTCACATCTGCATGACATCTCACATCACAATACATTCATCCCTTCTCCCCCCAACTCCTTCTTCCTGCTACCTCACCATAATCTCCATACCTATTGTCCTTCTCTGTTTACCCTCTGCATCCAGTCTGAGATGATTAACCCAGCCTCTACAGTGTTTATGATATTATTCTTTGTCCATTCTTAGATTTGCTCTTATTTTGAAGTCTTTGCTGTTCTATTTCACGTTCATGTAGCCTTGAACCCTCTGGGTTTAATGAAGTATACAAAATACAAAAAAATAAAAAATTTTTGCCATTTATGTTTCCATCACCTACCTCTCATCAACTGTGAGCTCTCCCCCAAACAGGTACGCTGCAGTCTGGTTTTTACTTTCAGTTTCGTTCTTTTTAGGTTTCACATTTAGCGTCAGGGCTGTCACAATAACCACAATTATGTAATACTGCGCTATCAACATGCCTACCGCGAAGGAAAACGACCAACCGCAATGGAAAACAACCAACCACAACAACCGCGGTGTTCACTTTTTTTTATGTGTGTGGCTATATCTTGTTCACTTATGTGCCTCTATTGGTTACTAAATAAATTGTTAAATGAAGTGCATTTTTATTGCCAGCAGCGTGTCTGTACCTGGCACTGTGGAAGCCCCCACAGCACTGGGTGCCGCCACCGCCACAGACGGACTCCAGCAGGCAGCCACGGGTGGAAGTGTTTGGACAAATTGCTAAATACAGCCGTGACAGTGAGCACTGAAAGGGCACAAAGCGTGTTATCTCCTTCTGAGCGAAGTGTTCATGATCCTGACAACTGAGCTTCAAGTGCGAAACAACTACTGCATAGTGAAGCTTCCACAGCACACGGTGCTGCCACTGTCAGCACCCGGCGGTGGCAGCACCATCTGGGGCATTGTCTCCAGACGGACTCCAGCAGGCAGTTAGTAGAGAAAGCGTTTGGACTCCTTGTTAAATACAGCTGTGACAGTGAGCACTGAAAAGCGCATTAAATCCTTCTGAACGGAATGTGTATGATCCTGACTGTATATGCTCCTGTGTATGAGCTCCAAGAACAGCTTGTTCATGCAATCTCAGAGACAAGAGCCACACAGGGTCCTGTACAGAGACTGCCCTGCTTAAATAAGCTGAATGTCGCTGCAGTCTCCAGTCCACATACCCCATAGGTCCCACCACTGCTTTGTGAAAATTATCTTTTTTTTTTTTTTAACAGAATCAGCAGTTCATGCCTGTAGAAAGACCAGAGCTCGGCACAGTTGTCACACACGCACATAAAATTGAGAGCAGAGCTGCAGCGAGACTCTCACAGCTTGCCTTATCTGAAACATAAGCTGTAAACCCTGTTCAAATTACGAGTCCACGGGGTCCCAAAAACATTTGCAACAATACCGCATACCACGGTATCGAGCTTTCCATCACCGCAGGGGAAATTCCTCTACTGCGACAGCCCTATTTAGCGTCCAGCCTCCCGAGCTACTGCTGCAAGACATGATTAAGGTAAGAAAAGATAAGATACGATAAGATAAGATAAGCCTTTATTAGTCCCACAATGGGGAAATTCCAGGATTGCAACAGCACAGGGATAGCAACACTCAGAGCAACAATCAGAAGGCAAGAGAAAAGAACAGCTAGTATACATATGTACATATTACTATAATATATATACAGTATATATACAGTATATATATATATACACACAGTATATATATATATATATATATATATATATATATATATATATATATATATATACAGTGTATATATATATATATATATATGTATATATATATATATATATATATATATATATATATATATATATATATATATATATATAGACACACAGTGTGGAGCATTGTGGTTGGTGAATGTGCAGCAGAAAGAAAGATTCTTGACAGAATTCTGCATACTCCTTTGCCATGATATTTCTGTGAGTGTTTTATCAAGCTGGTGGTGTAAAATTGTAAACTATGGTACCACACAGCAACATACTGAGGCGAGCCCCACAGACAGGCTCCAGTGATGTGACACTCGTTGCTTGTGCTTACAGAAGCAACACAGCATGGTTGAGAGCATAATTGCGCCTTCATTTTATTATTACTAATGTATTGGATCAGTAAATTACTTTTATTCCTTACCGACACCGATCCAGCCATTTTGCCTGGGTCAAACCTGACACCGATACGGCAGATTGGATCATCCCTACTATACAGTAGATTAGTGGTTCTCAACCTTTTCTGGTTGCAACCCCAGACTGACTTAAAAAAATTAAGCAGCATCCATGTGTACACAACAAATTTGCAAGAAAAAAGCTGGCAATTTACAAAAGGGAAAAGCAGCAAATTTATGAGAAATTTTTTTTTGCAAATTTTCAAGAAAAAATGTCAACATTTAGAAGAAAAAAGTACATTTCTGAGAAAATTCAAGCTTAGGAGAAAAAAGCTGCAATTTTAAGAGTAGAAAATTTATAAGGAAAAAAGTTCAAAATTTACGAGAAAAAGCAAATTTATGGGGAAAAGTTGGAGCTGGAGGTAAAAAGCAAAGGAACTCCTTCAATGGCCTGGTTTAAGCTCCCCCCCCCCATTTACAAATTAAGTACCTAATGAAAGCTACAACCCACCTTCAGACGCCTCCTGGAGCTGGAGGACTGTTTCAAGAAGCCATCGGTCCAAAATGTTTGTATCTTTAACCTCAGAACCATGTGTGCATGTAACTGTGAAACACAATCAGCAGCATCATTCTCTCACTGCCAAAGACAAATCAATGTAAATACAATTTCCAGTCTAAAATATGTCATTTTATTTTGAACATGTTACATATATTTTTTCCCCACAACCACCAGGAGATCTCCAGGTTGAGAATCACTGCAATATGTGATAGACAGATATAAGGAAATGGAAAATGAGCTGATGGAGCAGAAAAGTAAGCAACAAGGAACAACGTGTGATGATGGGAAGTGATGAACTTGGAAGCGCCCCTTTACACAGCACAGAGATCGTTAATTGGGTCAGTTTTTGATGTTTGGGATCGTTTAGCAGATCCTTGTCTGTTTTGGACGTAGTCAAAACTTTGAGGAACAGTGGCGACTGTGGGGATCAGTGAAGATCATTGATGGTTCAAAAATTGGCCAGATCTCTCAATGGTCTCTCAGTGATCTCCAGCCCTGTGAAAAGGGGGTGTAATGACTAAAACATCTGCAGCAGTTTCAATATGATCAGTTTCTTGTTTTGTATATCTTGTCTGAAAATTGATCAACTTTCCTTAATATCTTAAAGTCTTAATAAACATGTAGATACCATTTAAGATAATATTTTTTAAAAATGATTTTGAATTTGGGCACATTTGTACAGCACTGGGCCTCTGGGTGGTCATTCCCACAGTAACCTTGAGAGGCGCCCTTGGTATGAGACAAATTGTCCACTTCTGTGTTGCCTTTACCAGCCATAGAAAATCTCAGCATGTCCCCAAAAACCTTGTTAATGTAGCTCATGTATTTTTACCTACATATGTATAAGCACTATGGGATGCTTGGGATTGCATGTGTGGATTGACCTCACATCTTAGAGGGGACAATATGTCTGGACCACCTGTGGATAACAACAAGAAGACAGAGGTACGGCGATAAGGAGCTGAAAGGACTTCCTGACCTCCTGGAGCCCAGGCGGAGGACTGAAGGGTGCGGGGGGAGAGTTATTGTCAATAGGGGGTTTTGACGGTGATATGTGATTCTTCCTTTGTCCTTGACTGTATAAAAGAGAAGGTTTTGACTCAGCTCTCTCTTGTGTTCTTGAGAGATAGCTGGGGATGTGAACATGACATTAAAACCTGAACTGAGGAATGACTCAGTCTTGTATTTCACGCTCCCCACATTGGTGACCAGAGACGTTTGAGAATGCCGGGAAACGATTCCCATGATCCAGACTCGTCGGAGTCTGCCCGAGCGAGTGCCGTCTCCATTAAACTGCCAGAATTCTGGCAGGACAACCCAGACTCGTGGTTCCTCCAGGCTGAGGCACAGTTCACGCTCGCAGGAAAAACGGCGGATGACATTAAGTTTTACCATGTCATCACAAGACTCGACAACCACACAGCTCGATGCGTGCGGAGCCTGGTACAGCAGCCACCCGCTTACAACAAATACGACGAGTTGAAGGCTGCCCTCACCGAGTGTTTCACGCCCTCAGCCGAAGAGAGGGCTAGGAGGCTCCTGGCTATGCACGGCCAGGGAGGGCGCAGACCAGTCGCCCTGATGGAAGACATGCTGCAGCTGAGGGACTCGGACAACGATAACTTCCTATTTCAGCACATCTTCCTAAGCAACCTCCCGACACACATGAGAGGGACCCTCTCCCGCATGCCTTGTGTGACCCAGCGGGACTTCCGTGCGCTGGCCCGAGAGGCGCAGCGGCTCCTCGACTCCTGCGGCGAGCAGACGGCCACAGCGGCAGCGACAGACCTAGGTGCGGCGACCCGAGGCAACCAAGAGCCAGAGACAGCGGAGCCAGCCCCACCATCAATGGCAGCGACACGGCCCCGGCGCAGCGGAGTTGATGGCCTCTGTTATTACCACCGGCGTTTTGCAGAGAAGGCACGCAGGTGTGTGCCACCGTGCAGCTACAAGAGCTCGGGAAACTCCAGAACCGGGATTCGTTAGCAGCTTCGGCTCTCGGTGAAAAAAATAAGCTGCTGTACATCACAGATGCGAGCTCCGGGCGGCACTTCCTCGTAGACACCGGAGCCCAAGTGAGTTTCATCACCCCAACCTATGTCGACCGGTTGGCTGGCCCCCGTGGTGACGGGGCAACGGTGGCGAACGACTCGAGCATCAACACCTACGGAGAAAGGACTTTTTTTTTCTTTTTTTTTTTGGTTACTTATTTGTACCCGTAGGTAGATTTGGTTTGCAGTCTGGTGACAAGCCACCGGCTGCTGGTCGCTGCGTGCGCGAGCGCCCTAAACCTACATGTTTTTGGTATGCGGGAGGAAACCGGAGAAATCCCGGAGTAAACCCGCGCAACACGGGGAGAACATGCAAACTCCACACAGCTCACTGTTGGTCGGGGGCTGGGATCGAACCCACGATCTCATGATCCCCACGGTCCCCCGGCCGAGGGTAAAACTGTGCTGCCACAGTGCTAAACCACTGCGCCACCGTGCAGGACTTTGCTTCTGTCCTTGCACGGTCGCACTTATGAATGGACTTTTATCATAGCAGCGGTGAGCTTCAACATGTTAGGTGCCGATTTTCTGTGCTCACATGGTTTGTTGGTTGATCTTGCCAACAGGCGATTGGTTAATGCACTCTGCAATCTTTTTATTCTATTCCTTGTGCAGCTCGAGTGTCCCCACCACCGGTGCAGACCAACGTCGCCACAGCAGGCGGTAAGTTTAACACACTCCTCACCCAATTTCCAGCGCTCACGGTTCCTACTTTTTCGGCAACAGTTGCGAAACACGGGGTGGAGCATTTTATCACTACAGCGGGCCCCCCCCGTCTTCGCAAAAGCTCGGCGTTTGGATGCTGCTAAACTCTCCATCGCGCGCGAGGAGTTCGCCAGCCTGGAAAGGCTGGGCATTATTTGCCGTTCGAAAAGCCCCTGGGCTTCGCCGCTGTATATGGTCCCTAAAGCTGACGGCTCCTGGAGACCTTGCGGTGATTACCGCAGACTAAACAACGCCACAGCGCATGACCGCTACCCAATCCCACACATTCAGGATTTCTCAGTGCATTTAGCGGGGGCGCGCATTTTTTCTAAAATAGACCTGGTTCGCGGCTACCATCAGGTTCCAGTCCGTCCCGAGGACATTCCTAAAACAGCGGTAATAACCCCTTTTGGACTTTTTGAGTTTTTGCGTATGCCGTTTGGTCTTAAAGGCGCCGCGCAAACATTCCAACGTATGATGGATGCCGTGTTACGCGATCCCCCTTTTGTGTTCGTCTACCTCGACGACATTTTAGTCGCCAGTACTTCAGAAGAAGAACACGAAAAACACCTCCCTTCGGTTTTTCGGAGGTTGGGAGAGCACGGGTTAATAATTAATCCAGCCAAGTGCCAGTTTGGCGTGGCGCAGATCGATTTTTTGGGACACCGTGTCTCCCCAAAAGGGGCAATCCCGCTACCGGATAAGGTGCGCGCAGTGGCAGATTTTCCCCGACCACAAACGGTCAAATCATTGCAGGAGTTTTTAGGAATGGTAAATTTTTATAACCGTTTCCTACCCCACGCAGCGCAGCTCATGCAGCCATTATACGCCGTGCTCAAAAAACAAAAACCCTCCAACCCTATCGAGTGGTCTCCGGAGCGGGAGCGCGCATTCGCAGAGGTAAAAAAAGCCCTGACTGACGCCGCGCTCCTAGCTCATCCTGATCCATCGGCCCGAATAGCACTCACTACCAACGCATCAGATTTGGCCATAGGGGCGGTCGTGGAACAGCATGTTGCCGGCGTTTGGCAGCCGCTGGCATTTTTCAGCAGATCCTTGAATGAAGCCGAGCAGAAATACAGCACGTTTGACAGGGAGCTGTTAGCGCTCCATTTGGCCATCCGCCATTTCCAGTTTTGGCTGGAAGGTCGGCGTTTCACTGCTTTTGTCGACCATAAGCCGCTCACTTTTGCGATGTCCAAAATTTCAGAACCGTGATCGGGCCGGCAACAGAGGCAACTGCCTGCAATTTCGGAGTTTACCACTGATATTCAGCACGTAGCGGGTAAACTCAGCGTAGTGGCAGACTGCTTCTCTCGCGCGGTCACAGCACCGGTGCGCGTGGAGGCAGATTATACTACAGCAGCCGCAGGGCAAAATAGCAGCGCGGAAGCGCACGCGGCCCCAGTTCACGTGGGGATAGATTACGCAGCCATGGCAGCGGAACAGGGTAGTGATGCGGACGTGCGCGCACTCCTGTCTGGACCAACAGGGTTAAGGCTGGAGAGCAGGTGTTTGCAAACCGGTATGCCCCCACTAATCTGCAATGTATCGACTGGGCGACCGCGCCCGGTAGTCCCGGCCGCGTGGCGCCACCACGTTTTTGACTCGGTTCACTCCCTGGCGCACCCAGGAGTGCGCGCTTCTGTGAAAATGGTAGCGGAGAAGTTTGTTTGGCCGAGCCTGCGCAAGCACGTGAAAGAGTGGGCATGAACCTGCATGGCTTGCCAACGGGCCAAAATTCACAGACACACAAAAGCTCCCTTAGAACCGTTTCACATTCCGGCCAAGAGATTCGATCACGTGCATGTCGACCTCGTGGGCCCCCTACCGTTGTCGCAGGGGTTCACACATCTTTTGACAATGGTGGACCGAACCACACGTTGGCCGGAAGTGGTCCCACTGGCATCGACCACAGCTGCAGAGGTGGCTTGCGTTTTTTTGACGGCCTGGGTAGCACGTTTCAGGGTTCCGTCGGATATTACGTCCGACAGAGGTCCTCAATTTGTCTGAGCTCTGGTCAGCGATGGCCAGCAGCTTAGGAGCGAAAATTCATCCCACTACCGCTTATCACCTCCAGGCTAATGGTTTATGCGAGCGTTTTATTAGGTCTTTGAAGGCAGCCCTCAGAGCGTCGCTTACGGATGCAGATTAGGTAAACAAACTACCATGGGTTTTATTGGGGTTGCATTCTGCGCCCAAAGAGGATTTAAATGCCTCTCCAGCCGAGTTAGTTTTTGCACAACCTCTCAGGCTGCCCGGTGAATTCCTGCCAGAGCATCCGGAGCCAGGGCGCCCCCCGGCTCTGGGGCCACTGATTGACACGGGAGCAGACACGCTCCCGGGCCCCGTTCATCACACTTTTCCGCGTGTTTTTGTTCCCAAAGCTTTGAAAAATGCCGAATTTGTTTTTGTCAAGCACGAGGCTCTGAGACCGACCCTCCGCCCGCCATATGACGGTCCGTATAGGGTGCTGGAATCAGGTGATAAGCATTTTGTGCTAGATTTGGGAGACAGAAAAGAGGCAGTTAGTATCGACAGACTAAAGCCTGCTTTTGTGATGAACGACGAGTCTGTACCCGTGGTGAGGGCACCTCAACGTGGTAGACCCCCCAGGGAACACGTCCCTGAGCTCCTGCAGGGATCAAATAACCACTCTCTTCTTCAGTCTGCAGATTCTTTGCAGGACGGCGCCGCAAGGACGGCGAGACCTGCTTACAGCAGATTTGGAAGACGTTTGAAGCCCAGACGGCGTACAGACTGAATTTTAATGTGATCATGTGGTATAGACTATGCTATGGATGTTATCACTGATTTTTGATATGATCATGTGGTATAGACTATGCTATTGAGGTTATCATGCTTTATTAACTCTGATATATTGCCCATTCTTCGATGTTTGGGGGGGGGGGGGTTATGTAGCTCATATATTTTTACCTACATATGTATAAGCACTATGGGATGCTTGTGATTGCATGTGTGGATTGACCTCACGTCTTAGAGGGGACAATATGTCTGGACCGCCTGTGGATAACAACAAGAAGACGGAGGTACGGCGATAAGGAGCTAAAAGGACTTCCTGACCTCCTGGAGCCCAGGCGGAGGACTGAAGGGTGCGGGGGGAGAGTTATTGTCAATAGGGGGTTTTGACGGTGATATGTGATTCTTCCTTTGTCCTTGACTGTATAAAAGAGAAGGTTTTGACTCAGCTCTCTCTTGTGTTCTTGAGAGATAGCTGGGGATGTGAACATGACATTAAAACCTGAACTGAGGAATGACTCAGTCTTGTATTTCACGCTCCCCACATTGGTGACCAGAGACGTTTGAGAATGCCGGGAAACGATTCCCATGATCCAGACTCGTCGGAGTCTGCCCGAGCGAGTGCCGTCTCCATTAAACTGCCAGAATTCTGGCAGGACAACCCAGACTCGTGGTTCCTCCAGGCTGAGGCACAGTTCACGCTCGCAGGAAAAACGGCGGATGACATTAAGTTTTACCATGTCATCACAAGACTCGACAACCACACAGCTCGATGCGTGCGGAGCCTGGTACAGCAGCCACCCGCTTACAACAAATACGACGAGTTGAAGGCTGCCCTCACCGAGTGTTTCACGCCCTCAGCCGAAGAGAGGGCTAGGAGGCTCCTGGCTATGCACGGCCAGGGAGGGCGCAGACCAGTCGCCCTGATGGAAGACATGCTGCAGCTGAGGGACTCGGACAACGATAACTTCCTATTTCAGCACATCTTCCTAAGCAACCTCCCGACACACATGAGAGGGACCCTCTCCCGCATGCCTTGTGTGACCCAGCGGGACTTCCGTGCGCTGGCCCGAGAGGCGCAGCGGCTCCTCGACTCCTGCGGCGAGCAGACGGCCACAGCGGCAGCGACAGACCTAGGTGCGGCGACCCGAGGCAACCAAGAGCCAGAGACAGCGGAGCCAGCCCCACCATCAATGGCAGCGACACGGCCCCGGCGCAGCGGAGGAGATGGCCTCTGTTATTACCACCGGCATTTTGCAGAGAAGGCACGCAGGTGTGTGCCACCGTGCAGCTACAAGAGCTCGGGAAACTCCAGAACCGGGATTCGTTAGCAGCTTCGGCTCTCGGTGAAAAAAATAAGCTGCTGTACATCACAGATGCGAGCTTCGGGCGGCACTTCCTCGTAGACACCGGAGCCCAAGTGAGTTTCATCACCCCAACCTATGTCGACCGGTTGGCTGGCCCCCGTGGTGACGGGGCAACGGTGGCGAACGACTCGAGCATCAACACCTACGGAGAAAGGACTTTTTTTTTTTTTTTTTTTTTTGGTTACTTATTTGTACCCGTAGGTAGATTTGGTTTGCAGTCTGGTGACAAGCCACCGGCTGCTGGTCGCTGCGTGCGCGAGCGCCCTAAACCTACATGTTTTTGGTATGCGGGAGGAAACCGGAGAAATCCCGGAGTAAACCCGCGCAACACGGGGAGAACATGCAAACTCCACACAGCTCACTGTTGGTCGGGGGCTGGGATCGAACCCACGATCTCATGATCCCCGCGGTCCCCTGGCCGAGGGTAAAACTGTGCTGCCACAGTGCTAAACCACTGCGCCACCGTGCAGGACTTTGCTTCTGTCCTTGCACGGTCGCACTTATGAATGGACTTTTATCATAGCAGCGGTGACTTCAACATGTTAGGTGCCGATTTTCTGTGCTCACATGGTTTGTTGGTTGATCTTGCCAACAGGCGATTGGTTAATGCACTCTGCAATCTTTTTATTCTACTCCTTGTGCAGCTCGAGTGTCCCCACCACCGGTGCAGACCAACGTCGCCACAGCAGGCGGTAAGTTTAACACACTCCTCACCCAATTTCCAGCGCTCACGGTTCCTACTTTTTCGGCAACAGTTGCGAAACACGGGGTGGAGCATTTTATCACTACAGCGGGCCCCCCCCGTCTTCGCAAAAGCTCGGCGTTTGGATGCTGCTAAACTCTCCATCGCGCGCGAGGAGTTCGCCAGCCTGGAAAGGCTGGGCATTATTTGCCGTTCGAAAAGCCCCTGGGCTTCGCCGCTGTATATGGTCCCTAAAGCTGACGGCTCCTGGAGACCTTGCGGTGATTACCGCAGACTAAACAACGCCACAGCGCATGACCGCTACCCAATCCCACACATTCAGGATTTCTCAGTGCATTTAGCGGGGGCGCGCATTTTTTCTAAAATAGACCTGGTTCGCGGCTACCATCAGGTTCCAGTCCGTCCCGAGGACATTCCTAAAACAGCGGTAATAACCCCTTTTGGACTTTTTGAGTTTTTGCGTATGCCGTTTGGTCTTAAAGGCGCCGCGCAAACATTCCAACGTATGATGGATGCCGTGTTACGCGATCCCCCTTTTGTGTTCGTCTACCTCGACGACATTTTAGTCGCCAGTACTTCAGAAGAAGAACACGAAAAACACCTCCCTTCGGTATTTCGGAGGTTGGGAGAGCACGGGTTAATAATTAATCCAGCCAAGTGCCAGTTTGGCGTGGCGCAGATCGATTTTTTGGGACACCGTGTCTCCCCAAAAGGGGCAATCCCGCTACCGGATAAGGTGCGCGCAGTGGCAGATTTTCCCCGACCACAAACGGTCAAATCATTGCAGGAGTTTTTAGGAATGGTAAATTTTTATAACCGTTTCCTACCCCACGCAGCGCAGCTCATGCAGCCATTATACGCCGTGCTCAAAAAACAAAAACCCTCCAACCCTATCGAGTGGTCTCCGGAGCGGGAGCGCGCATTCGCAGAGGTAAAAAAAGCCCTGACTGACGCCGCGCTCCTAGCTCATCCTGATCCATCGGCCCGAATAGCACTCACTACCAACGCATCAGATTTGGCCATAGGGGCGGTCGTGGAACAGCATGTTGCCGGGGTTTGGCAGCCGCTGGCATTTTTCAGCAGATCCTTGAATGAAGCCGAGCAGAAATACAGCACGTTTGACAGGGAGCTGTTAGCGCTCCATTTGGCCATCCGCCATTTCCAGTTTTGGCTGGAAGGTCGGCGTTTCACTGCTTTTGTCGACCATAAGCCGCTCACTTTTGCGATGTCCAAAATTTCAGAACCGTGATCGGGCCGGCAACAGAGGCAACTGCCTGCAATTTCGGAGTTTACCACTGATATTCAGCACGTAGCGGGTAAACTCAGCGTAGTGGCAGACTGCTTCTCTCACGCAGTCACAGCACCGGTGCGCGTGGAGGCAGATTATACTACAGCAGCCGCAGGGCAAAATAGCAGCGCGGAAGCGCACGCGGCCCCAGTTCACGTGGGGATAGATTACGCAGCCATGGCAGCGGAACAGGGTAGTGATGCGGACGTGCGCGCACTCCTGTCTGGACCAACAGGGTTAAGGCTGGAGAGCAGGTGTTTGCAAACCGGTATGCCCCCACTAATTTGCAATGTATCGACTGGGCGACCGCGCCCGGTAGTCCCGGCCGCGTGGCGCCACCACGTTTTTGACTCGGTTCACTCCCTGGCGCACCCAGGAGTGCGCGCTTCTGTGAAAATGGTAGCGGAGAAGTTTGTTTGGCCGAGCCTGCGCAAGCACGTGAAAGAGTGGGCATGAACCTGCATGGCTTGCCAACGGGCCAAAATTCACAGACACACAAAAGCTCCCTTAGAACCGTTCCACATTCCGGCCAAGAGATTCGATCACGTGCATGTCGACCTCGTGGGCCCCCTACCGTTGTCGCAGGGGTTCACACATCTTTTGACAATGGTGGACCGAACCACACGTTGGCCGGAAGTGGTCCCACTGGCATCGACCACAGCTGCAGAGGTGGCTTGCGTTTTTTTGACGGCCTGGGTAGCACGTTTCAGGGTTCCGTCGGATATTACGTCCGACAGAGGTCCTCAATTTGTCTGAACTCTGGTCAGCGATGGCCAGCAGCTTAGGAGCGAAAATTCATCCCACTACCGCTTATCACCCCCAGGCTAATGGTTTATGCGAGCGTTTTATTAGGTCTTTGAAGGCAGCCCTCAGAGCGTCGCTTACGGATGCAGATTAGGTAAACAAACTACCATGGGTTTTATTGGGGTTGCATTCTGCGCCCAAAGAGGATTTAAATGCCTCTCCAGCCGAGTTAGTTTTTGCACAACCTCTCAGGCTGCCCGGTGAATTCCTGCCAGAGCATCCGGAGCCAGGGCGCCCCCCGGCTCTGGGGCCACTGATTGACACGGGAGCAGACACGCTCCCGGGCCCCGTTCATCACACTTTTCCGCGTGTTTTTGTTCCCAAAGCTTTGAAAAATGCCGAATTTGTTTTTGTCAAGCACGAGGCTCTGAGACCGACCCTCCGCCCGCCATATGACGGTCCGTATAGGGTGCTGGAATCAGGTGATAAGCATTTTGTGCTAGATTTGGGAGACAGAAAAGAGGCAGTTAGTATCGACAGACTAAAGCCTGCTTTTGTGATGAACGACGAGTCTGTACCCGTGGTGAGGGCACCTCAACGTGGTAGACCCCCCAGGGAACACGTCCCTGAGCTCCTGCAGGGATCAAATAACCACTCTCTTCTTCAGTCTGCAGATTCTTTGCAGGACGGCGCCGCAAGGACGGCGAGACCTGCTTACAGCAGATTTGGAAGACGTTTGAAGCCCAGACGGCGTACAGACTGAATTTTAATGTGATCATGTGGTATAGACTATGCTATGGATGTTATCACTGATTTTTGATATGATCATGTGGTATAGACTATGCTATTGAGGTTATCATGCTTTATTAACTCTGATATATTGCCCATTCTTCGATGTTTGGGGGGGGGGGGGGTTATGTAGCTCATGTATTTTTACCTACATATGTATAAGCACTATGGGATGCTTGTGATTGCATGTGTGGATTGACCTCACGTCTTAGAGGGGACAATATGTCTGGACGCCCAGACAGCCAAAAAGCCCAGCAGAGGATGTTCTTCCTGCGGCAGCTGAGGAAGCTCAAGCTACCCACCAAGATGTTAGTGCAGTTCTACACAGCCATCATCGAGTCCATCCTCACCACCTCCATAACCGTGTGGTACGCAGGAGCCACTGCCAGGGACAGACTAAGGCTGCAGCGCGTCGTGCGCACTGCTGAGAAGGTGATCGGCTGCAAGCTCCCATCTCTCCAGGATCTGTACATCTCCAGGACCCGGAGGCGTGCTGGCCGGATCATAGCCGATCCCTCACACCCTGGTCACGTACTGTTTGCCCCCCTCCCCTCTGGTAGAAGACTTCGGTCCATCCAGACTAAAACCTCCCGTCACATGAACAGCTTCTTCCCCTCTGCCATTAGACTGCTGAACACTAAGTGACTCTCGTGCACCATGTACAGCAGCTCAACCAGACTCATGTCAATCATCACTGTTTTCTTCCTGCATTACCGACTGCACTATATAGTTCTCCACAGTATCTGCTGCTGGCTAATATATATTTTAACTGTTGACCAGTATCACTTAATCTTATCCTACACTTTATTACATGTATAGTTTATTTCTCTTATCTTATCATGTTTAATGTTGCTGCATTGTACCGAGACAAATTCCTAGTTTGTGTACTACATGAACAATGGCAATAAACCTGATTCTGATTCTGATTCTGATTCTGATTCTGGACCGCCTGTGGATAACAACAAGAAGACGGAGGTACGGCGATAAGGAGCTAAAAGGACTTCCTGACCTCCTGGAGCCCAGGCGGAGGACTGAAGGGCGCGGGGGGAGAGATATTGTCAATAGGGGGTTTTGACGGTGATATGTGATTCTTCCTTTGTCCTTGACTGTATAAAAGAGAAGGTTTTGACTCAGCTCTCTCTCTTGTGTTCTTGAGAGATAGCTGGGGATGTGAACATGACATTAAAACCTGAACTGAGAAATGATTCAGTCTTGTTATTTCACGCTCCCCACAGTTAACTTTTTTACTTCTGCCTATATGAACACTCATTAGTGCACAGTAAAATGGGGTTTGAGTCTCTCATATAGCTCACTATATGCCTTTTCCTTTGCCTTTGCCACCTCTCTCGTTGCCATGCACCTAGATACCAAATACTCCTGTCTGCTGAGAGAGGCAATGAAAGTATTTATTTAAACTGGCAATAATCCCTGTTGGACCCCCCACTGTGGGAATTCAGCCTTGGGTGCAGGTGAGGGTTTCAAACAGCAGAGTCACTGGCCGGAAGCAACCAGAGGTAGGTTTACTGCCCTCCTATCGAGTATCCCAGTGTTCGACTAGTAGACAGTTAGCTAACACGTGTGGTGTAGGCCTCAATGATGACAAGACGTTTCCTTTTATCTCGTTTATTGAAGCTACCCCACAAGGAACTCAACGTGATGTACACTCGTCTTTAGGGTTTTACATCCGTTTACATTTGTTCCTACATCCGTGTAAAACTGCAACAAAGTAAACATATACACGCCGTCAATGATATGGTCACCGTATTTAGCTTAGCACATATTAGCGTTAGCTCTAGCTTAGCTCGGTAACAATGATGGCAACAGACTAGTCAGATCGCTTAAAATACACCAATGCAACCATGCAGTTCTCATTGTAGCTGTTAACACTGTCAAACCATGCACATACTCACAGACTAATGATGTCCAAGGCGCCGATAATTTAACATCAACAGCGCTCGTACAATGAGTGGCGTTCTGCTCCGTTCTCCGTTATATCATTACTGCGCATGTGCAGTACTTTGTGTCTCCGTTCAAAACGATGCTTTCCCTACACCACTAGAGGGAGCCAAACTCCCTTACATGAAATGCTGTAATAAGAACTCTTAACTTGATACGTGGGGGCAGCATACTCCCCGTCTGGTGCAATAACATTGTACCACTATTTAGCCTTACAACATTTGAGATTGAGATTGAGATTCAACTTTATTGTCATTACACATGTATGAATACAAGGTAACGAAATGTGACTTGGCATTTGGGCACACTCTGCAGAGCGCGTCCAAGGTCGGGGCAGCCGCTAGGCGCCAGTCAAACAACAGTGCATAACAATGTTAATAAATATCATTATCTGTTATTCCCTTTCTGCTATCAGTAAAACCATTTCTGTAATTGGTCTCAGAAACACTTTAACAGTCCCATCTCTTATTATCTTCACCTCCGCTTTTCGTACTTTATTGTCCCTTCCGTGAAATGTCTTCACAATCCGCTCCATGGGCCAGTCATTTCTGTGTGCTTGTCCATCCTTGAGCAAAACGACATCTCCAACATTGATGTTCAGTTTCTCATCAGTCCATTTTCTTCGGCTCTGAAGAGTCACAAGATACTCTTGTCTGTGGTTGGATTGTGCTAACATCTTTTGTGCGTTTGTCGGGATGTCAACAGCTTCTTCTGGTGTGGCTGTGGAGGCTAATCCATCATCTACATAGAAATGTCTCATTATGAACTGTGTTATGTCGTGTCCATGCTCTTTCTCACCTTCAGCTGCAGCACGTCTCATGCGGTAAACAGCCATGGCTGGAGAAGGGCTATTGCCGAACACATGCACTTTCTTTCTGCAGTCTCTTACTTCTTTGTCCATGAAGTCAATAAAAACTTGATCTTCTATTGACAGCGCTGGTTTATCGTCGTCCTTTGGTTTATCAAAGACTGTGTTTCCTAAGTGGTCCGTGTCTCTCTCACCCTGCAAGGCATACGGTAGTATGCTGTTGGGGTGTGAGGTGGAGTAACCTGAAACCTCTTTGACAAGAAATGTGTTTGGGCATGGGCTGAGGGATGATGCACGACCATTGTAAAGCACTTGTGTCTTCAGCACGTTAACAGTCGAAGGCTTGTGTGTTGTCTCTGAACACGTTTCTCCCACAATAACCCATCCCAAGTCCAAGCGCTGTGCATAGGGAGTACTGTGGGGCCCATTTATTTGTTCCCTCACCTTGTGTACCTGTAGGATGTCTCTTCCCAGCAGTAGGAGGATGGGAGCATGTTCATCTGCAGGTGGAATCTTGTCTGCGACCTTTCTCAGGTGTGGATGCACAAGTGCGTCCTTTGGAGATGGGATCTTCCTCCTGTCATCGGGGATCATGTCACACTCGATCAAGTTTGGAAGCTGGAGCTGTACTTTTCCATCCATTGATTCTATCATGAAGTTTGGAGCTCTCCGCCCCCAAACCGTAGTAGCCCCTGAGCACGTTTTCAGTGTGTAAGGGTCGGAAGGTGCTCTAATGTTGAACAGCTGGAAAAACTCTGATTTAGCGAGTGATCTGTTGCTTTGTTCATCGAGCACTGCATACATTTTCTGGGCTTCTTCTCTGTGTCCTGCAGGATAAACTAACACAGGGCTAATTTTTGAGCAGGATCGTGGGTTTTCTGCATTACCGTAAACTTCTGTGCATCTAGACGTGACTAGTGTGCCCTCATAATCATGGTGCTCCCCGCCATGATCCGTCTCAGCTTCCTGAGGCTCCATGGGAGGAGGAGAGGGGTCAGGATGTAGTGCTGTTACATGTCTATTACTACCACAGTCAGAGCACTGGATTAACTGTCTACAGTCTTTTGCCAGATGCTGAGTGGAGCCACAACACTTAAAGCAGATGTGATTCTCTCTCAAGAACAGTTTGCGTTCTTCTATTGGTTTTGCTCTAAACATTTTACATTTCTTTAATGGGTGTGGCCTTCTGTGTATGGGACATTGTTTATCTGGGCTTTCTGTTCTTTCACGTGTGTGGTTACCTGTAGCTGCGGGTGAAGCTGGTGGGATGTCTGTTTTGTGGACACTGATGAGGTGCTCACTGGCGAACTTGGGGGCCTTTTCAACTCTGGTGCTCATGTGGGCCGGTGGAGAGAAACTGAAACTTGGGTCGTTTCTTATTTTGGCTTGTCGTCTGACGTAGCTGGAAAAAAAGCTGAAAGGAGGAAAGGCGACTTTGTGTGTTTCTTTGTATTTGGCGCCTGCTGCAATCCACTTCTCCTGTAGGCTGTAGGGCAGTTTCTCAACAACAGGATTCACTCCACGGGCTGTGTCCAGGTATGCGAGCCCAGGTAGGTATCCGCCATCCTTTGCACATTCGAGCTCCTGTAGAACGTCACCAAGTTCTCTCAGCTTGAGTGCATCTTTGTCGCTGATTTTGGGAAAATCATCAAGCTTTTTTAGCAGTGCATATTGCTTCAGGTGACCCATAACACTCTTCTAGCCTTTCCCAGACTAAGTTAAGGGCTGCTTTTGGGTTGAAGACATGTGCAGAGCGGATCCTCTTTGCTTGTTTTGCTGATTCTGTGCCGAGCCATTTTATCATCAGATCCAATTGCTCGTGGTGTGAGAGGCTGAGGTCTTGTATGGCGTTCTGGAAGGATGCTTTCCATGCCCAATAATTCTCTGGGAGGTCATCAAACTGTAGGAGTCCCATGCTCAACATCTCTCGGCGTGTGAGATATTTGGTCAGATCCTGAATGCTTTGTGCTTCGGCATAATGTGTTGCGGGGGCATAATAGGGTCGTAACGTCGGGGGACTAATTGTCTCTGCAGCTCCATGCTCCTCCATGTTGGCGCTGACCCTGCTCTTACCATCTACAGCATTAGATGAGATGAATGGTACATTTGTGGCCATTTCAAACTGTTCACACTGGATCTTAGAGGGGGTGGCTGAATCAGTTTTAAATGGAGTTTCCTCAAAGCGCATATTAAGGTGCTTCTGTACATACTCAGATGTGTGTTGTGCTGAGCCAACTGGCAAGTCCATTAATGCTTGGCTGAATTCACTTCTTGCACATTCCTCTGCTTCTTCATAGGCTGCGGCTTCAGCTTCTGCAGCTGCAACGGCCTTCTGATGGTTCAAAATGTGCATTTGTGCTTCAAGATTAGCTTTCTGCGTGATGAGGGCTGCTTCTTTCTCTGAATAAGCTAATTCAGCTCGTGCAGCATCTGCTTTGGCTCTAGCTCTTATGGCTGAGGAGGTAGCTGAAGAAGCCTTGCTTGACTTGAATCTACGTGAGCATAATGAGCTAGCTCGTGCAGCTGTAGCCAAGGGAGCTGTGTGTCCCGTCTCCATAACTCCACTTCTGAGTTGAGGATTTGGCTGGTGCTGCTCTCCTGCCCTGAGGCTCATTTGCTGCTTGTTGTTGTTTATCGGGCCCGCCGCGCTGTTAGTCTTTTTACTTTACTGCCCTCCTATCGAGTATCCCAGTGTTCGACTAGTAGGCAGCTAGCTAACACGTGTGGTGTAGGCCTCAATGATGACAAGACGTTTCCTTTTATCTCGTTTATTGAAGCTACCCCACAAGGAACTCAACGTGATGTACACTCGTCTTTAGCGTTTTACATCCGTTTACATTTGTTCCTACATCCGTGTAAAACTGCAACAAAGTAAACATATACATGCCGTCAATGATATGGTCACCGTATTTAGCTTAGCACATATTAGCGTTAGCCCTAGCTTAGCTCGGTAACAATGATGGCAACAGACTAGTCAGATCGCTTAAAATACACCAATGCAACCATGCAGTTCTCATTGTAGCTGTTAACACTGTCAAACCATGCACATACTCACAGACTAATGATGTCCAAGGCGCCGATAATTTAACATCAACAGCGCTCGTACAATGAGTGGCGTTCTGCTCCGTTCTCCGTTATATCATTACTGCGCATGTGCAGTACTTTGTGTCTCAGTTCAAAACGATGCTTTCCCTACACCACTAGAGGGAGCCAAACTCCCTTACATGAAATGCTGTAATGGGAACTCTTAACTTGATACGTGGGGGCAGCATAGTAGGAGTTCATTTTCACAAGGAAGAGGTAGGTATTGACCAACCACAGAGTCAAGGTTTACCACGTGATGATCCCACAACCAACTGCTCTTAGACTGGAGCTTTTATACAGGTTTCAACAATTACTTGCAGGTGTGGGTGATCAACCAACTGCAGACAATCATCCTCCTTGGCCCTGATGAGAGAGGTTATGAAACAACACAGATCTATAGCAACTACTAGATGGTGCACGCTCACCTGATCCACTATTGCTTTTTATCTCATAATTTCTCACCTCATTTCTCTTCAGTTTGTGCCTTTTTCTGATAAATTAGTGAACTTCATCTAGACAGTGACCCAGGTTTGTTTTATATGTTTTTTGTTTTCTTTATCTTAAAGGTTTGAACTCTTCCCCATGACTAAAACAGGAACACCCAAACAGTCTGACATAGCCTCCCTAAAATATATTATATACCCAATTAATCCACTCACCTGTTCCCAATTAACCTGTTCACCTGTGGAATGTTCCACAAACATGTTTTTTTGTCCCAGTTTTTTTTTTCAATTAATATTTATTGATACTAAACTCAAATGGACAATGAACTCATGGTAAAGCAACAACTTACTGGGTTCTCTTTCTATGTAAAACCACAACTATCTGGTTTCAATGATGTTAATGTTTCATATATATTGTATACATACTGCCTTCTGTATATGTACATAAGTACACCCATAGAGTACTGGTGCATCTCAATATATTAGAATGTCATCGAAAAGTTGATTTATTTCAATAATTCAATTCAAAAAAGTGAAACTCATATTATATAGATTCATTACACACAGACTGACATATTTCAAGTGTTTATTTCTTTTAATTCTGATGATTATGGCTTATAGCTTATGAAAACCCCAAATTCAGTTTCTCAAAAAATTAGAATATTACATAAAATTAATTAAAAAACACATTTTTAATAGAAATGTTGGCCAACTGAACAGTCTGTCCATGTACCACTCAATACATGGTTAGGGCTCCTTTTGCATCATTACTGCACCAATGCAGCATGGAGGTGATCAGCCTGTGGTTCTGCTGAGGTGTCATGAAGGTCCAGGTTGCTTTGATAGTGACCTTCAGCTCATCTGCATTGCTGGGTCTGGTGTCTCTCATCTTCATCTTGACAGTCCTCCATAGATTCTCTATGGGGTTTAGGTCAGGAGAGTTTGCTGGCTAATCAAACACAGTGATTTCATGGTCATTAAACCAGGTATTTGAACTTTTGGCAGTGTGGGCAGGTGCCAAGTCCTGCTGGAAAATGAAATCAGCATCTCCATAAAGCTTGTCAACAGAGGGAAGCATGAAGTGCTCTAAAATTTCCTGTTAGATGGCTGCACTGACTTTGGAGTTGATTAAACAGTGGAAAAACACCAGTAGATGACATGGCTCCACATATCATCATTGACTGTGGAAACTTCACACTGGACCTCAAGCAATTTGGACTCCGTGCCTGTTCACTCTTCCTCCAGACTCTGGGACCTTGATTTCCAAGTGACAGGACTTGGCTCCTGATTTGGGGAGCCTTGTCCTCTGCTGGTGTTGGTCCACTGTCTTTTATCAAGACCAAAGTCAATGCAGCTGTCATTCATTCATTCATCTTCTTCCGCTTAATCCTTTTCGGGTCGCGGGGGGGCTGGAGCCTATCCCAGCATCCTTGGGCGAGAGGCAGGGTCCACCCTGGACAGATCGCCAGTCCATCACAGGGCAACACAGAGAGACAGACAACCATTCACTCTCACAGTCACACCTAAGGACAATTTAGAATCCCCAGTTTGATGCCAATTAACCTAACTTGCATGTTTTTGGCATGTGGGAGGAAACCAGAGAAAGCCCGGAGTAAAGCCATGCAGACACGGGGAGAACATGCAAACTCCACACAGATCACTGTTGGTCGGGGGCTGGGATCGAACCCAGGATCCCCTGGCCAAGGGTGAGTTGCTGTGCTGCCGCAGTGCTAACCACTCTGCCACCGTGCCTCATGCTTCCCTCTGCTGACAAGCTTTATGGAGAAGCTGATTTCATTTTCCAGCAGGACTTGTCACCCCCCCACACTGCTGCCAAAAGTACCAAAGCCTGGTTTAATGACCATGGTATCACCAAATTTTACTGGCCAGCCAACTCTCCTGACCTAAACCCCATCCAGAATCTATGAAGTATCGTCAACAGGGAGATGAGAGACACCAGACCCAACAATGCAGATGAGCTGAAGGTCACTACCGAAGCAACCTGGACCTCCATAACACCTCAGCAGTAACACAGGCTGATCACCTTCATGCCACAGTGATGAAGTATTAATTCATGCAAAAGGAGCCCTGACCAAGTATTGAGTGTGCATGGAAATACTTTTAGTCGGCAAACATTTATATTTAAAAAAAACATTTTTTTAAAATTGATCTTATGTAATATTCTCATTTTTTAAGAAACTGATTTTTGGGTTTTCATGAGCTGCAAGCCATAACCATCAAAATAAAAAAAAATCAACACTTGAAATATATCACTCTGTTTGTAATGAATCTATATAAAATATGAGTTTCATTTTATGAATTGAATTCCTGAAATCAATCAAATTTTGACGATATTCTAATTTAGTGAGATGCACCTGGACACACACACTAGTAAAGTTTAAACACACACACACACACACAGAACACAGACATTGCTATGGCTGGACTTCAGTTCCTAACAGGAAAGGGGCGAGACTTTCAAAAGAAAATGCATAGATTGTAAAATTCAACCCAGCGTGTCACAATCAGAATCACCACAGTTCAGCAGAAGAGGCTGAATTTGGAGTTTTGTCAAAGAGTTTGGTCCTTCACGATAAGACAAAATAGTGTGTGTGTGTGTGTGTGTTGGGGGGGAGGTCTGGGTCTGTGTGTGTGTGTGTGTGTGTGTGTGTGTGTGTGTGTGTGTGTGTGTGTGTGTGTGTGCGCTCAGCATCCCTCTGATGTTGCTAACGGCGGTTTCTGGCCGCGGGCTAAACTCATCCAACTCACACCAGGGACGGTGTGAATGGAGGATGATTGACGGCTCCCGTCAGGACGCCGCCTGCTGCTGTCATCTTCAATATGGCAGCGGACCGTGGTTCCTCTTCAGCAGCTCGTTAACAGAGCTAAGAAGACGACCGAAACACGCTAGTGCTGACATCATTACAACAATGACACAACAGGGACCAGGTTAGACCGGGTCAGGGACCAGGTGAACCCAGATCAAACCCTGTCCAGAGGAGCATTTTAGTGCAGGTGTGACCGGGACAGTAACACACTTGTTCACACGTGTGTGTGTGTGTGTGTGTGTGTGTGTGTGTGTGTGTGTGTGTGTGTGTGCACTGCCGTCACTCATGTTCATCCATCCTGACAGCTTTCAGCGATCGTTCCGATGATTGTCTGAGCGCCGCCACTGCTCTCTGCAGATGTGCCGCTGCTTTGATTTTGACTTCCTGTGATTGACACCTCCAGACTGATAAACAGCTTCTTCCTCTGGACCATCCCAACCGCAAACAGTCAGAGGCCCCGCCCCCCTCCCTCTGAACCGCTCAGAACTGAGGACGGTTTAATTATGGCTGTAACTCACCAGTCTTTGCACTCCTCCCTTTCATCTATACTGACCCATGTGTGAAACCACTACTGTGTATATTGTCCATAATCCTTGGGCCATTTTACTCAGTTGTGTGTCTGCACTCTTATGTACATAGTTCCATCCATGAAGCCACTACCGTACCTGTGTATATTTCCATAATCCTGGGCTATTTTATTTCAGTGGTGTGTTTAATTGAGTGTTGTGTAACCGTGTTTTATCTAATTCTTCTCTCTTTATTGCGCAGCAGCCTGGTGGAGCGCCCACAGTTTGGTTGTGCTGTACAACTGTACAGTGACAATAAAGCCTTTTCTATTGTCAGACGGCTGCTGCTGTCAGGCTCACACCTACAACATGTTAGCATGTTAGCACGTTAACCGTGACCGCTCCATGTCAGAGCGCTGACACGAGAGGTGGGCGGAGCCCTGACAGACCGGACCTGTGGTTGTGTTCCAGGGTTGGGTGGTGGAGGGAGTCCCTCAGAGTCATCTCCAGGCCGTGAGTCTGCAGCAGGTTGGAATGATGCCGCAGCATGTTGGTGAGAACACACAGGAAGTGACATCACACGTTAAACTTAGAAATACCTTTCCAAATCAAACTTTCAGTTTGGATGCAGTTACTCTTTCTCTTAATAGCTCTGTGAGGAACCTTGGAATTATTTTTGATCAAGATCTGTCTTTCAATTCACATATTACATAATCATACCATGTAGGATAACTAAGTAGATGGTTATGCTGTTTCATTCCATCTAGCTACAATGCTCCGCACTGTGTGTCTATATATTTATATTTATATGTACATATGTATACTCGCTGCTCTTGGTTTTTTTTCTTGCCTTCTGATTGTTGCTCTGAGTGTTGCTATCCCTGTGCTGTTGCAATCCTGGAATTTCCCCATTGTGGTGTGGGGAGCCTTGAATAACGAAACCGAATTGCATTTAATTCCAGTTTATTTCAAGTAATCATTCCCACTGTCTGCTCTCATTCCTGAGCAGTGAACAAAGAGGGAGAACACACCAAAGTTCTCCCTTTTAAACATTCTCACATCAAACCATCTCCCTCGCAGGGGAAATCACACATCTCTACCAAAATCCCTTTATTCACATTCATCAACCTTTTATTTACATAACTCCCCCTTCTCTCCTCTCGAGCTTCAGCGGTCAGGAAGTCTTCTGTCCACTGTCCTCCGCAGGGGGTCCAGACTCTGCGGCTCCGCACCGCAGGGGACTGCAGCTCTGTGGCTCTCCTTCATCATGAGGTTAAATCACATATGCAGTGTCCAACATATACATGTCCAACAACACAGCCATATACCCCCCCCCCCAAACGATGAAGAACAGACTATTTCCTAAAATTCAATAACACCTTACTCACTACTGAATAATCAACACCAACATTCAGTCTGTGCGCCGCCTGGGCTTCAACTGTCTACCGAATCTGCTGTGAGTTGGCCTCGCCTTGCCTGCGGCGCCTTTCTGCTTCGGCTCTGTTGACTGAGGAAGAGAGTGATTATTTGCCCCCTGCGGGGGCCTGCCTCATCGAGGCGCCACTGTGACCGGCACAGACCCTTCCTTCATGACAAAAGCAGGTTTTAGTCTGTCAATACTGACTGTCTCTTTTCTGTCTCCAAAATCTAGCACAAATTGCTTATCACCTGCCTCCAGCACTCGAAATGGCCCTTCGTAAGGTGGTTTGAGCGTTGCTTTTAGGGCTTCGCGCCTGACAAAAACGAAGTCGGCATTTTTCAAAGCCTTGGGGACGAAAACTCGTGGAAAAGCGTGATGAACCGGACCCAGAAGCGTGTCTGCTCCCGTGCCAACTAACGGTCCCAGAGCAGAGAGAGGTGGGGGCTCCGGGTGCTCTGGTAAAAACTCGCCTGGCAGCCTCAGAGTTTGTGCGAATACCAGCTCCGCTGGGGAGGCGTCTAAGTCCTCTTTAGGCGCAGAACGCAACCCTAATAAAACCCATGGCAGTTTATTTACCCAATCTGCATCCGTGAGCGATGCTCTGAGTGCTGCCTTCAAAGACCTATGAAAACGCTCGCATAAACCATTAGCCTGAGGGTGGTAAGCCGTAGTGCGGTGAATTTTGGCTCCTAAGCCGTTGGCCATCGCTGACCACAGCTCAGAGATGAATTGAGGTCCTCTATCGGACGTAATGTCCGACGGAACCCCGAAGCGCGCCACCCAAGCCGTTAAAAAAACGCGAGCCACCTCCACAGCCGTGGTCGTCGCAAGTGGGACCACTTCCGGCCAACGTGTGGTTCGGTCCACCATTGTCAAAAGATGCGTGAACCCCTGCGATGCCGGTAGGGGGCCCACAAGGTCGACGTGCACATGGTCGAACCTTCTGGCCGGAATGCGAAACGGTTCTAACGGGGCTCTTGTGTGCTTGTGAATTTTGGCCCGTTGACAGGAAATGCAGGTTTTTGCCCATTCCTTCACGTGCTTGCGCAGGCACGGCCAAACAAACTTTTCCGCCACCATTTTCACCGACGCGCGCACCCCCGGGTGCGCCAGTGAGTGGACCAAGTCAAAAACACGGCGGCGCCACGTGGCCGGAACCACCGGACGCGGGCACCCCGTCGACATGTCGCAGGTCGGGGGGGCATACCGGTTTGTAAACACTTGCTCTCCAGCCTTAACCCTGTTGGTCCAGACTGGAGCGCGCGCACGTCTGCGTCCGCCCCCTGGTCCGCTGCCATGGCTGCGTAATCTATACCCACGTGCACCGGGGCTGTGCGCGCCACCGTGCCGCTCTCCTGCGGCGCGGTCACGGTGGCCCGTTCTGCCTCTGCGCGTGTTGGAGTCGTGAACACGCGCGAGAGACAATCTGCTACTACATTGAATTTGCCCGCAATGTGCCTAATGTCAGTGGTAAATTCCGAGATTGCGGCCAGCTGCCTCTGCTGCCTGCCGGACTACGGGTCTGAAATTTTGGCCATGGCGTATGTGAGCGGCTTGTGGTCCACATAAGCGGTGAAGCACCGTCCTTCCAGCCAGAACTGGAAATGACGAATAGCCAAATGCAGCGCCAACAGTTCTCTGTCGAACGTGCTGTATTTTCGTTCAGCCGCGCTTAAAGATTTGCTAAAGAAAGCCAAAGGCTGCCAAACTCCGGCTAACTGTTGCTCAATAACGGCCCCTATGGCTAAATCTGAAGCGTCTGTCGTCAGCGCGATACGTGCTGCAGGTTCTGGGTGGGCCAGGAGCGCAGCGTCAGCCAAGGTTTTTTTAACCTCTGTGAACGCGCGCTCCCGCTCCGGGGACCATTCGACCGCCTGGGTCGGTTTTTGTTTTTTGAGCGCGGCATACTGTATAACGGTTGCATGATTTGAGCTGCGTGGGGCAGGAATCGGTTATAAAAATTCACCATCCCCAAGAATTCCTGTAGTGATTTGACCGTTTGTGGTCGGGGAAAATCCGCTACCGCGCGTACTTTATCTGGTAACGGAGCCGCTCCCTCTGGGGAGACGCGGTCAGGAAGTCTTCTGTCCACTGTCCTCCGCAGGGGGTCCAGACTCTGCGGCTCCGCACCGCAGGGGACTGCAGCTCTGTGGCTCTCCTTCATCGTGAGGTTAAATCACATATGCAGTGTCCAACATATACATGTCCAACAACACAGCCATAGTGGGACTAATAAAGGCTCATCTTATCTTATCTTATCTTATCTTATCTTATCTTATCTTATCTTATCTTATCTTATCTTATCTTAAATTTGTTTCTAAGACTGCCTTCTATCATTTGCATAATATTGCCAAGATTAGGAGCATCTTGTTTCAGAGTGATGCTGAGAAACTGATCCACGCTTTTGTTAGCTTGTGGAGCGTGTATATAATGAGGCTGATTTGGTTCAGGCGGTTTATTACACAACTCACACAAGGAGCATAGACAGAATGGCATACAAGTAGGAACTCTTACCTTAAATAACATGACATCCTTCTAGACTCTTCTCCCACACCAAAGATAATCTCCCCGTCCGACTGCAGTCAGTCCATTCATCCTTGACACCTCCCTGTTATCTCACTAGGGCATCTAGAAACTTCTCACACACAAAAGGTTAACTTCGCGTCCTTTGTTCCTGTCTAAGGTGGTAAACCATTATGCACTCCCCAGGTTGCCACACCACCACCCCCAGCAACTTAGATAGGACAAAAGGGTAACAGTCCACATGCTGTGATAGAACCATTAACATCAGTCCACATGCTGTAGAACAATCAACATCAGTCCGCATGCTGCTTGGGCTTCAGTCTTCTGCCGTATCTGCTGTAGCCAGGATTCGCTGCCTCCGTGGCGCTGCCATGCTGGGGGGCTGATGTCTGGGGGTGAAAACTTTTTGACTGTCCGTGTGGGTGCTCTGGAGAATCTTTTCTCTGGGAAGCACTCCGTGGGGGTCTTCCACGCCGAGCGGCCCTCGCCAACAGCACTTGCTCGTCAGCCACAACGAAAGCAGGTTTGAGTCTGTCTATGCCAATTTTTTCCCTCCTACCCCCCAAGTCTAGCAAAAAATGCTTATCCTCTGTTTCCAGCACTCTAAACGGTCCATCATAAGGTGGGCACAGTGGGGGGCGGTGGGCGTCGTGTCTGACAAACATGAACTCTGCGTTTTTCAAAGCTTTAGGCACAAAAACGAGTGGAAAACTGTGGTGGGCAGGGCCCGGCAGCATGCTTGAGTCTATGCAACGCTGCAGCAGCTGAGACGGGGAGCTGCCCGGCGCAGGATTATCTGACAGAAACTCCCCAGGCAGCCGGAGTGGTTGTGCAAAAACTAGTTCTGCTGGGGAAGCTTCCAGATCCTCTTTAGGTGCAGAACGTAACCCCGATAAAACCCATGGTAGCCTGTCTACCCAATTTGCATCCGTCAGTGAAGCCCTCAGAGCCGCTTTTAACGACCTATGAAAACGTTCGCATTGCGGGTTGTACGCGGTTGTGCGGTGAATTGAGACACCTAGGCTGCGGGCCATGGTTGACCAGAGTTCGGAAACAAATTGAGAGCCCCTGTCGGACGTAATGTCTGACGGAACTCCAAAACGCGCCACCCATGCTGTTAAAAACGCGCGCGCCACCTCCTCAGCCGTGGTTGCTGCCAGCGGAACCGCTTCTGGCCAGCGCGTGGTGCGGTCCACCATTGTCAGGAGATGCGTGTACCCCTGTGATGGCGGAAGGGGGCCTACGAGGTCCATGTGGACATGGTCGAACCTCTTAGCCGGGATGCGAAACGGCTCCAAAGGAGCCTTCGTGTGTCTGTGAACTTTGGCTCGTTGGCACGCCACGCAGGCTGCCGCCCTCTCTTTCACTTGTTTGCAAAGGCCCGGCCACACATATTTCTCTCCTACCATTTTGACCGACGCACGCACCCCTGGGTGTGCCAAAGAGTGAACCGACTCAAACACGCAGCGGCGCCACGCGGCCGGAACCACAGGACGTGGGCGACCCGTGGAGACGTCGCAGATTAAGGGGGGAATGCCTTTAAGCAGCGTCCTCTTCTCCAGCCTTAACCCTGTTGGTCCAGACTGGAGTGCGCGCACGTCCGCGTCACTAGCCTGCTCCGCGGCCATGGCTGCGTAATCCATCCCTACACAGACCGGGGCCACAACGGCGCGCGAGAGGCAGTCTGCCACTACATTCAGTTTGCCCGACACATGCTGAATATCGGTAGTAAACTCTGAGATCGTGGCCAGCTGCCTCTGCTGCCGGCCCGACCAAGGTTCTGAAACTTTGGCCATTGCGAATGTTAGTGGCTTATGGTCAACGAACACAGTAAAATTTCGCCCTTCCAGCCAGAACTGGAAATGGCGAATGGCCAGGTGGAGAGCCAGCAACTCTCTGTCGAACGCGCTGTATTTACGTTCATTGTCGCGCAAGGTTCTGCTGAAAAAGGCAAGCGGCTGCCAAGCCCCGGTGACGCGCTGCTCCACGACAGCCCCTATGGCCACATCTGACGTGTCAGTGGTGAAGGCTATGCGGGCCGTTGGGTCTGGATGTGCCAACAATGCGGCGTTTGCCAGAGCTGCTTTAACTTCCGAGAACGCCTGCTCTCGTTCCGGGGTCCATTCGACCCTATTCGCAGGTTTCTGTTTTTTGAGCGCAGCGTACAATGGCTGCATGAGCTGCACTGCGCGGGGAAGGAAACGGTTATAAAAGTTCACCATTCCCAAAAATTTTTGTAGCGCCCTGACCGTTTGCGGTCAGGGAAAATCTGTCACTGCACGCATTTTGTCAGGCAGCGGAACCGCTCCTTCGGGAGAGACGCGGTGCCCTAAAAAATCAATCCCCGTCACCCCGAACTGACATTTCGCTAGGTTGATTATTAAACCATGCTCTTCCAACCTTCGGAAAACCGTTGTGAGGTGGGTTTCGTGTTCGTCTTCGGACACGCTGGCTACCAAGATATCATCCAGGTAGAAGAACACGAAAGGGAGATTGCGCAGCACTGCATCCATCATGCGTTGGAACGTCTGTGCTGCCCCTTTAAGCTCAAACGGCATGCGCAAGAACTCAAATAAACCAGACGGAGTTATTACCACTGTTTTGGGTATGTCCTCAGCGCGCACTGGGACTTGGTGGTAACCGCGGACCAGGTCTATTTTAGAAAAAACGCGCGCTCCTGCAACGTGAATGGAAAAATCCTGAATGTGAGGAATTGGGTAGCGGTCGTGCGCTGTGGCGTTGTTCAACCTGCGGAAATCGCCACAAGGTCGCCACGAACCTTCAGCTTTAGGGACCATGTGTAGCGGGGAAGCCCATGGGCTGTTTGAGCGCCTGATGATGCCTAACCTCTCTAGGTTAGTGAACTCTTCGCGCGCTATGGCCAGTTTAGCTGCATCCAAGCGCCGAGGTCTTGCAAAAACGGGCGCCCTGGTGGTGGTGATAAAATGCTCCACCCCATGTTTAGCGATAGCTGCTGAAAACGTTGGGACTGTGAGTGCTGGGAGCTCAGCGAGCAGTGTGTGGAACTTACCGCATGCTGCTGTGACGTTGGCTTGTGCTGTTGGCCGGGTCACTCAAGCTATACAGGGGAGAGAGTCAAAAGACGTGCATTAACCAGGCTCCTGTTAGCGATATCTACCAACAACCCATGTGCACATAGAAAATCAGCCCCCAGTATATGGTAATCCAATGCTGCTACAACAAAAGTCCATTCAAATGTACGACCGTGTAGAGACAAGAGTAGAGTCCTCTCACCAAAGGTCTTAATCTCTGAGCCGTTTGCTGCTGTCATCTCGGGGCCGCTGGGTCCTGCCAGCTGGTCAGCGTAGGTTGGCCGGATGAAACTCTTCTGTGCGCCGGTGTCCACGAGGAAATGCCTCCTCGAGCGTGCATCCGTCAAATAGAGCAGCTTGTTTTCCTCCCCGAGGGTTGCGGCTGCTACCGACCCCCGGTCTTGGCGTTTCCCGAGCACTTGAACTGGCACGGTGGTATACATTTGCCTGCCCTCTCTACAAAGCGGCAGTGGTAGAAGCAAAGCGTGTCACCTCCAAGTTCCTTGGACCCCGCTGCTGCTGCCGTCGGTGATTCTGCTGCTGCCATCGGCAGCTCCTCGCCTCCTCGTGTCGGCGTGCCGTGATCCGTCACTGCCGCAATGGTCACAAAAGCCTTGGTGGCGACGATGATCCGGTCTGCCTCTCGGGCTAGCGCACGATAGTCCCGTTTTGCCAGCAACGACGAATTGGCCAGGGCCGCTCTCGCCGCTGTCGGAAGGTTCCTGAGGAAAATGTGGGTGAAGATGAAGTGGTCGTCGTCCGTGCCCTTTAACCTCAGCATCTTCTCCATCATGTCCACGGCCGAACTGTCTCCCAACTCGGTCCGCGTCAGAAGCCTCTCTGCTCTCTCACCATCCGAGAGCGTGTAGTGCTGGATGAGGGCAGCCTTCAGCACGTCATATTTGCCGTCGGCTGGCAGCTGATCAAGCAGGCTCTCGATGTGCTGAGCCATGTTGGCATCGAGCGCTGTGACCACATAGTGGAATTTCGTATCATCCACCGATATCCTTCGGAGGGCGAACTGCGCCTCGGTTAGGTGGAACCAGGAGCGCGGGTTATGCTGCCAAAAATCAGGTAGTTTGATCGCTACAGCGCATGCGAAGCTGGGGGTTCCAGTTGAGGCTGGCTCCGGGGATCTTCCGTCGTATTCCATAATTCGTCTTGGGTCACCAGTGTGGAGTGTGTAAATAATGAGGCGGATTTGGTTCAGGCGGTTTATTACACGACTCACACAAGGAGCATAGACAGAATGGCATACAAGTAGGAACTCTTCCCTTAAATAACATGACATCCTTCTAGACTCTTCTCACACACAAAAGATAATCTCCGTCTAGACTCTTCTCCCACACAAAAGATAATCTCCCCGTCCAACTGCAATCAGTCCATTCATCCTTGACGCCTCCCTGTTATCTTACTAGATAATACACTGTAGTATTCTCTGGGCCCCTCCCCAGTCTGACCAGTGATGACATGTTTAGTCGCTTGTCATCCTTGAACCGCTGGCTGTCTGTGTGGTGTCCTAAAAATGACGTGGGCTACATTGACAATTGGAGCTCTTTTTGGGGAAAACCTGGTCTTATGAGACGAGACAGCATTCATCCCACTTTGGATGGTGCTTCTCATTTATCTAACAATCTGGCATCTTTTTTATCCAAATTTCCAAAACCGTGACTACTCAGAGTTGGGACCAGGAAGCAGAGTCGTAGTCTTACACGCCTCTCTGCAGCTCCTCTTCACCCGCCACCCCTCAACTTAGCCCCTGTCTTCCCCATCAGAGAATCGTTGTCTGCTCCCTCCAAAGTAAATAAAAATATAATGTATAAGCATCCCAAAGTGATAAAGCAAAATATTGGTAAAACTCAAATTAAACATAAAGCCTTTAAATTGAATGATTTGGCCTCTGTTCCTCCTCATAATTTAAAAATTAAATGTGGTTTATTAAATATTAGGTCTCTAACTCCCAAGTCTCTGTTAGTCCATGATCTGTTAATTGATCATCAGATTGATTTAATTTCCCTAACAGAGACTTGGTTAGGGCAAGAGGATTATGTTGGTTTAAATGAATCAACTCCCTCTGGTTATTTAAACTGTCAAAATCCCAGAAGTTCTGGTCGTGGAGGAGGAGTAGCAACAATTTACCATTCCAAATTACTAGTTAATGTAAAGCAAAAAACATGTTATAATTCCTTTGAGGGCCTGGTCCTCAGTATTGGGCACTTTAGCAATTTCAGGTTAAACCCAATTTTATTTGCCATAGTTTATCGTCCCCCTTCAACCTATTCAGAATTTTTATCCGAATTTGCTGATTTCTTAGCTGATTTAGTGCTGAAATCTGATAGAATAATTATAGTAGGGGACTTTAATATACATGTGGATGTAGATAGTGACTGCCTTAATGTGGCTTTTAATTCAATATTAGACTCGATTGGGTTTTCTCAGAAAGTAGGAAATTCTACTCATTACCTCCACCATACATTGGACCTTGTTCTGACATATGGCATAGAAATAGAAAATCTTGTAGTGTCTCCTCATAACCCTGTACTGTCAGACCATTGTCTGTTAACTTTTGATTTTACTATTTCTGACTATTTGGCTCCTAAAGAAAAATATTATCACAGTAGATGCCTCTCAGATGATGCTGTTTCCAAATTTATGCAGATTGTTTCCTCTATGCCATGTGTCAACACAACGGAAATAAGCTATAGACAGCTTGCTCCTTCTGTAATTGATAACATGGTGGATAGTGTTTCAGCTTCTCTGCATCGGGCTCTAGACTTGGTGGCCCCCTTAAAAAAGAAAAAGTCTAATCAGAGATTTTTAACTCCTTGGTTCAACACAGAAACTCGTAGCTTAAAACAGAAGACTTGTCAATTAGAAAGAAAATGGCGCTCTACTAATTTAGATGAAATCTATTTAGCTTGGAGAAATCATCTTTTAATTTATAAAAAATCTCTTAGAAAAGCTAGAACGAGTTATTACTCTGCATTAATAGAAGAGAACAAGAATAATCCCAGGTTTCTTTTCAGTACTGTAGCCAGGTTGACAAAGAGTCAGGACTCTGTCAATCCTAGCATCCCCTTAGAGCTTACTAGTCAGGACTTTATGAACTTTTTCAATAATAAAATTTCATCCATCAGAGATAAAATCAATCAGATTCTTCCCACAGTTAACTTAAATACTGTAACTACTACAACTCCTTCTATTGATGTCTGTCTTGATGAGTTTACTCCAATTGACCTTTGTGAGTTAGACTAAATAGTTTCCTCATCCAAACCTTCAACTTGTCTTTTAGACCCTATTCCTACCAGGTTATTTAAAGAAGTCTTCCCACTTATTGGTAGCTTTATTCTTCATATAATCAATTCTTCATTAACTTTAGGCCATGTACCGCAGGCTTTTAAAACGGCTGTAATTAAACCCTTACTCAAAAAGCCAACGCTAGATCCAGGAGCTTTAGCTAACTATAGACCAATCTCTAATCTCCCTTTCATTTCAAAAATCTTAGAAAGAGTTGTTGCTACGCAATTATTTGACCACCTGCAGGGAAATGGTTTACTTGAAGAGTTTCAATCTGGGTTTAGAATCCATCATAGTACTGAAACAGCCTTAGCGAAGGTCACTAACGACCTCCTCATTGCATCTGATAATGGACTAGTTTCTGTACTTGTCCTTTTAGATCTTAGTGCAGCTTTTGATACTATTGATCATAATATTTTACTTGATAGATTAGAACACTATGTTGGACTTAATGGAACTTCGTTGCAGTGGTTTAAATCTTATTTATCTGATAGGTTCCAGTTTGTTCATGTAAATGATGAGTTTTCTTTCAACTCAAAGCTTTGTCATGGAGTTCCACAGGGATCTGTGCTAGGCTCTACTCTTTTTAGTTTATATATGCTTCCGTTAGGCAACATTATTAGAAAGCACTGTATACATTTTCATTGTTATGCAGATGACACACAATTATACCTGTCAATGAAGCCAGATGATACTAATCAATTAGCCAAGTTAGAAGCCTGTCTTAAGGAAATCAAAGCTTGGATGACTTGTAATCTCCTGCTATTAAATTCAGATAAGACTGAAGTCATTCTTGTTGGTCCAAAAAACCTTAGAAATTCCTTTCCATATCAAACTTTCAGTTTGGATGCAGTTACTCTTTCTCTTAATAGCTCTGTGAGGAACCTTGGAGTTATTTTTGATCAGGATTTGTCCTTCAATTCACATATTAAATTTGTTTCTAAGACTGCCTTCTATCATTTGCGTAATATTGCCAAGATTAGGAGCATCTTGTCTCAGAGTGATGCTGAGAAGCTGATCCACGCTTTTGTTAGCTCGAGATTAGATTATTGTAATTCTTTATTATCAGGCTGTCCTAAAACATCTTTAAAAAGTCTTCAGCTGATCCAAAATGCTGCAGCAAGAGTTTTAACAGGTACTAGAAAGAGAGATCATATCTCTCCGGTTCTGGCCTCCCTTCATTGGCTTCCCATAGAGTTTAGAATTAAGTTTAAAATCCTTCTTCTTACTTACAAAGCTCTAAACAATCAGGCTCCTTTTTATTTAAAAGATCTGATACTACCGTATCATCCTAATAGAGCACTACGCTCCCAAAATGCAGGATTACTTGTAATACCTAGAATCTCCAAAAGTACAATGGGAGGCAGAGCCTTCAGTTATCAAGCTCCTCTCCTGTGGAATCAGCTGTCAATCTGGATTCGGGAGTCAGACTCGATCTCTGTTTTTAAGATTAGGGCTAAAACCTACCTTTTTGATATAGCCTACAATTAGGGAGGGATCATGTGTTTCTGAACCCTCCCTTAGTTATGCTGCTAATAGGTTTAGTCAGCCGGGGGACCTCCAGTAATGCACTGGGCCTCACTCCTTTCCTCACTCTCTATGAAATATTTTTTTTTGCTGGTCATTAACATTTGTTTGTTCTCTCCCATAGATTGAGTCCCCATCGTGCTGTTTGCTCTCTACATATCTGTTCTTTTCTTCTTCTCTATCCCCTCACCCCCCAGCCAGTCGCAGCAGATGACTGCCCCTCCCTGAGCCTGGTTCTGCTGGAGGTTTCTTCCTGTTAAAAGGGAGTTTTTCCTCTCCACCGTCGCCAAGTGCTTGCTCACAGGGGATCGCCTGATTGCTGGGGTCTTTCTGCAACTGTGGGGTTCCCCCCTACAGTTGATAGTGCTATGAGATGACTGTTGTTTTGAAATGGCGCTATATAAATAAAGTTGAATTGAATTGAATTGAATTACTAGGGCATCTAGAAACTTCTCACACACAAAAGGTTAACTTCGCGTCCTTTGTTCCTGTCTAAGGTGGTAAACCATTATGCACTCCCCAGGTTGCCACAAGCTCTAGATTTGATTATTGTAACTCTGTATTATCAGGTTGTCCTAAAACATCTTTAAAAAGTCTTCAGCTGATCCAAAATGCTGCAACAAGAGTTTTAACAGGTACTAGAAAGAGAGATCATATCTCTCCGGTTCTGGCCTCCCTTCACTGGCTTCCCATAGAATTTAGAATTAAGTTTAAAATCCTTCTTTTTATTTACAAAGCTCTAAACATTCAGGCCCCTTTTTATTTAAAAGATCTGATACTACCCTATTATCCTAACAGAGCACTACGCTCTCAAAATGCTGGATTACTTGTAATACCTAGAATCTCCAAAAGTACAATGGGAGGCAGAGCCTTCAGTTATCAAGCTCCTCTACTGTGGAACCAGCTGCCAATCTGGATTCGGGAGTCAGACTCGATCTCTGTTTTTAAGAATAGGGTTAAAACCTTCCTTTTTGATATTGCCTACAATTAGGGAGGGATCATGTGTCTCTGAACCCTCCCTTAGTTATGCTGCTAATAGGTTTAGACAGTCGGGGGACCTCCAATAATGCACTGGGCTTCACTCCTTTCTTCACTCTCAATGAAATATTTTTTTTGCTGGTCATTAACATCTGTTTGTTCTCTACCATAGATTGAGTCCCCATCGTGCTGTTTGCTCTCTACATGTTTGTTCTTTTCTTCTTCTCTATCCCCTCACCCCCCCAGCCAGTCGCAGCAGATGACTGCCCCTCCCTGAGCCTGGTTCTGCTGGAGGTTTCTTCCTGTTAAAAGGGCGTTTTTCCTCTCCACCATCACCAAGTGCTGCTCACAGGGGATCGCCTGATTGCTGGGGTCTTTCTGCAACTGTGGGGGTTCCCCCTACAGTTGATAGTGCTATGAGATGACTGTTGTTGTGAAATGGCGATATATAAATAAAGTTGAATTGAATTGAATTGAATGTGTCCTCAGTGCTGCTGCTGGTTTATCATGTGCTGCTGTGTGTCCTCAGTAATGCTGGACGCCCCTGATGACGTGCTGTTGGCAAGGAGTCGTGGTCGCCTGGTGGACCCTCTTACAGGAGGTGAGTCAGTCCCCCTGAGGACGCTGGTTCACACACCTGAGAGGACTTGCTGTCAAATCACTTCCTGTCCCCAGACACGTACCATCAGATGTTTATCCCACCTGCCGACGACACTGTTGCTCAACGTTTGGAGAAAGGCCGGAGCCTGAGACCGGCCAATCTGCAGGAATTCCACTGTGAGGTCAGCAGACTGAGCTCCACGTACGGACCCATGATGAAGGTCATCAATGCTGATCAGCCGCACCTGGATGTGTACCAGCAAGGTACGCTCACACTTCTGTCCTGTAGTGGTGGCTTCTCTGATGGCTGGAAGGTCTGGTCTTGGTCCACTGCGTCCTGCAGTTGGTGTGATGTGTGGCAGCCATGGAGATTTTTCTCTTGAACCTCCTTTGTGGTCTCCTGGGTCTCATCAGACACAGCTGCTCCCCATGTTACAGTCAGCAGTCAAGTTTTCCACATCCCCAGGTATGATCAGCACCTAGTTGGTCCTGGTAGTGATTCTTTGACCCTCCAGCAGAGTTGGCCTTGGTGTATCTGGCCATGAAGCACTCTGACAGACAGTGGATACACACTAGCATTTGTGGCACAGTGGTTCTTCATGCAGGAGATACAGAGGGTCACTCACTGATACCCACAGGTGTTTCAGTGAGTCCTTAGCAGCAAGGTGTTCCTGTTGGCCTGTCTCACACCATGTAGCTGTTGTTCACTTGGGGGGCAACATTTCTAGAAGAACGTGTAATGACAGCGACTCAACTGTAGGAGTCCAGGAGAGTCCTGATGTTCTGTGTTGCCAGTTTCAGGTTGAAGGATTTGTTACCTCCGCCAGGCCGAAAAGGCCAGGAGGAGGTTATGTTGAGGAGGTTATGTTTTTGCCGGGGTTTGTCTGTGTGTTTGTCTGTTTGTCTGTCTGTCTGTCTGTCTGTCTGTCTGTCTGTTTGTCTGTTGGTTAGCAAGATAACTCAAAAAGTCTTGGACGGATTTCCATGAAACTTTCAGGCGTTGTTGGAAATGGTACAAGGAAGAACTGATTAAATTTTGGGGGTGATCCAGTTCACCGTCTGGATACAGGAATTTTTTAAAGCATTTTTCAACACTGTGACATACAGCCATTTTCAACATGTGCGCAGGCGCAATGGAGGGCGCTGGTCGTCGTGTCTGCAACACAAACTCCGCGTTCTTCAACGTTTTAGGCACAAAAGCACGCGGAAAACACTGCTGGCCTGGGCCCGCCAGCGTGCCTGTGTTTGCGCGCAACTGCAAAACCTCACACGGCCAGCTGTTCGCCGACGGATTCTTTGGCAGAAATTCACCGGCCAGCCATAGGCGCTGCGCAAAAACGAGCTCTCTGCCGGCGAAGCTTCTAAATTCTCGTTTGCCGCGGAGCGCAACTCCAAAATAATATAATATAAAACCCACGGCAACCTGTCTACCCAATTTGCATCCGTCAGTGGAGGAGATGGACACAACAGCAACACTTCAGTTTATTACCTCCGCCAAGGAGGCAATGCTTTTACTACTGAACCACTAATCCTATCACTATCACATTGATTGTCGTTGATTAATTGTGTGTTTATTGCACTGTCCCTGTCAAATAAACAAATAATCATTGTGAATCCAATTGCTACTCATATGTTTACATGCTCAAGGAATCTGAAAACGTACACACAAACACTGTATGGGGGGAATTGTGGCGCTTGGCGGAGGTCTGCGCTCTCCGAGTGCTTTTCTAGTTTCTTCTGTTTTTACTGTCCAGGTATGAGTTGAGTGGACATTTTTAGGTCTCCTTTTCTAGTTCCCTCCTTAGATTAAAGTGAGGGAAATAATCCCTAAATAGGGTCTGCTGAGAATAGGGACTGCCCTGGTTCCCCCTCCTGTCCCGACATACCCATCACATGTACACTGCTGTGTGTTTATAGAATGGGTTGTGAGCTCTGTGTGTGTGTGTGTGTGTGTGTGTGTGTGTGTGTGTGTGCTCAGTGTTGTCCTTTGTCCAGATTAAGCCCCGCTCTCTCAGAACTCCCAGAATCCTTCTGTTGGGTCCACCAGGGTCAGGGAAGAGTCTCCAGGCCAGACTGCTGTCAGAGAGATTCAAGATGGTGGACGGTAATCTGACCCGGGTTGTGTGGTTGTGTGTTAGTGATGTGTATCATCAGTTGCGTGTCTGTGTGTTGTTTCAGTCTTGCTGTGGTCACTTACTGAGGTCTGTATCGGCTGATGGGTCCAGCCTGGGTGAGGAGATTCGATCCTACCTGGATGATGGATGTCCAGGTGAGTCACAGTAGAGACGTCATGTTCAACCCGAAAACCTCCTTCCTCCTCCTCCTGCCCCCCTTCCCCCAGTATAATTCAGGTCCATCCCCCAGGTCTAAGATTCAGATGTAGAATGTTTAATAGGGAATAAGTTAGTGAATCATTTCATGTATGCTGATGATCTAGTTCTTCTCAGTCCAAGTAGTGCTGGTCTTCAGGAATTATTATTAAGAGTGTGTACTGCTTATGGAGAGGAAAATGACATAAAACATAATACAAATAAGAGTTGTGTGCTGATTTGCCGCACTGAAGAAGATTTGTTAATGAAACTCCCTGTCTTTGATTTGGCAGGCAGGGAATTAATTTTCAGGGATAAAATTAAATATCTGGGACATTTTATTACCTCCGCCAAAAAGGGAGGTTATGTGATCATCGGCGCTGGTTTGTCTGTCTGTTTGTCTGTTTGTTTGTTAGCAAGATAACTCAAAAAGTTATGGACAGATTTTCATGAAATTTTCACACATTGTCAGAAATGGGGTATCCTACAGATGATTAGATTTTGGTGGTGATCCGGATCACCGTCCACAAGAAAACCGCCATTACGCAAAATGCCATTTTCGTGAATAACTACTAAACCACTAATCCTATCATTGTCAATCCAATTGTTGTGAATCCAATTGCTAGTCATATGTTTTCATGGTCAAGGAATCTGAAAACGTACACACAAACACTGTATGGGGGAACTGTGGCGCTAAACCGCCATTACGGAAAATGCCATTTTCGTGAATAACTACTGAACCACTAATCCTATCATTGTGAATCCAATTGCTAGTCATATGTTTTCATGGTCAAGGAATCTGAAAACGTACACACAAACACTGTATGGGGGAACTGTGGTGCTAAATCGCCATTACGGAAAATGCCATTTTCGTCAATAACTACTGAACCACTAATCCTATCATTGTGAATCCAATTGCTAGTCATATGTTTTCATGGTCAAGGAATGTGAAAACGTACACACAAACACTGGATGGGGGAACTGTGGCGCTAAACCGCCATTACGGAAAATGCCATTTTCGTCAATAACTACTGAACCACTAATCCTATCATTGTGAATCCAATTGCTTGTCATATGTTTTCATAGTCAAGGAATCTGAAAACGTGCACACAAACACTGTATGGGGGGAACTGTGGCCGCCATTACGGAAAATGCCATTTTCGTGAATAACTACTGAACCACTAATCCTGTCATTGTGAATCCAATTGCTAGTCATATGTTTTCATGGTCAAGGAATCTGAAAACATACACACAAATACTGTATGGGGGGAACTGTGGCCGCCATTACGGAAAATGCCATTTTCGTGAATAACTACTGAACCACTGCTTGTCATATGTTTTCATGGTCAAGGAATCTGAAGACTGTATGGGGGGAACTGTGGCGCTTGGCGGAGGTCTGCGCTCTCCAAGTGCTTTTCTAGTTAATGATAGAATGACTGATGATGATGATATTTTCAGACAACGCTGCTAAATCTACATGCAAGCAAATATTCTTGCATGCAGGTTTGGCTTTTGTTCAGATGAGGTGAAGCTGGTTCTTTTTAAAACCTATTGTACACCTTTATACACTGCTCATTTATGGATAAATTATAGGAAACAAAGTATGCAGAAATTACAGGTTGCTTACAATGATGCTTTAAGAATTTTACTTAAAAAGCCTCGATGGTGCAGTGCTTCCGAGTTATTTGTATCATCACGTGTAAATACACTGCATGCAGTAATAAGGAATCTTATGTATAAATTCATCTGTCGGCATGATGTATCTAGAAATGAAATCATTCAAGTCATGTCTAGCATTAAGCTCAGTTCTATTCGCTGTCAGTCACAGTTTAGAAAGCACTGGTACAGTAGTCTTTTTAAGTCTTTTTAAAGTCTGTACTGTCTTTGTACTTATTTTAGTAGTTGTTTCTTATTGTTTTGTAACTTTTTGATTGTTTTTCTTATTAACTGTTTCAACTGTCTTTTTTATTTTATTTTATTTTATTTTATTTTTGATGGACCATGAGTCTGGAATAAAGTTTTTGATTGATTGATTGATTGACTGACAACACAGTTGACACATTTGAGACAGTTAAAACCTACAAACACCATTTTTCAGTCAATGACCCCTTTAACATTTAAAGTGATTATAAAAAAAAATGCCGACCTGAGAGCTGCTTCCTCGTGTGTAAAATGGTGCTGTCGTATTGACTTCAGAGGTTTTATTAACACCTCTGTGATCTGAGCCAACATGTTAATAAATGACAGAATAGGGGCCATGTGGTTGTGTGTTGTCCTCATATGTCTCTTCTTGTGTATAATTGTCTATTTTCAGTGTTTGATTCATGCGTCTCATGTGCATTTAGGACTCCTCTTCATGTGTAAATCACCTCTTTTTACATTTCTGTGTATCTGTGTATCTGTGTGTGTGTGTGTGTGTGTGTGTGTGTGTGTGTGTGTGTGTGTGTGTGTGTGCTTACAACCCCCATGTTTAAAGCTTTGTGTTTGTGTATAATTGCTGTCCTATGTGCATCTGTGTGTATTCCTGTGGATATTTTCAGTGTTTTAACATCCATCCGTGTGTCTCGTGTGTGTTAAGGACTCGTCTTCATCGCGTCCCCAGGTGACATATCAAAGCTTTTATTTTGGTAAATGTCTCTAATTAAAGCATTTGACTGACGTATCTATTTTTAAAATGGGATTACGGGGACGTTTGATGGATGAAGGGCGACATGTCCTTGTTAATGACAAACTCTGACAGGGAAGCCACTGCGTAAGGCACAGACCCAACAGGAAGTGAAGCGTTATATGACAGGCCTTTACTATGAAGGATGCCATTTAAAACCAGCTGACAGTTATTAGATTAACAGGAAAGATTTGACTTTGAAATGTCAAACTTTTTATACAAAATCTGGAACTTTTTACTTGTAAATTTGTGAAATTTTTCTTGAAGGTCTCTTATGTCGCAATAACGGGAGACTGGAGCCGTGTTGGACTGAGCAACGAACTGAACTTTATTATGGAACACAGGCACAATATATTCACTGGCCGTAACCCGCCTGACGTCACCACCCCGACCCCCTGGCACAGGCTACAACAAGCCCCGAAGGCCAAATCTGCACACAACATCCCCCCCTCCACTTACAAAACATAGAAACCCCATAGATAACTCACACACATATATATAAGATGGACCCTCTAGAACACATGAACTATAGACAGCTTTGTTTTTTTAAATACACAAAACAACTAACTAACTAACTAACCTGCACTTATATAGCGCTTTTCTAGTCTCAAAGACCACTCAAAGTGCTTTCACTAGTACTAACCCTCTATTCTAAGGGCCTATAGGAAACAGATATCTAGGGACAATTTAGAACAGCCAATTAACCTAACATGCATGTCTTTGGATTGTGGAAGGAAACCGGAGCCCCCGGAGGAAACCCACGCAGCACAGGGAGAACATGCAAACTCCACACAGAAAGGTTCCAACCCCTGCCAGCCTGGGGATTTGAACCAGGAACCTTCTAGCTGTAAGGCAACAGTGCTGCCCAACAGCACGGTGGTGCAACAACAAAACTAGTAAACTAAATGGGCACCTGGGTAGACTACCAGGACACCCTCCCGTGTTGGGGCGGATTATTCTGCCGTCCATTCCCAACACGTATTGGCTAAAGCTACTTTCAGGACAAAGTCATCAAGGTATTTGGGCCTCTGATGTGTCCTAGCTGAGCGCACAACTGAAGGGAAACCTGCTCCAGTCTCCGTCGCCCGTATCTGCGAGTCCCTAACACCCTCACTAGATGAGTCCCAACCCACATCAGTCCACTCTGTCGCCATTCCCAGACTGTGCAGGTAGCAAATTCCTGAGTTGGCTGGAGTGCCACCGTGATCTGTCCAAGAGCTCGAACACATCCTGGCCTCACAATCTGTAGAAGTCCCATCCAGAAAGGCTGCAGTTTATGCGTGCAGTTGGGGTGTTTAATTCAGACCCAGTCCGACACATCAAGTCTGTGGGCTTTTGCCCTGTGCTTCCTGTCGAAATTTCGTTTCATCTTCTGCTGCTGGGCAATGACCTGGTCTCGTGGAGGGTCTGTGTTCTCCGGAGAGGAGATCTTGAGGGGCCTCAGTTGGTCCAGGGGCAGGTGGAGTTCATGCCCTAGCATGAGTTTCACCGGGGAGCACCCTGTCGTGGCGTGGGTCATTGCCCTGTAGTAGAGGGGTGTGCTCTGGAAGGCATCAGGGAACGTGAAGCCATCTGCCAAAGACGTCTCAGACCGTTTTTCAGAGTCTTGTTGAAACGCTCCACGTCCCCATTGGCTTGGGGGTGGTACAATGTGGTTTTGATGTGTTCCACACCTCTAACACCCAAAATCCCCTCAAACCCCCCAGAGGTGAACTGTGGGCCATTGTCCGTAGTGATGGCATCAGGGACCCCCCATCTGGTAAACAGCGACGAGAGGAAACCCATAACCACCTCCGTCATGACTCAATTAGTGGGCAACACCTCTGGTCATTTGGAGAACGGATCTTAGACCACAAGCAAAAAACGGCTGTTCAGGGGTGCTGTATACAGTTTGCCGCAGATATCTAATTGGATGTACTTCCAGGGGCCCTCTGGGTATGGTAACGGTCACAGGGGTGGTGGTGGGGACGGAATCCGCCGGTCTTCCGTTCTCCAAGCACGGGACACAGTTCTTTACCATGGTTTCAATGTTCTTATCGATACCAGGCCACCAATCTGAATCCCTGCAACGCTGCTTCACCTTGACCATGCCCAGGTGGCCCTTGTGGAGCATTGCCAGAACTCACAATCTCAGAGACACTGGGATCAACATGCAGTGTCCCCTTGCCACACATACACACACACACCGTTCCAACAGCTCATTTCATCCCTAAACTAGTGAAAAGGTGCCAGATCACCCTGTACACTTGTGGGCCAACCCTTCCTGATGACCGAGCACAGTTGTGACAACGTGTGGTCCTGTTCTGACTCTGCCCGGAGCTCCTGGAGGGATACCATGTCCCGGAGGGGTCCGTCCAGCATGTTGACCAGATCGGCCTCCATGGGGTTGTCGTCGTCGTTGTCTGGTTGTGCAGTGTTGGCCATAGCATGGGACAGGAGGTCCGCCACTACGTTCTCTTTTCTAGGAGTGAACTGGATAGTAAAGCGCTCAGCCACTCAGTCTACCTGTGGATCCGTAGGGGTCAATGTCCCAAGCTCGTTGTCTCCACCAGTGTTGTCAGTGCCCAGTGGTCCGTTTGCAGGGTGAAGTGGCACCCATAGAGGTAGATGTGCCACCGTTCACACGCCCAGACACAGGCGAGTGCCTCCCTCTCACCCATGGCATACTTCTGTTTGGCCGCTGAAAGATACCTCAACGCGAATGCCACTGAGCGATCGATACCATCTTGCACTTGAGACATAACCACCCCCATTGCTAAACCAGATGCATCACAGGTCACAAAAGTTGGGCATTTTGGATCAAAGTGGGCCAACTCTGCAGGGGAGGTGAGTTGGGACTTCAGCCTAGTGACTGCCGCTGAGCAGGCCGGGGTCCACTGCTACCGTGCATTCTGCTTCCAAAGGGCCCAGAGGGGTTCGCTAGTGTCTGAATACTGGGAAATAAAATGCCCATAAAAGTTCACCATGTCCAAGAATGAGGAGATTTGTGCGGGTGTCATGAGATCTGGGAGATGCAGGACCACCTCCACGTTCGAGTGCAGGGGCCTCAGACCCTTGGCCACCAGCCAGAATCCCACAAACTCAGTGGAGTCTGCCGTGAAAATGCACTTCTCCCCATTCAATGTGATCCCATGCTCCTGTAGCACCTCCATCACTCGTCCCAAACAGCCATTGTGCTCTTACTGCAGCACACTAGCTTTGTGAACACCCTTGTGCCACTGAATGTTTCTGTAAGTTCCTCCATTGTGGGGAGCGGGTATTTGTCCAGATCAATCGCCTTATTAACCATCCTAAGGCCAATACACAGTAGGATGCCGCCCGTCTTCTTCTTGGCCATCACAATACTCAATATCCAGGGTGAGGCATCCACTGTCTCAATAATTCCAGCTTTAAGCAGTTTGTTTGGTTCCGCTGTGATATCGTCCCGCAGGGTGAGGGAAAGCTGCCATAATGGATAGATCTTTGGCGTCACGCTTGGGTCAAATAGTGGGCAGTGATAGAATGCCTTAACACATCCAAGGCCCACAAACAACGCCGGCCAGCGGACATGCCATTTAAGGAACACCGTCAGCATTGTTGAGCCAGCTGGGTCCGTGATGGAGAATCCCAGTTCACCCAGCAGATCGATTCCCAGCAAGTCGGGCCCCTGACGCGAAACCTGGAAGGTAAATGCGGGAATAAACCTTAACCCACATTTCACCGAGAAGCTGACCGTGCCCGCCATGTCAATCTTAGCGTGACCGTACAAAAACATTTTCACTGCCCCTGCATTGATGGTTTTGCCCTGGAAAAGTCTTTTCAATGTAGCCATACTCAGTTTGGACTTACCGGCTCCTGAGTCCACCATAAGCGGCACACCTGCATCATACTTTCGGGCTCCGCTGCCGATGGTTTAATAGTGGTGGTGCAGGTCCTTGCCCAGTGATTAGAACACCCACAGTTATGGCACTTCTTCCCTCTTGGTGCAGGTGAACGAGCCCGCTCGGTGATGAGGGTAGCCACAGCCGTCACACCAACCCCTAGCCCTTGTTCCTGCCCGTGCCATGGTCCGCCACCTTTTGGGGTCCACCCTGAAGTGTTAGTTGTGTTGCTAGCGACCAGACATGGAGGGGAACCTTGGGTGGCCAGGTTCTCCTTAGCTAGTACTGGTAGACCTAACTGGGCAGTGGACTCTATCTGGCTGGTCAATTCAACCACTTTCTCCAGAGTGAGGACATCCGTGGTCAGTATTAGCTTTTCTTTTAGCCACTCGCTACTCGTACCGTGCGCTAGCTTGCTCCGGACTAACACTTCCTCAATCGGCCCAAAGGAGCACTTTCTTGCTAGGCTACGGAGTTCCATAATGAAGCATTGGGTGGACTCACCAGCTTGTTGTCAGTGGTCGAAGAATTTATATCTTCGTGCTGTGATGTTGGAATGGTCCATAAAGAAATAGTCCATTAAGTTCAGACATTCCTTCAGTGAGCTCTTGCCACCCAGTGTGAAAAATATCTGTTGGCTCTCCTCACCAAGGTAGTGAATGAGTAGTCTCCTTTGTCTCTCTTCGTTGGCACCTCCCAAGCCGGCTGAGGTAACATACACCTTGAACACCTCTCACCAGTGGCACCATGGTACACTTGGCATACCCGGAGACTGTAAAAATGGAGGTGGCGGTTTAATACACGCTCTCATGGTTTATTCTCCAAAATGTTTTGTCTCAATAATGGGAGATTGGAGCTGTCGGTTAAAATCTTTAACTGCATCTGTCTTTCTTAGGATGTCTGTTTCTGTGCAAATGTTATCACACTTCCTTTATTGCTTGTTTCCTTTATTGCCTTTCACTCTCTTTTTACTGCTTGTTTTGCATGCTACACCTTTGAGGTCACACATTCACGCACACACTACATGACATTTGTTGAAATCAAATAGAATGGGTCTGCTTGCAGCTGTCCCTAACACATAGATGGAAGAATACAGATACAATGAGGGACAAACCCTTCCTCTTTGTGTGAAAGAGTGGGTGAGCTTAGGGTGCAGTGAGGTCTTATAAAAGCTCTAAGTTCCAGAATTCTGGAGCTCACTCTTAAAAAAACAGTTTAAGAGCTGGGTTCCAGTGCTGCTTGTACCATACCTCAATTTCAGTAAAATAAGTGAAAGTATATTTCATCTCTCAGTCTGGTTATTTGGCCTTCGTATAAAAGAACTGGGAGTGAAAGCATATATATATATATATATATATATATATATATATATATATATATATATATATATATATATATATATACATACACAGTATATATATATATATATATATATATATATATATATATATATATATATATATATAAAACATTTTGTGTGTTGTTTCTATATATTAACATTTTATTATTCATTCATTCATATTTGTGTGAATTAACAACAGGAACAGTTATAAAAATCTTGTAAGGTTAAGCAATACGGATTGGACTAAAATGGCTATGAAAACGGACTGTAATAAGGATAATGATAAAATGGATAATGGCAAAAACAGTTTTGAATACTCTTTGGAGAGTTTAGGGCATGCAATGAAGGAAATGGAGGAAAAATTGAAAGCAAATGCACGACGGGAAAAACTAAATGAGGAACGAAAACAGTTTAAAAACTGGGTGAAGTGGTTGCAAAGGGATGGACTACTTGGCGATTTAGGGGATCCCCTACCGAATAAATGTTGCAAAAATGAGTATGTGGAAAGATTACACCGTCAACAAGAACAGGGCAAAGAGAGGAGGACGAGGCAGGACCTTTTCAGAGGAGCAAAAAACGCGCAGCTAGAATAATTATTCAAGATAAACTGGCATTAACACAAAGGTATTATAGTGAAACAATTTGGTGTTTACAAAGCCGTTTATGTGGATTATTGCAGTTTGGGTTGTTTTGTCTTTGTGTAGAAAAAATGGAAGACCTGCTTCAACCTTGTGGACATAAGAGAGAGGAGCAGTACTCTGTGTCTGTGTGTGTGTGTGTGTGTGTGTGTGTGTGTGTGTGTGTGTGTGTGTGTGTGTGTGACACGGGAGTTAAGGAGAAGTAATCTAAATATGGGTATTTTTTACAAAGTTTGGGGGTTTTACTTTTTCAATCTAACTTTGTGGGTTTTTAATTAATGTTACGTACGTGATAAAATTATTTATATATTTTTAAAGCATTTTTTTTGATGTATCACTGACTTTTCTTTGAAGTATAACAGTGCACTTCACAGGGAAAAAGGGCACAGGACGTGACGACAGGCGCATAGAAATTGACATTTATTAACTGGAAGAGATGACATGGACATTGACTGATCGCAGGAGAAAGGACCCCTAAATTGACAAGTATTTTTTGAAGCTAAGTATGACTTTGCATGACATTGTAAATGACATAAAGCATAATGATTTAAATGACTGACTTTACAAATGTAATGTTTTTATGATTTTGCACTGCAGGATACATTTGATGTTACTCACCACATAATGGTGGGACAGCATCATATTTCAGAAATGCGACAGTAATGAGGAATGTATTTTCCTGATTCGGCCGTGGCCAAGCTGGGTCAGGGAGAACTATATTCCACCCCATAATTTACCAAGGAATGTATAAAATGAGGCATTCCTTGTACAAAATTAGACCAACTTTTAATTAGGCAAAATGTCCACCTTTCCATTGACTGAAAGAGTGTGACACAATCGTTATTCATTTATTCAAATTCAACTTATCTGTGTTCAACTGGACAAACTGATCTTATTTATCAATGCTGAAGCATATCAAAAATGCACAGATAGTTATTTTGTTTTTCTTAAATGGAATTTGTAAATTAGTTCCAGAGATGTCACAAAAGAAGCTATGATTATTGAAATCTCATTTTGAAGGAGCTGTGCTACCCACAAATTTTCATCTAAATTAAAAATGGTAACACACTTCCTTTCGGTAAAAGAATCAAGCAAATACCCTGTAACTTTGCTGCATGTGGTCTCCATTTATCAACAAAAAAAGGGGGTATTGAAAAAATTAATTAGCAAAATAATTACCAATCCTCAGAAAAATAGATAATATATAAAAATTATCAATACATGATTAATAATGAATCCAATTCAACTTTATTTATATAGCACCATTTCATAACAACAGTCATCTCATAGCATTTTCAGTTGTAGGGGGAACCCTACAAAACTTAAAAGAACTTTAAACTTAATTCTAAACTCTATGGGATGCCAATGAAGGGAGGCCAGAACTGCAGAGATATGATCTCTCTTTCTAGTACCTGTTAAAACTCTTGCTGCAGCATTTTGGATGAGCTGAAGACCTTTTAAAGATGTTATAGGACAACCAGATAAAGAATTACAATAATCTAATCTAGAGCTAACAAAAGTGTGGATCAGTTTCCCAGCATCACGCTGAGACAAACTACTCCTAATCTTGGTAATATTAAGCAAAGAATAGAAGGCAGTCTTAGAAACAAATTTAATATGTGAACTGAAAGACAGATCTTGATCAAAAATAATCCCAAGGTTCCTTACAGAGCTATTAGGAGAGTAACTGCATCCAAACTGAAAGTTTGATTTGGAAAGGTATATCTAAGGTTTTTTGGATTAACATGAATGACTTCAGTCTTATTTGAATTTAATAGCAGGAAATTACAAGTCATCCAAGCTTTGATTTCCTTAAGACAGACTCCCTGTTTGGTTAATTGATTACTATCACCTGGCTTCATTAACAGGTATAATTGTGTCATCTGTATAACAATGAAAATGTATACAGTGCTTTCTAATAATGTTGTCTAATGGAAGCATATATATATATATAAACTAAAGAAAATTCTATTGATATGAACAAATTGGAACCTATCAGATAAATAACATCTAAACCACTGTAATGAAGTTCCATTAAGACCAACATAGTGTTCTAACCTATCAAGTAACTATTTCCCTGCAGGTGGTCAAATAATTGTGTAGTAGCAACACTTTCTAAGATTTTTGAAATGAAAGGGAGATTAGAGATTGGTCTATAGTTAACTAAAGCTCCTGGATCCAGCGTTGGCTTTTTGAGTAAGTGTTTAATTACAGCCATTTTAAAAGCCTGCCGTACATGGCCTAAAGTTAATGAAGAATTGATTATATGAAGAATAAAGCTACCAATAAGTGGGAAGACTTCTTTAAATAACCTGGAAGGAATAGGGTCTAAAAGACAAGTTGAAGGCTTGGATGAGGAAACTATTTTGTCTAACTCTAAAAGGTCATCCATCCATCTTTTACCGCTTTTCCGGAGGTCCAGGTCGTGGAGGCAGCAGTTCAAGCAGAGAAGCCCAGACTTCCCTCTCCCCAGCCACCTGCTCCAGCTCTTCAGAGGGATACCAAGGCGTTCCCAGACCAGCTGGGAGACATAGTCTCTCCACCGAGTCCTGGGTCTGCCCCGGGGTCTCCTCCCAGTGGGACGTGCCTGAAACACCTCAAGTGGGAGGCGTCCAGGACGCATCCTAATCAGATGCCTATACCACCTCAACTGACTCCTTTCAATGTGGAGGAGCAGCGGTTCTACTCTGAGCCTCTCCCGGATGACTGAGCTCCTCACCCTATCTCTGAGGGTGAGTCCAGCAATCCTACGAAGAAAGCTCATTTCAGCCGCTTGTATCCACGATCTCGTTCTTTCGGTCATTACCCAAAGCTCGTGACCATAGGTGAGAGTAGGAACGTAGATTGACTGGTAAATCGACAGCTTTGCCTTAGAACTAAGCTCCCTCTTCACCACAACAGACCGGTACAACGTCCGCATCACTGCAGTTGCTGCTCCAATCCGTCTGTCGATCTCTGGCTCCATTTTCCCCTCACTCGTGAACAAGACCCCAAGATACTTAAACTGCTCCACTTGGGGCAGGAGCCTGTCCCCAACCAAGAGAGGACAATCCACCTTTTTCCGGCCCCCTCATGGATCGTCACCTTATCGTGGTGGGGGGGTTTGCGTGCCCCAGTGATCCCAGGAGCTATGTTGTCTGGGGCAATTTGCCTCTGATAGGGTCTCCCAAGACAAACTGGTCCTGGGTGAAGGGCCAGACTAAGAACGATCCAACAGACTCTCATGATAAATTGTATATCAAGGATTCAGTGTACCCTGCCCGGTATGGGGTTACCGGGGCCCCACCCTGGAGCCAGGCCTGGGGGAGGGGCTCGAAGGCTAGTGTCTGGTGGCCAGGTTTCCACCCATGGGACCCGGCCGGGCTCAGCCCGAAGGAGTTACATGGGTCCGCCCTCCAGTGGGCTCACCACCTGCAGGAGGGATCATGGGGGTCCGGTGCTATGTGGATTAGGTGGCGGTCAAAGGCGGAGACCTTGGCGGACTTGATCCCAAGCTTTTCTAAAAGGTCAATTGAAGTAAATTCATTGAGACAGACATCAATTGAAGGAGTTGTAGTAGTTACTGTATTTAAGTTAACTGTGGGAAGAATCTGATTGATTTTATCTCTGATGGATGAAATTTTATTATTGAAAAAGTTCATAAAGTCCTGACTAGAAAGCTCTAAGGGAATGCTAGGCTTGACAGAGTCCTGACTCTTTGTCAACCTGGCTATAGTACTGGGAGGAAACCTGAGATTATTTTTCTTCTCTTCTATTAATGCAGAATAATAACTCATTCTAGCTTTTGTAAGAGATTTTTATAAATTAAAAGATGATTTCTTCAAGCTAAATAAATTTTATCTAAATTAGTGGAGTGTGGAGGATACGAATAAGGGTTACCAGTGTGGAGGCAAGGCTCAAATAAGTGCAGGCGGACACGGTGAACTGAAGGTTAAAAGGGTGCTTTATTCATCCTCCATCACGAGGTTCACTCAGCGCAGGGGGTAGCAAGTGCCGGCCTGGGAGCTGTGTGAGGGACTTGGCATGTTGGTTTTAGGTGCGGGCGCAGCCCTAAAGCCATCGGGGACAGCAGACGGCTGACTTCACATGTGCACCGTGGCTGAGACCCATACAGAGTCCTGTGTGCGGGCTGCGTGTTTGCTTCAGGTGCGTGAGCAGCCCTGAAGGTTCAGAGGGTGGTGATCGGCCGTGTTCTCGGGCATGTGCAGCGGCGGAGGACGATGGCAGTCTGTGGAGCCGGTATTGTTCCGTGCGTTGTGCGCGCCTGGCGCAGTGACCACATAGCTGAAAGTTGCGCTGTCCTCATAACCCCCCGGTGTGCGTGCGGGGTTTCGGTGCGTGGGTGGTCCGCTGTCAAGAGGTGAGTCAGGGTCAGGGAGCTTGCTGGAAATCAGCATCGTCGGCACCGATGGTCTTCCCTGTTCGGGCTGTTGCTGTCGTTCGCCCGTGCCGGATCATGGTGCATTCTGGTCCACGCGCTGCGTTCTCCGTCCGGCCCTGGAGGTCGCTGTTGTGGAGAGAGGACAAGGTGCATGTGCGCTCGTGTGGATGTGGAGGATGTGAGCGATCCTCTGTCTCTGTAATCCACAGCACGGTAAGAGGGAGCAGACGTTCTTTGTCCCTTGGCAGGTCCCAGCGTGGAAGTCCCAGATCTCAGGCGAGGGTCGCACCATGACGCTTTCTACAGCTTTCCCGGTCGTGGATGATCTCCGGGGAGTTCGCCTGGTGTTGGTTCTGCGTCGTTGTCTCCCGTGTGGCAGAAGGGAGGGCAGATCATTCGCGTCAGGCAGCTGCGTTCGTTCGTCGTCTGAGTCACCGTCGGGGTGTTCTTTTCTTTGGGGTCACCACTCCGGGGTGTTCTTTTCTTCGGAGTCACCAGTGTGGAGGCAAGGCTCAAATAAGTGCAGGCGGACACGGCGAACTGAAGATTAAAAGGGTGCTTTATTCATCCTCCATCACGAGGCTCACTCAGCGCTGTGGCAGCGTGCTGGAGTGAGCCCTGCGTCTCTAAGTCAGCAACAAGCACGTGAGAGAGCTCTAGTGAGGCATATACAGTCAGCTTATATACTCAGCCACAGACAATGCATGCATGGCATATTAGCATCACAGTACAGCAGGAATGCATGGGACATTTACATGAGAGTCACACATATCAATAGCAGGATTACTGGCGCCGCAATTCCTCTCTGCTCTGGAGCTGTAGGACAAAAGAGGTTGCAAGGCACATCTACATAGTGACATCAGTCCATACATCTCATTGTTCTGTTAATTGCTCAAGCTGAGCACTCTGCCTGTCCCGTAGGTTGTGGTGGGTCACCACACTGCTCCCCCCCCCCCCAGAGGGCTCAGCAGGGGGCCGAGGCGTCGATTGGACAACTTTGGAAACGAGCTGCGGGAAAAGCTCTGTGCAGGAGAAGGTGGAGGGGGGTGGGGGTAGCAAGTGCCGGCCCGGGACGGCGAAGTTGTCCGGGCCAATCAAAAATTGCATGTGGATCCGCGATGTTGAGGGGCTTTCCCGTTAAACGTGGCGGAGATCCACAGCGGCTGTGAGAAGAAACATTTGTCTCTGACTCCTCTCGTGGCTCAGTCCTGCGAGGATGCGTAGCGGTCATGAAGAAAAAACAAAAGCTGGAGCTGTGTGAGGGACCTGGCGTGTTGGCTTTAGGTGTGGGCGTAGCCCTAAAGCCATCGGGACAGCAGACGGCTGAATTCCCATGTGCGCCATGGCTGAGACCCATACAAAGTCCTGTGTGCGGGCTGCGTGTCTGCTTCAGATGCGTGAGCAGCCCTGAAGGTTCCGAGGATGGTGATCGGCCGTGTTCTCGGGCATGTGCAGCGGCGGAGGACGATGGCAGTCTGTGGAGCCGGTATTGTCCTGTGCGTGGTGCGTGCCTGGCACAATGACCACATAGCTGAAAGTTGCGCTGTCCTCATAACCCCCCGGTGTGCGTGCAGGGTTTCAATGCGTGGGTGGTCCGCTGTCGAGAGGTGAGTCAGGGTCAGGGAGCTTGTTGGAAATCAGCATCGTCGGCGTCGATGGTCTTCCCTGTTCGGGCTGTTGCTGTCGTTCGCTCGTGCCAGATCATGGTGCTGAGCGCTCTGCCTGTCTCGTAGGTTGTGGTGGGTCACCATAGGAATGCCATTTTCTTTCTAATTGATGAGTTTTCTGTTTTAAGCTACAAGTTTTTGTGTTGAACTAAAGAGTTAGAAATCTCTGATTAGACTTTTTCTTTCTTTAAGGGGGCCACAAAGTCTGGAGTCTGATGCAGAGAAGCTGTAACACTATCTACCATGCTATCAATTACAGAAGGAGCAAGCTGTCTATAGCTTATTTCCGTTGTGTTGACACATGGCATAGAGGAGGCAATCTGTATATGTTTGGTAACAACACCATCTGAGAGGCATCTATTGTAGTAATATTTTTTTTAGGAGCCAAATAGTCAGAAATAGTAAAATTAAAGGTTAACAGACAATGGTCTGACAGTACAGGGTTATGAGGAGACACTACCAGATTTTCTATTTCTATGCCATATGTCAGAACAAGGTCCAACGTGTGGTGGAGATAATGGGTAGAATTTCCTACTTTCTGAGAAAACCCATCAAGTCTAATATTGAATTAAATGCCATATTAAGGCAGTCACTGTCTACATTTACATGTATGTTAAAGTCCCCTATTATAATTATTTTATCTGATTTCAGTACTAAATCAGCTAAGAATTCAGCAAATTCGGATAAAAGTTCTGGGTAGGTTGATGGAGGATGATGGACTATGGCAAATGGAATTGGGTTTGGCCTGGAGTTGTTGAAGTGCCTAATACTAAGGACCAGGCCCTCAAGGGAATTATAACAATGTTTTTTGCTTTGCATTGACTGGTAATTTGGAATGGTGGGTTGTTGTTGCTCCTCCTCCATGATCAGAACTTCTGGGATTTTGATAGTTTGAATTGCCAGAGGGAATTGATTCATTTGACCGGGCATAATCCTCTTGCCCTAACCAAGTCTCTGTAAGGGATATTAAATCAATCTGATGATCAATTAACAGATCATAGACTAACAGAGACTTAGGAGTTAGAGACCTAATATTTAATAAACTACATTTTAATTCTAAATTATGAGGAGGAAGAGAGGCCAAATTATTCAATTTAGAGGTTTTATGTTTAATTTGAGTTTTATCAGTTTTTGTTTAATCACTTTGGGATGCTTATACATTATATTTTTATTTAAGATGAGCTCCCTAAAATGAGTTCCACTTGTCAATGTAGCCCATGTTGTTTGCAGGACACCACACAGACAAAGATAATGAAGCGAAAAATATAAATGAAATGGTTTGGTAATGAATTCACAACATTCAATAGGAGAAGTTAAAAGTTACATCAATAAATTTCTAGATATTTAAGGAAATATCTGTAGATTATTGAAAAGGAAAAATCATGTCTATAAGAAACAAGGTAAACTGATAAGGAAGAAAACCATGCAAATTTATGAGAAAAGTTCCAAATGTTTAAGGAAAGACTAACTTGTGTTGAATTTATGTTTACTGTGGGACTTGATTTAGAATCTACTATAAAGACAATACAGATTTTTACATTTACAGTGGGGTAAAAAAGTATTTAGTCAGCCACCAACTGTGCAAATTCTCCCACTTAAAAGATGAGAGAGGTCTCCAATTTTCATCATAGGTATACCTCAACTATGAGAGACAAAATGAGAAAAAAAATCCAGAAAATCACATTGTCTGATTTTTAAAGAATTTATTTGCAAATTATGGTGGAATATAAGTCGTCATCGGCCTCCGTCGGTCTATGATGACCATGGAAGAGAATCCTAAATGTCTACTCTGCTGGAACAGCACCGCCTGTGGATGAACAGGCCGATGCGCACTGGTGTTCTACCTTCCAGCGTTGGGCTTTGGTAGGATTCAAGCCTGGGCAGGAAGATATGGAGGACAAGATGTTACCCATGCAGCATGTCCCCCTTCTCCACGTCACTGATGAATCCAAAGGAACAGCAGGGCTGCTATAGTTTGGCACCAGCGCCGTCGCAGGAGCTGCCAGAACGATGTTGAGCACAACAGAGAACTGCCTTAGGGGCTCCGACTCCGGATTTTTCCGAAGGGTTGACTCCTGAAGCCTTTCATGTGACCGGGTGTGCCGCAAGGCAGCGGAGGTTTGAAATCAGGGTTTACTTTCCCCTAGATGGGCTACCATCCCAGGTTGACGAGCCACCATCTACCCGAAGCATCTGGTTTTAAGGCGCCAGAGATCCGCCCTCGCCCCTTCTCCTATTAGTAAAATCAGTTCCGCCAGGCTTAGAGACTAAACCACACGGGCAGGCTAGGAGTTGGACTTAGTTGTCAGAGGCTTTTCGAGACGCACGCCATAAGGAGCATTTTATGAGCACTGGGAGCTTAACCCCAGTGCCGCTCCTGGGTTTGACAACCTTGGAACCAAATGGAAAATAAGTATTTGATCAATAACAAAAGTTCATCTCAATACTTTGTTATATACCCTTCGCTGGCAATGACAGAGGGCAAATGTTTTCTGTAAGTCTTCACAAGGTTTTCACACACTGTTGCTGGTATTTTGGCCCATTCCTCCATGCAGATCTCCTCTAGAGCAGTGATGTTTTGGGGCTGTCGCCAGGCAACACGGACTTTCAACTCCCTCCAAAGATTTTCTATGGGGTTGAGATCTGGAGACTGGCTAGGCCACTCCAGGACCTTGAAATGCTTCTTACGAAGCCACTCCTTCGTTGCTCAGGCGGTGTGTTTGGGATCATTGTCATGCTGAAAGACCCAGCCACGTTTCATCTTCAATGCCCTTGCTGATGGAAGGAGGTTTTCACTCAAAATCTCACGATACATGGCCCCATTCATTCTTTCCTTTATACGGATCAGTCGTCCTGGTCCCTTTGCAGAAAACCAGCCCCAAAGGATGATGTTTCCACCCCCATGCTTCACAGTAGGTATGGTGTTCTTTGGATGCAACTCAGCATTCTTTCTCCTCCAAACATGACAAGTTGAGTTTTTACCAAAAAGTTCTATTTTGTTTTCATCTGACCATATGACATTCTCCCAATCTTCCTCTGGAACATCCAAATGCTCTCTAGCAAACTTCAGACGGGCCTGGACATGTACTGGCTTAAGCAGGGGGACACGTCTGGCACTGCAGGATTTGAGTCCCTGGCGGCATAGTGTGTTACTGATGGTAGCCTTTGTTACTTTGGTCCCAGCTCTCTGCAGGTCATTCACTCGGTCCCGCCGTGTGGTTCTGGGATTTTTGCTCACTGTTCTCATGATCATTTTGACCCCACGGGGTGAGATTTTGCGTGGAGCCCCAGATCGAGTGAGATTATCAGTGGTCTTGTAAGTCTTCCATTTTCTAATAATTGCTCCCACAGTTGATTTCTTCACACCAAGCTGCTTACCTATTACAGATTCAGTCTTCCCAGCCTGGTGCAGGTCTACAATTTTGTTTCTGGTGTCCTTTGACAGCTCTTTGGTCTTGGCCATAGTGGAGTTTGGAGTCTGACTGTTTGAGGTTGTGGGCAGGTGTCTTTTATACTGATAACGAGTTCAAACAGGTGCCATTAATACAGGTAACGAGTGGAGGACAGAGGAGCCTCTTAAAGAAGAAGGTACAGGTCTGTGAGAGCCAGAAATCATGCTTGTTTGTAGGTGACCAAATATTTATTTTCCACCATAATTTGCAAATAAATTCTTTAAAAATCAGACAATGTGATTTTCTGGATTTTTATTTTTCTCATTTTGTCTCTCAAGATGGTGCCCACAGTGGCTGCCATGGGGCTTCGCTGCGCCTTTCTTTGTATGTTTCTGTTCGTCAATTGTGTGTCTGCCTGCTCTTACACCCGTGAAGAGCTACTAAATATCAAGACTTACACTCCCATGGACCTACTCCCAGTTTTTTTGGCTCCTGCCGCCGATCTGGTTCACTTTTTAGCCCAAAAAGTGAGACGGCGAAAGAGAGGAAGGCGAGCGGGTGCTCTCGTGCGGCTTCGTAGGAGAGGCATGCGCACGGCTTTGCCTGGCATATTTCTGTCCAATGCCAATTCTCTCTTTAACAAGGTAGATGAACTGAGACTGCTGATGCGATTTAAGGACCTCTCTACCTCGTCTGCCCTCTGTTTTACTGAGACCTGGCTTAAGGAATCGACTCCGGACAGTGCGCTCTTCCTCGAGGGATTTCAGCTGTTTCGTGCTGATCGAGACACAGAGCTCTCCGGCAAGTCCTCAGGAGGAGGAGTCTGCTTTTACATTAACAGCAGCTGGTGCTCTGATGTAACGTGATTTCCCAACACTGTTCTCCCGCTCTGGAATATTTATTCATTAACTGCAAGCCTTTTTATTCCCCGCGGGAGTTCGCTTCATTCATCCTGGCCGCTGTTTACGTCCCGCCCGACGCGGACGCGTGCGAGGCTCAGCGCGCGCTCGCAGATCACATTCAACATACGGAGCGGACTTTCCCGGACTCTCTGGTTATTGTGGTTGGCGACTTTAACCAGAGCAATCTGAGCCACGATCTCCCCCGACACAAACAGTTTATTAAATGCCCCACCAGAGGAAAGAACACGCTGGATCACTGTTACACTACAGTGAAGGACACGTATCGTGCTGTTCCCCGCGCTGCGCTCGGTCTATCTGATCACGTGATGGTCCACCTGATTCCCACATACAGACAGAGACTGAAGCTCACTAAACCTGTTGTGAGCACTACGAAGAAATGGACCAGTGAAGCTGGGGAGAAGCTGAGCACGTGCATGGAAATAACTGACTGGGACATGTTTTAAAGGAGCCACGCATGATCTGGATGAGTACAACAACACTGTGAACTCATATATCCATTTTTGTGAGGAGAGCATTCTTCCATCGCGCACCAGGGTGAGGTACTCAAATGACAAGCCCTGGTTCACTGCTAAGCTCAGACAGATCAGGAAGGAGAGAGAAGCAGCGTTGAAAAATGGAGACAGGGACTGCTACAGGGAGGTCAAATACCGGTTTAGCAGAGAGCTGGGGAGAGCTAAATCTGTGTATTCTGAGAGACTCCAGCAGCAGTTCACTGCTAACGACTCTGCTTCTGTGTGGAGAGGACTGAGCAAATCACCAACTATCGGCCTCAGGCTTCTAAAGGTCAGGATGACAAAGCCCTTTGTCAAAGACTGTCCCAACATTATGCCCGTTTTGACACCTCGTCAGCTGTGTCCATCTCCCCCCCTCCCCCAAGCGCCACTGCCTCCACGGTCCCTACTTCATCAAAGGCGCCCCCCCCTCCTCCCCCCCTGCCCTTGTCATCAGTGAGCAGGACATGCACAGACAGTTCTCCAGACTGAACTCGCGCAAGGCCCCCGGTCCGGACGGCGTGTCTCCCTCCACCCTGAGACACTGTGCAAAAGAGCTGACTCCTGTCTTCACTGACATTTTTAACACCTCCCTGAAGTTATGCCATGTGCCGACCTGCCTCAAAACCTCCACCATCATCCCTGTCCCTAAGAAGCCATGGATCACTGGACTTAACGACTACAGACCTGTAGCGCTCACCTCTGTAGTTATGAAGTCCTTTGAGCGCCTGGTCCTGCCCCACCTCAAGTCCATCACCACCCCCCTCCTGGACCCGCTGCAGTTTGCCTACCGAGCCAACAGGTCTGTGGACAACGCAGTCAACCTGGCCCTCCACTCCATCCTGCAGCACCTAGACTCCCCGGGAACCTACGCCAGGATCCTGTTTGTGGACTTCAGCTCTGCATTCAACACCATCCGCCCCGCTCTGCTCCGGGACAAGCTGTCCCTGCTCAACGTGCCTGACTCCCTCTGCAGGTGGATCACCGACTTCCTGACGGACCGGAGGCAGCATGTGCGGCTGGGAAAGACTGTCTCAGACTCTGTTAGCATCAGCACCAGATCACCCCAGGGCTGTGTACTTTCGCCCCTACTCTTCTCCCTTTATACCAACTCCTGCACCTCCAGCCACCAGTCTGTCAAGCTGATCAAGTTTGCGGACGCCACCACCCTCATCGGGCTTATCTCCAACGGCGATGAGTCCGTCTAAAGGAGAGAGGTGGCCCAGCTGGCGTCCTTGTGCAGCCACAACAACCTGCAGCTGAATGCTCTGAAGACAGTGGAGATGATTGTGGACTTCAGGAAAGTCACAACCCCTCTGCCCCCCCTCACCCTCACAGGCTCTCCCATTACCGCTGCAGATTCCTTCCGCTTCCTGGGCACCACCATCACCCGGGACCTCAAGTGGGAGCCGACCATCAGCTCCCTCATCAAAAAGGCCCAGCAGAGGATGTTCTTCCTGCAGCAGCTGAGGAAGCTCAAGCTACCCACCAAGATGTTGGTACAGTTCTACACAGCCATCATCGAGTCCATCCTCACCACCTCCATAACCGTGTGGTATGCAGGAGCCACTGCCAGGGACAGACTAAGGCTGCAGCACGTTGTGTGCGCTGCTGAGAACGTGATCAGCTGCAAGCTCCCATCCCTCCAGGACCTGTACATCTCCAGGACCCGGAGGCGTGCAGGCCGGATCATAGCGGATCCTTCACACCCTGGTCACGTACTGTTTGCCCCCCTCCCCTCAGGTAGAAGACTTCGGTCCATCCAGACTAAAACCTCCCGTCACATGAACAGCTTCTTCCCCTCTGCCATCAGACTGCTGAACACTAAGTGACTTATTGACTCTCGTGCACTATGTACAGCAGCTCAACCAGACTCATGTCAATCATCACTGTTTTCTTTTTGCATTACCGACTGCACTATGTGGTACTCCACAATATCTGCTGCTCGCTAATATATTTAAAAATTGCTTTGACTAGTATTACTCATTCTTCGTCGTCGGCCTCCGTCGGTCTATGATGACCATGGAAGAGAATCCTAAACGTCTACTCTGCTGGAACAGCACCACCTGTGGCTGAACAGGCCGATGCGCGAATGGCAGTCCCTGTCACACAGGTCGCACTTGTGGGTGGTCTCCGTGCTGCTGGGTCTGTGGCGGTTCTTCCTGCGGGTCCTTTTTTCATCTGCTGCAGCAGTCAGTCTCTCTTCACCCGCCTTGAGCTGTCTGGTCAGGGTGCCTCTCCATTTGGAGCGGTCCGTTGCAAGGTCCTCCCAGCGCTCTGTGTTGATTTCCAGGGCCTTCATGTCTCTCTTGCAGACGTCTCTAAAGCGCAGCTGTGGGCGGCCAACGTTTCTCCTGCCAGTCGCCAGTTCTCCGTAGAGGACGTCTTTGGGGATTCTGCCATCCTCCATACGGTGAACGTGGCCTAGCCAGCGGAGCCTGCACTGCCTGAGTAGAGTGAACATGGAGGGAAGGCCGGCGCGGGACAGAACTTCTGTGTTGGGCACTTTGTCCTGCCAGGATATGTCCAGGATGTGGCGAGTGCAGCGCAAGTGGAAGGAGTTCAGTCTCTTTTCCTGCCGGGCGGATGTTGTCCACGTCTCACTCCCATAGAGCAGTGTGCTGATGACGCAGGCATTGTACACTGCCATCTTCGTCTTGACAGAGAGTTTGGGATTCTCCCACACTCGTGTGGTGAGGCGAGCGAGTGTGAAGGCTGATTTTCCAATCCACTTGTTGATCTCTGTATCAAGGGAGAGGTTGTTGCTGATCGTGGACCCCAGGTACGTGAACTGATTCACGACCTCCAGCTCGTAGTCGTCGATGGTGATGGTTGGTGGTGCTTCCGTGCCTTGCGCCAAGACGTTAGTCTTCTTCAGGCTGATGGTAAGCCCGAAGTCCTTGCATGCCTGGGAGAAGCGGTCCATCAGGGTCTGAAGCTCCTGCTGTGTGTGGGTTGCGACTGCAGTGTCGTCTGCGAACAGCATGTCTCTGATTAGAGCCTCGCGTACTTTGGTTCTGGCTTTCAGGCGGGCGAGGTTGAAAAGCCTGCCGTCAGATCTTGTGTGCAGGTAGATTCCCTCTGTTGCTGTGCTGAAGGTATGCCTCAGGAGCATAGCAAAGAAAATCCCAAAGAGGGTCAGCGCAAGTACACAGCCCTGTTTCACTCCGCTGCATATGTTGAATGGCTCTGAGACGTTGCCATCGTGCTGCATTATCCCCTGCATGTTGGTGTGAAACGATTCGATGAGGCTTTGCAACTTTGGTGGGCATCCTATCTTTGGCAGGATCTTGAAAAGGCCCTCTCTGCTGACCAGATCGAACGCTTTGGTGAGGTCGATGAAGGCGACGTACAGAGGCATGTTCTGTTCTCTGCATTTCTCCTGGAGTTGGCGGATGGAGAATATCATGTCTACCGTCGATCGCTCAGCGTGGAAGCCACACTGAGACTCGGGGTAGATACGTTCGGCAAGCTTCTGTAGATAAACGAGAACAACTCGTGCGTAGACTTTGCCAACAACGCTGAGGAGGGAGATGCCCCTGTATTTGTTGCAGTCGCTTCTCTCTCCTTTGTTTTTGTAGAGGGTGATGATCTTGGCGTCCCTCATGTCCTGTGGTACGGTACCTTCCTTCCAACACTGGCAGAGGACGTCATGCAATGGCAGCAGTAGGGCGGTCTTGCAGTGCTTGATCAGGTCAGGGGGTATGCCGTCGTTGCCGGCTGCCTTGCCAGCGGCCAAGCTATCAATGGCCTTGCTGAGTTCGTCGATGGTTGGCTCAGCGTCAAGTTCGTCCATGGATGGCAGGCAGTCGATGGCAACAAGGGCTGACGGTGTCACAGTGTTCTGTCTGGAGTAGAGGTCGGAGCAGTGTTCCACCCATCTCTCCATCTGCTTGTTCTTTTCTGTGATCATCTCCCCAGTGGAGGATTTGAGGGGGGCCGTCTTGCTCTGAGCCGGACCAAGTGCTTTGTTGATGCCATCGTACATACCACGGATGTTCCCTGTTATGGCAGCGGTTTGGATGTCTTGGCTGAGCTGAGTCCAGTACTCCTTGGCACAGGGCCGTGCAGTCTGCTGAACTTTACTTCTCGCAGCCCTGAGAATCTGGAGATTCTTCTCGTTTGGGTACTTCTTGTGCTTAGCAAGTGCTGAGCGCTTGGCTTCAATGACGGGGGTCATCTCGGTCAACTTGGCATCAAACCAGTCCTGTGACTTCGAGGTCTTTCTCCCAAAGATAGCCAAGGCTGTGCGGTGGATGGTGTTTCGCAGTGCTTCCCACTTCTGCTTTGCAGATTCTCCTTCTTGTGGTACACCAAGTTCCTTCTCAAAGGTGGAGGCAAACTGCTCAACAAGTTCTGGTTGAGCCATCTTGCTGGTGTCAATCCGTACCTTTCCAGGGAGTCTAGCATGATGGAATTTCTTCAGCTGCAGCTTGACCTTGCAACACACCAATGAATGGTCTGTGTCGCAATCTGCACTCTGGAACGAACGGGTGATTAGCACGTTCTTCAGTGAGGTGCACCTGGTCAGGATCAAGTCCAGCTGGTGCCAGTGCTTTGAGTGCAGATGTTGCTAGGAAACCTTGTGTTGGGGCTTGGTCTTGAAGAACGAGTTTGTGATGCACAGATCGTGATATGTGCAGAACTCGAGCAACCGCTGTCCGTTGTCGTTCATTCTGCCCACGCCAAAAGGTCCAAGACAGGAGGGCCAGGAGTCGTGGTCAGCACCCACTCTGGCATTGAAGTCTCCAAGGAGAATGAGTTGTTCAGAGTTGGGGATGATCCTGACAGTTGTTGCGAGATTCTCGTAGAACTCGTCTTTTGCCTCTGGTGTGGCTGTCAGTGTTGGGGCATACACACTGACGAGGGTGACTGGGCCTTGAGTGGTGTTCAGGCGGAGGGTGAGGAGTCGTGCAGAGCCAGTGCTGCCTGGTTCCACTATCTTCAGCAAGGTGTTCTTCACTGCGAAGCCCACTCCGTGTTCCTTGTGTTCGTCACTGCACTTTCCCTGCCAGTAGAACGTGTAGTCCTTCTCTCTCAGTGTGCCTGCGTCAGCCAACCGTGTTTCCTGGAGAGTGGCGATATCAACTCCCAGTCTCTTCAGCTCATTATTGATGATGGCAGTCTTCCTGGTGTCGTTGATGTCCTTGAGGTTAGCAGCGAGTCCTGTCATCATAGTGCGGACGTTCCAAGTTCCCAGTTTTAGAGTTGGTCTCTTTTGTTTTATTGTCTTGCCTGGTGCGAAGGTTCTCAGCCTGCTGTTCGGACTTCTCCTCATCCCCATGCACCCAATGAGGAAAGCAAGCTTTGGCGGGACAACACCTTATTGGCTGGGGGCTGCCCAGCTTGAGGCGGGCGGTAGCTGTCCAGTGAGATCCGATGATCCCTCCCACCGTCGGGAACAACCCCTGGCGCCACGCTCTACGCCAATTGAGCGGTGGCTTATAACCGGTAACTGTCATTCCCCGTGTTTTGTCTACGCCAAAGGCGAAGCTGGAGTGTCCTCTCCAGTGATCCGGTGTTCTACCTTCCAACGTTGGGCGTTGGTAGGATTCAAGCCTGGGCAGGAAAATATGGAGGACAAGATGTTGCCCATGCAGCATGTCCCCCCTCTCCACGTCACTGATGAATCCAAAGGAACAGCAGGGCTGCTACAGTTTGGCACCAGTGCCGTTGCAGGAGCTGCCAGAACGATGTTGAGCACAACATAGAACTGCCTTAGGGGCTCTGACTCCGGATTTTTCCTCAGGGTTGACTCCCAAAGCCTTTCCCGTGACCGGGTGTGCCGCAAGGCAGCGGAGGTTTGAAATCAGGGTTTACCTTCCCATAGATGGGCTACTTTCCCAGGTTGACGAGCCACCATCTACCCGAAGCATCTGGTTTTAAGGCGCTAGAGATCTGCCCTCGCCCCTTCTCCTATTAGTAAAAGCAGTTTCGCCGGGCTTAGAGACTAAACCACACGGGCAGGCTAGGAGTTGGACTTAGTTGTCAGAGGCTTTTCGAGACGCACGCCATAAGGAGCGTTTTATGAGCACTGGGAGCTTAACCCCAGTGCCGCTCCTGGCTATGACAACCTTGGAACATACTCATTCTTAGTCTACATTTTATTGCATGTATAGTTTTTTATTTCTATCTTTTATTTTTATCATGTTTAATGTTGCAGCATTGCACCGAGACAAATTCCTAGTTTGTGTACTACATGAACAATGGCAATAAATCTGATTCTGATTCTGACCGGAGGGTGTGCTCCAACTTTAGAGGGATCACACTCCTCAGCCTCCCTGGGAAGGTCTATGCCAAGGTACTGGAATCAGAATCAGAATCAGAATCAGGTTTATTGCCATTGTTCATGTAGTACCCAAACTAGGAATTTGTCTCGGTGCAATGCTGCAACATTAAACATGATAAGATAAAAGAAATAAACTATACATGCAATAAAGTGTAGAATAAGAGTAAGTGATACTGGTCAGCAGTTAAAATATATTAGCGAGCAGCAGATACTGTGGAGAACTATATAGTGCAGTCGATAATGCAGGAAGAAAACAGTGATGATTGACATGAGTCTGGTTGAGCTGCTGTACATAGTGCACGAGAGTCAATAAGTCACTTAGTGTTCAGCAGTCTGATGGCAGAGGGGAAGAAGCTGTTCATGTGACGGGAGGTTTTAGTCTGGATGGACCGAAGTCTTCTACCAGAGGGGAGGGGGGCAAACAGTACGTGACCAGGGTGTGAGGGATCGGCTATGATCCGGCCAGCACGCCTCCGGGTCCTGGAGATGTACAGATCCTGGAGAGATGGGAGCTTGCAGCCGATCACCTTCTCAGCAGTGCGCACGACACGCTGCAGCCGGAGAGGAGAGTCCGGCCGTTGGTCGAACCTCGGATTCAGGGGGATAATGTGGTTTTCGTCCTGGTCGTGGCACATCGGACCAGCTCCCTCTCGAGAATTCTTGAGGGTTCGTGGGAGTTTGCCCAACCAGTTTACATGTGTTTTGTGGACTTGGAGAAGGCATTTGACCGCATCCCTTGTGGATTTTTGTGGGGGGTGGGTGCTTCGGGAGTATGGGGTATCGGGCTTATTGTTACGAGCTATTTGGTCTCTGTACGACCGTTGTGAGAGTTTGGTTCGTATTGCCAACACTCGGTCGGATTCATTCCCAGTGAGAGTTGGACTCTGCCAGGGCTGCCCTTTGTCACCTATCCTGTTCATAATTTTTATGGACAGGATTTCTAGGCGCAGCCAGGGAATGGAGGGTGTCATGCTTGGTGACCACAGGATCTCATCTCTGTTGTTTGCAGATGATGATTGTCCTGTTGGCTTCATCCAGCAATGACCTACAGCTCTTGCTGGGATGGTTTGCCGCTGAGTGTGAAGTGGCTGGGATGAGAATCAGCACCTCCAAGTCCGAGTCCATGGTCCTCAGCCGGATAAAGGTGGATTGTCCTCTCTGGGTTGGGGACAGGCTCCTGCCCCAAGTGGAGGAGTTTAAGTATCTTGGGGTCTTGTTCACGAGTGAGGGGAGAATGGAGCGAGAGATCGACAGATGGATTGGAGCAGCATCTGCAGTGATGCGGACGTTTTACCGGTCTGTTGTGGTGAAGAGGGAGCTTAGTTCTAAGGCAAAGCTGTCGATTTACCAGTCAATCTACGTTCCTACTCTCAGCTATGGTCACGAGCTTTGGGTAATGACCAAAAGAACGAGATCGTGGATACAAGCGGCTGAAATGAGCTTTCTCCGTAGGATTGCTGGACTCACCCTCAGAGATAGAGTGAGGAGCTCAGTCATCTGGGAGAGGGTCAGAGTAGAACCGCTGCTCCTCCACATTGAAAGGAGTCAGTTGAGGTGGTATGGGCATCTGATTAGGATGCCTCCTGGACGCCTCCCACTTGAGGTGTTTCAGGCACGTCCCACTGGGAGGAAACCCCGGGGCAGACCCAGGACTCGGTGGAGAGACTATAGGGCCTTTTCCACTAGCCTCGCTTAGCCCTACACCGCACCACTTAGCCCGCGTTTGAGCATTTTCCATTAGCCCCAGCACCGGTTAGCAGGAGCTATTTTAGTACCTGATCCAGGACAGGGTCTAACCGAGCGATGTGACTTTAACAGACTGGTCGCCGCTGATTGGTCAGGTCGTAACGTCACGAAAGCGACTTTTTCTGCTGAATCTACTACACGACCGCCATTTGTAGTTGTTCAGCCAGTGAACACAGTGCGTGGCTTTAATACAGTATTTTCACACTCTGAAGATGTCTTCTCGTAAGGCTATCCCCTGGTCAAACGAGGAGGTGTGCAATTTTCTTTCTATATTAGCTGACTATCGCATCCAGCGCGAGTTGGACGGATCTACTCGAAATGAAAAAATATACCAGCAAGTGTCCGAGCAGATGGGTTCCCAAGGGCACATCCGTACTGCCAAACAGTGTCGGGAGAAGCTGAAAAAGCTGAAAAGCGATTACCGAGCAGTGAAGGACCACAATGCTCGAAGTGGAGCGGATCGGAAGGAGTGGAAGTGGTTTGCTGAGAGACATTGGGCTCGACACGGCCACAGTCACGGCCACGGCCTTGGAAACTGTGGATGGTGAGTGTTGTTTTGATATTGTGCGTCTTTTCGCCAATTTATCCTTTCTGTGCCAAGCTCACTGTTTTTAAGAAATAGGAAGGTTGTTAGATTGTGGGTAATGGTTGTTACTGAGGCTTGCCTATTGTTTTGCAGCCAACTGCAGATTCACGCTTGCTTTGTGTTAAGTATTAGCGCGAACAAAACGCTGAATTACGCTTATTGTATTCCGGTTAAAAACTTTAGAGTGTTGTACATGCTGCACTTTGGTGTTAAGTTTTAAATTGCGTGCACTTTCTTTCTAGAATCACAGTTCATATCACAGGGGTCCACCTCAGTGGACATCGACACAGCGGACTCTCCTGCCTTTGCCTCTGCGTCTGCGTCTGCCGGAGCGCCAGCTGGATTGACTCCGATGTCAGCCACATCACCAGCTCCATCTGGATCACGTTCAAGTGCCGGTAAGGCACAATAACCACGATTTTTTTTTTTTGGGTGAAACAGGTCCAGCGGAAACCAGGGTCGAAAATCTCAAATACAAAAAGTTATGTACCAAATGGATTAATGCAATTTCCTGTAGCTGCATATTAATTAATTGAAAATGTCTTTTTAAATGTACAAAAAGGTTATCATACCTGTCAAGGCATACCTCATGCCTCCCTTATTGGGGGGGCTTTCACACCTGTACTGAGTACTTAAAAACTGTATTTATCGGCAGATGAAAGAAAACTGAAGCAAAAAAAAAACAAAAAAAACCCTAAACAAACAGCAACTGCCACATGAACTATTTCAAACATATTTATTCAAATGTACACTTATATGGACACAATCTTGAGCCACAACTTTTTGGTAATGTGAAAATAATAAGCCAAGGAGCACAAAAAAATAAAATAAAAAATAAATAAATAAAAAATAAATGATATTAATAATAAATAAATAAAAATAAATAAAAAAATATTTTTCAAATTTACATTAGCACAAGGTAGATTGCTTAATTTGAAAGTACACAATAAGAATTATTCTGAATATAGTTCTTAATTGTCAGCTAGATACTGTATATACACTTGGAATTAAAGAGTTTTTAATTGTCAGCTTTGTTCCACTAATGCACTTGGATGAACTTGAAACAAGAAAATGTTCACTGATGCTGCTTGTTCTAGTTCCAAGCAGCAGCCTTTGCTGACTCTAGCATTTCTGAAGTGGCAGATCAGATCAGGTGGCAGATCAGAAGTGATCTGCCACCGATGGGGGTAGATTGTGCTCTGCCACAAAATGACAAACCATCACTTCTGCTAGTGATGCATTGGATTTGGAAGGCGTCGGTTCTCTCACTGGCTGAAAATGTTCATCCATCCATCCATACGTTTTCGATTTGGTGACACAGTTTTTGTGGCCCTGTGTAGCGAAGTGCGACTTCAGGTCGAAAATCCCCGATGCAGTCACTTTTATGCTCCTCCTACATGGAACACAGAAGGAGTGTGTAGGGCCCTCTGGAGAAGTCTTTATCCATCCGGCGATTCCTCTCTGTTCCGGAGCCGCAGGACAACAGAAGTTGTGAGGCCATCTGCAATAATGATGAGTCCACACCTCTCACTGTTGTGATAATTGCTCACGCTGAGCGCTCTGCCAGCCCCGTACGCTGTGGGGGGTCACACACACGACGTGTTCCTCCACGCTCTCAATAATTTTTTTCCCGTATATTTTTCTTTTTGGCGTACAGAAATGGCAATACGGCCGTATTTGCTAAAATTGCATTTTCCCTGTATTAAAATGCGACGAAACCATATCACTTAACAGGTATGGGTTATTCTTTGGTCTTCACTTATCGGTGATCCACGACCCGGTCCCATTTTTAGGTGTGGTGATTGAAGTGCTGTTGTAACTCCTGTTTTAGAAAAACAAATAAAGCTCATGAACTGCCGTTGAAATCAACATGCTTCATTGAAATGCTTCACGTCAGCTGACTGTATTAACCCATTCAGATTTCTGCGGCCACACTACAAGCAACTATTTTAAACATTACCCATCCATCCATCCATATTCTTAATCTTAATCCTTTTTAGTTTTGCAGGGGGGCTGCAGCCGAAGACAGCACCCTGCTTATTGCAAAATCCGCTCTACTGAGGGGCAGCAACATGACAGTTCAGCTTATATACAGCAATGAAGCATAATATAATAGTGACATTCCACCACAGGCTTTCACCTGTGTAATTCCATAATATATGTAGTGATCCAGCTTTAACAACCATGCCTTTCTGTCTTTCAATGTAGCCAAGAGGAAAAGGAACAACTCCATCGCTGACCTTACATCAGCGATGGTCAACATGCATGACGAAGAGATGCGGCTCTTGGAACGGCAGCATGACCAGTGGCAAGAACACCATCAGGAGTACATGCAGCATTTGCGACAGGTGGCTGCAGGTGTGCGGGCAGATGCACGTGAAGCCCTGGAGCAGGACGCTGTGTTACGAAGGGAAGAGCTCGCTTAGATGTCATCATTCAACAGAGATTTCCTGACCCTATTTGGCAGGCTTGTGGACGCATTTAGCAGTCGGCGTGTCTAACCATGTCTCCCCACGCCCAGTCTGTTTTTTTGTTTGTAAATTTTGCTTCTGGAATAAAATTGTATTGTTTGCATCAAAAGTGTGGTTTATCTGTTATGACACCGTATGAGAAAAGCTAATAATTACATACACATTCCATTCTCTGTTCACTCCACATGCTGCTGTTCATCAGGTCAGGTGTATAGCCTTCTAATGGTAATTTAATTTTTAACAACACAATGAAATGTAATGTCTTGGTAGGTTTTTTTTTTTATTTTAAACAAATTTGCAATGCTGAATCCATTTCTCTCGAACGGGTACATTTTTTATGTTATAAGCAGTTGTACAGGTGTACTTTAACTTGTACAGTAGACACTGATAAAGGTAAGTACATGTAAGTTGAATGTTGCATCACCAATCAAAATTTAATAAATTAAGAAGGAATCTAGCAAAAATTTGGCACTAATAACAGTAGACACATCGGACAAGGAGACAACTGTGTTTTTGTTGCACACAACTGTTGTTACCAACAACTTGTGCCAAATTAATATTAGCTTTGCATTTCCACCAAAGCCAAAGTCGCTTGTCTGGCAGCATTTTTTGAACATGCTCTGTGAGGTGTTTCTGCATGTAATTCACAGTACCACAACTGTTGTTAACAACAACTTGTGCCAAATTTATATTCCCTTTTCCCAAAAATTAAAAATCAATTTGTAAGTAAAAGTGGGAGACCTTTACATGGGAATATGACATGTATCAGCACATGATTTATGGTTCAATTTGCATTTCCACCTAAGCAAAAGTGGCTTGTTGAGCTGGATTTTTGTGAAGATGGCCTGTGCGGTGTTTCTGCATGTAATTACCCGTACCTTAACAGATAAGCATTATTAACAACAGAGGACAGGTAGATGGAACATGCACAACATTTTATTTACAAAAAACATTTTTGAAATATGTATGCACATAAATGTGGACGAAATTACATTTCTACCTATTGCTAGACAAGTACTGCATCACAGCATCTCGTATATCGCCACCCTGCTCCTCTGCTCCCTGTGCCGCTGCCACCACTGGTTCATCTACTGCATCATCCAATGTAGTGTCAAACGTCTCTCCATGACTCTCACACAGATTGTGCAGAGCACAAGAAGTCAGCACCATAGATTTAACCAGTTTCATGTCACAGTCATTCCTTGAAAAATGAAAATCCTCTCCTCGTCATCAGCCATTTTCTTTGTTGTGGAGGATTCGGTCACGTGTTTCACATCACGAGGGTGTGGCGCCACCTCGCTGTTCAAGAAATCCCACCCACCGCAGGTGTGCCAGCAGTAATGTTGAAACGCAACCGAGGCAGAACCAAATCGAAGTGAGTCGAGTCGTGTTTTCTAATCGGGGCTAAGCGGGGCTAATGGAAAAGCGCCTTATGTCTCCCAGCTGGTCTGGGAACGCCTTGGTATCCTCTCTGAAGAGCTGGAGCAGGTGGCTGGGGAGAGGGAAGTCTGGGCTTCTCTGCTTGAACTGCTGCCTCCGCGACCCGGACCTCCAGAAAAGCGGTGGATGGATGGATGGATGGAAGTGAAAGTATATTTCATCTCTCAGTCTGGTTATTTGGCCTTCGTATAAAAGAACTGGGGGTGAAAACATTTTAGATGCAACAGAGCCGTGTTGGAGTGACCAACAAACTGAACTTTATTATGGAACACAGGCACAATATATTCACTGGCTGTAGCCCGCATGACATCACCACCCCGACCCCCCAGCACAGGCTACGGCAAGCCCCAAGGGCCAAATCCCCACACAACAGTCCCATTAACTAGAAATATTGTAACATTCGGGTTCTCTGTCTGTCTGCGGAGGTTGCGTGGTTGAGCTGGTGGAGAGAGAGAGAGAGGGAGCGCTAGAGGAGAAGAAGCATGCAGTGTGAGAGAGAGTGAGAATGAGACAGAAGGGGCAGAAGTTTCTTCATTGTTGTTGCTTGTTCAGTTTTTCTCTTTCTTTGGTGTGGTGGTCACATCCTACAGTGACCCATCCTGTTAAAAATAAAGGTGTTTAATTGGCAGCCTCTTCATGGTTTTTACAATGCGTCTGGCAGAGGCTACACTGGTGTCAGAAGTAAAGCCCCGGTGCTTCACCAGCTATTCCTACTAGCTGTGGCTAACCCAGACACAGCTAACTGGCCTGAGAAGCCTGCAGACGAGGTGGCAGAATGGAGAAACAAGACTGAGGCTCCCAGGAGGATTAAGGAGGAAGAGGAGAACAGTGTTTTCACCGATGAGGCGGGACACGAAAGGGCCACAGAACATATGGCTCGCTTGAGACATGCAGCCAGAAAACTAGCCATCGATGCTGGTTTTGGATCGAGGGGCACGAAGATGTACGCAAACATGGAAGTGCCTGCCAATAGTGATATGGCACCGGATGTAAATAAAATGGCAGCGCATAGGGTGTCCAAATTCAAGTGAAAATGCCAAAATACTCCGGTAAGGCAGACTGGGAGGCTTTCCATGCCCAGTTTGAACTGTTAGCACAGGCTGCACATTGATCAGAAGACAATAAAGCACTTCAGCTGGCCCAGAACCTCACAGATGATGCCTTAGCATGCTTGCTGCTACTTAGCTCAGTAGAGAGAGAGGACTATGGGGCTTTAGTGGGGGCTCTGCAGCGGCATTTTGGACAATGCAATCAGGTCAGTGTTCTACGCTCAGAGCTGTCAGACAGGTAGAGACAGCCCGAAGAACCACTCCATGTTCTGGCTAGTGACACTGACACACTGGTGAGAAGATCATACACCTGCATGCCCCCTGAAGTACAAAGTGAGCTAGCCAGAGATCAGTTCATCAGAGCCATAACCACAAGAGAGCTGCACATACAGAACCAACTGGCACACCCTCGTACCCTGCAGGAGACACTGGAGCTGGCTGTGGAAAGGGAGGCCATCGGACAGATAGCCGGGAGTGCTTATACCAGAAACAACCCCATGGTGAGAGCAGCAGGACAAGAAGGGCCAAGCCAAGAGAAGCAGGCATGGGTGGCTGAACTGACTGATCTGCTCTGAGCTGCATCACTACAACCACCACGTGAGAGCAGCCGGGCAATGCCAAAGCCCTCCTGTATGCTGGACATGTGGCCAGGCTGGCCATATCAGCGTGCGATGCCTGAAGCATACTGGTGCCCAGGGAAATGGCCAAGGGTCTGTGTAAATGAGACAATGCAGACCCACTTCCCCGAGTCCCACCCTGAATTGTTCCAGTAGATGGAGCCCAACTGCACAGATGGGGGAGCGGGGCTCCACTCCCCCCAGAAGCAAATGACACCGCCGAGTCTGTGAGGGTGGTTGGTTGGACTCATGGAGTTGGCTTTTTGCCACATCCCCATCACCCTGGCAGGAGCTCCCTGCATTGCCTCCGTCGACACTGGCTCCACAGCAACCTTGATGAGGCCCGATGTGGTCCCAGCTGGAGCACAGTTTGACCCTACTGCAGTGAAACTGAAGACAGTGACGGGCGAGCTAGCACCCATGCTTGGAAGAGGGGTAGTGACTGTTTGGGTGGGGAGTTGACCTTTGCATATCAGGTTTGGACTTCCTGCGGACTGCCCACTGCGTGGTAGACTTGGGAAAGAACACCCTAGCCTTTCTGGGGAGCCCCAAAGTTGAAATGGTGCACCCCACTGAGGCCCCAAGACCATACCTAGCAGCCATGAAAGTGGTGGAGATGCATTATGAATCAGGCCTTATGCCCACACTCTGGACAATGTGCAGCCCCCCGCCCTGGACCAGATGCCCACAGCAAGGGGGACGGACAGACCAACAGCAGTACGAGAGGCATGGAGATGCAACTGTGACAACTTGGATCCCGGGCAGCAGGAGGAACTGTGGCAGGTGTCGTGGCACTTCAAGGACATTTTCGCACTGTCAGAGGAAGAAATGGGCCTGACACACCTGGTGCAACACGAGATCGACACTGAAGACGCATTGCCCATCAGGACGCGCCCCCGCCGCTTGCCCCTCGCATATCAGACAGTGGCTGACACCGCGATCAATGAGATGCTGAAGGCTGACATTATTCAACCCTCGGCAGCCCCTGGGCATCAGGGGTTGTGATGGTCAAAAAGAAGAAGAGAGAGACGATGAGGTTCTGTGTTGACTATAGATCCTTGAACAGTATAACCAAGAAGGACTCATACCCGCTGCCCTGCATCGATGAGTCGCTGGACTTGGTAGCTGGCTCATCTTGGTTCTCCTCTCTCAACCTGTGCAGCGGGTATTGGCAAGTATCCCTCAGCCCAGAAGCCAGACCAAAGATGACCTTCTGCACAGGTAGCGGGCTGTGGCAGTTTCAGGTTCTTCCCTTCAGCCTGTGCAATGCCCCAGCGACATTTGAGCGATTAATGGAAAGGGTGTTGGCTGACATTCCCAGACAGGAGTGCCTGGTCTACCTCGATGACATCCTGGTCCACAGTAGCTCCTTCCAGGCAGCTTTGGGGGCCCTGCGGCGGGTTCTACAGTGGATAGAGGCAGCTGGTTTGAAGCTCCACCTCAACAAGTCCTGCTTCATGAGGAAAGAGCTGGAGTTTTGGAACACCGAGTGTGTGTGTGTGGGGGGGGAGTATCAGCACCTTAGAGGAGAAGGTGTAAGCAGTGAAGGACTGGCCAACCCCTACTAACCTACGAGAGCTAAAGAGCTTCATAGGACTAGCATCTTGCTACAGGAGGTTCGTGCATGGCTTTTCTTGCATAACCGCACCCCTGTGCCGCCTCCAGCAGAAAGACTGTGACTTTGTTTGGACTTCTGAGTGCGAACAAGCCTTCAACTTGTTGAAGGCCTTGACAGAGTCTCCCATCCTCATACCGCATGACCTTGACCTGCCCTTCATCCTGGACACCAACGCCAGCGATGTCGGGATGGGGGCAGTGTTGAGTCAGGTAGGGCCAGAAGGGGAGAAAGTGGTTGCTTTTTTCAGTGAGACCTTCAACAAAGCTGAGCGCCAGTATTGTGTAACATGCCGAGAGATCCTCGCTATTGTGAGAGCGATAAGTCACTTCAGATATAACCAGTGTGGGCTACCCTTCACTGTTCAAACTGACCACTCAGCTCTCCAGTGGTTGATGTCCTTCAAAGAGCCAGAAGGGCAAATTGCACAGGGGCTGGAAGAGCTAGTGCTGTACACCTTTGGGGTGGAGTACAGAGCTGGAGCTCGCCATACTAACGCTGATGCCATGTCCCAACGTCCCTGCATGATCAATGGCTGCTGGTACTGTGATAGGAGGGATGCCTGTGAAGCGGAGCTCTGTATAGGGGATGAGCACGGTCCCAGGAAGAATGGAGAGGGGCCAGTCTGCAGAGAGACACAGTTTATCCACCCACCCAAACGGAGAAGGCAGCAAGAGCAAGGCAAGGACATGCATCTAGTGCTGCAGTGGGTGGAGTCAGGCCGTAAGCCACCCTGGGATGAAGTAGCGGGGGTGCTCACCTGCCACTAAAGGACTACTTGCAAAATTCGAGGCTCTAAGGGTGAATGACGGGGTGCTTCAGCGAGCATGGAAAGAGCCAGCTACAGGAGAGGAGAGGTGGCAGGTGGTGGTCCCTAGGGCGTTAAGGGAGACGGTGCTAATAGCTGTCCATGGAACTACTGGGGTGGGGCACTTCGGGGTCTCAAAAACCCTTCGTCGGCTCCGTCAAAGGTTCTATTGAGGCCACACAGAGGAGAGATGTTGAGGACTTTTGATGCCGCTGCGACCCCTGCATAGCGCACAAGAGTCTTCCAAATCAGTCCCATGCCCAACTCCAGCAGCTAGCAGTGGGAGCCCCAGTGGGGGAGAGTTGCGGTGGACATAATAGGCTCATTTCCTCGCACAGACAACGGGGGCCATTTTGTTCTAGTTGTGATGCATTACTTTACAAAATGGCCGGAGGAGTGAACCATACCTGACCAGGAGGCAGACTGTTGCAAATGCACTGGTGGAAGGCATGTTCGCCAGGTTTGGGGCAGCTGAGGTCATCCACAGTGACCAATGGCACAACTTCAAGTCGAGGGTGTTCTCGGCAATGTGTGAACAACTGGACATGCGAAAGACTCGCACTACCCCTTTACACCCCCAGAGCGATGGACTGGTTGAGAGGTTCAATAGAACCCTGGTGACACAACTGGCCATTCTCACTGCGGAACACCAGTGAGACTGGGATATGCACCTCCCTTTCAGCTTGATGGCCTACAGGTCGGCTGTGCAAGATTCCACCTCATGCACACCAGCCCTGTTCATGTTGGGATGAGAGCTGAGGACGCCAGTGGAAATGACGTTTGGAAAGCCCCCAGACTCACCAGCGGTACCCCCAGGACCAGAATATGCGCTGAGGCTTCAAAACCAGATGGAATCAGCCCATGCCTTTGCTTGCGACAAGCTGCAAAAAGTGGGGATGAGGCAGAAAAGAAATTACGACTCAAGGGCCAGAGGGAGGGATTTCAAAGTGGGGGACTTGGTGTGGGTATACAGCCCAAAGAAAACGAAGGGACGGTGCCCAAAACTGGATTGCCATTGGGTGGGTCCCTGCAAGGTGTTGGAGAGACTGGGAGAGGTGGTATACAGGGTCCAGCTGCCACCTAGGGGGAAGCGGGTAGCCCTCAACAGGGACAGGTTGGCATCATACAGGGGTGATGCACCCCCCAGCCATGTGTGAGATCTCCGGCACCGCCACAAACGGATGTGTTGGCAATACCCCAGGGCCCACTGACTGTTCATCCATCTTCTCCTCCAATTGCGCCCCTGGCTCATCAGTGGGCCGGGCCAGGTGCAGCAGGGGACACAAGTGGCACAGTGGTTTAGCACTGTGGCAGCACAGTTTACCCTCGGCCGGGGGATCGCGGAGATCATGAGATCGTGGGTTCGATCCCAGCCCCCGACCAACAGTGAGCTGTGTGGAGTTTGCATGTTCTCCCCGTGTTGGGTGGGTTTACTCCGGGATTTCTCCGGTTTCCTCCCGCATACCAAAAACATGTAGGTTTAGGGCGCTCGCGCACGCAGCAACCAGCAGCCGGTGGCTTGTCACCAGACTGCAAACCAAATCTACCTATGGGTACAAATAAGTAACAAAAAAAAAAAAAAAAGCCTTAAGGTGGTCTCGGAGGAAGAGGAGGCCCCCGATGCACCTTAATGACTTTTTGTTGTGATCCCTCGAGGCAAGGGATTCAGTAAGGGAGGGCAGAGGGCAGTGTAACATTCGGGTTCTCTGTCTGTGGAGGTTGTGTGGTTTTGCTGGTGGAGAGAGAGTGCAGGAGAGCTGGAGGAGGAGGAGTGCGGTGTGAGAAAGAGTGAGAATGAGACATACGGGGCAAAAGTTTGTTCGCTTTTGTTGCTTGTTCGGTTTTTCTCTTTTTCTTTGGCGTGGTCACGGCCTACAGTGACCCATTGAATTGGTGAGTGCACCCAGCAATTCTTCACAGACCTAAGAAATCTGACTAGCATGTGCAGATTTGGACGTTTAGAAGGCGAAATGGTGCAGGACCAATTGGCTAAGCACACAAACAACCCGAGGCTTAAGGGCTAAGATGCTAAAAGATGCTATCATTTGCATAATATTGCCAAGATTAGGAGCATCTTGTCTCAGAGTAATGCTGAGAAGCTGATCCACGCTTTTGTTAGCTCGACATTAGATTATTGTAATTCTTTATTATCAGGCTGTCCTAAAACATCTTTAAAAAGTCTTCAGCTGATCCAAAATGCTGCAGCAAGAGTTTTAACAGGTACTAGAAAGAAGGATCATATCTCTCCGGTTCTGGCCTCCCTTTATTGGCTTCCCAGAGTTTAGAATTAAGTTTAAAATCCTTCTTCTTACTTACAAAGCTCTAAACAATCAGGCTCCTTTTTATTTAAAAGATCTGATACTACCGTATTATCCTAACAGAGCACTACGCTCCCAAAATGCAGGATTACTTGTAATACCTAGAATCTCCAAAAGTACAATGGGAGGCAGAGCCTTCAGTTATCAAGCTCCTCTCCTGTGGAATCAGCTGCCAATCTGGATTCGGGAGTCAGACTCGATCTCTGTTTTTAAGAATAGGGCTAAAACCTACCTTTTTGATATAGCCTACAATTAGGGAGGGATCATGTGTTTCTGAACCCTCCCTTAGTTATGCTGCTAATAGGCTTAGTCAGCCGGGGGACCTCCAGTAATGCACTGGGCCTCACTCCTTTCCTCACTCTCAATGAAATATTTTTTTTGCTGGTCATTAACATTTGTTTGTTCTCTCCCATAGATTGAGTCCCCATCGTGCTGTTTGCTCTCTACATGTCTGTTCTTTTCATCTTCTCTGTCCCCTCACCCCCCAGCCAGTCGCAGCAGATGACTGCCCCTCCCTGAGCCTGGCTCTGCTGGAGGCTTCTTCCTGTTAAAAGGGAGTTTTTCTTCTCCACCGTCGCCAAGTGCTTGCTCACAGGGGATCGCCTGATTGCTGGGGTCTTTCTGCAACTGTGGGGGTTCCCCCTACAGTTGATAGTGCTATGAGATGACTGTTGTTGTGAAATGGCGCTATATAAATAAAATTGAATTGAATTGAATTGAATTGAATTGAATTGAAAAAGTGCCAAATGACATGACAATAGCAAACACCATCGAGCTAGCGTTCCAGTTGGAGTCAGCGAACCAGTTAGCATCTGAGCTAGGTGTGTGCCAACAATCAAAACAATCAGGACAGACAACATTAGCCAATATGCGGTGGGCATGGAGGAACACGAAGATACGGCAGTGGAGTTCGAGACGAACACCATGAACCAGAGGACCAGTCCGAGAGGCCCCGCGTGTGGTAACTGGTTGCCCGACGCACCATGAGAGAGCACGTTTTTGCCTGGCAAGAGGACAATGGTGTAACAAGTGTGGAAGGTACAATCATTTTGCCAAAGTGTGCCGGTTGCCAATGTCATGGGATCTGCCAAGCAAGCAAAACTGCCCGCCAGTGACCACCATCCACGCGGTAAGCCCCGAAATTGATTCCTGCTCATACAACATGGTTGAATTGGATGGCATGGCTGTACCAATACTGCTCAACACTGCGGCGGTTAGCTCGTTGCGAAACTGGGCCACGGTGAAGAAGTTTTTCCCAACTACCCAATTACAAAAAACCCAGGGGAGTTGTACGGATATGGTGGACACAGAGTTAGCAACGTGGGTACCATCATCCTAAAAGGCTTGCCGTGGTGTCAGGTGCTGGCAGCTTATTGTGAAGTGTGGTGTAGTGACATGCACTTCCTGTCACATCACTGCACCGCCCACATATAAGGCAAGGTCACCATCTTGTGGCCTCTTTTGCTGGGTGCCTATGCTGGTGCATCCCGTGTACTGTTGTGTACATAGTTTGTCTAATAAAGCTGTGTTCGCCAACCATCATCCTGCCTCATCCTTCACCCAGGTATTTCTATACATAACATTTGCCGATCGAGGATTAACTCATGGAGGCATCTTCACCCGCTTCATCCCTTTCTCAAGCTCCCAGGCAAACCACCGGTTTTATGGCTGCATTGGTGGGAGGCCTATCACACGTATGTTATGGCGCTGGGCCTCGCAGAACTCGATAAGGCGAGAGAGCAGACGCTTCTCATTAACAACCTGGGTATGGAGAGCCAGAGGGTCCTGTGGACGCTTGGCACTGCAGACTCATGTGAGGACATTGTGAAGCTGCTAGCTAAGTGTTTCTTCACCCCAGACAATGTGACTATCTGGAGGATTTGTTTTCAGCTGCAATATCAGCGGGTAGGTGAGCCTATCCACCAATATGTCATTGACTTGAAGCAGCTAGCCAGCAAGTGTCATTTTGGACCGCTTGAAGATGAAATGGTGTGCAATCAACTAGCAGAATACACGTGTAATGCTGAGCTGCATGCTAGGCTTTTAATTTCAATTCAATTCAATTCAATTCAACTTTATTTATATAGCGCCATTTCACAACAACAGTCATCTCATAGCACTATCAACTGTAGGGGGGAACCCCCACAGTTGCAGAAAGACCCCAGCAATCAGGTGATCCCCTGTGAGCAAGCACTTGGCGACGGTGGAGAGGAAAAACTCCCTTTTAACAGGAAGAAACCTCCAGCAGAACCAGGCTCAGGGAGGGGCAGTCATCTGCTGTGACTGGCTGGGGGGGTGAGGGGACAGAGAAGATGAAAAGAACAGACATGTAGAGAGCAAACAGCACGATGGGGACTCAATCTATGGGAGAGAACAAACAAATGTTAATGACCAGCAAAAAAAAAATATTCCATAGAGAGTGAAATTTTAATGGTGCCTAATGACTTAACTTTAGCTAAAGCAATGGAGCTAGCTCTCCGGTGGGAAGCCATTGTTAAGCTAGCTGTGGAGCTAAATTGATGCCAGCCACAAAAGCAGCCAGAGCTGCTTGACTCAGCTAATGTTGCGGACCCTGATGGCGAGGACAGCTTGGACGAAGATTTTTTTGAAGTCATTGCTGCCAGCCAAAGATCTGCCCCAGGAAACTCCCATTGCAGGAGTTGTGGATCAGCGACGCACCGCCATAAAGCTAAGAAATACCTAGCTAGAGGAAAACGCTGTGGCAGATGTGGATTCTTGAATAACTACGCCAGGGTGTGCCATTTGTCTTACCCGGGGAACCCAAGGGAAAAATCACCCCGCTAGCCCCTGACAGACACTGGGAGAGAGCGGTACAAAGAGTTAATGGACGCCTTCACTTTCAAGTTGACCAGTTCTCACTCAGGGTCAATGCCCATGCCGATGAGCGACACTATGCTAGCCCCAGATTTCTCTGGTACTTGGCCACAGTCGGATGGGGGGGTCTGCAGCTACTACAGTGAACACTACAGTGTTTATAGAAGAGGACGGGCCCAGACAGACAAGCATGGAGTTACTGCATTCTCAGCAGCAACACATTGGGTTGAGTAAAATTCCACTCCGGGTTATGGACTTGGATCGGGTTCGGGGTGAAGAACGACCACAGTGATCATGGGCTTTCACACAAATGACTGTGCAGTAGCACTTTATTTATAGTTCTGATGTTTTAATGCATTCTTGTTGCACAAAGCTGTGTTCACCAACCATCATCCTGCCTCGTCATTCACCCAGGTACTTCCATCCATAACACCTGCTACAAGTCGAAGACCGTTTATGACTTTGAGTTTCAAGTGATTACTCATGGCGAAAACATTATGGGATGTGACCTGTTCTGCCATTTGGGTTTCACCATCCGTGACAAAACCGGGTTCATTCTGTCAGGCTACAAGAACTGGGACACATCGAATATTGATGATGATGATGTGGTATGGGTCGAGAGTGTAAAGGGTGCTGCCAATGAGAAACCAACCGTCCTGAGCACACAGGAGGATGGCTGCCCGGAGTGGGGGGCAGCTGCCGGACTCACCTCGGATCCTCGCTCAGCCAGAGACTACGGAGGCCGCTGCAGAGTGGCAGAAGAGGCAGCCCATGCAAGCAGAGAACCTCGGGGCGCAACAACTGGGCACAAACGTTATCCACGACACGGAACAACAGCAACAAAGCACATCAGGGCTTTGCTGCCATGAAGATGAAACACTTCAAGTTCGAGCGGTACGCCGCAGGCATGACTGTGAACAACACAGCCGTCTCAGACAGGAGGAGACCTTTCAGCAGCGGGCTTGCAGAAATACTTGCTGATACTTGGTTTCTGCAGGCATGGACGGGTATGTTCTAGTTCTGTTAAAAGAAGGATTCACAATCAAAATATCCCAACAGTTGTGAATTAAATCTACAATTTTTCATTCATCAGAGCAGATTAATAGAACTCTGGCCAAGATGAACGATAAATAACTGAAGGACATTTTCCAACTGCTGGACAAAGACAAAGACTGTCCTCCTCTGTGAACTGTAGTGGACAGCTCTCATCCACGGCCACGCAAGGCTGTGGAGTTAAAAGGCTCCTTTAAAGGTCATAAATGTCGGTGTGTGCTGGATTAAAAAGCTGCTTACAAATGTAATTTCAGGACATTTGGACTAATTTCTCAGATTTTTCAAAACGTCTGTAAAAGTCGGTCCAAACGCTATAGTGTGAACCAGCTTAGAGGAAAAAATGGCTGTAGATGAAGCAGGCAAAACGATCCAGCCAGTTGTGGAAGGAGGAAGTAGAAGCCGTGGTCTCGGAGCGTACTCACCATTTGGAAGTTTGTGATTGAAATGACACTTGGAGAAAAATGTTTCTGCCGTTGCAGAAACGTTCAGATGCTCTGATATCAGCGCCCTTATTCTGGCAGCTCTTCGGTCCTTTTCTGGATCAGCGTTCCCGGTGTGTACGAATCTTTAACACTTCCACTGTGGGAATGTGCAATTGATGAGGCAGGTTTGTCTCAAGGCAGCTTTATTACACATTCACCATCATCTCAAAGTAGAAAGAGAACAACTCAAAAAAAACTCACTCCATATATACCCCAGTCCCCCACAGTTCACAAGTCACATTCATTTACATCACAAGTAACAATGCATTTCCTCTTAAATCCTTTAGCATCCTCCCTCACAGACTTTGGCCCCCAAAGGCTCTTCCAAGCAGTCTCTCAGCACACAAAGGATTACGCTTTCACAGCTTCCTGTTATCTCCAAGGGAACTCTGCACTTTGTTCATTCTAAGATGTGGAGTACACTGTAAGGCATTCAATAAGACACATGTGTGGCTAGTGTGGCTACACGACCCCCCCCCCCCCACAAACATGTTAGAATGAACAAGAGAATAACAGTATGCATGCCGTGATAGAATCAATACACATCAGTCCACATGCTGTTTAGGCTTCAGTCTCCTGCCGTATCTGCTGTAACCAGGCTTCAACGTCTCCACGGCGCTGTCATGCTGGGGAGCTGCCGTCTGGGGGTGAAAACCTTTTGTCGGTCCCTGCGGGTGTTCTGGGGAAACATTACTCTGTGAAGCTCCCCGTGGGGGTCTTCCTCGCCGTGGGGCCCTTGCCAACAGCACTTGCTCATCCGCCACCACAAAAGCGGGTTTGAGTCTGTTTATGCCATCTTTTTCTTTCCTACCCCCCAAATCTAGCAAAAACTGCTTGTCCCCTGTTTCCAGCACTCTGAACGGTCCATCATAAGGTGGTCGCAGTGGGGGTCGATGTGCATCGTGGCTGACAAAAACAAACTCTGCGTTTTTCAAGTTTTAGGCACAAAAACGCGCGGAAAACTGTGGTGGTGGTGAGCGGGGCCGGGCAGCGTGCTTGATTCTATGCTACTCTGCAACAGCTGAGACTGGGAGCTGTCCGGCGCAAGGTTATCTGGGAGAAACTCCCCAGGCAGCCGAAGTGGTTGCGCAAAAACGAGTTCAGCCGGGGAGGCTTCTAAGTCCTCTTTAGGCACGGAACGTAACCCCAATAAAATCCACAGCAGCTTGTCTACCCAATTTGCATCCGTCAGTGACGCCCTGAGAGCCGCTTTCAATGACCTATGAAAACGTTCACATAACCGATTAGCCTGCGGATTGTACACGGTTGTGCGGTGAATTGTGACACCCAGGTTGCGGGCCATTGTTGACCAAAGTTCAGACACAAATTGAGGGCCTCTGTCGGACGTAATGTCCCACGGGACTCCAAAACGCGCCACCCATGCTGTTAAAAATGCGCGCGCCACCTCCTCCACCGTGGTTGACGCCAGCAGAACCACTTCCGGCCAGCACGTGGTGCGGTCCACCATTGTCAGAAGGTGTGTGCACCCCTGTGACGGCGGAAGGGGGCCTACGAGGTCCACATGAACGTGATCGAACCTCTTGGCCGGGATGTGAAACGGCTCCAAGGGAGCCCTCGTGTGCCTGTGTACTTTGGATCGTTGACACGCCATGCAGGCTGCTGCCCACTCTTTAATAATGCATCGGTTTTATATAGCGCTTTATCATATATACTCAAAGACGCTTTACAATTAGGTACATTATTCATTCACTCCAGACAGACAATGGTAGTGGCAAGCTACTTCTGCAGCCACAGCTGCCCTGGGGCAGGCTGATGGAAATGTGGCAGCCAATCTGCGCCAACGGCCTCTCCGGCCACCACCGAACATTTTATACATTTATACACATTCATACCCAGTGTTATGGGCACTGGAGGCAATGCGGGTGAAGTGTCTTGCCCAGGGACACAACGGCAGGATATCTGGGGAGAGCGGGATTCGAACCGCCAACCATCGGGTTATTAGACGACCTGCTCTACCTCCTGAGCCACTGCCGCCCCAGTGGCTCAGGAGGTAGAGGTTGTTTGCGGAGGTTCGGCTACACAAATTTCTCTCCTACCATTTTGACCGACGCGTGCACTCCCGGGTGCGCTAAAGAATGAATCGAGTCAAAAACGCGGCGGCGCCACGCGGCCGGTACTATCGGATGCGGTCGTCCAGTGGAGACATCGCAGATTGGGGGGGGGGGGGCATACCGTCTTGCAGCACCCTGTTCTCCAGCCTTAACCCTGTTGGTCCAGACTGGAGCGCGCGCACACCCGCGTCACTAACCTGCTCCGCGGCCATGGCTGCGTAATCTATTCCTACGCTGACTGGGGCCACCACGGCGCGCTAGAGGCAATCTGCCACGACATTCAATTTGCCCGCCACATGCTGAATATCAGTGGTAAACTCTGAGATCGCGGCCAGCTGTCTCTGCTGCCGGCCTGACCACGGTTCGGAAACCTTGGCCATCGCAAATGTTAGCGGCTTGTGGTCAACGAACACGGTGAAACCGCGTCCTTCCAGCCAGAACTGAAAGTGGCGGGTGGCCAAATGGAGAGCCAGCAGCTCCCTGTCGAACGTGCTGTATTTACGTTCACTATCACGCAAGGTCCTGCTGAAAAAGGCGAGGGGCTGCCAAACCCCGGCTACATGCTGCTCCACGACCGCCCCTATGGCCACATATGACGCGTCAGTAGTGAGCGCTATGCGGGCCGTTGGGTCTGGGTGTGTTAACAGCGCAGCCTTTGCCAAGGCTGCTTTTACCTCCGAGAATGCTCGCTCCCGCTCCACGGACCACTTGACCTTATTCGCGGGTTTCTGTTTTTTGAGTGCGGCATAAAGCGGTTGCATGAGTTGCGCTGCGCGGGGGAGGAAACAGTTGTAAAAATTCACCATTCCCAAAAACTCCTGTAACGCCTTGACCGTCTGCGGCCGGGGGAAATTTGCTACCGCGCGCACTTTGTCAGGCAGCGGAACCGCTCCTTTGGGGGAGATGCGGTGTCCTAAAAAATCAATCTGCGCCACCCCGAACTGACACTTCGCTGGGTTGATTATTAACCCGTGATCTCCCAACCTCCGGAAAACTGTTGCGAGGTGGTTTTCGTGTTCGTCTTCGGACACGCTGGCTACCAAAATATCGTCCAAGTAGACGAACACGAAAGGGAGATCGCGCAGCACCGCGTCCATCATGCGTTGGAACGTCTGTGCAGCCCCTTTAAGCCCAAATGGCATGCGCAAAAACTCGAATAGGCCAAATGGAGTTATTACCGCTGTTTTGGGTATGTTCTCAGCGCGCACTGGGACTTGGTGGTAACCGCGGACCAAATCTATCTTAGAAAAAACATGCGCCCCTGCCAAATGAACGGAAAAATCTTGGATATGTGGGATTGGGTAGCGGTCATGCGCTGTGGCATTATTTAACCTGCGGAAATCCCTGCAAGGTCGCCACGAGCCATCAGCCTTCGGGACCATGTGTAGCAGTGAAGCCCATGGGCTGTTTGAACGCCTGATGATGCCCAACCCCTCCAGGTTGGCAAACTCCTCGCGCACTATGGTCAGTTTAGCTGCGTCCAAGCGCCGAGCTTTTGCAAAAACGGGCGGTCCGGTAGTGGTAATAAAATGTTCCACCCTGTGTTTAGCGACGGTTGCCGAAAATGTGGGGACCGTGAGTGCTGGGAACTGAGTGAGCAGTGTGTGGAACTTATCGCTTGCAGCTGTGACTTTGGCTTGTGCTGTTGGCGGGGCCACTCGCGCTGTACAGGGAATAGAATCAAAAGAAAGTGCATTAACCAGGCGCCTGTTAGCGAGATCAACCAACAAACTATGTGAGCACAAAAAATCAGCCCCCAACATATTGAAATTCACTGCTGCTATAACAAAAGTCCACTCGAATGTACGGCCGTGTAGAGACAGAAGTAGAGTCCTCTCACCAAAGGTCTTAATCTCCGAGCCGTTCGCTGCTGCCACCCCGGGACCTCTGGAACCTGCCAGCCTGTCCGCGTAGGAAGGTGTGATGAAACTCAACTGGGAGCCTGTGTCCACGAGGAAATTCCTCCCCGAGCGTGCGTCCAACAAATAGAGCAGCTTGTTCTCCTCCCCGAGGGTCGCGGCTTCTACCGACCCCTGGTCTTGGCGTTTTCCCGAATGCTTGAACTGGCACGGTGGTACACATTTGCGTGCCCTCTCTGCGAAACGGCTGTGGTAGCAACAAAGGGTGTCTCCTCCAAGTTCCTTGGCCTCCCCCACCGCCGTCGTCGGTGGTTCTGCTACCGCTGCCCATGGCCCCCCGCCATCTCCGGCCGTCGCGCCGAGTTCCGCTGCTGCAGCCGTGGCCGCGCGTTGTCTGCTGGTGTTGACAATTTGATGCACCTCCCGGGACAGTGCGCGGTAGTCCCGCTGGGCCAACAACGGCGAACTGGCCAGGGTCGCTCTCATTGCTGACGGTAGGGTCCTGAGGAAGAGGTGGGTAAAGATGAAGTGGTCATCGTCCGAGCCTTTCAACCTCAACATCTCCTCCATAAGGTCAACGGGCGTGCCATCTCCCAACTCGGTCAGCGCCAGAAGTCTCTCTGCTCTCTCCTCCACCGAGGGAGTGAAGTGCTGGATGAGTGCAGCCTTCAATGCGTCGTATTTGTCGCTGGCTGGCTGCTGCTCCAGAAGGCTCTCCACATATTGAGCCGTGTGGTTATCAAGCTTTGCGACCACATGGTAGAATTTTGTGTCGTCTACCGATATTCCCCGGAGGTTGAACTGTGCCTCAACCGAGTGGAACCAGGAGCGCGGATTGTTCTGCCAAAAGTCCGCTAGCTGGACCGTAGCGGCATTCGCTTGGCTGGGGGCTCCTGACGAGGCTGGCCCTGGGGAATTCTCCTCTTGCTGCATGCTACGTCTTGGGTCACCAGTGTACGAATGTGCAATTGATGAGGCAGGTTTGTCTCATGGCAGCTTTATTACACATTCACCATCATCTCAAAGTAGAAAAAGAACAACTCAGAAAAACTCGCTCCGTATATACCCCAGTCCCCCACAGTTCACAAGTCACATTCATTTACATCACAAGTAACAATGCATTTCCTCTTAAATCCTTTAGCATCCTCCCTCACAGACTTTGGCCCCCAAAGGCTCTTCCAAGCAGTCTCTCAGCACACAAAGGATTACGCTTTCACAGCTTCCTGTTATCTCCAAGGGAACTCTGCACTTTGTTCAATCTAAGATGTGGAGTACACTGTAAGGCATTCAGTAAGACACATGTGTGGCTAGTGTGGCTACACCACGGCTGTTCTACAACTTCCATGACCTGGAGCTTCTGCCCGCTGTGACTGACGGCTCTTCAGACAGCGGCTCCGCAGGTGTGTCCAGTGTTAGCATTTGTAATGCTAGCAGTTTGACAGACATCTTGTGACTGTAAGGTTGACACTGTCTGTATCACAACTTTAAAAAAATTCTGTCAATTTAAGAGTCTTTAATAAAACTCCTTCTCAAATTCCTGTTTTTCTTTCTTCTTTTTTCTCTTTTGGGTGCCGCTATCATTCATTCATTCATTCATTCATTCATTCGTCCACAGATTCATTACCGGCCCACATCCAGCCTTCATCAGGTCAAAGGTCAACTCTTAACCAATTAAATTAAGCAGGCGGGACAGACGTACACCTCAACAACTAAAAAGTTGATACGCCAAAACAAACCCTCCAATAAACATTGGACATGGCAGAACCAGCAAATAAAAGTGTTTCTTTCGGGGCCCTAAACAAACCAGGACCCCTGGGCTCCTGCCCCAGTAAGCCTTCTTGATAAACCAGGGCAGGAAGCCAGCCATTCTGAGGAAGGCTGCAAAAGATGATTCACAATGATAACAATTTGACAGTATGTCGCAGACATTTCATTAAGACGTGCAGGAGTTGTTCACCGTGGGAAAACTGCAGTAAACAGGACCGTTAAACGTCTGCAGCTATTTTGTGATCATTTTTTTCTGTGCTGTAAGGAAACACCACATTACAACAGACTGCATGGATGAGACGATGGAGACACGGGCGACATCCTCACGTCCAGCCCTATTTAAGGCTGCATTCACACCACGATAGTCCGGGGGTCTCAGTTCGACTGGGCGGGGAATGGTGAGAATTTCCACACCTTCGTTCGGTTTGCATTCACACTGCAGCAGACCAAACTGCCTGGACAACGCCATGCAGTGACAGCGACTGCTCATTTGGGGCGCTGCAGCCCAAACCACCACCCTTCAGCCGGGTTGTTTGTCCGCTACAAACGACACATTTTTTAACTTTTCTCCTCAGCTTTCTCCAGTAAAAGGATTTCTCTGATTTGTGTGGTTGTCTTTATTGTTATTTTCTACCCAAAATGTACTACGGTAAACGTCACTTCTTCTTCTCAGACTATGTGTTGCTATGGTTACACAAACACCAAGGGCCACTTCCGCCCTTTGGCCCGCTGGATACTCCGTTTGGATTCACACTGCAAGCGGCGCACCAGACTTCGTTTGCAAGAGAACTGAGACCATGTTTTCAGGGGGACCAGACTTGGCTTGTTTGGTGCGCACCAGAGTTCCATCGGGTGTTCAGACGGCACCAAACGAACCGTACCATCCACGGAATCCACTGTGGGTCCTTTGGTGCGGACCCAACAGTGGCCGTCTGAGTGCGCCCTGAGGGACTGCTGGCAGCGGCTTGGCCTCTGTGGCGCTCCGCCTCTGTCAACGCAGCAGGAAGACCTGAGATGTTTTGGACTTTAATGATGCTAATCTGACTGGATAAATGAAGTAATCTGAAGGTGACGTCACCAAACTCCTCAGTTAAAATATTCCTGTTGATTTTTACAGTCATTTTTCATCTGTTTTTAATTATTTATGATTCTTTCATCATTTGAATGTTTATTTATTGTTAACAGTGTGGCGGCATGATAAAATAAGCGGCGTTGTGAAGGTTTTAAGTGAAGTTTTATTGAATTATACCGCCGTCACGAGCTCCGCTCCCGGCGCCGTGCATGCGCGCCGGGAGTGAGCTCAGCGGCTCTCGGAGAAGAGGAGACACACGGTGTGTGTGTCCAGCAGTAGCAGAAGTGAGAGTTTGAGTTACAGAGTTGCAGCATATATACCCAACTACAACAATACATCTAAGAGCATTCCCCAGCAGTTGGTATGATCAAAGGGACTGCAGAACAGGCATGAGACATTTGCATTTGAGAGACATACATCACAATAGGCAGATTTGCTGGCCTCTGCTCCAGCTGCAGAACAAAGAGGTTACAAGGCACATCTACATATTGATCTGAGTCTCTAGGTCACAGTAAGGACAGGACGCATGAACACAATGCATGAAAGGCGACATTAACATCACAGTAGTGAGCCAGAAGAAGCAGGGCTGCCTGTAGACATTAATACACATTTCACTGTTGTGTTAATTGCTCTAGCCGAGCGCTGTGTCTGTCCAGTCTGTTTGTGGGAGTTTACACCAAACCGCCACAAACAGTAAAAAATAGACTATAATAAAGAATTAAATCTTCACAGTAATGTCTCTGTCATAACTGCTGATGTTTAAAGAAAATATTTTTCCATTCAGAATCAGAATCAGAATCAGGTTTATTGCCATTGTTCATGTAGTACACAAACTAGGAATTTGTCTCGGTGCAATGCTGCAACATTAAACATGATAAAATAAAAGAAATAAACTATACATGCAATAAAGTGTAGAATAAGAGTAAGTGATACTGGTCAGCAGTTAAAATATATTAGCGAGCAGCAGATACTGTGGAGAACTATATAGTGCAGTCGATAATGCAGGAAGAAAACAGTGATGATTGTCATGAGTCTGGTTGAGCTGCTGTACATGGTGCACGAGAGTCAATAAGTCACTTAGTGTTCAGCAGTCTAATGGCAGAGGGGAAGAAGCTGTTCATGTGACGGGAGGTTTTAGTCTGGATGGACCAAAGTCTTCTACCTGAGGGGAGGGGGGCAAACAGTACGTGACCAGGGTGTGAGGGATCGGCTATGATCCGGCCAGCACGCCTCCGGGTCCTGGAGATGTACAGATCCTGGAGGGATGGGAGCTTGCAGCCGATCACCTTCTCAGCAGTGCGCACGACGCGCTGCAGCCTTAGTCTGTCCCTGGCAGTGGCTCCTGCGTACCACACGGTTATGGAGGTGGTGAGGATGGACTCGATGATGGCTGTGTAGAACTGCACTAACATCTTGGTGGGTAGCTTGAGCTTCCTCAGCTGCCGCAGGAAGAACATCCTCTGCTGGGCTTTTTTGATGAGTGAGCTGATGGTCGGCTCCCATTTGAGGTCCCTGGTGATGGTAGTGCCTAGGAAGCGGAAGGAATCAGCAGTGGTGATGGGAGAGCCTGTGAGGGTGAGGGGGGGGCAGAGGGGTTGTGACTTTCCTGAAGTCCACAATCATCTCCACTGTCTTCAGAGCGTTCAGCTGCAGGTTGTTGTTGTTGCACCAGGACGCCAGCTGGGCCACCTCTCTCCTGTAGGCGGACTCGTCACCGTTGGAGATGAGCCTGATGAGGGTGGTGTCGTCCGCAAACTTGATCAACTTGACAGACTGGTGGCTGGAGGTGCAGGAGTTGGTATAAAGGGAGAAGAGTAGGGGGGAAAGTACACAGCCCTGGGGTGATCCGGTGCTGATGCTAGTAGAGTCTGAGACAGTCTTTCCCAGCCGCACATGCTGCCTCCGGTCCGTCAGGAAGTCGGTGATCCACCTGCAGAGGGAGTCAGGCACGTTGAGCAGGGACAGCTTGTCCCAGAGCAGAGCGGGGCGGATGGTGTTGAATGCGGAGCTGAAGTCCACAAACAGGATCCTGCCGTAGGTTCCCGGGGAGTCCAGGTGCTGCAGGATGGAGTGGAGGGCCAGGTTGACTGCGTCGTCTACAGACCTGTTGGCTCGGTAGGCAAACTGCAGCGGGTCCAGGAGAGGGGTGGTGATGGACTTGAGGTGGGGCAGGACCAGGCGCTCAAAGGACTTCATGACTACAGAGGTGAGCGCTACAGGTCTGTAGTCAATTAGTCCAGTGATCCGTAGCTTCTTGGGGACAGGGATGATGGTGGAGGATTTGAGGCAGGACGGCACGTGGCATAACTTAAGGGAGGTGTTAAAAATGTCTGTGAAGACAGGAGCCAGCTGTTTCGCACAGTGTCTCAGGGTGGAGGGAGACACGCCGTCCGGACCGGGGGCCTTGCGCGGGTTCAGTCTAGAGAACTGTTTGAGCACGTCCTGCTCACTGATGATAAGGGCAGGGGGGGAGGAGGGGGGGGTGCCTTTAATGAAGTAGGGATTGTGGAGGCAGTGGAGCTGGAGGGAGGGGGGGAGTTGGACACAGATGACGAGGTGTCAAAACGAGCATAGTTATTTATGCCCGTTTATTTATGCCCATTATTTATACATGCTGTGGAGATGTGTGGAAGGACGAGACTGAGTTTATTCCTCAGGTTCAGCTTTATTCACAATCACATACTCCAACATTCCAAAGCAGAAAAAGAGGATGAATCTTCTCACGTCTGTCCTTTTATACCCAGGACATCAAACCTACAGTCACATGGTACTTAATCCCAGTCACAATGTAACTTCCCCCGATCTTAACACCATCCACCCCCTAGTCTCCGGTGGTCAGGAAATCTCTCAAGGCCATCTCCTTGAAACAAAAGGCCAGCTCTCACACCCTCCTGTTACCTCTAGGAGGCTCAGTCCCTTTGTTCCCCTGAGACGTGAAGCACACAATAAACATACAGTAATATATCTGTGGAGCATATGAAACCAACATATGTGCCCCACAATGCAAACACTTTGATTTTTTTAGACATTAGATTAAATTTACTGCAATATTTTTATGCAAAACTTTCAGATATAATTTGAAATTGTATTAATTTTAATAGTGTGATTTTAGAACACAGTTCTGTATATTAAACTGGTTTATTATGAAGTTTTTAACAATTTCGTCTTTATAAAAACTACAAAACCCGGCAGACCACCTCTTCTGCGCATGCTCAGTGGCTGAGTCAGGTGTGAGCGGGCGGGGCGTCAGTGACGTACCAGGAAGTTTTGTTTTCCCCACGCGGGTCGGGTCGGTGTGGAGAGGTTCACGTGAGTTTTGATTTTAATTTTATCGTTTCTGTTTTTTAATGTGAAAATAATTCAAACCGGAAACAGCTGATGACCGTCAGCATGGCGCTGAGGTTAGTCCTGCTGAAGGAGACGATTCTTCTGTTGTGACTCGGGATGTTGGCGATGAATTTTCACACTTGTTGATGCCGTTCAGTTAAGATTAGGGCGGATTTATGGATAGAAACTTTAATTCGGAAAAAACAGCTTCAGATCGGTGTGGTGCTGAAGGACTTTAGCGTCCTCCGCACTGGGTTCTGCCCAGGATTCAGGCTGCTTTGCTGCCAAGTCCAGCGGCAGGCTGCTCCTTCCTGAGGGAGGTTCTGCTGCTCCTGAGGGAGGTTCTGCTGCTCCTTCCTGAGGGAGGTTCTGCTGGTCCAGAAGGAGGTTCTGCTGCTCGTGAGGGAGGTTCTGCTGGTCCTTCCTGAGGGAGGTTCTGCTGCTCCTTCCTGAGGGAGGTTCTGCTGCTCCTGAGGGAGGTTCTGCTGCTCCTTCCTGAGGGAGGTTCTGCTGGTCCAGAAGGAGGTTCTGCTGCTCGTGAGGGAGGTTCTGCTGGTCCTTCCTGAGGGAGGTTCTGCTCCTTCCTGAGGAAGGTTCTGCTGCTCCTGAGGGAGGTTCTGCTGCTCCTTCCTGAGGGAGGTTCTGCTGGTCCAGAAGGAGGTTCTGCTGCTCGTGAGGGAGGTTCTGCTGGTTCTTCCTGAGGGAGGTTCTGCTGGTCCAGAAGGAGGTTCTGCTGCTCGTGAGGGAGGTTCTGCTGGTCCTTCCTGAGGGAGGTTCTGCTCCTTCCTGAGGGAGGTTCTGCTGGTCCAGAAGGAGGTTCTGCTGCTCGTGAGGGAGGTTCTGCTGCAGTAGACTTGATACTGTGCTGCTCACAGAGGCCGTACATCACACCACTACTGTGCACAGTAGGGATCGTCCCCCATACACACTCATACATTACAGTTACTATTGAGGGTGGCAACACCACTGTTCATTCAATGTGAAATATAGTCTGGATTTATACGTATTTATTGTCGGCTAATTTAACTGTGATGCTCTAAAGCTTTATTCATGCTGCATTTCCCCTCTAGTCCGCTTTGGTCCGCGTGTACTTTGGACGAGCCCGGCACGCACGCGGTGCTGTTAATGCTCACCTTTTTTCATTTACCCAGGTCAAGCGGTTGACGCATGCGCACAACCATCATTTGTAGTTTCACTCCTGCCTGATAGGTAGCGCCAATGCACTGACGTGCCGGGATTTTCACCAACGAAGAAACGGTTCTTGCTTTCTGCTGCTTGACTTCCTGGTTTTCATTCCTTTTCTATGAAGATGCTGCTGCTGAAGTATGTATGTATGATTCATGAATGTTTATTCTCATCTTTGGCTTCCTTGTTCTCTTCTTCGTCTACTTTGTCTTGGTATGCTGTGTCGATATCGCCACCTCGTGAATGGACGTTCAGTCTTGTGCTTTTCAATGCGTTCAGGTCGTTGGTAGGTGGCACGGTCACAAAATTGGGGCTGCACGCGGTCGTCTGTGGTCGAGCATTGTGGACACTAGTGAAGTGGAGACGATGACGTAAATTTCATCACACGAAGTTTCTGGTTACACGTACACGGACAGCAGAGGTGCAGCATGAATCCAGCTTAAACACCATTTAACTGCAATGAATGAATGAATGCTCATGCACTGTGTACATATACTGTTTACATACATTCATTCATTCATCTGTTTCCGCTTAATCCTTTTCGGGTCGCGGGGGGGCTGGAGTCTATCCCAGCATCTTTGGGCGAGAGGCAGGGTCCACCCTGGACAGATCACCAGTCCATCACAGGGCCAACACAGAGAGACAGACAACCATTCACTCTCACAGTCACACCTAAGGACAATTTAGAATCCCCAGTTTGATGCCAATTAACCTAACTTGCATGTTTTTGGCATGTGGGAGGAAACCAGAGAAATCCCGGAGTAAACCCATGCAGACACGGGGAGAACATGCAAACTCCACACAGATCACTGTTGGTCGGGGGCTGGGATCGAACCCAGGATCCCCCGGCCAAGGGTGAGTTGCTGTGCTGCCGCAGTGCTAACCACTCCGCCACCGCGCCACCCCATACAGTATCTCACAAAAGTGAGTACATTGCTCATATTTTTGTAAATATTTTATTCTATCTTTTCATGGGACAACACTGAAGATATGACACTTTGATCCAATGTAAAGTAGTCAGTGAACAGCTTGTATAACAGTGTAAATTTGCTGTTCCCTCAAAATAACTCAACACACAACCATTAATGTCTAAACCACTGGCAACAAAAGTGAGTACAACCCTAAGTGAAAATGTCCAAATTGTGCCCAAAGTGTCAATATTTTGTGTGGCCACCATTATTTTTCCAGCACTGCCTTAACTCTCTTGGCCATGGAGTTCTCTAGAGCTTCACAGGTTGCCACTGGAATCCTCTTCCACTCCTCCATGACGACATCATGATGTTAGAGACCTTGCGCTCCTCCACCTTCTGTTTAAGGATGCCCCACAGATGCTCAATAGGGTTCAGGTCTGGAGACCTGCTTGGCCAGTCCATCCCCTTTACCCTCAGTTTCTTTAGCAAGGCAGTGGTTGTCTTGGAGGTGTGTTTGGGGTGGTTATCATGTTGGAATACTGCCCTGCTGCCCAGTTTCCGAAGGAAGGGGATCATACTTTGTTTCAGTATGTCACAGTACATGTTGGCATTCATGGTTCCCTCAGTGAACTGTAGCTCCCCAGTGCCGGCAGAACTCATGCAGCCCCAAACCATGACACTCCCACCACCATGCTTGACTGTAGACAAGACACACTTGTCTTTGTACTCCTCACCTGGTTGCCGCCACACACACTTGACACCATCTGAACCAACTAAGTTTATCTTGGTCTCATCAGACCACAGGATATGGTTCCAATAATCCATGTCCTTAGTCTGCTTGTCTTCAGCAAACTGTTTGCTGGCTTTCTTGTGCATCATCTTTAAAATGGGCTTCCTTCTGGGACGACAGCCATGCAGACCAATTTGATGCAGTGTGCGGCAATTATGGTCTGATCACTGACAGGCTGACCCCCCAGCCCTTCAACCTTTGCAGCAATGCTGGCAGCACTCATACGTCTATTTTCAAAAAACAACCTCTAGATATGATGCTGAGCACGTGCACTCAACTTCTTTGGTCAACCATGGCGAGGCCTGTTCTGAGTGGAACCTGTCCTGTTAAGCCGCTGTATGGTCTTGGCCACCGTGCTGCAGCTCAGTTTCAGGGTGTTGGCAATCTTCTTATAGCCTAGGCCATCTTTATGTAGAGCAGCAATTCTTTGTTTCAGATCCTCAGAGAGTTCTTTGTCATGAGGTGCCATGTTGAACTTCCAGTGACCAGTATGAGAGAGATAACACCAAATTTAACACACCTGCTCCCCATTCACACCTGAGATCTTGTAACACTAATGAGTCACATGACACCGGGGAGGGAAAATGGCTAATTGGGCACAATTTGGACATTTTCACTTAGGGGTGTACTCACTTTTGTTGCCAGTGGTTTAGACATTAATGGCTGTGTGTTGAGTTACTTTGAGGGGACAGCAGATTTACACTGTTATACAAGCTGTACACTGACTACTTTACATTGGATCAAAGTGTCACATCTTCAGTGTTGTCCCATGAAAAGATATAATAAAATACTTGCAAAAATGTGAGGGGTGTACTCACTTTTGTGAGATACTGTACACTGTGTACATATACTGTGTACATGTGTATACTTGCTGTCTTTCTGTCCACTTTCTTTATCTTATTCTAGGGCTGGGCGATATGAAAAATTTCCAGTCATGATAATTTTTTCCATATTGTGACCAATAGATATATTTTGCGATATGAATCACATCTGTATTTCTGTCAAGCTTCAAGGTTCCTTTTTACTTTGCAGTCTGACGTGAAGCTGTAACAAGATTAATTTTAACTCTTTTTTTTTTTCTGTCAGAAGTTGAACCTGACAGGTGTAATGTAGAACATTATACAACTGTATTTCACATAATTCTAAAACATAAAATATAAATGTTTTATAATCTTCTGCTCACCAACTCACCCACAGCTGAGGGAAGCTGCTGCCCAAAGCTCTGCAGCCGTGTCCAGCTGTTCAGCGACGTGGTCTTCACTGTATTGTCCCACTGTCTGTCCTGATGCAGACTTGTCTTGGGTCGGTCCTAAATGGCTTCACCTGTGTGGTCTTCAGGAAAGCTTGAACACATTTGCTGTTCAGATTCCAATCTGGATCAGTGAAGTTGGCAGTGAGGCTCGTTTGTGGTTCACATGTGACACTTGACCACAGATCTGACGTAGAAGTGAAGTACGGCAGACTCTGCAGCTCCTGATCAGCCGTTCCTCTGCAGCTGAGGAAGTGCCGTCTGGGAGAAATATGTACAGCCAGGGAATTGGTAACCGTGGTCAGTTACTTTAATCAGCCGCTTGAATCCCACATTCTGTCCACACTACTGAATTCCTCAGACCTTCTTTTCAACAGTTTCCTCCTCTATTGCGCACTGGGCGGTGTCTGTTTCGGTGTCTTCTTTGGCAACGATGTCACTGGACTTCCCATTAATGTTTTCTGTCCTTTTCTTTTTAACCACGCTCCAACGTCAACACAGCTGCGTCAGTCCAAACAGTAGCAGGTGTGCTGAGCCTTGGCTGTTGGTTCTACGCGCCTACGCACGCTGTTGTGTGCATCAGTCCAACGTGACTTCCAGCCACATGATTGGTTCAGTGTGGTGTATTCTCGTTTTCATTGGCTTTTCATGCTGTCTGTCAACACACAGAACAAATGACATCTACTGATGTTTTATCAAAAATGTATTATGTCTCTGTTTAGAGAAAGTTATTTTGCGATAATGATCGTTTTATGGCCCAGCCCTGTCCTATTCTTATTTGGGTGGTGCGGTGGCGCAGTGGTTAGCACTGCGGCAGCACAGCAACTCACCCTTGGCCATGGGATCCCTGGTTCGATCCCAGCCCCTGACCAACAGTGATCTGTGTGGAGTTTGCATGTTCTCCCCATGTCTGCATGGGTTTACTCCGGGATTTCTCCGGTTTCCTCCCACAGGCCAAAAACATGCAGGTTAGGTTAATTGGAGACTCTAGGTGTGAATGAATAAGGGATAGCGCCGTACCATGGCTGCTTCATCCATCCGTGTGGATGCCCTCAATTTCAATAAAGTATACAAAATTCAAAAAAAAAAAAATCAAATTATTCAGTATCTTAGTTATTGCTCTGAGTGCTGCTATCCCTTTGCTGCTGCAATCCTGTAATTTCCCCATTGTGGGACAAATCTTTATCTTATTTTACCTTTTCCAGTTTGTTTTCCAGACATTTTTAAATTGTTTTTATTTTATTTGTTGTAGTTTTTTTTTTCCTCAAAAGGAAAAAAGATTTATTTATTTTTGATAGATTCTCCATTTTTCTTATCAATTTGTTGTAGTTTTTTGTGTAAATTAGTTATCTTTTACAGGTAACATCACAACTTCTTCCATTAAATTCAGTAATTAAATTCATAATTCTTTTTTCTTGTAAATGTGTTGGGTTTAAATCCCCATAAAATCACAGCTTTTTTCCCTTAATTTTCAATATTTTCTGTCATAAATGATCTATTTTCTTCTTTGTTCAGCACTGAGTTTTTGTCCTTTTCTACATTCAGTGCTGTGTCGATATAAAAAGTGAAATGTCACAGTCACCAAACACATCCGGGTCTTTCCAAACCGCAAACCCTGGATGACCAATGAAGTCCAGGCTCTGATCAGAGCCTGCAACTCAGCCTTCAGGCAGGGGGACAGCTCTCTGTCCAGCACTGCTAGAGCCAACCTGAGGAGAGGCATAAAACAGGCCAAGGAGGCCTACAGGAGGAAGGTGGAGGGTTTCCTCACTGACAGCAACCTCCAACAGATGTGGAGAGGCATCCTGGCCCTCACCAACTACAAGGGCCAGGGCCCCCCAGCATCAGACAGCAGCCTCACTCTGGCAAAGGAGCTTAACAGCTTCTTTGCCTGGTTTGAGCATAGCACACCACCACACACACTGCCCCCCTCCCCTTCCAACTCGTCCTCCTCTCTCTCTCTCTCTCTCACTCCTCGCCCCCTCCCTCCTACAGGTGCATGAAGTGAGGAGGCAACTGAGAGCAGTGAACCCCTGCAGAGCTGCTGGTCCAGACGGCATTCCAGGAGCGGTGGTCAAAGCATGTGCAGACCAGCTGGCAGGGATCCTCACCAAGCTGTTCAACCTCTCCCTGACGCATGCCACCATCCCCTCCTGCCTCAAGGCCTCCACCATCATCCCCATGCCCAAAAAGGCTGGAATTGACAGCCTTGACGACTACAGACCCATAGCACTCACTTCTGTAGTCATGAAGTATTTTGAGCGACTGGTGTCCCAGCACATTAGAGACTGTCTTCCCCTCTCCTTCAACCCCCACCAGTTCTCCTACAGGGACAACCGGTCCACAGAAGACACCATCACCACCACTCTCCGCTGACCACTGAGCGCTGAGCCACCTGGAGAACCCAAGAAGCTACATGAGGATGCTCTTTGTGGACTACAGCTCAGCTTTCAACGCCATCATCCTGGACATCCTGATCAACATACTGCACCTCCTCCAGACCCCACCTCCCTACATGCTCCTGGATAAAGAACTTTCTCACCAACTGTCAACAGTCAGACTTGACTTCCACCACTCTTCCACAGTGTCCCTCAGCACTAGCTCCCCCCCACGGCTGCATGCTAAGCCCTCTACTGTACTCCCTGTACACCTTTGACTGTATTCCAACCCACCCAACCACTGTCACCGTGAAATAAGCGGATGACACCACCTTGATTGGGCTCATCACCAATGACGATGAGAAGGCATATAGGGTGGAGGTAGAGAATCTGCTGCTATGGTGCCAAGCAAACAACCTAGAACTGAATGTCCAAAAAAACCAAAGACCTCCTTCTGGACTTCAGAAAGAACAGACAGGACCACACCTCCCCACCCACGCTCATCCTCATAAATGGCGACCATGTTGAAATCGTCCCCATTTTCAGGTTCCTGGGCATCCACATCTCCTCTGACCTCTCCTGGACTGTCAACAACAAGGCCCTGGTGGAGAAAGCCCAGCAGCGGCTGCACTTCCTTCGTGTCCTGAGGAAGAACAACCTGGACCAGAAGCTGCTGCTGGCCTTCTATCGCTGCTCAGTGGAGAGCGTGCTCACCTACTGTCTGGGTGTGTGGTACGCCGGCTCCATGGTCGAGAACAGGAAAGCTGTGCAGAGGGTCATCAACACTGCCCAAAAAATTATTGGCAGCCCTCTGCCCTCCCTGGAGGACATCTCCAGATCCTCCTGTCTCAGAGGGATCAAGGCCATCACAGGAGACCCCTCACATCCCGCCCACCACCTGTTTGACCTGCTTCCCTCTGGACGACAGTTCAGATCCGTCAGGTCCCTCACCTCCAGACTGACAAACATCTTCGTCCCCTGGGCCATCTGGACTGCAAACAGTCAGAGGCCCCACCCCCCTCCCTCTGAACGCTCACATGCACAGAACGTTCTGATTATCAAAAAAAAAACTACTTAATGTTGTGATTTTTTTTCAAATGTGTGTTTTATATCTTTGTTTTTATATTTCATACTTTTACTGCACAGTAGCCTGGTGGAGCTCCCACAGTTGTGTTGTTCTGTACTACTGTACGGTGACAATAAAGCTTATTCTAATTCTGTTCTATTTTGTCCTGTCTGTGTTCCAGGTGGGTTTATGACATCATCACAGGTGTTCAGCTCAGGATCAGCACAAACATGACGTCATCACCAGTGAGTCTTCTTTGTCAGACAGCATTATTTCAGTGAAGTTTTATAGTTTATATAAATGAGAATTTTAACAGTGGGTTACAGCGTTTTTATGATAAAATAGACATCAGTGTTAAAACAGTGATTCAGTCTAAACGTTTATAGTTCTGTTTCTGCTCTAAACTAGAACCATGATCATCCAGACAAATATGAAAGACTTGAAATATTCCACTTTAATGAATATTGGATATATGAAAGGTTATATTTTTGAATTAAATAGAAAAATTGTTAATTCTTTTCACAATATTCTAATTTAATGAAATGTACCGATATATAACATATCATATATAAACTAATTGTTAGCTTTGTAATTCCTTTATTCATTTTACAAACTTTTTTCAATTAAAATCAGATGACAAAGGCTCAGTTTTACTGAGGAGCTGCTACTAGTCGAGGAATTTAAGCACCTCGGCGTGATTTTAGACTCCTCATTAACCTTTAAAAAACACATCAGAAAAATCTCCAACATAATCAAATTCAATCTAAGAAATTTTAAACAAATCAGACCATCGCTGACAGTTTATGTGGCCAAAATGTTTCTGCATGCACTGATCTTCTCACACATCAGTTACTGTTTTAGCGTCTGGTCACTCACTGGTGGAACCATGATCAAACCCACTGGATCTTTATACAAAAAAGCCATAAAAAATCTTTGACAAGAAAGATCCCACATATCATTGTTGTCACATTTACAAGAAATACAATTTCCTGTTCAATTTATAAGATATTAAATGGCTATGCACCCCCCCTCCCCCCGGAGAAGATGTTAAACTGAGGACTGTCACCGGTACAACCACCAGAGCAACCACTAGAGGAGACTGTGAGGTCCCCCACAGATGCACAACATTTGCTCAATCTGTGCTATCAGTGAGAGGCACCAAGATCTGGAATAATATGCCACCTGCAATCAGAGAACAGACCACACTGAACACTTTTAAGACTCATTGTAAAAATTGTCTTTTAATCAACCAAAACTGGACCCATAACTCGTGGTTGCTCTGCGGCATATGCATATATACAGTATATGTGGCCATGCATCACACACATATGCCCCGCCTCTTCTTTGTTGCTGTCTGTTGTTGCTGTGAGGTGCTTGGGTGCATGTGTGTGTGTACGCATACACAGCACTTCACTGGTGTGACGTTTGAATGTCTTGTTTTGCAGCACCTTAACTCTGCACTTTAGCATATCCACTTTGTACAGTTTTGTTGCAGTTGTTCTTCTCATGTGCAGTATGACTGTTTGATTGTGTCTTTCTGTGACCTGCCGGGGGACTACAGATGCAAATTAGCTGTATTGCTAAATCTGGCATACTTACATTTGTATTAAACTAGTGAAAATGTTCCAGAGTTTATTCAGTTAAATGAGTGTAATTATTATCATCAGACATTAATGTGATTTTTTTTTTTTTTTTGTCCATCAGAACAAACAGAAGAGGAGGCGGAGCTCCTCCTCAGAGGGGATGAGTCACTCCTCCAGAGGGAGGAGCCCACAAGAGGAGGCTCACACGCCACCACAGAAGAAGAAGAAGGAGGCGGTTCACGGCGGCGGAGTGAAGACATCGTCTCTGTTCAAAAACAACCCCGACATCCCCCTCATCCACAGGTAGGAACCCTGCTCTCTGATTGGCCCATTCAGCAATGATGTCACAGTGTCTGATGATGTGATTGGCCCCCTCAGACCCAACGTGTCACCGCTGAAGGAGAAGATTTTCACCTCCGACTCCTTCTCGGACCTGAACCTCCACCCTCACCTGGTAAGACCGCCGTTATTGAATACTGTCTCCTGACCTGAACCGGCCATTTCATTGGCTGATTCACATCTGAATCCTTCATGGTTCTGTTTTCTCATTAACTCTTTCTGTTGTCCAGGTGGCAACGCTGAACAAAGTTCTGAATGTTTCAACTCTGACCAGGTCTGTTCACTCACACAAACCGGTTTAAGCTGGTTCAAAGCCCACATCAGAAGCCAGTCTAAAACTATTGTCAGAAACCAGTTTGGTTTAAAACTACATCAGAAACCAGGTTAAACCAGATTAACCCTTTAACTGCCAAATTCGCCATATGGCGCCTGGGGAAACGCAAGGCAACTCACCCCCCCCCCCCCCCCCAGTGGTCAAGAGTGGTAGAAAATTTTTTTAAAGTTTTTGTAAAGGGTATACATGTCATTAAAGCACTGCAGTGTTTACATTTTCATCACATATTCCCTTTTTTTTGTTTTTTGACAAGATTGAAAAAAAATTATTACAACACCCTTTTTTTAAGTGAAAGAAAAGCAAAATTAAAAAAAGAGACAGAGAGAAGAAAAATAAAGGAACATCTGAGTAGCATTGGAACAAAGAGAGGAGCCATTCTTCAAAAATGGTATTTGTCAAAGATTAGATCTGATGGAAGACACATATGCGTTCCAGGGCTGCCAAAAGTTCAAAAACCCATCCATGTCCTGTCTCAGTGCGAATGTCAACTTTTCCATTAAATAAATGTCCTGAATCACGTTAATCCAATCTTCAGGTGCAGTACAGTCTCTTATCATCCATTTTTTTGTTAGTGCTTTTTTACTTGCCAATATTAAAACATCCCTCATGGATCGTCACCTTATCGTGGTGGGGGGGTTTGCGTGCCCCAGTGATCCCAGGAGCTATGTTGTCCAGGGCAATTTGCCTCTGATAGGGTCACCCAAGACAAACTGGTCCTGGGTGAAGGGCCAGACTAAGAACGATCCAACAGACTGTCATGATAAATTCTATATCAAGGATTCAGTGTACCCCGCCCGGTATGGGGTTACTGGGGCCCCACCCTGGAGCCAGGCCTGGGGGAGGGGCTCGAAGGCTAGCGTCTGGTGGCCGGGTTTCCACCCATGGGACCCAGCCGGGCTCAGCCTGAAGGAGTTACCTCCAGTGGGCTCACCTCCAGTGGGCTCACCACCTGCAGGAGGGATCATGGGGGTCCGGTGCTATGTGGATTAGGTGGCGATCAAAGGCGGAGACCTTGGCCTACTGATCCCAGGCTTTCTAAACTGGCTTTTGGTACATGGAATGTCACCTCTCTGGTGGGGAAGGAGCATGAGCTGGTGTACGAGGTTGAGAGATACCGGCTAGATATAGTCAGCCTCACCTCAACACACAGCTCCGGTTCAGGAACCAGTCTCCTGGAGAGGGGCTGGAGCTTGGCCTGTTCTGGAGTTGCCCCGGGCGAGAGGCGACGAGCAGGGGTGGGTATTCTTGTATCGCCCCACCTTGCTGCCTCTATATTGGAGTTTTCCCCGGTGGACGAAAGGGTTGCTTCCCTGCACCTTCGGGTTGGGAAACGGGTCCTGACCATCATTTGTGCCAATGCACCAAATGATGTTTCAGAGTACCCACCCTTTTTGGAGTCTGTGACTGGGGTGCTGGAGGGTGCTCCTCTTAGAGACTCTATTGTCCTTCTGAGGGACTTCAATGCGCATGTGGGCAACAACAGTGAAACCTGGAGGGGGGTGATTGGGAGGAACGGCCTGCCCAATCTGAATCCGAGTGGTGTTCAGTTATTGGACTTCTGTGCTAACCACAGTTTGTCCATAACGAACACCATGTTCAAGCATAAGGGTGTCCATATGTGCACCTGGCACCAGAACACCCTAGGTTGCAGGTCGATGATTGATTTTGTTATCGTGTCATCAGACCTGCGACCGTATGTCTTGGACACCCGGGTAAAGAGAGGTGCAGAGCTGTCAACTGATCACCACCTGGTGGTGAGTTGGATCCGATGGCAGGGGAGGAAGCCATTCAGACCTGGTAGACCCAAACGTATAGTGAGGGTGTGCTGGGAACATCTGGCTGAGGCCCCTGTCCAGGAGGTCTTCAACTCCCACCTCTGGAAGAACTTCAACCACATTCCGAGGGAGTCTGGAGACATGGAGTCTGAATGGGCCATGTTCTCCACCTCTGTTGTTGAAGCGGCGGCCTAGAGCTGTGGCCGCAAGGTGGTCGGAGCATCTCGTGGTGGCAACCCCCGAACCAAGTGGTGGACACCAGTGGTGAGGGGGGGCCATTAAGCTGAAGAAGGAGTCCTATCAATCTTGGTTGGCTTGTGGGACTCCCAAAGCAGCTGAGGTGTACCGGCAGGCCAAGTGGAGTGCAGCTCGGGTGGTTGCTGAAGCGAAAACCCGGGTATGGGAGGAGTTCGGTGAGGCCATGGAACAAGACTTTCGGTTGGCCTCGAAGAGATTATGGCAAACTGTCCGGCGGCTCAGGAGGGGAAAGCAGCTCCCTGTCCACACTGTGTATGGTGCGGATGGGGCACTGTTGACTTCAACTGGGGATATCGTCGGGCGGTGGAAGGAATACTTCGAGGATCTCCTCAATCCCACTGATACGCCTTCCACAGAGGAAGCAGGGTTTGGGGACGAGGGGGATGACTCGCCTATCACAGGGGCTGAGGTCGCCAAGGTGGTTAAAAATCTCCTTGGTGGCTGGGCCCCGGGGGTGGACGAGATTCGCCCTGAGTACCTCAAGGCCCTGGATGTTGTAGGGCTGTCATGGTTGACATGCCTCTGCAACATTGCGTGGAGGTCGGGGGCAGTGCCTTTGGCATGGCAAACCGGGGTGGTGGTTCCTCTCTTCAAAAAAGGGGACCGGAGGGTGTGCTTCAACTTTAGAGGGATTACACTCCTCAGCCTCCCTGGGAAGGTCTATGCCAAGGTACTGGAGAGGAGAGTCCGGCCGTTGGTCGAACCTCGGATTCAGGAGGAGCAATGTGGTTTTCGTCCTTTCCGTGGCACATCAGACCATCTCTTTACCCTCTCGAGAATTCTCGAGGGTTCATGGGAGTTTGCCCAACCAGTTTACATGTGTTTTGTGGACTTGGAGAAGGCATTTGACCGCATCCCTCGTGGTTTTTTGTGGGGGGTGCTTCGGGAGTATGGGGTATCGGGCTTGTTGTTACGAGCTATTCGGTCTCTGTACGACCGTTGTGAGAATTTGGTTCGTATTGCCAACACTCGGTCGGACTCATTCCCAGTGAGAGTTGGACTCCGCCAGGGCTGCCCTTTGTCACCGATCCTGTTCATAATTTTTATGGACAGGATTTCTAGGTGCAGCCAGGGAATGGAGGGTGTCATGCTTGGTGACCACAGTATCTCATCTCTGTTGTTTACAGATGATGTTGTCCTGTTGGCTTCATCCAGCAATGACCTACAGCTCTTGCTGGGACGGTTTTCCGCTGAGTGTGAAGCGGCTGGGATGAGAATCAGCACCTCCAAGTCCGAGTCCATGGTCCTCAGCCGGAAAAAGGTGGATTGTCCTCTCCGGTTTGGGGACAGGATCCTGCCCCAAGTTGAGGAGTTTAAGTATCTTGGGATCTTGTTCACGAGTGAGGGGAGAATGGAGCGAAAGATTGACAGACGGATCGGAGCAGCATCTGCAGTGATGCGGACGTTGTACCGGTCTGTTGTGGTGAAGAGGGAGCTTAGTTCTAAGGCAAAGCTGTCAATTTACCAGTCAGTCTACGTTCCTACTCTCACCTATGGTCACAAGCTTTGGGTAATGACCGAAAGAACAAGATCGCGGATACAAGCGGCTGAAATGAGCTTTCTCCGTAGGATTGCTGGACTCACCCTCAGAAATAGGGTGAGGAGCTCAGTCATCCGGGAGAGGCTCAGAGTAGAACCGCTGCTCCTCCACATTGAAAGGAGTCAGTTGAGGTGGTATGGGTATCTGATTAGGATGCCTCCTGGACGCCTCCCACTTGAGGTGTTTCGGGCACATCCCACTGGGAGGAGACCCCGGGGCAGACCCAGGACTCGGTGGAGAGACTATGTCTCCCAGCTGGTCTGGGAACGCCTTGGTGTCCTCTCTGAAGAGCTGGAGCAGGTGGCTGGGGAGAGGGAAGTCTGGGCTTCTATGCTTGAACTGCTGCCTCCATGACCCGGACCTCCAGAAAAGCGGTAGAAGATGGATGGATGGACGGATGGATATTAAAACACTGAATAAGTATTTTTCTCCTCGTCTTTCCAGAGAGTCCGGTAGTAAACCCAAATACAAAGTTACAAAAGAAAAGGGAACTGTTATTTTGAATATTTCCCCCAATATTGTCTGTACATTGGTCCAATATTGGTGGATAACTGGGCATGACCAAAACACATGAAAATGATTTGCAGTCTTTTCACCACACAAGCGCCAACAGTTCAACCCTTTACGAGTAAATTTGTTTTGTGCAGGTGTTCTGAAAAATCTTTCTAAATTTTTCCATCCAAATTCTCTCCACTGCAGGGATGAGGTACTTTTCCGTTGTTGTTTATTTAGCTTTTCCCATATTTCCAGTTGTAAAGTGAAATTCCCCTCTTTTTCCCATCTCTCTTTTATATATGATGTGTTGTCTCCTTTTAAATCTTGAAGACCATGGTATATTTTAGAAATGTATCTGATCCCTGGGATCCCTTTATATGCCATTAAGAAGACCTTCAGAACACCTGACTGGGCCCTTTCCAAATCCTCCTTTTTAAGTATATTGTTTATGTGGTGTCTAAGCTGAAAGAACCTGTAAAGGTCTTGATTTATTAGACCTTGTTTTTTCAAATCTTCAAAACTTTTTAGTTTGCCCTTTAAAAAAATCGTAATATTTTATCAGTCCGTTCTCTTTCCACTTTTTAAATCTAGTGTCTGTTTTATTAGGAGTAAAGTCTTGTTCATAGGAAATCCATTGCAATAATCGATAGGGTTCTTTAGTTTGATTCTCTCTGACTATCTTAAACCAAATTTTTAGTGGGGTCTCTATCCACGGGTTAGTGTTATTCAAATGTTTAGGTATGGCATTGTTCCCTATTATCGCCTGTAGGGGAATGTCACTTGTTATTTTGCATTCCATCTCCTTCCATTGTGCAGTGTAGACTGGGTTGCATATCTCTACTAAAGCTGTGATTTGCGCGGCTTTAAAATAGTCCCTGATATTTGGCAGCGCGAGCCCACCTTTATCTTTGTTTAGCTGTAGGGTTCTATACCTGATTCTTGGTCTCTTGCCCTGCCATATGAATCTTGAGATCCTTCTGTCCAGTTCTTGCCACGTTTTTTTTGGGAGGTTCTACCGGTATTGTTTGGAAAAGGTATAGAAGACGTGGAAGTATATTCATTTTGACTGTTTCAGTTCTTTGTGCAGTACCCAAGAATGGTATCATATTCCATCTTGTTAGATCAGATTTTATTTTTGCCATCAGTGGATCATAGTTTAGTGTTATAATTTTGTTGAGTTGTTTCGGAATATTGACCCCCAGATAGTTCATAGATTCCATCTCCCAGTTAGTTTTGAATTTGCTTAGTAAATATTGATTTGGGTCATAGTTGAATGTTAAAATTTGGGTTTTGTGCATGTTCAATTCGTACCCTGATAATTCTCCATCCTCTAAAAAAACTGAGATTAGCTCTGGGAAAGAGGTATCTGGCTGCCCCAGGTATATTAAAATGTCATCGGCAAAGAGTGCTATTTTGTGTTCCGGACCTGCATGAATTCTTATGTTGTCCCTTCTTAGTCTTCCTTCCAGGTCGGTTAGCTTAGCCTCCAGTCTTGTCTGTCATTTGAGTAATTCCAGCGTGGTTTCTTCCAGTCCTTTTATTCTTTCCTCTGCTTCCATGATTCGATCCTCAGCCTGGTCCACTCTGTTGTTTGTTTTTTTTATTTCATCTTTAAGTTCACGAAATTCGACCCCACACTCTTAGCGAAATTCTCTTAATTCTTGTAGTATCGTTTTTAAGCTAGCCGTGTTGCTAGCCTCATTTTGCTCCTCCATTTCCGAGAGGTTATTGTCTTCGAGGTCAGTTTCTCTGGCTGATGCATGTCTTGGTCTGGTAAATGTCGATCTCTTCTGTTTTCCTTTAGGCATAATAACTTTTATCTTTTGATTTTCGCTCTTCCACAAATCTGTTAAATCTGATTTTCATGGTATTTTCACGGATGGGATCTGGGATCTTCAGCGTTCAGCGGCTACCACCATGGTGTCCTGACTGGAAGTCGGTAAAAAACTTTGTCAATAAAATAGTTCAGATTTCCAAGGCTATAACGTGAAAGTTACAAGACAATGGCTTACTGTCAATTAGAAAGATGTAGAATATGATCCAAAGTTTCAGATGGGAATAAATTTATGCATCTAATTTGCATAATGTCGCGTCAGCTATATAAATTACATAACTCAGTCAAAAGTGGACTTTGGACACGTTTACATAAAGAATGGTCCTGTTGTAGTGGAGCTGAAATAACGAGGCGGTTTTGTATTAAAAACAGGGTTTTTAATGAATAGCTCCGCTATCAAATCTCATCAGGTGTAGAGCTTGGTAGAAGGCAAGAGAGAGAAAACTCTGCTTCGCTCGCTGGTTAAATACAAGCACGCATAGCACCACTCATTGAAACAGCTGACGTCAGAGCCACTCATTGAAAAAGGTAACATCTCCCCGTTATCTTAATCCCCATTGTCCTGCCATCCCCTCTCCCTGTCCTGGGAGGTGATGGGAACTCCCCCTCTCGCTTTAGGGGGTAAAAGTGTCGAGTCCGTCTCCACTGCCGCGTCTTGGGAGGTCCATTGTCTTTAACCCGGCGCGGGGGATGCTCTGTCCTTACTAGGTGTGAAGCTCTTTACATATGCTGTCACAAAACATTTCCACTTGTTCTAACATATGTAGATATGGGATATAAGAGTCATATATACCACAGGCCCCCCAAACACTAGGAAAGGACATAGAAAGAATTACAGTCTAAGATAACAACTATGAAATACTACGTGTTACAACTGTTGCTACCGGAGAAATTTTCTAGCAGCTATGCTCCTAAGAAAGTTCAGTGGTAAACATAACAGCATAGTGAAATCAGAAGTAGCCTTAAACTGTTGTAGCACAATTAGTGGATAATTGCGGGGTGATTGGTATCAGTCCTTGTGCTGTCTGGGCTTAATCCTTCTCCCAAAACTGCTGTAGGTTGGCTTAGGTGTCCCGCTGGGACCTTCTCGTGGTGAATCTGCATTGTGGGAAGGAAAGAGATTATTTGTTCCCTGCCTGGGGGCTGACACTTTTCCTCTGGGGGGTCTACCACGCCGAGGCGCTCGTGCCACCTGTGTAGGCTCGTCTCTCAGCAAGAAGGCAGGTTTGAGTCTGTTAACACTGACCACTTCCTTTCTGTCCCCATAATCAAGCACAAAGTGTTTGTCACCATTTTCCAGCACTCTGAACGGGCCATCGTAAACTGGGCGTAACGTTGGTTTAATAGCTTCATGCTTAACAAAAACGAACTCAGCGCTTTTCAAAGTTTGAGGAACAAAAACTCGTGGAAAAGAGTGATGAGCTGGACCGTGGAGGGAAACCGGTCCACTGCTGCCTAAAAACCTTGGGACGGGAAAGTGTCCTGGTTCTGGGTTCTCTGGTAAAAATTCTCCTGGGAGTCTGATAGGCTGGGCAAAAACTAATTCTGCAGGAGAAGCGTCTAAATCCTCTTTAGGTGCTGCACGCAACCCCAATAAAACCCAGGGAAGTTTATTAACCCAATTTGTGTCCGTTAGTGAGGCCCTGAGGGCAGCCTTTAAGGACCTGTGAAAACGCTCGCATAACCCTTTGGCCTGAGGGTGATAAGCGGTGGTGCGATGAATTGTTGTCCCTAAACTGTTAGACATGGCCGACCAGAGCTCTGAGATAAACTGAGGCCCTCTGTCTGACGTGATGTCTGATGGAACACCGAAACGTGCCACCCAGTTTGCTAGAAAAACGCGAGCGACTTCCTCCGCTGTGGTTGACGCTAAAGGGACTGCCTCTGGCCAGCGCATGGTGCGGTCTATCATAGTTAGCAGGTGTGTGAAACCTTGGGAGGAAGGTAGCGGCCCCACGAGGTCGACGTGAATGTGGTCGAATCTTCTAGCAGGAATTGGAAAAGGCTCCAGAGGGGCCTTTGTGTGTCTGTGTATTTTGGCGCGTTGACAAGGAATGCAAGTTTTTGCCCATTCTCTTACGTTTTTGCGCAGGCCTGACCACACAAACTTTTCAGCAACCATTTTGACCGAGGCGCGCACACCTGGGTGCGCGAGGGAGTGAATTGCGAAAATACGGCGGCGCCAAGCAGTTGGTACTAACGGGCGAGGTCGGCCGGTTGAAACGTCGCATATTAGGGGAGGCACGCCGTCGCACAAGTTTTTTTTCTCCAGCCTTAACCCTGCTGGTCCAGACAGGAGCGCGCGCACGTCTGCATCACTGCTTTGTTCTTCCGCCATGGCTGCATAATCTATCCCATCCTGGATAGGTGCTGCGTATGTGTGTGCGTTAGTGAAGAGTTCCGCTGCTGAGTCGGTGTAATCTGTCTCCTCGTGCTCTGGCGGTGTCACAGCGCGAGAGAGACAGTCAGCTACTACGTTAAGTTTGCCTGCTACGTGTCGAATGTCTGTGGTGAACTCTGAGATCGCAGCTAGCTGTCTTTGTTGTCTGCCTGACCATGGTTCTGAAATTTTGGCCATAGCAAAAGTGAGCGGCTTATGGTCCACGAAAGCCGTGGAACTCCGCCCTTCTAACCAAAACTGGAAGTGGCGGATGGACAAATGAAGCGCCAGCAGCTCTCTGTCAAAAGTGCTGTATTTACGTTCAGTTGGGTTTAGCGATTTGCTAAAAAAGGCTAAAGGTTGCCAGACCCCCTTGACAAGTTGTTCTACAACTGCCCCTACGGCCAAGTCTGAAGCATCTGTGGTTAGAGCAATGCGGGCTGAGGGATCTGGGTGGACTAACATTGTGGCGTTAGCTAGGGCGCTTTTTACTTCCGCGAAAGCGCGTTCGCGCTCCGGGGTCCATTCGACCGCGTTGGAAGCTTTCTTTTTTCTGAGCGCGTCATATAGGGGTTGCATGAGCTGAGCTGCGTGGGGAAGAAAACGGTTGTAAAAATTAACCATCCCCAAAAATTCCTGTAGCGACTTAACCGTTTGAGGCCGTGGAAAACTTTCTATTGCACGAACTTTGTCTGGAAGCGGAATTGCCCCTGCCAGGGAGACCTTATATCCCAAAAAATCAATTTGTGATACGCCGAATTTGCATTTGGCTGGACTGATTATAAGTCCGTGCTCTTCCAGCCTCTGAAAAACGGTAGTGAGGTGCTGTTCGTGTTCTTCCTCGGATGAACTGGCTACCAGCATGTCATCGAGGTAGACAAAAACAAAGGGTAGGTCGCGTAGGACTGCGTCCATCATCCGTTGAAAAGTTTGAGACGCGCCTTTGAGGCCGAATGGCATTCTTAGGAATTCAAAAAGGCCAAAAGGGGTTATAACCGCTGTTTTAGGAATATCTTCAGCTCGGACTGGGACTTGGTGATAACCGCGGACTAAGTCTATTTTTGAAAAAATGCGCGCACCTGCTAAATGTAATGAAAAATCCTGAATGTGAGGAATTGGGTAGCGGTCATGCGCTGTAGCGTTGTTTAGCCTGCGGTAATCTCCACACGGTCTCCAAGAACCGTCGGATTTCGGGACCATGTGAAGTGGTGAAGCCCAAGGGCTCTTTGAACGTCGGCAAATGCCTAATTTTTCAAGAGCTGCAAATTCGTCCCTTGCTATGTTGAGCTTGGCCGCGTCTAAGCGGCGAGCTTTGGCAAAAATGGGAGGTCCCGTTGTTGGGATGAAGTGTTTAACCCCGTGTTTGGCTACAGTGGCTGAGAATTTGGGGGTTGTGAGTGCTGGAAATTGGGTGAGGAGTTGCTCAAACTTACCTCCCGCCGTGGTGACGTTGGCCTGCACAGGTGGTGGAGAAACTCGAGCTGAGCATGGAATAGAAGCAAAAGATAGTGCATTAACTAGGCGTCTATTTGCAAGATCCACTAATAACCCGTGTGCACTCAGAAAATCTGCGCCTAACAAATTAAAACTCACGGCTGCTACAACAAATGTCCATTTGTAGCTGCGGCCGTGGATGAGGAGGTGCAGGCTCTTTTCCCCGAACGTGTCGATGTCAGAGCCGTTGGCTGCCACTGCTCCGTTGCCCCGGGTGCCCATGGCTCGATCTGCGTGGGAGGGCATGATGAAACTCAGCTGAGCTCCCGTGTCGATGAGGAACTGCTTGCCTGTGTATCCATCCGTCACGTATAACAGCGTTATACGTGTGTGAGGAACACACACGTGAGGAACACATGTGTGAACACACACACACATCTTTTCTTTTCCGGTTCCGGCTCTGCCGGACCGGCGGCGCCACACGAGTCGGCTGCCTGTTGCAACAGCCTTTTTTTTAATCTTCCTTCTTCTTTCTGCACCTTTCGCTCTGTGTGTATGTCACGGACGCACGGATCGCCCCGGGGGTCTCCCGGGTCGGCGGACGGGGCCACGGTTTGCAGCGGGAGACGTTACAGCGGGGAGGAGCTAGTGCTAACTAGCACTTGGCCGCCGCCCGGTGCTGGTGGGAGGCTCGACATGCCGGGAGCTGTAGCGAAAACGAAGCGGGTGCCGGGCTGGAGTTTAGGCGGCGTGAAAGAAATATAAGACAGAATAATGGGGAGCGGTGGCAAGAACCAAGCAGACCGCCCGTGGAGTCTGCTGGAGGAGGAGGCCCCCCGGGAGACAGCTAGCCACCAGGGCTGCTCGGAGAGGCGCTCTGGCCACCGGCAGAGTGAAGAGGCCTCGCCGTCACGGGTCCGTGGCTCTGAGAGAGATCCGTCGCTACCAGAAATCCACGGAGCTGCTCATCCGTAAGCTGCCCGTCCAGCGCCTGGTGGGGGAGATCGCTCGGGACTTCGGGACCGTCCTGCGTTTCCTGGGTTTCGCCGTCGTGGCTCTGCAGGAGACCAGCGAGACCCACCTGGTGGTCTCTTCTTCGCTAAGGGGGTCACCATCATGCCCAAAGACTTCCAGCTGGCCCGCTGCATCCGCGGAGAGAGAGCTTGGACTTTCTGCTGCACATCCACCAGCCATGGTGCTCTGCACTGTGTGTCTGTATGTGTGCATTTGTGGTGGTGTGGACATGTGTTTGCTGGATGTTGTTTTTTCTTGCCTTCTGATTGTTGCTCTGAGTGTTGCTGTCCCTGTGCTGTTGCAATCCTGGAATTTCCCCATTGTGGGACTAATAAAGGCTTATCTTATCTTATCTTATCTTACATTTGCGGGCTCTCTCTGCGAAGCAGTGATGATAAAAGCAGACGTCGTTCTGCTTGTTGTGCTTGGGCCGCGCCGCTGTCACCGTGGGTTGCGTCTCTCCAAGGCTCGGGGTGTCAGTTCTCAGATCTGCGGATGCCGCTGTGGGTGCCCGCTCTCTGCAGGCGTTGACGATCCGGTAAGCCTCGTTGGCCAGTGTGCGGAAGTCTTGATGATTCTTGCACTTCATACTCGCTAGTGTCCCTCTCAAATGCGGTGGTAGAGTGCTGAGGAAAATGTACTGGAAAAGGAAATTATCATTGTCCTCCTCCTTGAGCTGTAGCAAATCCTCCATGAGGGTCCTTGGATTGCCCCCTCTGTGGCCGTAGACCGCCAGGATCCTTTCGGCTCTTTCCTCCGCTGACGGGACATAATTCGCCACGATGGTAGCCTTGAGTGTCTCATATTTGTCCCGGGTTGGTGGTTGCTGGACCAAGCTCCGCACACACTTCGAAGTTGCGGACTCGAGCTTGGAGATGATGTGATAAAATTTGGTATCATCTGCTGTGATACCCGCCAGTATAAACTGGGCTTCGGCTTGCTGGAACCGAGATGCAGGGTCTTCTCTCCAGAAGTCTGGCAGCTTGACAGCGACGGCGTTCGTGCACACCATCATTGTCGTGTTCGCCGGGTGAGAGTGCGTTTCTACGGCTCTCGCGGCGGTGCTGGAGCTCGGTTGAGCTCTCTCAGTGCCCTCTGCCGTGGGGAACAGCTGTCTGCTCGTTCCCTCGTCTGCGTCGTCGCTGGCGTATGCCAGAGCCACCATGGATGAGCAGCTTGAAGAACGCCTCTGGTCCATATTCTCGCGTCAGGGTCACCAGTGTAGTGGAGCTGAAATAACGAGGCGGTTTTGTATTAAAAACAGGGTTTTTAATGAATAGCTCCGCTATCAAATCTCATCAGGTGTAGAGCTTGGCAGAAGGCAAGAGAGAGAACTCTGCTTCGCTCGCTGGTTAAATACAAGCACGCATAGCACCACTCATTGAAACAGCTGACGTCAGAGCCACTCATTGAAAAAGGTAACATCTCCCCGTTATCTTAATCCCCATTGTCCTGCCATCCCCTCTCCTTGTCTTGGGAGGTGATGGGAACTCCTCCTCTCGCTTTAGGGGGTAAAGGTGTCGAGTCCATCTCCACTGCCGCGTCTTGGGAGGTCCATTGTCTTTAACCTGGCGCGGGGGATGCTCTGTCCTTACTAGGTGTGAAGCTCTTTACATATGCTGTCACAAAACATTTCCACTTGTTCCAACATATGTAGATATGGGATATAAGAGTCATATATACCACACTGTTTTCTTTGACGCCGATCTGTCTACACGGGTATGTTTTTATCAAATCTTCAAAGTATAGCCTCCCCCTCCTGTTACCGGGAGGGGGAGGCTCGCCCCACATGACCGGTCCGTTTTCGTCCATCGTAGCCGATGTTTGTGTGTTTGCTCGGCCATTTACACCATGTACCACATCTACAAACTCTTAGGATTACCCCACGTGATTTTCGTTTGTATTACGTGGCTATTTTTTCTGTTTGGTGCATTTTTCGTGTGAGAATCCATGCCGCCTGTGGGCGCCGCCATCTTGGTACGGGGAGCTCAGTTTTTTGTTACATCTACCTTGATGTAACACGTTTATAAGATAAGCCTTTATTAGATAAGATAAGCCAAGTATTAAGTGTAGTAATTTACACCCGTGTACCACATCTACAAACTCTTATGATTATCCCACGTGAATTTTGTTTGTATTACGCAGCTATTTTTCCCGTTTCATGCAGTTTCAGTCATCATCGCTGCAGCGATGACCAAACATGGCGGCATCCACATTGGTGTGTGAGCTCAAAGCTGAAAAAGGAAGAAGAATAATGACCCATTACCCATCCATTTAATCTGGGCAGTTAAAGGGTTAAAACTACATCAGAAACCAATTTAAAACCACATCAGAAACCAGTTTAAACTGGCTTAAAACTGCATCAGAAACCAGGTTAAACCAGATTAAAACTACATCAGAAACCAGGTTAAACTGGTTTAAAACCACATCAGAAACCAGTTTAAGTCAGTCTAAAACTATTATGAGAAACCACTTTAAACCAGTTTAAAACTTATCAGAAACCAGTTTAAACTGGCTTAAGATCACAGAAGAAACCAGCATAACCCAGTTCAGTCCCCATGTTTATTTGTATTGTACCGTCGGCCCCCTCTGGTGGACATCAGAGGAAGTACAGCCTAACTGTTTCCTGTCTGTGACCTCAGCGTTCAGAAGGAAACTATCCCCGCTCTGCTGTCGGGGCGAGACGCTGTCGTCCGTTCTCAGACGGGATCAGGTGAGTCTTGGGAATCAGTTGGCTTCCACCTATCTGAAAATGGTGCTCCATGTTCGCACCGCACTCCTGCTGGAACTTTTGTGTGACGACGGTTCTGGTAGTGTGTTGGTGTGAGCCGCTGATCTGTCAGGAACCAATCATGTGTCTCCTCTGTGGTCATGTGACCGTGTAGGGAAGACGCTGTCCTATGCTGTCCCCGTGGTCCAGAGTCTCCAGGCGGTCCAGCCCAAAATCAGCAGGTCGGACGGTCCGGTGGCAGTGGTTATTGTCCCCACCAGAGAGGTTCGTTTTGGGATTAACAAAGGGTTGTTTAAGCTGTGGCTCCGAGGCCACGTCAGGGTCAGCTTTAGGACGTAATTCACAAAAACACAAAAAATGTGCTAATTTACAAGGAAAAAAGACTTAGCTAACAAAAATGCTGCTCTTTTATGGGGGAGTTCAAATTTTTGAATAAAAACTCTGGTGTTAATTAACCAGTTTATTCTAATTACTACACTTTATCTTTATTAAAACTCAGACGTGTTTACTGTTCTAATGTGATGAGATGCCTTGTTAATGTTGGTTAATTAATGCTAATGTTAACTTTGATGTTAGTGGGTTAATATTAGCTAATTAATGCTAACTTGTTAACTGTAGTGGTTAATACTAACTTGTTACCTCTTCTCATATCCATCAGCTGGCTCAGCAGACCTTCACCACCTTCCAGAAACTTCTAAAGGTAACTAAACATCTGATCAGTGTAGCAACATGTTCAGTGCAGTTGTGTAGGTGCAGACAGTGACAGATAGGACTGCACATGATCAGTATTGCAATAACAGACAGCAGCAGATATCGCGTTTGTGCAAATGGTTGTATTGCTGTTGGTGTGCCAGTCTTTCTGTGACAACAGCTGAGGTAGTTATTGTGCAGGTGAGTGCATTACGGTCCAGAGTGGGCAGAGTTCAGGGTCCTGATGGCCTGATGAACATAGCTGTTTAGCAGTCTTGTGGAGTGGGCCCAGAGGCTCCAGTACCTTTTCCCTGAGGGCAGGGGGCTGAAGAGGGAGTGTGAGGGGTGGAAGGTGTCGCCTGCAATGTTGATGGCTTTGCGGGTGGGGCGGGTGAGGTAGATGTCTGAAAAGGAGGGCAGAGGGGCACCGATGATCTTGCTGGCTGCTTTCACTGTATGTTATAGCGTCTTCCAGCAGGAGGCGGTGCAGTTTCCATACCACACAGTGATGCAGCTGGTGAGGATGCCGTCAGTGGTGCCCCGATAGATTGAGCATATGATGGGGAGTGGGACTCATGCTGTCCTCAATTTGCAGAGGAAATGGAGGCAAGTTTGAGCCTTCTTAGCCAGTGATGTGGTGTTGGACTAGGAGAGGTCCTCAGAGATGTGCACCCCCAGGAACTTGGTGCTGCTCACCCTCTTCACAGCTGCTTCATCAATGATCAGAGGGGGCTGCTGTGTGTGACCCCTCCTGAAGTCGACCACAATCTCCTTGGTTTTTCCCAGATTCAGCAAGAGGTTATTGTCTTTTCACCACTGGACCAGTTGGCTCACCTAATTTCTGTAGTTGGTCTCTTCATTGTTTGTGATGAGGACCACCACTGTCGTGTCATCCACAAACTTGATGATGTGGTTGGTGCTGTAGGTTGGTACACAGTCATGGGTCAGCAGGGTGAAGAGCAGCGGGATGAGCACGCACCCTTGTGGGGGCCCTGTGCTCAGTGTGATGGTCTGGGAGGTGTTGCTGTCAAGCCGCACATTCTGTGGCCTCCCTGTCAGAAAGCCCATCACCCAGTTACAGAGAGAAGTCTTGAGTCCCAAGTGTCTTAAGTTTTTGTATTAAGTGCTGGGGGATGATTGTGTTGAATGTTGAATTGAAGTCCAAGAACAGCATTCACACACATTCTTCATCCTCTTCAAAGCTGCCCTCACTTCTGTCTTGCTAATCCTCAGGACTTCCTTGTTCACCATCTTTCCTTCATCCATCCTCCTCTCTCTGTCATTTTCTTTATTCATCAGCTCTTCAAAGTTCTCCTTCCACCTTCTCAACACACTCTCATCATTTGTTAGTACATTTCTGTCCTTAATCAACCTAACCTGCTGCACATCCTTTCCAGCTCCATCTCTCTGTCTAGCCAGTCTATACAAGTCCTCTCCTCCTTCCTTAGTGTCCAGCCTCTCGTACAACTCACTATATGCCTTTTCCTTTTTCTTTGTCACCTCTCTCTTTGCCATGCGCCTAGATTCCAAATACTCCTGTCTACTTTCTTCATCTCCCTGACTATCCCACGTTTTCTTTGCTAACCTCTTCCTTTGAATACTTTCCTGTACCTCCTCATTCCACCACCAAGTCTCTTTGTCTTCCTTCCTCTGTCCACTGGATACACCACATACCTTTCTACCCTTTTCCCTCAATACTTTTGCTGTACTTTCCCAGTCATCTGGGAATTCTTCCCTACCACCCAGAATCTGTATCAACTCCTTCCTAAATTCTGTGTGACCTTCTTCCTTCTGTAACTTCCCCCACTTAATCTTCAGCTCTGCCTTCACTCTCTTCCCCTTCTTGCTCTCAAAAGTCATCCTACAGACTACCATCTGATGCTGTCTAGCTATATTCTGCCCTGCCACAACCTTGCAGTCTCCTATCTCTTTCAGATTTCTCCTTCTGCGTAAGATGTAGTCCACCTGTGTGCACCTTCCTCCACTCTTGTAAGTCACCCTATGTTCCTCTCTCTTCTTTAAGTCTGTGTTCACCACAGCTATTTCCATCCTTTTAGCAAAATCCACAACCATCTGTCCTTCCACATTTCTCTCCTTAAGACCATACCTACCCAGGACCTCCTCATCGCCTCTGTCCCCTTCACCTACATGTCCATTGAAGTCCGCTCCAATCACCACTCTCTCTCCCCACTGGGAACCCTCTCTACCACTTCATCCAACTTACTCCAGAATTCCTCTCTCTCTTCTACCTGACATCAAACTTGTGGGGCATACACACTGACAACATTCACCATCACACCTTTGACTTCAAACTCATGATTCTGTCTGACTCCCTTTTTTACCTCCTGAACACTCTTCACATACTCTTCCTTCAAGATTACTCCTTCTCCATTTCTCTTCCTCTCTGCACCATGGTAGAACAGTTTAAATCCACCCCCAGTGCTCCTAGCCTTGCTTTCCTTCCATCTGGTTTCTAGAACACACAGTATATCTACCTTTCTTCTCTCCATCATATCAGCCACCGGCACCCTGTTGGTTAACAGCACCAGTGGTGGTCGTTGTTAACCCAGGCCTCGACCGATCTGGTATGAAAGTCTCATTCATCATGATCTGCATCTTTGATTTGACAAAGGTTTTACGTCGGATGTCATTTGTGACACAACTCTCCCCATTTGCATGGGCTGGGGACCGGCAGTAGGAGTACACTGGCCTGTGGCTGAGTTATTTGAAGTTTTAAGAACAATATTTAAATAATAATTATATTTTTTAGAAATTAAAAAAGGTTCTGTTTAGAAATACAGTAGAAACAGTTTTTTAAAATTATAAATCAGCTTTAAAAATGTCATTGTGTGATTAAAATGTTGTTTATTTTGAGAACCATCAGGACTTTTATTGTGAAAGAGCTACAGGAAGGTTTTAATTGTGAAGGTTTGTGTTTTTTGTGCAGCCGTTCACGTGGATCGTCCCTGGAGTTCTGATGGGAGGAGAGAAGAGGAAGGCGGAGAAGGCCCGGTCTGAAACTATATTTTAGGCTCTAGATCACAGAGTTAAAACATGAAAAGACGTCTGTTCTTGCTCTCTGGTGATAATTATTGCTGATTGATGTTTTTATGCATTAATTTGATCCTAAATGTGTCCAGACTCACTGACGTTTGATTTCTTTTTGCCTTAGAAAGGTTTTAAAACTTGGAAAAAAAGAGGAAAAAGTCTGAAATAAGAGGTTTCTGTTGTTAACTTCCTCTAACGAATTAATTGTCTTTTTTCTTAGGATCCGTAAAGGGATCAACATCCTGGTGTCGACGCCTGGTCGTCTGGTTGACCACATCAGAAACACGCTCAACATCGTCTTCAGCGCCGTACGCTGGCTCGTCCTGGACGAGGCCGACAGGTCGCTGCCTCATTAATAGTTACAATCATTTAATTAATTATGTTTTAGCGAAAATAAACTCCACCATTTTTGTCTGAGCTGAGAACTTTTTGACCTAACTTTGAATTTCAGATGAATTTAACACTTCTGTCTGTATCAGGACATTGGATCTGGGCTTTGAAAAGGATCTGACCGTCATTTTAAACAGCCTCAACACGACAGGACCGCTGCGGCAGAACATCCTCCTGTCTGCTACACTAACACACGGTAAATACTCCCGGCTATGCTAACACACAGTAAATATACTGTAATTAAGAATTGGCGCGTGACGTCACCCGACGGAAAAACCGCAAGAAATTGTGTGAAAACAGTTCAGCCTGTCTGTGCTTAGTCGTGGGCAATGAATGCAGTGAGGCTGCGTGTCCACCAAATGCATTTTTTTCTGCTGTGGGCGACTCTTTTCTATTCATTTTCTAGGTAGTCCAGCGTTTAATGCACCTGGTGCCCTCAACACAAAAATGCTCTCAACAGTCAGCGCTGTGCTCACGGTGTTGAAAGCTGAGAAAAGTTCAACTTTCCGAGCGCTGCAGTGCTCATCAGCTGCACACCTCTCTCTCACCAGCCGATCACAATCGGCTTAAAAGTACACCTTGATCAATATTTAACAGCCAAAGCTTGGAGGGACGTGTATTTTATTACCAGTTTGATGTGATTTATTCCAGTGAGGGGAGTGTTTCAGAGCAAAATGTGAACCGTGCTGGCATTTTTTTTTCCTTCTTGCCTTGAGAGAGAGCAGTCGCATTTTTCTTCCCTCCTCCCCTGCCTTCCTGATCTATTCCCAGCTTTTGCAATGTTGCGTTTTTGTCTGTGTTTAGTCGCTCTTCTTCTGCTGAATCTTAATCTAAACGGAAATTATGGATTTGGAAGCGGCTTAAATGTGCTATTGTCACTATTTTTCAACAAGAATTGGGACAAGGGGGAGCCCAAGAATTGGAACCTACGAGAGACTCATGGACATTGGAATCCATGCGTCTATGGAAACATTATTGGTTATGATCTCAGGACTTCTATTTTTGGCTGTGGAGTTCCCTGATGCATCAGAAATTGAAGGAAAGTGAGAGAGCTGTTCAAAGCGGACCCGGCCAGCTCCTTCATCAAATTCGACCAGTTGGGGAGGGCACGAGTAGCGGCAAACGGTGAACTGAATGACAGTGATTCAGTGAAGGAATACATCTGAAGCCCTGTGCTGTCTATGGAAAAACAGTTTAAGCCTGCATATATAATGGAAGCACAGAATTACACGGGTGAGGACAAAATTCTACTCTCTGAGTGCACTGTGCTGATTTGATTTGATTTGACCTTGTTTGCCCCGTGTTTACATTCCTCCTGACTGAGATTAGCGGAAGAACCGGCTCTTATGTCTACCCATACAATCAACAATCAGTTGTTGTCGTCAGCGGATTGGACTCTCAAGGACAATGCCCATGTGCCTTCTGCAAGCAAGAGAGAGAGAGAGATAGACTCTGGACTCTGGACTTGTTTATAAGTCACATGATTATAACATCTATCCACTGCCAGGAGGCGCCCTCTGCTGCTCACTAACAACTGTTACATTTACACTACACAATGCATACAACACTACATGCATATATACACACACTGCTCTACCTCTGCTGTGTGATTTGTCCACTAAATGTCTGCTAAATATGCATTGAGGGTTTTTTTTGCCTGCAATCAAAATTTCGCTTACCCATTAAGTGTCAATTTGATAAAACATGTTTTTTTCTCTCGCCTATTGTGTCATATCATTTCTTTTCTTTTTTCCTTTCTTCTTTATGACTGGCGCCTAGCGGCTGCCCCGGCCTTGGATGCGCTCTGCAGAGCGTGCCCAAATGCCAAGTCACGTTTCGTTACCTTGTATTCATACATGTGTAATGACAATAAAGTTGAATCTCAATCTCAATCTCAATCTCAAGATGAGTCGAATGCACACCACACCGCATCATTACGAGCTGCATCCAAAAGAAGTCACAAATCATGACTCTTTGCCATGATACCCCCATGAGTGCCTGGTATCACTGGAAAGCTTAGAAATCGTACTTTCTAAAAATACATATGTTTTTGCTGAAGACGTAACTCCTGACTGATCGAATGCCAAAATATAAATAAAGGCTCTGTTTTTGCACACTTCCTACAAATTAAATATCATTTTGAAGGTCTTTCAATACAGAATATAGAAATAACATTACATCAGTTTTGAAAATGTCCTCAAAGTGACTCAATTTGCCAGCATGGGTCACAAATCTGAAATCCCCGGGACACTTTGAGTGACAGGTCAAGTGGCTGCCAGGATAATGGGCAGAATGCTGTTTTTAATAAGCGCATGAAAAGTGCTCAGGAAAATAGATTGAGAGTAATTTTACTTTCCCTGTGGACACACAGCCTTATTAAAATAACACTGAATTTGTTATTCAAACATGAAATGTAAATAACAGTGTACGCTTTTGTTTTAACTTCCCAACTTGGAAGAAAAGTGGAGACTGGGTCTCCGAGCTATTGGATGGCGTGGACTGCAGCAGTCAGAAGGACAGACATCAGCTCCCACAATATTCCTGCACACATGGTCGGGTGTTCAGAGCATTTTCACAAAGCTAAGTTGTGATTTAAAAACTATTTAGCAGTGCAGAAAGACATCCCCTCTCCAGAGCAGCTGTCTTGTGCTCCATGTCTTTGGCTGCACCTCAGCCACGGCTCTCTGTCATCTCTCAGTAATGCATAAAAACACACAGCGCAAAATCAAATAATTTCCCCACATCATCACTGCTGTTCCCAATTTCTCTTGCTAATCTGGAGCAATTTTTTTTAATGGGAGCTTTTCCGTGTTGCTGATTTTCTTTGCTTTTTCTTGAAGTTGTGACTACTTGTTGCCTTCATTACATGGATTTAATATCAGCTGGTGACTGAAGTCCATAGAACATTTGGTATCGTTAAATTAAGCAGATTCTCCTCTTTCAGGTGACTATAAAAACGTCACTGTCCTGGTTTAGGATGTTTTTATAGCAGCTAATGATACCGGTTACTTTTTTCGCTGCGCCAGCGGGATCAGCTGATTGAACCACCTCCTCCACTGCAAATACACATGGAAAATACAGCTACATGGTAGCTGTAAGTTAGAAACCTGTTCAATAAGTTACACATGGGTTCAAAGAGCTTTACTCATATGTTAGAAATAATTTTGGGGTATGCTAGACATTAATCTTGACGTATTTCGACTTTGTAGAAACAATGACTGCTTATTTAACAAAGACGCCTGAGCCACAACATGGCGATGACGGGTCAGAATGCAGCATGGCATGACATCAATGCCCATTTTCTATTAGCCTCCTTGCTATGCTAACACATGGTAAATAGACTGTAGTTAGCCTCTCAGCTATGCTAACACACGGTAAATACACTATAGTTAGTCTCTCTGCTATGCTAACACATGGTAAATACGCTGTAATTAACCTTACTGCTTTTTTCTGTATTTTTTCCTGTAATTTAAAAAAAAATCTGTAGTTTTTCTGTACTGTAAGGTATTGTTGTAGTTCCTCTCCTAGCCTTTGAGGGCAGTGAACAATAAAATGTCCCTATTTTTTGTTTTTAAGGTGTGACCCGGTTAGCTGATGTTTGTTTAAATGACCCTATTAGCATCCACGTGTCTGGCCCCTCCCCCAGTGGCATCAGCACGCCTACTACTGTGACCTCAGACACCAGATCAGCTGGCCAATCAGAAAGCTTCGCCGTGCCAGAGGCGTTGCAGCAGTTCTTCGTTGTGGTTCCCAGTAAGATCCGACTGGTGTGTCTGGCTGCTTTCATCCTGGACAAATGCAAGGTTAGCATGGAAATGATCAGCTGATTCATGTGCTGTATTCCAGGAACTTCGGACATCCGAACGACATCACTTCCATGTTAACTACGTTCCAGCCAATCACATAGTTACTGTGTTTTTATGAGCAAATTACTGCAGACTGCATTGTTTTCGCTCAGCAATGCTGACAGCTAGCTAACAGAAGAGTTTTCTGACTTGTTTCACAGGAACGCGGCTAACCCGGATGTGGCACCATGATGCCGTCTCCGTTCAGATGTCCGACCTTCCGGGAAAACAGCAAAATGTTCAAATCTGTTTTTTTTTTTCCTCAGTTTTCCAAGAACAACAAACTCATCGTCTTCATCTTGAGCTGCGAGGCTGTCGACTTCCTTTACTCACTCTTCACCGCCGTTCTATCCACCAGTCACAAACCTTGGCTCAGTTTCCTTCACCTCCATGGCAACATGAAGCAGGAGGTAACATCATCAGTTCCAGTCGTCATTTTTTTCTCTGTTGCTTCACTTGGATTTAATGTCTTTGTTTTTTGTTACAGGAACGCACTGAAGTTTTTCAGAAGTTTTCAGCATCTCAGGGTGGCATACTGCTCTGCACGGTAAGTACCACTGCTAACTACCGGGGGCGTTGTACAAGTTTTACTGGAGGATTTAACACTAACCACCGGGAGCATCATGCAAGTTATAGTGAAATATTTAACGCTAACCACCGGGGCCGTCGTACAAGTACTGAAATATTTAACGTTAACCACTGGGGGCGTCATACAAGTTATACTGAAATATTTAAAGCGAGCCACCGGGGCCATCGTACAAGTTGTACTGAAATGTTTAAAGCTAACCACCGGGATCATCGTACAAGTTATAGTGAAATATTTAACGCTAACCACCGGGGCCGTCGTACAAGTTGTACTGAAATATTTAACGTTAACCACCAGGATCATCGTACAAGTTATAGTGAAATATTTAACGCTAACCACCGGGGCCATCGTACAAGTTGTACTGAAATATTTAACGTTAACCACCGGGATCATCGTACAAGTTATAGTGAAATATTTAACGCTAACCACCGGGGCCATCGTACAAGTTATAATGAAATATTTAACGCTAACCACCGGGGCCGTCGTACAAGTTATACTGAAATATTTAAAGCTAACTACTGGAGCTGTTGTACAAGTACTGAAATATTTAACGCTAACCACTGGGGCCGTCATGCAAGTTCTACTGAAATATTTAACGCCAACCACTGGGGTCGTCGTACAGGTTATATGGAAATATTTAACGCCAACCACTGGGGTCGTCGTACAGGTTATATGGAAATATTTAACGCTAGCTACTGGGGCCATCATACAAGTTATACTGAAATATTTAAAGCTAACTACTGGGGCCGTTGTACAAGTACTGAAATATTTAACGCTACGTCATACAAGTTATAGTGAAATATTTAACACTAACCACCGGGGCCATCATACAAGTACTGAAATATTTAACGTTAACCCCTGGGGCTGTCATACAAGTTATAGTGAAATATTTAACGCTAACTACTGGGGCACATTGTACAAGTTGTACTGAAATATTTAACACTAACCGCTGGGGCCGTCGTACAAGTCGTACTGAAATATTTAAAGCCAACTACTAAGGCCATTGTACAAGTACTGAAATATTTAAAGCGAACCACTGGGGCTGTCATACAAGTTGTACTGAAATATTTAACGCTAACCACCAGGGCCATCGTGCAAATTAAACTGAAATATTTAACGCTAACCACCAGGGCCGTCGTGCAAATTAAACTGAAATATTTAACGCTAGCCACTGGGGCCGTCATACAAGTTACAGTGGGGCAAAAAAGTATTTAGTCAGCCACTAATTGTGCAAATTCTCACATTTAAAAGATGAGAGAGGTCTCCAATTTTCATCAAAGGTATACCTCAACTATGAGAGACAAAATGAGAAAAAAAAATCCAGAAAATCACATTGAAGGATTTTTAATGAATTAATTGGTAAATTCCTCGGTAAAATAAGTATTTGGTCACCTACAAACAAGCAAGATTTCTGGCTCTCACAGACCTGTAACTTCTTCTTTAAGAGGCTCCTCTGTCCTCCACTCGTTACCTGTATTAATGGCACCTGTTTGAACTCGTTATCAGTATAAAAGACACCTGTCCACAACCTCAAACAGTCAGACTCCAAATTCCACTATGGCCCAGACCAAAGAGCTGTCAAAGGACACCAGAAACAAAATTGTAGACCTGCACCAGGCTGGGAAGACTGACTCTGCAGTAGGTAAGCAGCTTGGTGTGAAGAAATCAACCGTGGGAGCAATTATTAGAAAATGGAAGACATACAAGACCACTGATAATCTCCCTTGATTTGGGGCTCCACGCAAGATCTCACCCCATGGGGTCAAAATGATCACGAGAACGGTGAGCAAAAATCCCAGAACCACATGGGGGGACCTAGTGAATGACCTGCAGAGAGCTGGGACCAAAGTAACAAAGGCTACATCAGTAACACACTACGCCGCCAGGGACTCAAATCCTGCAGTGCCAGACGTGTCCCCCTGCTTAAGCCAGTACATGTCCAGGCCCGTCTGAAGTTTGCTAGAGAGCATTTGGATGATCCAGAAGAGGATTGGGAGAATGTCATATGGTCAGATGAAACCAAAATAGAGCTTTTTGGTAAAAACTCAACTTGTCGTGTTTGGAGGAGAAAGAATGCTGAGTTGCATCCAAAGAACACCATACCTACTGTGAAGCATGGGAGTGGAAACATCATGCTTTGGGGCTGTTTTTCTGCAAAGGGACCAGGACGACTGATCCGTGTAAAGGAAAGAATGAATGGGGCCATGTATCGTGAGATTTTGAGTGAAAACCTCCTTCCATCAGCAAGGGCACTGAAGATGAAACGTGGCTGGGTCTTTCAACATGACAATGATCCCAAACACACTGCCCGGGCAACGAAGGAGTGGCTTCGTAAGAAGCATTTCAAGGTCCTGGAGTGGCCTAGCCAGTCTCCAGATCTCAACCCCATAGAAAATCTTTGGAGGGAGTTGAAAGTCTGTGTTGCCCAGCGACAGCCCCAAAACATCACTGCTCTAGAGGAGATCTGCATGGAGGAATGGGCCAAAATACCAGCAACAGTGTGTGAAAACCTTGTAAAGACTTACACAAAATGTTTGACCTCTGTCATTGCCAACAAAGGGTATATAACAAAGTATTGAGATGAACTTTTTTTAATTGACCAAATACTTATTTTACCGAGGAATTTACCAATTAAGTCATTGAAAATCCTTCAATGTGATTTTCTGGATTTTTTTTTTCTCATTTTGTCTCTCATAGTTGAGGTATACCTATGATGAAAATTGGAGACCTCTCTCATCTTTTAAGTGGGAGAACTTGCACAATTGGTGGCTGACTAAATACTTTTTTGCCCCACTGTATACTTAAATATTTAACTGTAACCACCGGGGCCATCATACAAGTACTGAAATATTTAACGCTAACCACCAGTGGCATCAAACAAGTTATAGTGAAAGATTTAACACTAACCACCGGGGAGCAGTGTACAAATTAAATGTGCCAAAGTATTTACTGCTAAAGGCCCTGTCACACCTTGATGATTTAGGCAGTGTATGCTGACATGTCAAAATTTTTCCAAAATTTTCCATTTTGGCCGTATGCATCATGTATCCATAATGATTTGCAGTGTTTCCTCGAGCTTAGACACCTTGGCGTGTATTGTAACCAGAATATATTAATTGTATACCAGGGGTCACCAACTGGTGGACTTCGGTCTGGATCCGGACCCCGACAGTCCTCTGTCTGGACCCCGAAGCTTTTTGATACAATTTGGGAAAAAGGGAGACCGTTTTATTTTGGTGGGAAAAACAGTGGAAAAAAGTGGAACTGAACTGCTGCATCGGCGACCGCCTGGACAGATTATGGCGTGAGCCGTTGGGCGCTCTCCTCCTGCTGCAGACTCCCCTCTTTGCTGTCCCACAAATGCCACTTTCTGCTGAGACTCTGAAGCTCCAACTGCTCAAGAGTCAGCAGGTTGCAAAATCAGGGTAGCCTCACACACACACATGGCCGACAGCCAGGACATCCACCCCGGACAAACCCACTTCATTTCAGGTGTGAACCCACAAAAAGAAGCGCTGATGTGAAACTGACCGTATTTACCGGGGCAGCGCTTCCTCTGTTCTGCCCAGAGTGGTCCATGCTGGGATGCAGAGTTGAGGTTGCTGGTTTTGGAGGCCTTTCTCGTAGCCTCTGATATCATGTAAAAACTCAGTAAAAGCTTCGTGTGTTACTGAACATGAAAAGTTCCACCTCCTGTCTCCCTGTAACCATGGAGTTACAGCTCCATCCATGCTGGAACGCAGTTTACTGTTGAGATCAAAAAATGTCGAACGAATTCTGTAGTATGGAATTATATTTTGTGTCCATTTTTTGTCTTAGTTTGAAACATTTTTTTCTGCACTGAAAATATTGTATAGAGGTGGACTGTTGTGAAATTTAGTTTTTTAGATATTAACCTTTTTTAATGCAGTACAATTTAGTTTGTGTTCTGTTGTAAAATATTTTGAGGATTTTAGTTGTAGATTTTAGAATTTTAGACCTGTTTATTTGGAGTCAAACACATTTTATTTATTTATTTTTTTTTTTGTTATTTATTTGTACCCGTAGGTAGATTTGGTTTGCAGTCTGGTGACAAGCCACCGGCTGCCGGTCGCTGCGTGCGCGAGCGCCCTAAACCTTTTGTGTTCTCCTGTATTTTAAAATTTTATATTACATGTTTTGTTTGAAATTGAACAAAGAATTCATTTTAATTTTTTGACTTAAAAATTAATATAGAGCTAAAAGCAGCTAACACCTGAGCTTAATCAAATAACGTGTGAAAGAAGGTTAAATGATCCTTGCCTGTCTGGAGACAGCTGTGGTCTTCTGACAGAATGTCCCTGAAAGGAGGACGGTTCTTCCAAATCCAAATCCAAAGACATGTATGTTAGGTTAATTAGTTGTTCTAAATTGTCCCTAGATATCTGTCTCCTATAGGCCCTTAGAATAGAGGGTTAGTACTAGTGAAGCACTTTGAGTGGTCTTTGAGACTAGAGAAAGCGCTATATAAGTACAGGTCCTTATCCCTTATCCCTTCTTAAAAGCACATTTTGAGATAAATTTGTCCATGTGTCAGATTTGTCTTCCATTTGTTTTAATAAATGATCCGTCCATCCATCCATCTTCTACCACTTTTCCGGAGGTCCGGGTCACAGAGGCAGCAGTTCAAGCAGAGAAGCCCAGACTTCCCTCTCCCCAGCCACCTGCTCCAGCTCTTCAGAAAGGATACCAAGGCGTTCCCAGACCAGCTGGGAGACGTAGTCTCTCCACTGAGTCCTGGGTCTGCCCTGGGGTGTTCTCCCAGAGGGACGTGCCCGAAACACCTCAAGTGGGAGGTGTCCAGGAGGCATTCTGATCAGATGCCCATACCACCTTAACTGGCTCCTTTCAATGTGGAGGAGCAGCGGTTCTACTCTGAGCCTCTCCCGGATGACTGAGCTCCTCACCCTATCTCTGAGGGTGAGTCCAGCAATCCTATGAAGAAAGCTCATTTCAGCCGCTTCTGTCCACGATCTCATTCTTTTGGTCATTACCCAAAGGCCATGACCATAGGTGAGAGTAGGAACGTAGATTGACTGGTAAATTGACAGCTTTGCCTTAGAGCTTAGCTCCCTCTTCACCACAGCAGACCGGTACAACGTCTGCATCTCTGCAGATGCTGCGCCGATCCGTCTGTCAGTCTCTCGCTCCATTCTCCTCTCACTCGTGAACAAGATCCCAAGATAATTAAACTCCTCCACTTGGGGCAGGAGCTTATCCCCAACCTGGAGAGGACAATCCACATTTTTCCAGCTAAGGACCATGGACTTGGACTTGGACTTGGAGGTACTCATTCTCATCCCAGCCACTTCACACTCAGTGGCAAACCATCCCAGTAAGACCTGTAGGTCATTGCTGGATGAAGCCAGCAGGACAACATCCATCCATCCATTTTCTTCCTCTTAATCCTTTTCGGGTCGAGGGGGTGCTGGAGCCTATCCCAGCATCTTTGGGCGAGAGGCAGGGTACACCCTGGACAGATCGCCAGTCCATCACTCATCTGTAAAATGGTAAATGGTAAATGGCTTATATAGCGCTTCTATTCTCATCTCTTGATGATCAAAGCGCTTTACAGATCCTGCTATCCACCCATTCACACACTGATGGTGGCATGCTGCCTAACATGGCGCTTCCAGACCCACCAGGAACAATTGGGGTGAAGTGTCTTGCCCAGGGACACAATGGCAGGATATCTGGGGAGAGCGGGATTCGAACCGCCAACCATGTGGTTATTGGACGACCTGCTCTACCTCCTGAGCCACTGCCGTCCCCAACATCTCTGTTGTTCTGCAAACAACAGAGATGAACTCCTATGGTCACCAAGAATGACACCCTCTGTTCCCTGGCTGCGCCTAGAAATCCTGTCCATAAAAATTATGAACAGGATCGGTGACAAAGGGCAGCCCTGGCGGAGTCCAACTCTCACTGGGAACAAATCCGACTGAGTGTTGGCAATATGAACCAAACTCTCACAGTGGTTGTACGGAGACCGAATAGCTTGCAACAACAAGCCCGATACCCCATACTCCCAAAGCATCCTCCACAAAAAAACCACAAGGGACGCAGTCGAATGCCTTCTCCAAGTCCACAAAACACATGTAAACTGGTTGGGCAAACTCCCACGAACCCTCGAGGATTCTTGAGAGGGTATGGAGCTGGTTCGATGTGCCACGGCCAAGATGAAAACCACATTGCTCCTCCTGAATCCGAGGTTTGACCAACGGCTGGACTCTCCTCTCCAGTACCTTGGCATAGACCTTCCCAGGGAGGCTGAGGAGTGTGATCCCTCAAAAGTTGGAGCACACCCTCTGGTCCCTTTTTTTTTGATGAGAGGAACCACCACCCCAGTTTGCCATGCCAAAGGCGCTGCCCCTGACCTCCACGCAGTGTTGTAGAGATGTGTCAGCCATGACAGCCCTACAACATCCAGGGCCTTGAGGTACTCAGGGCAAATCTCATCCACCCCCGGGGCCCAGCCACCAAAGAGATTTTTAACCACCTTGGTGAACTCAGCCCCTGTGATAGGCAAGTCATCCCCCTCATCCACAAGCCCTGCTTCCTCTGTGGAAGGCGTATCAGTGGGATTCGGGAGATTCTCAAAGTATTCCTTCCACCGCCCGACGATATCCCCAGTCGAAGTCAACAGCGCCCCATCCGCACCATACACAGTGTGGACAGGGAGCTGCTTTACCCTTCTGAGCCACCATACAGTTTGCCAGAATCTCTTTGAGGCCAACCGAAAGTCTTGTTCCATGGCCTCACCAAACTCCTCCCATACCCGAGTTTTTTCTTCAGCAACCACCTGAGCTGCACTCTGCTTGGCCTGCCTGTACACCTCAGCTGCTTTGGGAGTCTCACAAGCCAACCAAGCTTGATAGGACTCCTTCTTCAGCTTAATGGCCCCCCTCACCACTGGTGTCCACCACTTGGTTCGGGGGTTGCCACCACGAGATGCCCTGACGGCCTTGTGGCCACAGCTCTGGGCTGCCGCTTCAACAATGGAGGTGGAGAACATGGCCCATTCAGACTCCATGTCTCCAGATTCCCTTGGAATGTGGTTGGAGTTCTTCCGGAGGTGGGAGTTGAAGACCTCCTGTACAGGGGCCTCAGCCAGACGTTCCCAGCACACCCTCCCTATACGTTTGGGTATATCAGGTCTGAATGACATCCTCGCCTGCCATCGGATCCAACTCACCACCAGGTGGTGATCATTTGACAGCTCTGCACCTCTCTTTACCCGAGTGTCCAAGACATACAGTCGCAGGTCTGATGACACAATAACAAAATCAATCATCGACCTGCAACCTAGGGTGTTCTGGTGCCAGGTGCACATATGGACACCCTTATGCTTGAATATGGTGTTCGTTATGGACAAACTGGTTAGTACAGAAGTCCAATAACTGAACACCACTCGGGTTCAGATCGGGCAGGCCGTTCCTCCCAATCACCCCCCTCCAAATTTTACTGTCGTTGCCCATGTGCGCATTGAAGTCCCCAAGTAGGACAGTGGAATCTCCAAGAGGAGTACTTTCCAGCAGCCCAGTCAGAGACTCCAAAAAAGGTGGGTACTCTGAAGCATCATTTGGTGCATAGGCACAAATAATGGTCAGGACCCATTTCCCAACCTGAAGGCGCAGGGAAACAACCCTTTCATCCACCTGGGAAAAGTCCAATATAGAGGCAGCAAGGTGGGGAGATACAAGAATACCCACGCCTGCTCGTCGCCTCCTGCTCATGGCAATTCCAGAGTAGGCCAAGCTCCAGACCCTCTCCAGGAGACTGGTTCCGGAACCGGAGCTGTGTGTTGAGGTGAGGCTGACTGTATCTAGCTGGTATCTCTCAACCTCATGCACCAGCTCAGGCTCCTTCCCCACCAGAGAGGTGACATTCCACATCCCAAAAGCCAGTTTAGGAAGCTTGGGATCAAACTGCCAAGGTCCCCGCCTTTGACCGCCACCTGATCCACATAGCACCGGACCCCCATGGGCCCTCCTGCAGGTGGTGAGCCCACTGGAGGCTGGACCCATGTAACTCCTTTGGGCTGAGCCTGGTCGGGACCCATGGGTGGAAACCCTGCCACCAGATGCTAACCATCAAGCCTCTCTCCCAGGCCTGGCTCAAGGGTGGGACCCATACCGGGTGGGGTGCACTGAATCCTTGTTCTAGCAATCATCATGAGAGTCTGTTGGATCGTTCTTCATCTGGCCCTTCACCCAGGACCAGTTTGTCTTGGGTGACCCTACCAAAGGCAAATTGCCCTGGACAGCATAGCTCCTGGGATCACTAGGGCACGCAAACCCCCCACCATGATAAGGTGATGATCCATGAGGGTAAGGACCAGGATGTCACTCAGTGGGAGGAAAAATCCTGAATAGAAAAAAAATGCATCAAGATGCATTGAGAATGGTTTTAAAATTAAGTGGGAGTTCTGAGTCATGATCCAGTCATGCGGAGCCTAAAGATTCCCACACCTGGTTGACACCTGGGCTGGGGAGGAGGACCCACTTAGTGGTAGAGTGGTAGAGCAGCTGCCCCTCAGCCAGGAGGTTATGGGTTCAAGTCCCAGCTGGGTCATACCAAAGACCATATAAAAAAAAATGGTATTTCCCACCTTTTAGCTTGGTGCTCAGCATAATAAAATGGGGGGAAGGAAAAAACTGTAACCCACGGACAACAGATGGAAATTAGCCATTGACTACAGTCTGGCAAGTTTACATTGATTGATATCAATGCTCATCACCTTGTACTGTCCTTAAAAACAGCAATTTACTTATCGGACCTTTTGCAGTTTTAGTTGGTGACCCCTGTTTTATACTATTTATTCATTTTTATGAATTTTGCACAGTGACTATGGAACTTACCATTGAAGTATTGTACAACCAAGGCTTGAATGTTGGGATATTGGGCCAGTTGGGGTCCCACCCAGACATCCTGTGTTTAGACTTTTTAGTGGCGTCATCCTTCTCTCCTTCCTCTGCCTGAACACTTTCCTCTCCTTGGCTCCTCTCTTCTGTCTCATCTTTCCCTCTCTCTGTGTAATTCAGGTTCTCTCTCTGTCTATGGTGGGATACAAACAGGTTCGAAAATATCAAGTGTCATGTTTTGTCCTGCAGGATTTTTTTTTTGTCATGGTTTACATAAATGACAAAAATATGTGTTTTTTTTGTATTTTTATTCTGTTTCTTTTTTCCATTGAGAGAGTAGGGAAGGGAAAAAAACATTCATAATAGTAATGTACTCATGGTAATTAAATTATATGATCAGGTGGGTATAGTAGCCAGAAATTCTACTCATGTAAAAGCAGTGCTTTGAAATAATTATTAAAAGTAGACAACCAAAAATTTCTACCTGAGTTAAGGGTACAAAGAGCAGCCACTTAAAAACTTGAGTAATGACTTCAGTCTTGGAGGTTTGAGGGGTTTTTTTTTCAAAATTTATAACAATTTTCTTATAGTTTTCTACTTTTCTCTGTAAATTTATCTAAATTTGAAACCATTTTCCTCAAATTTGTAATTTCCTTTTGTAAAATTTGCTTTTTTGTATACAGTCATGTGAAAAAATTAGGACACTCTGTATAAGCCTGTGGGTTTTTTTTTAAACATATTTGGACATATGGATATTTAATATCAATGTTAAAAATGTTGGGAGATTAATGTAATACAACTCAACAATTAAAAATGAATTAAAGACTTTTTTCAAATTTTCTGTAAAATATAATTCTAAACAAAGTGAGGAATAAATTAGGATACCCCCACAGTCATTCCCACTGAAATAGGCTAAAATAAATGTTAAAAAATACAAATAAAAACAAAAACAAGGTTGGACACAGATATGTGAACATTTCTTAATAAAGAACAGAATGTTTAATGGAGTGTCTTAATTTTTTCACATGACTACTTGAGACTGCCATAGCATGTCCTCCATTGATGGTAGAGCAGCTCGTTTCAACACTTCTGTGTTGTTTATCTTGTCTTTGTCTGTCGCCCACGACAGACTGCTACGATGATGATGATGATTTGAGACTGCATTATAAATTTGTGGATTATTTTATGGCTAATTTTTGTGAATAAAATTACTGGGTTTTTTATTCCCCGTCAGCAGAAGTCCAAAGGAGTGGAAGAAGCTTTGGGTGAAGACTGGAGGGGGATCATGTTATGAGTCCGTCTGTCCCACTAATTTAAAATCAACTCCTCCTATAGTTTGGTTCTGATTCTTTTGAAACTTGGTACCCTGGTTTCATATACTCTGATGATGCCATATTGCTATTTCACTCTCATCAGATATCCTTGAGGTCAAAGGTCAGATTAAATCTTCTAAACACAATAACTACTGAAAGAAATGAAGTAGGCTTTTCAAATCCAGACAGTTGTTGTAGCTAATACACATCTTGGACGACTTACACCCTCACCTGACTATGGGTTTGGGGTCAAGGGGTCACAGGTCAAAGTTAACATTGCAGTTGCACTATGGTCAATGCTACAGTCACTATTACTGTAAAATGAGTAAAGCTAGGGTCACCAAACCTGGTCCACAGGTTCACCTTGGGACCCTGAAGTGTGACTGTGGGTTTGGGGTCAAAAGGTCAAAGGTCAAGGTTGACATTCCCTATGCTGTCTTTCTATAAAACAAGGGTCACCAACTACAACTGCAAAAGGTCTGATAAGTGGGTCCTCCTGCCCAGCCCAGGTGTGGGAATCTTTAGGCTCCTTATGACTGGATCAGGACTCAGAACTCCCACCTGATTCTAAAACCATTCTCAATGCATCTTGATGCATTCATTTTCTAGCCAGGATTTTTCCTTCCACTCTGTGACAGCTTGGTCCTTGTAAAGCAAAGTATCTGCAATGACCCATGAATTTACTTCCAACATCTCATATAATATATCATCTTATATTATACGTCTGTACATTCTTCCTTCTCCTATTAGTAAAAGCAGTTCCGCCGGGCTTAGAGACTAAACCACACGGGCAGGCTAGGAGTTGGACTTAGTTGTCAGAGGCTTTTTGAGACGCATGCCGTAAGGAGCATTTTATGAGCACTGGGAGCTTAACCCCAGTGCCGCTCCTGGCTATGACAACCTTGGAACCCTGTACATCTTATATGAAAACAAATGGAGGAGAAATCTGACACATGGACAGATCCTTTCATGGACATTCTGTCAGAAGACCACAGCTGTCTCCAGACAGGTCAGCATCATTTTACCTGCTCTCACACATTATTTCATTAAGCTCAGGTTTTAGCTGCTTTTAGTGCGATGTTAATTTTTAAACCAAAAAATTAAACTGAATTCTTTGTTCAATTTCAAACAAAATATGTAATGTCACACCAACAGTACTACATCTGCTGCTGTATGTCTCTGCACTTCACCACAGCCATTTGCACAAATGTCATATCTGCTGCTGTCTGTTACTGCAGTATTGGTCATGTGCAGTCCTGTCTGTCACTGTCTGCACCTACACTACTGCACTGAACTGCAACTGTGAGTATTAAGCCTGCTTCATGCTACATTTCCCTCTAGTCCGCTGTGGTCTGCATACACTTTGGACGAGCCCGGCACGCACGCGGAGCTGCTCATGCTCACTTTTTTCATCTACCCAGGCCAAGCGGTTGACTCATGCGCACAACCATCATTTGTAGTTTCACTCCCGCCTGATAGGTAGCGCCAAGGCGCTGAGGCGCCATGATTTTCACCAACGAAGAAACAGCGGACTACTTCACAAAGTTTCTCTTCAAATAGAGTCCATTTCTGCTGTTTGACTTTTGATTTGATTTTGTGTACTTTATTGATCCCCAGAGGGGAAATTGAGGGCATCCACCTGGATGGATGAAGCAGCCACGGTACGGCGCTATCCCTTTACCATTCACACACACTTTCACACCTAGGGCCACTTTAGAGTCTCCAATTAACCTAACCTGCATGTTCTTGGCCTGTGGGAGGAAACCGGAGAACTTGCGGAGTAAACCCACGCAGACACGGGGAGAACACGCGAACTCCACACAGATCACTGTTGGTCGGGGGCTGGGATCGAACCAGGGATCCCATGGCCAAGGGTGAGTTGCTGTGCTGCTGCAGTGCTAACCACTGCACCACCGCACGGTGACTTCCCGGTTTTCACTCCTTTTCCACGAAGATGCTGCTGCCGCTGTGAAAGAAAATATGTATGTATGATTCATGTATGTTTTTATTCTCGTTTTCCGCCTCCTCGTTGTCTTCTTCGTCTACTGATGTATTCTGTGTCAATATCGCCACCTCGTGAATGGGATGTTCAGTCTTGTGCATGCACTTTTCAACACTTTCAGGTCATGGGCAGGTGGCACGGTCACAAAATTTGGGCTGCATGCAGTTGCGGACACTAATGGAGTGGAGATAATGACATAAATTTCGTCACACGACGTTTCCGGTTACTCGTTCACAGACAGCAGAGGTGTAGCACGAAGCAGACTTTACTGCTCTACTTTTCTGTGTATAGGATTGCTGGATTTTATTATTTATCTTTATTTGCACGACAGGTAGCATTGCTGTCCAGAGACTGTTGTTGTTGTTTTTCCAGCCTTATTCCTTTTTTTTTTTTATATTGCACACACTATTGAGAGAGACAAACACCACTTCAATTCTCCTGTATGTATAGAAGTATTGGCAAATAAATTTGAATCTTTGAATTGAATAAAATTTTATAATACAGGAAAACACGAAATGTGTCTGTACATAATGCTGTACTGTCAGACCATTGTCTGTTAACCTTTGATTTTACTATTTCTGACTATTTGGCTGCTAAAGAAAAATATTACTACAGTAGATGCCTCTCAGATGATGTTGTTACCAAATTTATGCAGATTGGTTAATTGGCATCAAACTGGGGATTCTAAATTGTCCTTAGGTGTGACTGTGAGAGTGAATGGTTGTCTGTCTCTCTGTGTTGGCCCTGTGATGGACTGGCGATCTGTCCAGGGTGGACCCTGCCTCTGACCAAAGATGCTGGGATAGGCTCCAGTCCCCCCGCGACCCGAAAAAGATTAAGCGGAAGAAGATGAATGAATGTTTCCTCTATGCCATGTGTCAACACAACAGAAATAAGCTCTGGAGAGCTTGCTCCTTCTGTAATTGACAGCATGGTAGATAATGTTGCAGCTTCTCTGCATCAGACTCTAGACATGGTGGCCCCTTTAAAAAAGAAAAAGTCTAATCAGAGATTTCTAACTCCTTGGTTCAACACAGAAACTCGTAGCTTAAAACAGAAGACTCGTCAATTAGAAAGAAAACGGCGCTCTACTAATTTAGATGAAATCTATTTAGCTTGGAGAAATCATCTTTTAATTTATAAAAAATCTCTTAGAAAAGCTAGAACGAGTTATTACTCTGCATTAATAGAAGAGAACAAGAATAATCCCAGGTTTCTTTTCAGTACTGTAGCCAGGTTGACAAAGAGTCAGGACTCTGTCAATCCTAGCATTCCCTTAGAGCTTACTAGTCAGGACTTTATGAACTTTTTCAATAATAAAATTTCATCCATCAGAGATAAAATCAATCAGATTCTTCCCACAGTTAACTTAAATACTTTTAACTACTACAACTCCTTCTATTGATGTCTGTCTTGATGAGTTTACTCCAATCGACCTTTGTGAGTTAGACAAAATAGTTTCCTCATCCAAACCTTCAACTTGTCTTTTAGACCCTATTCCTACCAGGTTATTTAAAGAAGTCTTCCCACTTATTGGTAGCTTTATTCTTCATATAATCAATTCTTCATTAACTTTAGGCCATGTACCGCAGGCTTTTAAAACGGCTGTAATTAAACCCTTACTCAAAAAGCCAACGCTAGATCCAGGAGCTTTAGCTAACTATAGACCAATCTCTAATCTGCCTTTCATTTCAAAAATCTTAGAAAGAGTTGTTGCTACGCAATTATTTGACCACCTGCAGGGAAATGGTTTACTTGAAGAGTTTCAATCTGGGTTTAGAATCCATCATAGTGCTGAAACAGCCTTAGCGAAGGTCACTAACGACCTCCTCATTGCATCTGATAATGGACTAGTTTCTGTACTTGTCCTTTTAGACCTTAGTGCAGCTTTTGATACTATCGATCATAATAATGGAACTTCGTTGCAGTGGTTTAGATCTTATTTATCTGATAGGTTCCAGTTTGTTCATGTAAATAATGAGTTTTCTTTCAACTCAAAGCTTAGTCATGGAGTTCCACAGGGATCTGTGCTAGGCCCTACTCTTTTTTTTTTTTTCCACAATATCTTTATTGAACCTTTTTTTTTTTTTAACAAACATGATACAAACAATCAAACACTAACACTAAAGTACTACAAAAAAAAAAAAAATGCACTAAAAACACCAACAACCACCAACAAAATCAAGTCTTCAACAATGCTCCTCTGTTTAGTCTAGACAATCCAATACATAAGTATACATATTATGTTCACCAGTTTGGAATTTACAAGGTCCACACACATCATTCACCTTCTTCTTCAAGAGTTATGTTTAAATTTTTTACATAATCAATAAAAGGTCTCCATATATTCTCAAACACAATTTCCTTTGATTTCAGTATATATGTTATTCTTTCTAAGGCCCTACTCTTTTTAGTTTATATATGCTTCCGTTAGGCAACATTATTAGAAAGCACTGTATACATTTTCATTGTTATGCAGATGACACACAATTATACCTGTCAATGAAGCCAGATGATAGTAATCAATTAGCCAAGTTAGAAGCCTGTCTTAAGGAAATCAAAGCTTGGATGACTTGTAATTTCCTGCTATTAAATTCAGATAAGACTGAAGTCATTGTTGTTGGTCCAAAAAAACCTTAGAAATTCCTTTCCAAATCAAACTTTCAGTTTGGATGCGGTTACTCTTTCTCTTAATAGCTCTGTGAGGAACCTTGGAGTTATTTTTGATCAGGATTTGTCCTTCAATTCACATATTAAATTTGTTTCTAAGACTGCCTTCTATCATTTGCGTAATATTGCCAAGATTAGGAGCATCTTGTCTCAGAGTGATGCTGAGAAGCTGATCCACGCTTTTGTTAGCTCGAGATTAGATTATTGTAATTCTTTATTATCAGGCTGTCCTAAAACATCTTTAAAAAGTCTTCAGCTGATCCAAAATGCTGCAGCAAGAGTTTTAACAGGTACTAGAAAGAGAGATCATATCTCTCCGGTTCTGGCCTCCCTTCACTGGCTTCCCATAGAATTTAGAATTAAGTTTAAAATCCTTCTTCTTACTTACAAAGCTCTAAACAATCAGGCTCCTTTTTATTTAAAAGATCTGATACTACCGTATTATCCTAACAGAGCACTACGCTCCCAAAATGCAGGATTACTTGTAATACCTAGAATCTCCAAAAGTACAATGGGAGCCAGAGCCTTCAGTTATCAAGCTCCTCTCCTGTGGAATCAGCTGCCAATCTGGATTCAGGAGTCAGACTCGATCTCTTTTTTTAAGAATAGGGCTAAAACCTACCTTTTTGATATAGCCTACAATTAGGGAGGGATCATGTGTTTCTGAACCCTCCCTTAGTTATGCTGCTAATAGGTTTAGTCAGCCGGGGGACCTCCAGTAATGCACTGGGCCTCACTCCTTTCCTCACTCTCTATGAAATATTTTTTTTGCTGGTCATTAACATTTGTTTGTTCTCTCCCATAGATTGAGTCCCCATCGTGCTGTTTGCTCTCTACATGTCTGTTCTTTTCTTCTTCTCTATCCCCTCACCCCCCAGCCAGTCGCAGCAGATGACTGCCCCTCCCTGAGCCTGGTTCTGCTGGAGGTTTCTTCTTGTTAAAAGGGAGTTTTTTCCTCTCCACCGTCGCCAAGTGCTTGCTCACAGGGGATCGCCTGATTGCTGGGGTCTTTCTGCAACTGTGGGGGTTCCCCCCTACAGTTGATAGTGCTATGAGATGACTGTTGTTGTGAAATGGCGCTATATAAATAAAGTTGAATTGAATTGAATTGAAAAGTGTAAAACTGCTCTCGATCACTAAGTATTGGGATCTTCAAAGAAAACGGAGGTGGGGGATGTTGCACTGGCCTCAGAGTGCTCTTGTTATAAATTTGAAACAGATTGTGGTAAAATTTTGACTTTTGTTCCTCATACAATTTAAACTGTTGACCAGAATTTTGCAGAGCCAGAACAGAACAATAATTTAACTTTATTTCAAAGAAATATAATTATTAATAAAATTACTTTCAATTAAATAAATTAACTAAAAGATGATCCGCTGTGGTGACCCCTCACTGGAGTAGCTGAAAGAAGAAGAAACGAACTAAAATGACCAAAGATGCTGTTATTTCTGTTATAATATTTCTATATATTTACATTTTTTTAAATCACATCAAATCAACCTTTATTGTCATATTGCTGTACATACAACTGTAGTGCAGGCAAGATGAAATTGCATTTCTCTCGGCATCCATATAAGTAAAAAAAAAAGTAATTTAAGACACTCACACACACCCTCACCCCCTACCCCAACACAGCCATTCACACTTCCCTGAGACATACTTGAAAACTAACCAGAACTATAATATACAAATAATATACATAATAATAATACTAATAATAATATTAAGTTTATTTATAGAGCACTTTTCACAGAGTAGTCACAAAGTGCTTAACATGGTAAAAAACAAAATAAAAACACAGGCACATAAAACAGTAAAAAAAAAAAAGTAAACAGTAAAAGCACATAAAAATACTATCAACACATAGTTAATTAAAAAGCCAGGCTAAAAAGGTGGGTCTTTAGTTGCTTCTTAAAAACACCAATGGATGGTGCAGATCTAAGTTCAAAAGGTAAGGAGTTCCACAGTCTGGGAGCAACAGCAGCAAAGGCTCTATCGCCTTTGGTTCTGAGCCTAGTACTAGGGACTACCAATAGATTCTGATGAAAAGACCTGAGAGACCTGCTGGGCTGGTGTAGAAAGAGCAGGTCACTAATATAAAAAGGCGCCTCTTCATGAATGGCTTTATAAGTAAGAACAAGAACTTTAAAATCAACTCTATAATTTACAGGAAGCCAATGCAAGGAGGCCAAAACAGGAGTGATATGACAGAATCTACTGGACCTAGTTAGTAATGTTGCAGCAGCGTTCTGGACTAACTGTAGGTGGTGTAAAGAGGATTTGCTAAGACGTGAAAAGAGCATTACAGTAGTCCAAGCGTGAAGAAACAAAGGCATGAATAATGATTTCTAACTGACTGTAGGAAACCAATGACCTAATTTTGGATATATTCGTAAGGTGGAAAAAACAGCTCCGGGTCAGAGATTTGACATGCTGATCAAAACTCATCGATTGATTGAAAATGACACCAAGATTTTTAGATTAGACCGTACATTAGAGCTTAATGAACCAATGCTATTAACCATCTTGGGAATTAGATTATCAGGTGCTACAATAAGGACTTCAGTTTTATCAGCATTAAGTTGCAAAAAGTTACTAGACATCCAGTCCTTAATTGCAGACAGATAATCATGAATAATTTTTAAATTGTCAACATGGTCAGGTTTAAAAGAGAAAAGTAGCTGTAAATTGTCAGCGTAGCAGTGATATGACACACCTTTAAATTTGCTGATGATAGAACCAAGTGTCACGACCTGAACGCTATCCTTCTCCGCGTTCAGGTTGTCCAGTATCGCTCCTGCTCCGTGGTAGTCCGTGCCGGGTCTTACAAGGCCCGTACTTTGACAGCGCCCAGCTGATCCCCAGCTGTCTAGTTCTAAGTCCCTCACTGGGACAGCTGTCTCCCATTGTTAATTATCTTCCCCACTTAAGCGAGCAGCCGAGAGTTACTCGTCGCTGCGACCTCACAACGGAAGGACGTGCCCCGTGTTTTCACGACTGGAGTTTCCATGTCCAACTTCAGTTTGCCGTTACCTCGGCGCTACACCCTAAGTAAGTGCTGCAGCTCAGCGTGTTTCCCCTCGCCGCCTCTCTAGCCTTTCTTTCTGGGTTGTACATTGTCCTCAGTTCTGTGCGTATTTTAGCCCCACGTGGCTCTTTTCCTTTCTATTTTGTTATCTAGTGTTGTGCGTGTTATAGCCCCACGAGGCTCTTTACTTTGTACTTTGTGTGTTAATATTAATAAATTACGCAAACTCACTGGTCGCCCTCGCATCTCCTTTCTGGCTCATGAGAGCCAGGCATGACAGTATGTCGCAGCCAGACTGAGACGTCTGCGACCGTGAGTTTGCAGTGGGACTTGTTGTTTTTTCCCTTCCTCTGGGTGCAGGCAAGCTGGTATCATGTCTCCCTCCAGGAGGCGTATGCAGCACCCAGGCCACGATCTCTCGGAGGCTCTGGACCTTGTGGATGGGACGCTGTTCACCACGGACCTCTACGATACTCCCAGCGAGATACGCTGGCGTCTGGAGTTCGCCGAGAACATGGTTAACAACTTTCCTCGCTACTTCCATCTCCCCGAGGTTAAGACGAGGAGGGCAGACATCTCTGTGGCCTGGGAAAGACTCCGTAGGCTGGAGGAGAACCCCGGCAGGAAACCGAAGACAGGACACCATCACTCCTCGCTTCGGAATCCCGCTCCTGCCGCCGATCCAGCCCAGGAGTTCGCCTCACCCAGGGGGAATCCCCAAGGTAGAGTGACGTCAACCGGGGTTCCCCCGGAGAAGATTAGGTTGACAGCGATTCGCATTGCGGACCGAGTGGCAGCCGCTTGTTCCGCCGCCTATCCTCCCGTAGCCATGAAGCACGTGATAGCGGCGGTCAGGCTGGTTGAGAAGAACCCTGAGCTGAATGATTATCTGGGATACGCTGACCTGTTGGCTTCGGTCTCCGTACAGGAGCGGCGTTTCCCCGACTTCACGTTCAGAAGACGTCGCTCCCAAATTCCCCGAACATCTCTGCGAGAGCCCCGTCCGGATCCCGCTCCAGGAAACCACATGAATTTCGCCTCCCAGCCTGCTGTAGCTCCCGTGTCTCGCCGAAGAAGCGAATCAGCTGCTCCCGCTCCTGGGCCCGCTCTTCCCGCTGTCCCGTCAGCTCTGGGCCCCCGGTTCTCCTCAGCTGTTTCTTTCCCCTCTTCGTCATTCACTCCGGCTGCTGAGAACAGCGCGAATTCACCTCCAGGTGTTCCCGATCCCGATCCGGTGCGAGAGGCACCACCTCGTCTGTCCGGGGGATCCTCCACTTCCATCCAGCTGGGAGAGGAAAGACTCAAGTCCCTTGCAGCGGATTCCACTGACTCTCCGGGAATCAGGCAAGTGTCCTTTCATTCTCCTCCCATTATGAGTGAATTGCCTTGTTTGATTCCTGGGGGAGGAGTTCAGGGTTCACAGTCCCCTGAGCTCTCTCCTCCCGCTGCAAAAGTAGAATATGAACCTGCGTCCTCTGTGTCTCTTCCCCCTGAGTGTGCCCCGGTGCCAGGTCTGCACCGCCGCGTGAGGAGGAGGCCTGCGGCCCTGGAGGGTTTCGCCCCAGCCCCGCAGCCACGTCATGGGCAGAGGAGAAGGTCGAACTGCCTGTTGGAGCCAGCGCCGACGATTAAGCGTCCCCGGGTGTCCACGGAGGTATGGTTCGGCCCAGCAGAGCCCAGATCTCCTGCCTCCACACCATGCGGGCTGTCGACGTGGTCTTCGGCGCTTGGAGGTCGTCTGACTGTGAAAACCATCATGCCGGCTGCGGAGCCATTCGCAGTCGAGTGGGAGCCGGAGGACGGAGTCCTGCACGCTGAACCCGGAGCATCGAAGTCCTGGATGGCGGTAGAACCCGAGATCAGGCGAGTGCTCTATTTTCCCTCTCTCATTTGTTTTCTGGAGCATTATTGCCTGTCTCTCGGGGGGACGGGCCGGGTGCAGCCTTCTGCTGCGCTCGAGCCTGTCTCGCCGGGCTCTGCCGCTGCCGGTGATCCTGATCCCGGTTCCTTTTGTCCCTCTGAGCCTCTCCCCAGGGTCACTGGAGACGAACCTGCTCTGGGTGCCACCTCGGAGGTTCCGGTTCTCTGCACGGTGTTCGCCTCAGATGCTGCGCCCGGAGGTGCTTTACCGGCCCAATTGGGGTCCACCAGGGGTGCTTCGCCGGTCCAGTTGGGGTCCACCGGGAGTGCTTCGCCGGTCCAATTGGGGTCCACCGGGGGTGCTTCGCCGGTCCAGTTGGGGTCCACCGGGAGTGCTTCGCCGGTCCAGTTGGGGTCCACCGGGAGTGCTTCGCCGGCCCAGTTGGGGTCCACCGGGAGTGCTTTGCCGGTCCAGTTGGGGTCCACCGGGAGTGCTGTTCCGGCCCAATCGGGGTCCACCGGGAGTGCTGTTCCGGCCCAATCGGGGTCCACTGGGAGTGCGGTTCCGGCCCAATCGGGGTCCACCGGGAGTGCGGTTCCGGCCCAATCGGGGTCCACCGGGAGTGTTTCGCCGGCCTGATGGGGGTCCTCCGGGAGTGTTTCGCCGGCCCGATGGGGGTCCACCGGGAGTGTTTCGCCGGCCCGATCGGGGTCCACCGGGGATGCTGCGCCGGCCCGATCGGGGTCCACCGGGGGTGCTGCGCCGGTCCGGGTAAAGGTCAGTGAGGGAGCTGGAGGATTGTGTTCGCCTGACGTCAGGCTGACTTCGTCCCTTGCCTCCATCATCTCTCCTCCTGCCGCTGTTGGGGTTCCTCTCATCCGGGCCAGTTTCCCCCTGCCCATGTGTTCTTCAGATGTCAGGCTGACTTTGCCCCTTGCCTCCATCTCCTCTCCCCCTGCCACTGCTGGGGTTTCTCTCACCCGGGTCAGTTTCCTCCTGCCTTTTCCCTTAGGGAGGAAGCTGCACCAAAACTTCTCCCTCAGCTCTCGGTGGTCTGAGGTCAGGGGACGACCGCCTGGGGAGCCGTCTGGCTAGTTCGGTGATCTGGGTCGGCCTCCGGAGAAACTGTCTCCCCTAGCCTGGGACTCTGGTAGGCCGCCCGAACTGGTATTGTGGTTCTTGGCCTGGTGGAGTTCGGGTCGCCCGCCGGACAAGCTGTCGCCGCCTGCCCCGCTCCACCTGCTGACGTTCCTGGAAAAATTGACTGACTGTCCATAGTCTTGTGTTTGATTGTCCTCCTTTATTTAACCCTATTTAGGACATCTAAGAACTTTCTGCCCTAGAGTTCTTATTGTGGTGTCATTATAACTAAGATTTCCTTAGATTATTTTCTATGTTTTATAATCCCAGTATGATCTCTTATTTCAGTTAGCCCTTTAAGTAGCTATTGCCTGGCCTTATTCAGAGTAGCCTTGTTCATCTGCATCTATATCCTCCTCCAGACTGTTTGACTTTCTGTTTTGTGCTAATACGTGATTGAGGAGTTGATTTTTTGTATCTTTATTCCAGTTTGCGGCCTCAGGCTCCATTTTTAGGTCTTATTCCTGGATTGCTTCCTTTATATATTCTGTTTTGGCCGGGGTTACATGTGTAAGTTTATTTCGACCATATGTTCAGAGTTTTGTGGTTTTTGGCCTTCGGGACATGAGTTTTTTTTATTGTCCTCGCCCTAAGTTTTTGTGAGCTTTTTTTTTCCGTGACTATGTCGCTGTGCCTTTGTATCTTTGTTCTTGTCGTTTTTCCCCACCTCCTGTGGTTACCTGCATTGACCGTCCGGCCTCTGCAGAGGAGGGGGTGATAGTTATTTGCTGTTTGAAATTATTATGGTGTCAGAGTTTATACTGTACCTAGGTTTTTCTTCCTTCTCTCCCTCCTTTTCCTTGTCCCTCGCTTTCCCCCAGACCTGGCCCCCACCGCCCTCCCTGGTCTTCCCCTCGGGGGGGGGGGTTAAGCCTGCGCCAGGAGGCGCGGCTCGGGGGAGGAGTACTGTCACGACCTGAACGCTATCCTTCTCCGCGTTCAGGTTGTCCAGTGTCACTCCTGCTCCGTGGTAGTCCGTGTCGGGTCTTACAAGGCCCGTACTTTGACAGCGCCCAGCTGATCCCCAGCTGTCTAGTTCAGCTGCGCTGGGACAGCTGTCTCCCATTGTTAATTATCTTCCCCACTTAAGCGAGCAGCCGAGAGTTACTTGTCGCTGTGACCTCACAACGGAAGGACGTGCCCTGTGTTTCCACGACTGGAGTTCCCATGTCCAACTTCAGTTCGCCGTTACCTCGGCGCTACACCCTAAGTAAGTGCTGCGGCTCGGCGTGTGTTTCCCCTTGCCGCCTCTCTAGCCTTTCTTTCTGGGTTGTACATTGTCCTCAGTTCTGTGCGTATTTTAGCCCCACGTGGCTCTTTTCCTTTCTATTTTGTTATCTAGTGTTGTGCGTGTTATAGCCCCACGAGGCTCTTTACTTTGTATTTGTACTTTGTGTGTTAATATTAATAAATTACGCAAACTCACTGGTTGCCCTCGCATCTCCTTTCTGGCTCGTGAGAGCCAGGCATGACACCAAGTGGCAGCATATATAGGGCAAATAAAAGTGGACCCATAATAGAACCCTGAGGCACCCCACAGGTTAAAGGAGCAGTGTCAGATGAATAAGCCAACAGCCACGGAAAAACTCCTACCAGAAAGGTAGGAGAAAAACCAATCCAGAGCTTTTCCAGAAATACCTACCCAATCTCTAAGCCTTTGTAACAAAATACAATGATCAATAGTATCAAATGCTGCAGTCTTAATGTCCATAGGTGCAGTAGTATGTATGAGAGATTCCAGATCAACTGTTTAGCATCCTAACAGCTCGTGGAATGAAGCTGTTAATCAGTCTGGTGGCTCTGCCTCTGATGCTCCGGAATTGTTTGCCAGATGGCAGAAGTTCAAAGTGTTAATGCAGAGGGTGAGAATGGTCCTTGACAATGTTCAGTGCCCTGCTCCTACAACGGTTCTGAAAAAGTTCTTGGACAGAGGGGAGGGAGACTCCAATTACCCTCTCAGCTCCCTTAACTATCCTTTGCAGGGCTTTTTTGTCTGACATACTGCAGCTGGAGTACCATGTAGCAATGCAGTACATCAGAACATTCTCCACCACACCTCTGTAGAAGGTCCTGAGGATGCAGATGGGGAGAGAGGCCTGTTTGAGTTTCCTCAAGTAGTGCAGTCTCTGCTGGGCCCGCTTCCTAATCCCCAAGGAATTCTTGCTCCAGGTCAGGTCCTGCGAGATCTGCACTCCGAGGAACTTGATGTTCTCCACTCTCTCCACTAAACGGCCGCCGATGCTGAGAGGGACGTGTTCAGGCTGTGACCGCTGGAAGTCGATAATCATCTCCTTCGTTTTGTCCAGGTTGAGCACCAGGTTGTTCTCCCTGCACCAACCCTCCAGGTCTCTTACTTCTTCCTGTACATTGATTCCTCATCCCTCTGAGTAAGTCCCACCACTGTGGTGTCATCTGCGAACTTAATAATCTGGTTCCCTTCGTGTCTGGATACACAGTCATGTGTTAGAAGTGTAAACAACAGTGGACTGAGTACGCAGCCTTGAGGGGATTCGGTGCTCAGCGTGATAGAGTTGGAGATGTTATTTCCAACCCGGACAGACTGAGGTCTCTCAGTCAGGAAATCCAGGATCCAGAGACATGTGGCGGTGTTCAGACCGAGAAGGAGTATTTTCTCCATCAATCTCTGGGGAATAATGGTGTTGAATGCTGAACTGAAATTAATGTACAGGAGTCTGGCGTAGGTGTCTTTCTGATCCAGGTGGGTGATGACAGAGTGTAGGGTGGTGACTATAGCATCCTCCGTGGAGCGACTTGAACGATACACAAACTGGAGCGGGTCATGTGATGCAGGGAGGCAGGCTGTGATGTGTGGTTTGACAAGCTGTTCAAAACACTTCATCACAATTGGTGTCAGTGCAACAGGACGATAGTCATTCAGACAGGACACAACTGGTTTCTTTGCCACCGGTACTATGGTAGAGGTCTTAAAGCATCTGGGAACGATGGCCTGACTCAGGGAGATGTTATAAATGTCAGTCAGGCCATCCACCAACTTGCTCGCGCAGTTTCGGAGCACACGTCCCGGGATGTTGTCCGGACCTGCAGCTTTACGTGGGTTGACCCTGGTTAGGGTCCTCCGTGTGTCCGCTGTGTTGATGGTGATAGCTGGCCCAACCGATGGTGGGGATGGGCCAGCCCTCTCTCTGACTGTTGGGTTTGATGCTTCAAAGCGTGCAAAGAAGTTGTTGAGCCTGTCTGGAAGTGAAGCGTCATCATCATCGACCCCCTGCCTAGACTTATAGTCCGTCAGCGCCCGAACTCCCTGCCACATCCGCTTGGTGTTCTATTGTCACAGAGGTGTCCCTGGATTTTCTCCGCATAGGCGCGCTTTGCCGTCTTAATTCCCTTTGAGAGCACAGACCTGGCTGAACGGAGGGCAATCCTGTCCTTCGCTCTGAAGGTTGCATCTCTGGCTGTGAGCAGCGAGCGCACCTCTGCAGTCATCCAGGGCTTATAGTTGCCCCGTGCAGTGATAGTCTTCACTATAGTGACATCCTCTGTGCACTTTGCGATGGAGCTGGTGACCGTTTCAGCATACTCCTCCACATCTGTCCTGTCTTCCTGGGAGGCTGCTATTTTGAAGACCTCCCAGTCTGTGCAGAAAACAGTCTTTCAGTGCAGAGGTTGCACTCTCTGGCCAAATCCTGATTTGTTTCACTACTGGCCTGCTGCCCTTCAGTAAAGGTTTGATAGGCAGGCACCACCATCACGGATAGGTGGTCAGAATGGCCGAGGTGGGGGCGTGGTGTTGCCTTATAAGCATCTGTGTTTGTGGACACCAAGTCCAACATATTCTCTCCTCTGGACTTAAAGTCTACACATTGTTTAAACTTGGGGAGCACAGTCTTCAAACTGGTGTGGTTAAAATCCCCCGCAACCACCACAAAACTGTCCGGGTGGGAAGTTTGAATTTCACTAATAGCATCGTGCAGCTCTCCGAGTGCCTCGTTAACATTAGCTTTAGCATTAGCACTAGGAGCTATGTAAACAGCAGCTACAAACACGTTGGTGAATTACCTGGGCAGATAAAATGGCCGACAATTTACAATAAGGAACTCCGCCAACGGAGAGCAGTGTTTAGATACTAACGTGGCGTTAACGCACCAGTTCTTGTTAATATAGATGCATAGCCCCCCCACCCCCTCCCCGGCTCTTACCAGAGCTAGCAGCTTCTCTGTCCGCCCAGAACGATATTGTCCCTTCCAGCTGAATGGCCACGTTAGGGATGTTGTCGTGGAGCCATGTCTCCGTGAACGCAAGCACACAGCAGTCCCTCCACTCTCTCCGGGTTTCTCTCAGCAAACGCAGCTCGTCCAGCTTGTTGTTGAGGGAGTGGACATTAGAGAGAAGGAGCGACGGTACTGCTGGTCTGGAGGGGTTAGCCTTTAGCCTAGCATGAATCCCGGCCCTTTTTCCTCGCTTTTGCTTGCGTTTGCTCCGCTTACGCCCCCTCCTTTCCCGGGTAGCTTCCAGCGGAATCTCCGACAGTATTCCATGCTGGCGTAGAATGTCCAAGTCACAACCGAGCGCCGCAATTCTTGCAGCGTGCAGTACCTTGATGTTTAATAAGGTCTCACAGTTGTAAGTTTTACAGAATGGTTAGAACTTTCAGCACCATCTAGACAACAGAAAAAAAAAACTCCCTTATTTTGAAATCCAAATGGCAGGTTCAGTTTGTCTGAAGGCTGGAGGATGTTGATGGATTTAAGTCACTGACTTCATGAATTTCGGTCATCTTGACAGGTACATAATAATGAACATAAATTAGTTAATATTGTAGTGGTTGGTGAAGTAAATCGTCAGCAGTTCAATCATGCTTGCCTTTCCCTCATTGGCCTGCATATGAAGCCTAACCACACCTGTTAGCTAAGCGACTCATTATTGTTCCCGTTACCAGCGGGTTAAAACCACGGTAAATACCTCCACTGCTGACATACCTCTTCTGCTTTTTTTTTTCTCCTCGTTAAAGTACTTAAACAAGCTTGTGCTTTGCTGTGACATGGAATCAGTTTTGTCTCTTGGACAGCGACACTAGCGAGGTCTGCCTGTTGACTGGAATGGTCACACAAGCGGCGCGCTCCAGAACTCCGATGCATGGGTGACTGTCACATGTGTTGTTTGTGTTTGCATTTGAGGAGCGTCATTCCTTCATTTATTTTCTTAGCGTGGCGGCTCAGTTTTAGGCGAAGCACATTGCCACACAGAAATGTTACCAGCAGAAACCCTGAGTTGGACGTATACATAACATATTAATAACTTACATAGAACGTTTTGATAACTTATAGACAACTTCTACCAATGAATGCTTAGCATGCTGCCGGCGTTCACAAGTGATGTCTAACTTATCCTAACTTCTGCATAACGCTGTCATGCCAAACTGTCTTCGCCTCTCGAACCATGAATCCTAGGTGTGTGAGAGCATGAAGGCTCTATCATCTCTGTTCAACCAAGATGATTCTCCCCTCCAAAGACCATCGCACATTGGGAGGCGTGACCGACCTGGCAGATCTGTCAATTCTGTCAGGTTGGTCATGCCTACGGAAAGGATAAAACAGCTGATGAGGCACGGCACGATGGTCAGATGACAGTGGAAATATGTTTAGGTAGGAAACCTCTACTTTGTCTGAACAGAAGAACCAGACTAGGTTGACATGAACATCTGCTCATCATGGAGTCTTGACCGGTTCCTCCTGTCAACCAGCACTGCCAGTACGCCATTATACAGTAGCTGTAAGTTAGAAACACGTTCAGTAAGTTACACATAGGTCTGAAATAAGTTTTGGGTATGCTAGACATTATCCCGACGTATTTCCACTTACACTATGAGTAACTTACAAGGAACGTGTGTCAACGATGACATAACTCACATAACTTATGGCCTGTGTATGCAGGACATATGAGTCATACGCTGGATACGAACTCGCCGTACTACAACATATACCAGCATGCTTCAGCGTGCTCTTATAAAAAACTTACTCTTAACTTACTACACATACGACAGCGTGTTCACTAAATTTTTAAATGTCAGCATTCACTGCCTAAATCGTCAAGGTGTGACAGTGGCTTTAGCAGTAATACTTTGGTACGTTAAAATGTGTACACTGCTCCCTGGTGGTTAGTGTTAAATATTTCAGTACAATTTGTACAATATTTTGGGTTCATCGTACAGATTTACCTAAAAATATGCAGTTCATTCATTCATTCATTCATCTTCTTCCGCTTAATCCTTGTCGTGTCGCGGGGGGGCTGGAGCCTATCCCAGCATCTTTGGGCGAGAGGCAGGGTCCACCCTGGACAGATCGCCAGTCCATCGTAGGGCCAACATAGAGAGACAGACAACCATTCACTCTCACAGTCACACCTAAGGACAATTTAGAATCCCCAGTTTGATGCCAATTAACCTAACCTGCATGTTTTTGGCATGTGGGAGGAAACCGGAGAAATCCCGGAGTAAACCCACGCAGACACGGGGAGAAACATGCAAACTCCACACAGATCACTGTTGGTCGGGAGTTGCCAAACATAATTATTGCATGGTCATGGATCTGTGTTTTTGTGTTCCAGGACGTTGCAGCCAGAGGTCTGGATCTTCCTCAGGTCACCTGGATCGTTCAGGTAAACAATCACTTAATTAAACTCATTAATTAATTAAGCTAACAAGCATTTTCAAGGCTGGGGTCTTCAACCTGTGGCTCCTCCTACAGTTTTTGTTATCCCTGCTGGTGGAAGCCCAAAGGGGTTGAAGACTGAAGGGGATTATGTTATGGGTCAGTCTGTCTGTCCGGTCGTCTGTCCCACTTTTGTGAAATCAGTAGGCTGCAACAAATGATGATTTTGACAGTCGACTAATCTAACAAGTATTTTGTTGATTAGTCGACCAATGGTGATTATTTCTCTAATGTCCACCATCGCTGCTTCCTGTTGGGGCACCAGTGCATGTTGTACCTCACCTGTTTAAGCCTGCACACCTGTGAAAATCACCTGGTTGTCTGTCCCCACTTTAATAGAACATCTTATAAGCAGTTTCCAAATAAAATGACCCATGAAACACAAATTCTAGCCTGAAGCTCAACAGCTGACTGACATTTATTTTTAGCCAATTGATCCGCATTAAAAGAGCAGTCTTAAACAAGAAAGGTAAAGTGCAAAAGCCAAAAATAGAAACCACTGCTTAAGTTTGCACACCCAGTCTCTGTCTTAACATCCATCCGTCCATCTTCTTCCGCTTAATCCTTTTCGGGTCGTGGGGGGGCTGGAGCCTATCCCAGCATCTTTGGGTGAGAGGCAGGGTCCACCCTGGACAGATCGCCAGTCCATCGCAGGGCAACACAGAGAGACAGACAACCATTCACTCTCACAGTCATACCTAAGGACAATTTAGAATCCCCAGTTTGATGCCAATTAACCTAACATAAAAAAGTTTAATCGGGACCCATGAAACTTAAGCTTGACAGCTTCATCAAGTCTTTGAAGCAACACTGGTACAGGCATCAGCTGTCAGGACAAGCCTGTTTTAGTTGATTTAAGAGCATCTTTAACCTGACTGACATTGTCCCTGCATCAGCTTTGTAAGGTGGGTTCTGGAAAGTAAGGTGCAACCTGCATGGAACGTGCTGATCATCTTCTTAAAAGCCTCATCTTCAGTCATGGATAGTGGTCTCATGACAGTGACAACCAAGACAAGAGAAGAGAAGCCTTTATTAGTCCCACAATGGGGAAATTCCAGGATTGCAGCAGAAAAGGGATAGCAGCACTCAGAGCAATAGTTAATAAGATAATAAGATAAGAACTGGTTAGCCAAAGCAGTAAATAAATATACAGCGGAGAAAATAAGTATGGAACACCATGCACACCAATCTACAGTAGACATGGCGTTTTCTCTTTGTCAGCTTCAGGAGAAGTGCACAGAACAAGCGAAGGCCTCTTTACAGCAGGGAAAATAAGTATTGAAGACGTCAACATTTTCTCATTAAACATATTTCTGATGGAGCCGTTGACCTGAGGTCTTCACCAGATATCAGGAACAACCCAAGTAATCCATGCATACAAAGAAATCAAGGCAACTGTGTTCTCAGAGCAAGTTATACTTGATAAAGTGGAATGACTCAGGGAATAAGTATTGAACACATGAAGAAAAAGAGGTGCAAAAAGGCATAGAAAGCCAAGAAACCAGCTGAAATGCATCAGAATTTAGGAAGCCATCCCATCCCCCATCAGTGCAAATTAACTTCAGCTGGTTAAGTCCTGACTGATAGCCTTTTAAAAGGTCTGTGAATATCAGATTGTCACACCACAAAGAACTCATGATGGGTATAAGCAAAGAGCTCTCTTTCGACCTTCGCAACCGTATTGTTGCAAAACATAATGATGGGATTGGTTACAGTTACATTTCTAAACTGCTGAATGCATTTAGCAATTCCGAATCATTCAGAAGTGGAAAGAACATCATTTTTCCATAAACCAGCCACAACCAGTAGCTCCTCACAAGATTTCTGACAGAGGAGTCAAAAGAATTATCAGAATTATTATTAACCTTTTAACTGGCCACATTTCATGGACAGGTTGTGCGCCCGCAGTGGCACAGCACAGCAACTGTGCCTGTCAACTCACTCTGACGTCCCCGGCTGTACTGAGGATTTGTACTGATCTGACAGTTCAGAAGGTGGCAGGCACGCATTGGAGGAATCATGGCTGATACGGAATACAGCAAAGAAGAAGAAATCCTCATTCTTCTTCTTCATTTTTCTGCTTTGAGCTCACAAGACCAATATGGCTGCCATGATCGTCATGGATTGTCACAGAAAACTGCATCATACAGGAAAAATAGCCATGTAATACAAACAAAATTCACGTGGGATAATCATAAGAGTTTGTAGATGTGTTAGAGAGCGTAAATGACTGACAAAACGCAAAACAACGACCACGATGGGCGAAAACGGACTGACCACGCGAGCGAGCGAGCCTCCCCCCGCCCCCGGTAAGTGACAAATTTATTTGTTTTTTTACACTATAGATTTTCTGGTTCATATACTGTGAAGATACAGCCGTGGACAAAATTGTTGGTACCCCTCTGTTAATGAAAGAAAAACCCACAATGGTCACAGAAATAACTTGAATCTGACAAAAGTGGTAATAAATAAAAATTCTATGAAAATTAACCAATGAAAATCAGACAGTGCTTTTGAATTGTGGTTCAACAGAATTATTTTAAATAACAAACTCATGAAACAGGCCTGGACAAAAATGATGGTACTCTTAACTTAATATTTTGTTGCACAACCTTTTGAGGCAATCACTGCAATCAAACCATTTCTATAACTGTCAATGAGACTTCTGCACCTCTCAGCAAGTATTTTGGCCCACTCCTCATGAGCAAACTGCTCCAGTTGTCTCAGGTTTGAAGGGTGCCTTCTCCAGACGGCATGTTTCAGCTCCTTCCACAGATGTTCAATAGGATTTAGATCAGGGCTCATAGAAGGCCACTTTAGAATAGTCCAGTGTTTGGCTGTTAGCCATTCTTGGGTGTTTTTAGCTGTGTGTTTTGGGTCATTATCCTGTTGCAAGACCCATGACCTGCGACTGAGACCAAGCTGTCTGACACTGGGCAGCACATTTCTTTCTAGAATACCTTGATAGTCTTGAGATTTCATTGTACCCTGCACAGATTCATGACACCCTGTGCCAGATGCAGCAAAGCAGCCCCAGAACATAACAGAACCTCCTCCATGTTTCACAGTAGGGACAGTGTTCTTTTCTTGGTATGCTTCATTTTTGCGTCTATGAACATAGAGCTGATGTGCCTTGCCAAAAAGCTCCAGTTTTGTCTTGTCTGTCCATAGGACATTCTCCCAGAAGCTTTGTGGCTTGTCAACATGCAGTTTGGCAAATTCCAGTCTGGCTTTTTTATGATTTGTTTTCAACAGTGGTGTCCTACTTAGTCGTCTCCCATGAAGTCCACTTTGGCTCAAACAATGACGGATGGTGCGATCTGAAACTGATGTACCTTGACCTTGGAGTTCACCATGAATGTGTTTAGAGGTTGTTCTGGGCTCTTTTGTTACCATTCGTATTATCCGTCTCCCCCTGCAGCCAAGTCCAGGGAGGTTGGCTACAGTTCCGTGGATCTTAAATTTCTGAATAATATGTGCAACTGTAGTCACAGGAACATCAAGCTGCTTGGAGATGGTTTTATAGCCTTTACCTTTAACATGCTTGTCTATAATTTTCTTTCTAATCTCCTGAGACAACTCTCTTCTTTGCTCCCTCTGGTCCATGTTTAGTGTGGTACACACCATGTCACCAAACAGCACAGTTACTACTTGTCACCCTTTAAATAGGCCGACTGACTGATTACAAGTTTGTAGACACCTGTCATGTTAATTAGAGGACACATCTTGGTTGAACATGTCCCTATGGTCACATTATTTTCTATCTTTTCTAGGGGTACCATCATTTTTGTCCAGGCCTGTTTCATGAGTTTGTTTTTTAAAATAATTCTGGTGAACCACAATTCAAAAGCATTGTCTGATTTTCATTGGTTAATTTTCATAGACTTTTTATTTATTACCACTTTTGTCAGATTCAAGTTATTTCTGTGACCATTGTGGGTTTTTCTTTGATTAACAGAGGGGTAACAACAATTTTGTCCACATCTGTAAGATACCCCTGTAGACAAAACGGTGTAAAAAAACAAAAAACAAAAACAAAACAATTCTTTGTGTAAATATGTCCAAAGTCCACTTTTGACTGAGTTATGTAATTTATATAGCTGACGCAACATTGTGCAAATTAGATGCATAAATTTATTCCTATCTGAAACTTTGAATCATATTCTACATCTTTCTAATTGACAGTAAACCATTATCTCTTGCAACTTTCAAGTTATAGCCTTGGAAATCTGAACTATTTTCTTGACAAAATATCATTACCACTCCTGACAACTAGGGGTTATCTCACCATACGGCAACTGGGACAGTTAGAGTTATCCAAGAGCCAAAGACCACTCGTGGAAAGCTCCAGAAAGACCTGGATTTAGCAGGTACTGCTCTTTCAAAGAAAGCAATAAGTAATGTGCTCAACCAACATGGGCTGTATGCCCGCTCACTTTGCAAGACTCCATTGCTGAAGAAAAAGCATGCTGAAGCTTGTTTAAAGTTTGCTGCACAACATTTGGGCAAGCCAGTAAAATACTTGAAGAATATAGTCAGGTCAGATGAGACCAAAATTGAACTATTTGGATGCTACAACACACAGCATGTTTGGAGGAGAAATGGCACTGCACATCAGCCCAAAAACATCATACCATCAGGGAAGTTTGGAGGTGGGAGTATCATGGTGTGGGCTTGTTTTTCAGCACATGGTACAGGCAGACTTCATATAATTGAAGGAAAGATGAATGGACAAATGTATAGAGACATCCTTGATAAGAACCTGTTGCCATCTACCAAGATGCTGAAGATGAAATGAGGATGAACATTTCATCACGACAGTGATCCCAAACACACAGCCGAGGAAATTCTCAAGTGGCTCCAGAGAAGGAAAATAGAGCTGCTCGAATGGCCCAGTCAGTCACCTGACCTGAATCCAATAGAAAGTGTATGGAACGAACTGAAGATCAGAGTTCATTGAAGACACCCATGGAACCTTCAAGATTTGAAGACAGTTTGTGTGGAAGAATGGGCTAAAATCACTCCTGATCAATGCCTGCACCTAGTTTCTCCATGCAGGAGGCATCTGGAAGCTGTTATTACCAACAAAGGCTTTTCTACTAAATATTAGATGAATTTCACCAAGTGTGTTCAGTACTTATTCCCTGTGTTATTCCACTTCATTTTTTAAAATTTTTTATTTAACCTTTATTTATACATGGTCATTCCATTGAGAGGTAACCTCTCTTTTTCAAGGACGCCCTGTTCACATTCCCACCAGGAAGCTTCCCAGTCCAACCACAGACTGACCTGTGGCCACTGAGCAGCTCCACTGAAACAGTTGGGGTTAAGAGCCTTGCTGAAGGGCACCACAGTGGGGTTAAGGAGGGTGGGGTAAACACTGCTGTGTTATCTGTCCCACCCAGATCTGATCCTGCCAGTCCAGGGAACAAATCCAAAACCCTCCACTCACTAGTCCACATCCCTAACCATTAGGCCACCACTGTTATTAAATATATCTTGCTTTGTGAACACAGTTGCCTTGATTTTTTTTGTATGTATGGATTACTTGGGTTGTTACTGATATCTGATGAAAATCTCAGGTCAATGGCTCCATCAGAAATATGCTTAATGAGAAAAATGTAGACGTGTTCAATACTGATTTTCCCTGCTGTACATGTGTACACAGTTATATACACAGTGCAGGAGCATTGCAGCTAGATAGTGTCAACAGCGTTACAGTTAAATTACCAGCAAAATATAGATAAGGACCCAGACAGTATATTTCACATCTGAATCAACAGTGTTGTTGTCGCCCTCAATAATAATTGTAATTGTCTTTGTTGTGTATTGGAGGGACGGTCTCTGTTGTGTAGAGTTGTGACATTTACTACGACCTCTCACTGCTGTTGTATCACTTCTTCAACAGGACCATGATCTGTCGAGCTATCTTATAGACATTCACAGGTTTGTCATTTGGTGTGATGACAACCATCTCATTTTGAATACTGACAAAACAAAAGAGATGGTGTTTGACTCTTGGGGAGTTGCTGACCACAGGCCTGTGGTCATCCACAATCACACTATTATAGCTTAGGTCCTGTAAACATCTGGGAGTATGAAACAAGAACTCATTAACCTGGAGTCGACATATTGATTACCTCTGCAGCAGACTACAACAGTGGCTGCATTTTTTGCGTAGATTAAGAATTCATGGCATCAATAAAAGGATTATGTCAGTATTTTACCAGGCTGTTTTAGAGAGCTGTATTAGGGTGCATTCAGATGTCCATTCTTTGGTCCGGACCAAAGGACCAAACAGTGGATTCCACAGACAGTTTGGTTCGTTTGGTGCCGTCTGAACACGCGTTGGAACTTTGGTGCGCACCAGACAAGTAAAGTCTTGTCCCCCTGAAGATGGGGGCCTCAGTTCTCTTGCAAACGAAGTCTGGTGCGCTCTGCCTGTAGTTAACAATAACTGTAAAATATTCCACCGCAGAACCACATTTGGACAAACAGCTTTCTCTATAAAGGGCAGTCATATCTGGAACACAATGCCAAATGAAATTAAAATAATAACGGACTTTAAAACATTCACTAAAAAGGTTAAAAACTGGCTGAAAAATAAACAAGAATGTACCCATGTATGAAATGATTGTCTGCAGGGTGAGAGTGAATGAAGGGAAGGAATGAATGTGTTTGTTTATAGTGAGTGACGAAGGGAGGGAGGACTAAAATAGGCAAATGTGTGTCAGGTTGTTATATTTGTGTATTTATAATATTTATAATATTTATAATTGTGTATTTATAATGTATTTATGTTTTTTTGCATTGATGTATGTGGTTATTGTGTATTCCTTTTTTTTTTAACTTGTTTCTCCTTTCTAAAGCCCATCCAGGGACAAGAGTTGCAAATTAGCTAATAGCTATACACTCTGTGCAACACATCAGATTGATTGTCATTGATTAATTGTCTATGTTTATTGCACTGTCCCTGTCAAATAAACAAATCTATCTATCTAAATCCAAACGGAGTATCCAGTGGACCAAAGGACCAAACAGTGGATTCCGTGGACAGTTTGGTTTGTTTGGTACCATCTGAACATGTGTTGGAACTCTGGTGCACACCAGACAAACAAAGTCTGGTGCGCTCCGCTTGCAGTGTGAATCCCAGTGGAGTATCCAGTGGACCAAAGAGCGTAAGTGTCCCTCTGCATTTGTGTACCCATAGCAACACGTAGTGAGAACAGGAAGTGGCGTTTACCATAGTGCATTTTGGGTAGAAAATAACCATAAAGACAACCACATGGATCCAAGAAATCTTTTTACCGGAGAAAGCTGAGGAGAAAAGTTACAAACCTTCTCTTGGGCAGACTTGGAGTTGTTGTAGTTCGTCCGTCATTCTCATCGATAACCAAGGACATCACAGGGAAGATGACTGGGTGCAATGTGTCTGGCTGTGGCTGATCAGTCCGATGCGGGCACGGAAGGCTCTGCTACAGGTCGGGCACAGGTGGTCTGCATGGGCAGAAGATACAGGGGTGGCTCTGGACTTGCGAAGCTCACGTTTTCTCTGGGCCTTGGCAAACCTGTTCAGCTCAAAGGAGGCAGCACCGTTGCTGATACGGCTACGCCAGTCTGGTCAGTCTAGCGCTAGGGTCTCCCAGGTGTCAGGACTGATGTCAAAGCTCTTCAGGGAGGCCTTAAGAGTGTCTTTGTAGCGCTTCTTCTGACCACCTTGTGAGCATTTGCCCTCTGCTAGCTCACCGTAGAACAGTCTCTTTGGTAGGCGTGAATCAGGCATACGAATAAGGTGGCCAGCCCACCTAATCTGGGCTCTCTTGTGCAGGGTGTGGATGCTAGGCAGCTCAACTCGGGAAAGGACCTCTGACACAGGGATTTTGTCCTGCTAGGTGATCTTCAGGAGCTTTCTGAGGCAGTTCAGGTGGAAGCAGTTTAGCTTTCTGGCATGGCGCTCATAGACTGTCCAGGTCTCGTAGGTATCCAGTAGGAAAGGCAGGACAACTGCCTTGTACACCTTCAGTTTTGTGGCCAGCCTGATGCCTCTCCTTTCCCACACTGTTGCATGTTGCCATCCAAATGCTGAGCTTGCCTTGGCGATGCGCGAATCGACCTCGTCATCGATGTTGACAGACCTGGAGAGTGCGCTGCTGAGGTACGTGAATTTGTCGACAGCCTTGAGGGTCTCCCCGTTGACAGTGTTGGCTGGTTCCACGTAAGTCTTCTGCGGTGCGGGTTGGTGCAGGACCTTGGGTTTTCTTCGTACTGATTGTGAGCCCAAAGTTGTCACAAGCAGTGGAGAAGCAGTTCATGCTCTGCTGCATCTGGGTCTCTGTAGCGGCGTTGAGTGTGCAGTCATCTGTGAACTGGAAGTCACGCAGTGAGTCCCCTTCCACCTTGGTTTTGGCTTGGAGCCTTCGCAGGTTGAAGAGCCTGCCGTCCATCCTGTACCTGATCCTATGGCGCTTTCTTCATCGTCGCTGAAGGCATCAGACAGCATGGCTGTGAACATCATGATGAAATGTGTGGGTGCGAGTACACAGCCCTGCTTGACCCCTTTAGTGACTAGGAACGCTTCAGAGGAGTCTCCATCATCCAGTATTCGAGCAAGCATGCCGTCGTGGAACTGGCGCACCATGCTGATGAACTTGTCTGGGCAGCCAAACTTCGCCATGCTCTTCCACAGCCCTTCACGACTGACGCTATCAAAAGCCTTGATCAGATCTACAAATGTCGTGTAGAGGTTCCTGTTCTACTCTTGACACTTCTCCTGAAATTGGCGTGTGGCAAAGATAATGTTACCAGTTCCACGACCCTCTCTGAAGCCACACTGGCTCTCTGGCAGGTGACCGCCTTCCATGTGCTGAAAGAGGTGGTTGAGAAGGACTCTTATGAGGATCTTGCCGGCGATGGTGAGGAGAAAGGTCCCACGGTGGTTGTCACAGGACTGCCTGTTTCCTTTTCTCTTGTAGAGATGGACAGTGGAGGTGTCTTTGAGCTCCTGGGGGATAACTTTGTGTTGCCACATGGTCTGAAAGAGCTCGGTGAGTTTCTGTATTAGAACTGGTCCTCCTGCCTTGTAGATTTCAGCTGGGATGGAGTCAGAGCCTGGTGCTTTGCCTTTCAAATGGATTTTGATCGCTTTTTGGACTTCTGATTCCGTTGGAGGTTCTGCCAGAGACGTGTTCACCTCTACTTGGGGCATGCGAGTGATGGCTTCTGCATTGATGGATGAAGGTCTGTGCAGGACGCTGCTGAAATGTTCTGCCAATCTTTCCAGGACTGCGTTCTTGGTGGTGAGGAGAGTGGACCCGTCAGCACTGAGCAGTGGTGATGTTCCAGAAGACCGAGGGCCGTAGATGGTCTTAAGAGCATCGTAGAAGCGTTTGGAGTTGTTGCTGTCAGCATCTTGCTGTACTTCATCTGCCTTTTTGCTGGGCCAGAAGTCCTGTATCTTTCTGAGCTTTGCCTGCACCTTTCCTTTGATGGAGTTGAAGATTGCCTTCTTAGAAGCAGATCTCCTGTCTTGCTGGTACACTCTGTGGGCTTCACACTTCTCGTCAAGCAGCTTTTGGATGTCCTCATCGTTTTCATCAAACCAGTCTTGGTGTTTGTGCATGTTCTGGCCCAGATGAGTGAGTGAGGTGTCATACACCATGTCTCTGAAAGCTGCCCAGTCTTCTTCAGCTCCGTACGCCCTAAGGTCGAGCTGCCTAAGCTTGCTGTCCAGGTCCTCGCTGAGGTTCTGTCATGCAGAGTGCTGTTCCAGCTTGCTGACATTGAGTCGGTTGTTTGCCTTTTTTCCCTGTGGACGCCATTTGGGCTGGATGTGTATGTTGAGCCTTGAGAGAATGAGTCTGTGATCTGTCCAACAGTCTGTGCCACACATCGCCTTTGTCACTCTAACGTCCTGCCTGTGTCTCCTTCTCACAATGATGTAATCGATAAGATGCCAATGCTTGCTGCGGTGATGCATTCAGGAGATCTTGTTGCGATTTGGCAAGCGGTAGATGGTATTGGTGATCAGAAGGTCATGAGAGGTGCACGTCTTTTTTTTTCAGTTTAGTTTAGTTTATTCACACACACATCACATATTATCAACAGCATGAATGAATTGCACTATGAATTATCAACAGCAGGCTTTTTTTTTCCACATTGATTTGGAGTGTGAACGGGTCATCCCAAATAAGCTATTTGAAGCTTTTAGTAGGGAGCCCAATTCTACAATAAAATGATGACAGAAATCAGTCTGATGTCTTTGTGTACAGGAACAAACAAACATATATACAGTAACAGACTTATTGTACATAATCCCAGCATTTGTTTACATTGAATTAGTAGGTGAGTTCGAGATACAGTACATAGTCAAGTTATTAAATACTATTGAAGTGATACCAACATATAAAACAAAATTACAATGGAGTAACAACTCATCAGTCAGCAAGTTTTGTGTAACAAATAGATTAATTATATAATGATAGGAGTTGCATTTTTATTTTTTTCTTGAAGATGGAGATGGAAGGTGACATTTTTAGATTCTCATCAAGTTCATTCCAAATCGGCGGTCCTCTGCACACAATACCAAACCTGGTGAATTTTAGTCTTTTTTTTTCCAGTACTTTGGTTTTTATTTCAAATGGTATAGGTGTGTACGGGAAGGAAGGTTGGAATGAGTTCGCATAATTAGGGCCTGAGCCACTGACAACGTCAGTCGGCGAAAGCCCTATTGTAATTCCTTGCGTTTATTTTTTTTCTTTTTCTCCCCAAATGATCGCATTTTTCACCCTCTGAACGTTAACCAAAACGCGTTTTTTTTTTTTTTTGGCAAACCCCTCTGACCAGGCAAAAAATTTGATAAACTTGAAAAGATATGTGCCCCCCCACCCCTCATTTTTGTGGGTGGGGTCAAACGTACAAGGTCTATGGAGACTGGAGACCATAAACTTTGCCGTAGACACATCAAATTTGGGTGAGGTGTGAATCACCTCAAGACATGCAAAAAACATCATTGTGGCCCATACCCACCGCCAACAGGAAGGCCGCCATCTTGCCTCAAAGTCTCCCCACCTCCAATTCGGAAAAAAGTCACACCTCGCATTTTAACGCACTTGTCCTAGGGACCAGATCCAATTGAGCTCATTTTTACATGGGGGCATCTACAGGCATTGCCCATTAAAAGTTATATAAATTAAGTCAAAATCTCAAAAGGCATGGCCAGGGCGCCATGGTGAAGTTTGACTCCTCCCCTTACAAATTCAACCACGTGTAACTCGGCCAAAACTGGTCCCATGTCCACAAAACTTTCCATGAAGGAAAATAGTGCCACCGCGGACGCAATGACCTCAAAATACCTGACAACCAATGTAGCGCCACGTAGTGGTTACTGAAAGAATTGCTGAAAAATGTTTCATTTATTACTCACAAGCGGCTGGGCAGAATGATGTGAAATTTTCTGAGATTCATCAGAACACAGCCATGATAATAACTGAACATCAACAATAGTATAACATCAAACGTGTTAACATAGACACGCCCTCCTCGCCATTCAATCCGTGAGCTTATGAGGAGGGGTGGGAAGGTCTTGGAGGTCTCAATTTTTCAACATATGTTGAGGTCACTGTCATATGTAGTCCAATATTGGTGGACAACACATAACTTACAGGGAAGTGTTGCCCTGGCAATATGGTGACGGTTGACTGCACGCCATGAAATTTCGGAAAGTTGTATCTGGGACAAACTTTTTCTGATTTTCACTAAATATTTGACAGTGGATAATAGTCCCACCCTGAACAGTCCCTAAAATTTCCCAATTTCAAATTCTCCTTTTAACTAAGATACATTTGCGGATTAATTTGCCTCTTGAACATATTGCACACCCTTTTGACATAAGCAGACAAAATGTGCTATATAAATACACTTGCTTGCTTTGTAACAATTTTTGGAATAAAGTACACAATGGCTTACAAACTGCAGCTCTTTATTTCAAAGATTCAAAACTGTAACCATAACCATGACACAATACAAGAATATAAACTGACATGCATGATCAATATGTATCATTGTTCTACCATGTTATAGCGCATAACTGTCTCATGCTACAGCACTACTCTAATGCGCACGTCACAAAACCACGGCTGCTGTGGGGTTGGTGCTTCAGAGTCCCCCATATCCTAAATGGAACCACTGAATTTCACAGTTTTGGTTATCACAGGCAACCATGTCATCCAGCTCTTCTGGCTGCCTGCAAGTCCACCACACTTCTGCTGTGTTCTGTGCCTGCCAGATGTGGCAGGTGTGGAAAAGCACATGGAAATTCATTTAAAGAATGTCCTGCTCGCAATGCAGACTGCAAGAAATGTCAGAAAAAAGGGGCATTTTGCTGCTTTGTGTAAAACAAAAATGAGAGTGGAGGAACTTCAGCAGAGGGACATGAGTGAAAGTTTGGAGACATTGTTTTTGGGCACAATGACTACGGCACCTCCACCTAATGCTGCGTGGAAGAAGTCGATTGGAGTAAATGGCCAGCAGGTAGTGTTCAAACTCGACACCGGCGCTGCAGTGACAGCCATTCCAAAACACATGTACTCTGAAAAGCTGCACGGGAAACTTTCACCTCCAAGCAAAAAACTGTGTGGACCAAGCAATGTTCCTATCGCAGTACAGGGACGCTTCACCGCCGACATGAGCTACAAGGGCTCTGTTGTGAAGCAGCAGGTGTATGTTGTCCCAGGGTTAGCTATTCCACTACTTGGCTTGCCAGCCATACAAGACCTCAGCTTCCATTGCAACAGAGAATGCTTATGTGAAGCAATATCCCACAGTGTTTACTGGTTTAGGGAAGCTAGAGGGTGAATATAGGATTAAATTGAAAGAGAATGCCACTCCATTAGCGGTGGCACGCCGCTTGCCTCTGCCATTAAGAGGGAAAGTTCAAGAGGAGCTGAATAGGATGGAGGCAATGGGAGTTATTTCACCCATAGAAGATGCAATTGAGTGGTGCTCCGGAATGGTCGTAGTACCAAAGCCAAACAGAAAAATCCGTATATGTTTCGACCTCACCCACCTAAATGACAACGTGTGTAGAGAAAGACACATCCTCCCTGCAGTCGATGAGACGCTCGCTAAACTAGCTGGAGCTAGAATTTTTTCAAAGCTAGATGCCACTGCAGGTTTTTGCCAAATCCCTTTGCATAAACAATCGGCAGTAGTCCAAGTCCGCACACTCCTACATAAAAAGATTTGACTAAAGGGATAGTGCCACTTACTGCTCACAGGAAGATCTGTGTCAAATAGTTTACTTTATTATTCATGCAGCCCATGCAGTGATGACGGCACATTTTCCGAGCCAGCAAGGGAAGACGGGCGGCGGGTTCCGCGGTCGCGCTGGGGGCGAAGGCGCGTTTACACCTGCCTGCAGGTTTAATTTATAGTTGAGTTTGTGGACAACCTGATACATTGTACAGGCGTTCTGGAAGTAATTATGCTCAGCAAGTCTTAGACGATTATAACTAGCTAACTAGCGATTTCTAGCTTTTTTAGGTGAGTTGGAAATGTGTTGCACCATATGATATTGCAGTAATGTAAGTGAGGCTCAAATAAAGTTTTATATAGAGTGAGAAGTGCTGAAAGTGGTAGAAAATGTCTCACTTTAAAAAACAGAGCAGTGTATTTGGCCAGTTTCTTGGTTAGATTGTCAATGTGACATTTGAAATTGAGAAATTTGTCAATGAGGACCCCTAAGAACTTTATAGAGCTAACTCTTGTAATATTCTGTCCATTAATTTTGGAGCAAATTTCCTTGGTGTCTGGCTTTTTATTGGAACGGAATACAATATAATTAGTTTTACTGATATTAAGTGAAAGTTTGTTACACTGAAACCAGGTATCTGTTTTCATAAGTTCACTATTTGTTATCTGTTCAAGTTCATTAGGATTCTGGTTAACAAAAAATAAATGAGTGTCATCAACAAACAGTACTTTATGTAGTCGAGACGAGGAGTTAGCAATGTCATTTTTATTCAGAATGAGTAGAACTGGTCCTAAAATGGAACCCTGAGGAACCCCATGATTGATGGATTTATATGATGACTTGTGGTTATTTGTATAAACATACTGAAGTCTTCCAGACAGATAATTAATAAACCAATCTAATGCAAGGCCTCTGATACCGTAATGTTGTAATTTATTGATTAGGATGTCATGGTTAATGGTATCAAATGCTTTAGAAAGGTTTAAAAAAATGCCAGTACCATAATTGCCTCTTTCAATTGCATAATTGATTTTTTTGAATTAGGTCAAGTATTGCCATATAGGTAGTGTGTTTCTTTCTGAAGCCATACTGAGATGGGATAATAATGTTGAGCTTATCAAAGTAACTGGTAAGTCTGTTATAAAATACTCTTTCCAAAACCTTTGAAAGAGTAGGCAGAATGGATATTGGATGATAATTTGTCAAATCATTCATATCACCTGATTTATAAATTGGTATAATTTGTGAAATTTTTGCTATTTGTGGCACTACTCTGGAGATTAGAGACAGATTAATGCAGCAGGTAAGAGGTTCCAGTATTAGATTAATGATACTTTTCAAACTTTTCCTGGAAATTTCATCAGCTCCAGCAGAGTTTGAATTCTTCATGTCTTTGATGATTTTCCAGACTTCCTCACAATCAGTTGGCTTCAGGAAGAAAAAATTCTGGTAGTTTCCTGATAGACAGTGTTTGAAAGGGGCAGCCTGGGGTTGGTTAATTTTATTAGATAAATTTTCTCCAATGGAAACAAAATAATTATTAAATTTGTCAGCAAGAGTGGCATTACTGGTGAGATTACTGACCGCGTTATTGTTCGGAAGTGTGGGGACTTTTGGTCCCTATTTAGAGCCTTATTTAGTGTTCTCTAGGATTTCTTGGAATCACCCTGTGATGCATTTATAAGTTCTTCATAGTAATTACTCTTACTCTTTCTAATAATGTGTTAGTTTATTTCTATAATTAGTATATGCATTTTTATTGTTAATATTTGGATTTTTTTATGTAGCATTTGTATAATTTATTTTTGTACTTAATAGATTTCATTATGCCCTCAGAAAGCCATGGGTGTTGAATAGTACGATTACATGTGACAGTCTTGACAGGAATTGTCCTCTGGATGGATTCTGTTATTTCCTTGGTCAAGGCACCAAACGCAGCATCAGCATCACTACATTTGTAGATTCTGTCCCATGCCTTGACATGCAAGTCCCCACTCAGTCATTGTAAGGTTTCTTCATTAAGTATTTTTATTTTTAGTTTATGGAGCGGGATTGAGGGCCTAACAGCAAGGTCAAGAAACAGAAGAATGGGGAAATGATCAGAAATCTTGGTGAGCACGACTCCAGATACCAGTGTGGAATTGTGAATATTACTAATGATATTATCAATAATGGACTTGGTGGAGTGAGTGATTCTAGTATAGGTATTGATGGTAGGGAAGAAGGAAGAGGAGTGTAGTGTATTCATAAAGTCATTTTTAGCTGCATCATCCCTGGAGAGGTCAATGTTGAAGTCTCCAAGGAGAATACAACTTTTATTTTTGTTGTTGATTGAGAATAAAATTTCTTCCAGTTTGGTTGTGAAAATATTAAGGTCGCTATCCAGGGGACGATAAATCACACCTACAATTAAATTTTTCCCATTTTTGACATGTACAGTGCATCCGGAAAGTATTCATGGTGCTTCGCTTTTTCCACATTTTATGTTACAGCCTTATTCCAAAAGGGATTAAATTAATTTTTTTCCTCAAAATTCTACACACAATACCCCATAATGACAATGTGAAAAAAGTTGTTTTGTTTTGGGTTTTTTTTGAGATTTTTGCAAATTTATTAAAAATAAAGAGCTAAGAAATCACATGTACATCAGTATTCACAACCTTTGCCATGAAGCTCAAAATTGAGCTCAGGTTCATCCTGTTTCCACTGATCATCCTTGAGATGTTTCTCCAGCTTAACTGGAGTTCACCTGTGGTGAATTCAGTTGATTGGACATGATTTGGAAAGGCACACACCTGTCTATAGAAGGTCCCACAGTTGACAGTGCATGTCAGAGCACAAACCAAGCATGAAGTCAAAGGAATTGTCTGTAGACCTTCGAGACAGGATTGTCTGGAGGCACAAATCTGGGGAAGGGTACAGAAAAATTCCTGCTGCTTAGAAGGTCCCAATGAGGACAGTGGCCTCCATCATCCGTACGTGGAAGAAGTTCAGAACCACCAGGACTCTTTCTAGAGCTGGCCTGCCGTCTAAACTGAGCAATCGGGGGAGAAAAGCCTTGTTCAGGCTGAAAATGTCTGTGCACCGACGCTTCCCATCCAACCTGGTGGAGCTTGAGAGGTGCTGCAAAAAGGAGTGGACCAAACTGCACAAAGATAGGTGTGCCAAGCTTGTGGTGTCATATTCAAAAAGATGAGGCTGTAATTGCTGCCAAAGGTGCATCAACAGAGTATTGAGCAAAGGCTGTGAATACTGATGTACATGTGATTTTTAGTTTTTTTTTAATAAATTTGCAAAAATCTCAAAAAAAAAACCTTTTTTTTCTTTTACATTGTCATTATGGGGTATTGTGTGTAGAATTTTGAGGGAAAAAATGATTATTTTTTTTCCATTTTGGAATAAGGCTGTAACATAACAAAATGTGGAAAAAGTGAAGAACTGTAAATACTTTCTGGATGCACTGTACTGTGTTACTCTTGCAGTACTTCATGCATAAATACGGCATTCTGTTATGTTTGCAGTACGATCCTCCCACAGCGGCCACGGAGTACGTCCACAGAGTGGGACGGACAGCCCGCATTGGGGGACGGGGAAGTGGCATCCTCTTCCTGACGCCATCTGAGACCGCCTTCATCACCGAACTGACCAATCACAATATCAGGTCTGCTGCTGCTACTGACCAATCAGATGAGGGCAGTACTCTGACATTAACGCAGTACCAGAGAAGTATTATGTAGTGTAACATGTGGGCGGGGCTTTCTGTGTTCCAGCCTATCAGAGATGAAGCTGCAGGATGTCCTGTCCAGTCTGATGTTGGACGACACCTACAGGGGGCGGGGCAAGTACCACAGTAAGGTAGGTCATCAGAATGTTGACGGTCACTGATCTTCTGGAAAGTTCTAGAACCTTCACAGAATCTCTGATCTGAAATTGGAGCTAAAATGATTCCTGATCAGCTTCTGGGACCGTTTGAGTGACTCCACCCTCTCCAAATCTGTTGTCCAATCAGAGTTCAGCCAAAGCTCTGGAACAGGAAGTCCGCGAGCGAGCCACGGTCCTCCAGACCCACTTTGAGGACTTTGTCCACTCAGATCCTTGGAACCTTCAAGCTGCCAAAAAAGGTACCGTTGCCATCATGCTCATGTGACCCGCATCACTACTCATATTGTGTTCTGATTGGCTGACGTCCTTCTGATGTCACAGCGCTGCAGTCCTTCCTGCGCTCTTACACCACCTACCCCACCCACCTCAAACATGCCTTCCACATCCGCGCCCTCCATCTGGGCCACGTTGCCAAGAGCTTTGGTCTCAGGGACGCGCCACAGGGTCTCAGTGCCACCACCGTCTCGGGGACCACCAAGACCAGGAACAAGAACCGAGCCAGGAACCGTTCTTGGATGGGGAAGCGTACTAGGAGTCCGATGAAGAAGCGTCAGACTCAGACAGGAGGGAAGAGGTGAGGCTGGTCATGTGGTTACTTTGATCCACTCTAAACAAACGGCTGACTGCATTTTTGTTCTGGATCAGGTCGGCTCACAAGGAACTTCATCTCCTTCGTTCAGAGTTCTCCAGTGGGATGGTCGCCGCCAAGAAGAAGAAGGAGGAGGAGGTCTGATGTAGTTATTTACCAGCGATGGTTTGGATGATGAAATAAAGGGGCGGATCTAAAGATGACCTTTGTGTTTGTTCTTTGTGGAAAATTTTCTGTTTTTCTATAAATTAACAGAAAACTAAACTGAATTTATGTGAAAAAAATCAGAGCTGTGATTAAAATAATCCAGATTTTTAAAATCTGAGCTGATTCAGGGCACATTCAGACGGCCACTGCTGGGTCCGGACCAGAGGAGCAGCATTGGTTCCATGGATGGTTCAGTTCATTTGGTGCTGTCTGAACACACATTAGAACTCTGATGCGCACCAAATAAGCAAAGTCTGGTCCCCCTGAAAACGGGGTCTCCGTTCTCGTGCAAATGAAGCCTGGTGTGCTCCGCTTGCAATGTGAATCCAAATGGAGTATCCAGCGGACCAAAGGGCGGAAGTGCCCCTCGGTGTTTGTGTGTAACCATAGCAACACATAGTCTGAGAAGAAGAAGTGGCGTTTACTGTAGTACATTTTGGGTAGAAAATAACAGTAAAGACAACTGCGTGAATCTGAGAAATCCTTTTACTGGTGAAAGCCAAGGAGAAAAGTTAAAAAACGTCTCGTTTGTGGTGGATAAACAACCCGGCTGAAGGGACTGATTTCTGTTTTTGTCCTGGCCAATCAATGTGCCTGATTTTTCCTCTTCGCCGAGTTTTTTTCTTCCTGGTCAGTGGTGGTTTGGGCTACAGCGCCCCGAATGGGCAGCTGCTGTCACTGCATGACGTTGTTCAGCAGGTTGGTCCGCTGCAGTGTGAATGCAAACCAAACCGAACCGAACGAAGGTGTGGAAATTCTCAGCATTCCCCGCCCAGTCGAACCGAGACCCCCGGACTGTCCTGTGTGAACACATGCAGCATCAGTTTGTTGGGAGGAAAATTTGATGTAATAACAATGATGAGAATAGATGATGATGATGATATTAATGACAGTAATGGACTGACAGCAGGGTGGAACAAAGATGAAGAATTATTTTTCTTTTTAAACACACACCTGTTTTTATTCAGCAGACAGTGTGCTCATCCTCAGCACTTCTGTTTCCAATCATGTGTGTGTGTGTGTGTGTGTGTTTGGACACACGCTCTGCTGTCTCAGATCTTCCAGCAACAGAGGGTGGGACTTAGTTAAGTCTGCGTTTTATCTTGATGGTAATACATTTTTACATTTAAAGTGTACAGCGCACTAAAGCCCCGTTTCCACCAGTACCTCCTTAGCCCGACTCGCCTTGACTCTACTCAGTTTTTTTAGGGTTCTCCATTAGTACCTGGTATCAGGTACTGTTTTGGAACCCACTTCAGTGAGGTTCCAACCGTGCTGAGTCAAGCTGAAAATGTAAGGTCAACAGATTGCAGGCCCCTGATTGGCCAGGGTGTAACGTCAGTGGATGAGAGCGACCTCTTCACAAGATTCAAAACCACCATTTGTAAATTCAGCCGTGAGTTTTTATTATTTCTGTAATAATCAAAGAAATAAATGGCTACACACAAATCAACACCATCATAAACAACTATGAACTTTTCAGCCCCGTCGGCCCTGCTTTGGCGGGGTGAGTCCAAATGAAAAAGTCTACCAGGAGGTCTCTGAGCTGATGGCTGCTGACAGGGAGGATGGTGTGTTTGGGATTTTAAGCATCTTTTACGTTATTTATCAATGAAAACATCAGCATGTCAACAACATAACGGGATAATTGGCAGCCTTCCTGTAATGAACCCAACCCCACCCACCTGAGGTGGTACTCAGTTGTAATGGAAAACTAGCCACACCGGGTCGACATGAGTAGAGTGGCAGCGAGTTGGGCTGAGCAGCTGCTAGTGAAAAAGAGGCTCAAGGAACTAACTTACAGCACAACAGCTTTGATGCTTTGACCCTGCTGCTCTTAAATTAGGTCAGAACAGACCTGAGTAACTCATCCAAACACTGACAAGAGGCTGAGACTGGTCCAAAGTCACAAATGTGACACTTAGAACCTTCAAACCATCTCTGGTGGGATCCATTTCTCTTTGGTTCAGTCCAAATTTATTTTATTTTATTTAACCTTTATTTTACCAGCGATAAAACTAACAGAGGTAAAAACCTCTTTTACACTGATGCCCCGGCCAAGATGGCAGCACTTGTAAAAACAACCAGACACAGAGGTTAAAAAGAAAAATGAATAAATACATAAAAACAAATAATTTAACTAGAAAAGCACTCAGAGAGTGCAGACCTCCGCCAAGCGCCACAGTTCCCCCCATACAGTCTTCAGATTCCTTGACCATGAAAACATATGACAAGCAGTGGTTAAGTAGTTATTCACGAAAATGGCATTTTCCGTAATGGGGGCCACAGTTCCCCCCATACAGTGTTTGTGTGTACGTTTTCAGATTCCTTGACCGTGAAAACATATGACAAGCAATTGGATTCACAATGATAGGATTAGTGGTTCAGTAGTTATTGACGAAAATGGCATTTTCCGTAATGGCGGTTTAGCGCCACAGTTCCCCCCATACAGTGTTTGTGTGTACGTTTTCAGATTCCTTGACCATGAAAACATATGACAAGCAATTGGATTGACAATGATAGGATTAGTGGTTCAGTAGTTATTCTTGAAAATGGCATTTTCTGTAATGGCGGTTTAGCGCCACAGTTCCCCCCATACAGTGTTTGTGTGTACGTTTTCAGATTCCTTGACCATGAAAACATATGACTAGCAATTGGATTCACAATGATAGGATTAGTGGTTCAGTAGTTATTCACGAAAATGGCATTTTGCATACTGGCGGTTTTCTTGTGGACGGTGATCCGGATCACCACCAAAATCTAATCATCTGTAGGATACCCCATTTCTGACAATCTGTGAAAATTTCATGAAAATCTGTCCATAACTTTTTGAGTTATCTTGCTAACAAACAGACAAACAAACAAACAGACAAACCAACGCCGATGATCACATAACCTCCCTCTTTGGCGGCGGTAATAAAGCAACAAAACAAATATCAAGTATCTAATTTCTTCTTCTTCTTCTTCTTCTTCTTCTTCCAGCTGCTCCCTTCAGGGTCTCCACAGTGGATCATCTGCCTCCATCCCTCCATCTTCTTCTGTAACACCAACCCTCTCCATGTCCTCCTTCACTACATCCATCAATCTTCTCTGTGGTCTTCCTCTTCTCCTCCTGCCTGACAGCTCCATCTTCAACATCCTTTGTCCAATATCTCCTCTATCCCTCCTCTGCACATGTCCAAACCATCTCAGCCTTGACTCTCTTACTTTGTCCCCAAACCTCAACCTGAGCTGTCCCTCTGATATTTTCATTTCTAATCTTGTCCCTCCTAGTTACTCCCAATGAAAATCTTAGCATCTTCAACTCTGCCACCTCCAGCGCCTCTTGTCTTTTTGTCAGTGCCACCGTCTCCAAACCATACACCATAGCAGGTCTCACTACCATCTTGTAAAGCTTCCCTTTCACTCTTGCTGCTATCTTTATGTCACAAATCACCCTGATACTCGTCTCCACCCACTCCACCCTGCCTGCACTCTCTTCTTCACCTCTCTTGTGCATTTTCCATTGCTTTGGATGGTTGGCCCCAAGTATTTAAACTCATCTACTTTGACTGCCTCTACTCCCTCCATCTTCACCATTACACCTGCCTCCTTCTCATTCACACTCATGTATTCTGTCTTGCTTCTACTGACTTTCATTCCTCTTCTCTCCAGAGCATACCTCCACCTCTCCAGGTTCTCTTCCACCTGCTCCCTACTCTCAGTACAGATCACAATGTCGTCTGCAAACATTATGGTCCATGGAGACTCCTGCTTGACCTCATCTGTCAGCCTGTTGATCACCATGGGAAACAAGAAGGGGCTTTCTTTTTTTCTTTTTTTTCTTTTATTTATTTATTTATGCAGGGACATGCACAATATACATTGACCTTAAAGAGGAAAGATGCATTGTACCAGGTTATAGCACAAGTGCTAATTTCCACCTCTAGTCCCTGGGCAGGCTGGTGTTAGCATTAAAAAGCAGACATTTGCTAAAACTACAAGTAAGCATTGATAAAAAACTAAAACCAAACATTGATTAAAAAACTAGAACCAAGCATTGCTAAAAACTAAAAAACATTAATATCATTGATAAGAACCCAAAACATTGATAAGAACTAAAACATACAATAATACATTTTTATAACTCCATCCATATAAACAATTTTTCACATCCAACCACTGACTCTTATTTGTCCCACTGTCGTCATCACACACTCTAACACAGGGGTGTCCAATCATGTGCCATGGAGGGCCAAGACCCCGCAGGTTTTCTCTTCTACCCAGCCTCTTCAGCAGGTGTTTTCACTTATCAGCAATCAGTGGGAAGACGTTCAGTGGAATCTGCTGTAGAAGACACTGGTTGGAGGTAAAGCCTGCAGGGTCTTGACCCTCCATGGCACATGATTGGACACCCCTGCTCTAACATCTTTACATCACAGTACATTATGGACACAGGTTTGCTTAGAGATTAAATGTTTTTTCACCAAGCGTGAAAATGTGTGATAGTCTGTTACTGCAAGTAACTCCGTAGGGCTGGCAGGATTGATCAGCTGCGGAAAGAGGTGAGGATGCTGACAAGACAGTTTCAAGCAACAGCAGAAGAGGAGAAACCACCACTTGCTGAGCTTCGACATGCCATCAGGAAGAAGCTTATGACCCTGCGTAGAGCTGAATGGCATCGGAGGAGGAGGATTGAGAGAGCCAGGAGACGAACTGCATTCTTGGCAGATCCATTTGGCTTTATGAGGAAGATGCTAGGGCAGAAGCGCAGTGGGAGACTGGAGTGTTCTAAGGAGGAAGTTGACCATTTCTTGCATAATACCCTAAGTGATCCCTTTAGAGAGCAGGATCTGGGACCTCAGAGAGCTCTTTTGGACATTCCAGCCCCTCTGGTGGAGTTCAACACCTCAGAACCCACCTGGAAGGAAGTTCAGGAAGTGGTGGCAGCGGCAAGAGCCAGCTCTGCTCCAGGCCCCAGTGGAGTACCTTATAAAGTATACAAGCGTTGCCCAGAGCTCCTGAGAATCCTATGGAAGATACTGAGAGTGATCTGGCGAAGAGGAACTGTAGCAGAGCAGTGGAGATGGGCAGAGGAAGTGTGGATTCCCAAGGAAGAGAGGTCATCTAAATTGGAGCAGTTCAGGTCTATCTCACTCCTCAGCATGGAAGGCAAGATCTTCTTTAGTGTCTTGTCTAGGAGAATGACCCACTTCCTTCTGAAGAACAATTATGTCGATACATCAGTACAGAAGGGTGGAATCCCAGGTGTACCAGGGTGTTTGGAACATACTGGAGTGGTCACTCAGCTGATCAGAGAGGCACGGGAGGGAAATGGCGATCTAGTGGTGCTTTGGCTGGATCTTGCCAATGCTTACGGGTCAATCCCCCATAAGCTGGTCGATATCACGCTGGACCAACACCACATACCCAGTAAGATCAAGGCTCTCATTCTGAACTATTATGGTCAATTTAGACTCAGAGTCACCTCTGGCAGCTTGACCTCAGATTGGCACCAGTTGGAGAAAGGGATTATAACAAGTTGTACCATTTCTGTTATCCTTTTTACCCTGTCCATGAACATGCTGGTTAAAGCAGCGGAGGTCGAATGTGGAGGACCCCTTTCAAGGTCAGGAATCCGGCAGCCCCCCATTAGAGCTTTCATGGATGATCTGACAGTTACTACTACATCAGTGCCTGGTAGTAGGTGGATTCTTCAAGGCCTGGAAAAACTTATTTCCTGGGCAAGGATGAACTTTAAGCCATCAAAGTCTAGATCTATAGTCCTGAAAAGAGGGAAAGTGGTGGATAAGTTTCGTTTCCATCTGGATGGCATTGTGATACCATCTATCACAGAGAAACCAGTCACAAGTCTAGGGAAGGTCTTTGACTGTAGTCTCAGGGACACAGCATCCTTTCGAACTACCATCAGGAAATTGGAAACATGGCTGTTGACCGTGGATAAGTCTGGCCTTCCCGGCAGGTTCAAGACTTGGGTGTACCAACATGGCATTTTGCCCCGTATCCTCTGGCCTCTGCTGGTGTACGAGGTGCCTCTGTCTACAGTGGAGACCCTGGAAAGGAAGATCAGCTCCTACCTTCGAAGATGGTTGGATTTACCACATAGCTTCAGTAGTGCGACGCTTTATGGCAGGAGCAACAAACTCCAGCTTCCTATTAGTAGTTTGGAAGAGGAGTTCAAGGTTTCCCGCACAAGAGAGGTACTAGCCTATCGTGACTCTAGAGACTCGAGAGTGGCAGCAGCAGGCATTGTGGTGAGGACAGGTCGGAAGTGGCGAGCTCAAGAGGAGTTGGAGCTTGCAGAATCTCGGTTGAGACACAAAGCTCTGGTGGGCACGGTGGCAATAGGACATGCAGGGCTGGGCTCCATCCCACAGCTGCGCTACGATAAAGTCCAGGGAAAGGACAAACGCAAGTTAATCCTGCAGGAGGTGAGAGCAGGTGTTGAAGAAGTGAGGACTGGTAGGATGGTAGGCATGCGGCAGCAGGGGGCATGGACAAAATGGGAGGGAGTAGTGGATAAGAAGCTGACCTGGAATGACATCTGGAATGCAGAGCCTCAGCGCATCCAATTTATGCTCCGAGCAGTATATGATGTGCTACCCAGTCCGGCAAACCTGCATACCTGGGGTAAGAGCGAGCTGCCAACATGTCCTCTCTGCTCAGGAAAGGGCACGCTTGAACACATTCTTAGCAGTTGCCCAACAGCTCTTGGAGAGGGCCGATAACGCTGGCGCCATGACCAAGTGCTAAAGTGTGTAGCAGAGACCATCTCCAGCGCCATGGCAAACAGTAAGCAGGTCGGTAGTCAAAGGAAAATTACATTCGTTAAAGCTGGAGAGAGGCCTCGACCACAGCTTAGACCATCAGCCAGTCTGCTCTCTTCAGCATCAGACTGGGACCTGCGAATTGACTTGGGAAAGCAGCTTAAGTTCCCCGATTATGTAACAGCAACATCTCTTAGGCCAGATGTGGTACTAACATCTTCCTCTTCCAGGCAAGTTCTGTTAGTGGAGCTCACAGTTCCCTGGGAGGAGCGCATAGAAGAGGCCAATGAACGCAAACGGCTCAAATACCAAGAACTGGTAGAACAGTGCCAGAGGAATGGTTGGAGAGCACACTGTGAGCCCATAGAGGTGGGATGTCGAGGCTTTGCTGCCCGCTCCCTGTGTAAAATTTACACTCTCCTTGGTGTTAAAGGAGTTGCTAAAAGGAAGGCCATCAAATCTGCCACTGAGGCTGCAGAAAGAGCTTCTCGGTGGCTATGGATTAAGAGGTCAGAATCGTGGGCCAATGCTGCCGGAACACAAGTCAGGGTCTGATCAACCCTGGCTGGGTCGCCTGATTGAGGGTGTCTGATGTTGTGAGACCCGAAACACCCGATGACGTCAGGAAACATCACTGATGATGTGTCCTGGCGCATCTATGGATGTATCTGTTCATTTTCATCGTTGGTAACATGTTCCACTGTCGCATGGCCACACATGAAAATGTTGAATTTGCTAATGTAGAGGCTTGGAAATAGTTAATAGTTATGTAAGAGGTGCTAAAAAGACATTTGGATAAGAAAATTTAAAGTAAAACGGGCACCCCTACAATTTTATTTTATTCTTTAATTGTTTTATTTTTCTACTATGCATTTGTAATCCACCTGGTTCCATTATAACTCATATGAGTTGAGTGCAGTTCCGTACGCCGACCAATAGATGGCGCATGTCGCACAGTGATAGAGAGTAGACTCATGCACCGGAGGACGGAGAATAAACTCCCTTGTGTGAAATAACGGAACGAAACGTGTTCTGCCCATTCTTCTATCACAGGTTGGTAAATACTAATAATTCAAGAGTGCAATATAAACTGTAAGAGTCCTAAGATGTCCGAGATTATATTGTGATAAGTGTGAGGCGAAAAGCGGGTTTGTAAGGGTATTTCTGTTAAAGTTGATGTGTTGTTGTATAAGCTAACCTGCTAATGTTAATGATCGAGTGTATGGGACGTACCACAACAGTGAAATCCGCCCACGTTAGGAACCATTTGCTTACTTTATTTAAAGACAGTTATGAAATGGTTTTCATACAGTACAACATTTACTGGTTTTATTTGTCACCAAGTGTGCATATTTCGGGTGTATTACCGAATACCAGGAATACTATTGTAAGTGTGTTAGGTACACAGTGGCCAGGTCAGTGCATTGTTAAGAATAACACCACATGCTGTACATTTATGATTTATGCTTAAAAATGATTAATGTAAATGTAAATTCATGGGTTATTGTTTAAAATATAAATATTTGAACAAGTTAAAAGCTATATACATGGGAAGGGGATAAAACCAATAATTCATTTCATGTTAGGGTAATTTGTTAAGAATGTTAAGTATACAGTTAATGTCACATCGAAAATTGTGATAAATGGACATGATTGTGTTTTGTTTAATGGTGATGTGATCAGATAATAAGAGAGAAACTATGGACTTTGATAGTAAATACTAGTCAGTTGATGTTGGTCATGTGAATGACTTGAACGAAGAATAAACTCCCTTGTGTGAAATAACGGAACGAAACGTGTTCTGCCCATTCTTCTATCACAGGTTGGAGAGTTAACTTCCACATGCACGTTGCCTCCTCCTGGGCCGCTACCCAGGGGAGCAACACTAATGTTGTCTTGTGCTTAGGAATCCTGCACTCGCCGCATGCTGTTGATCGAGTTGTCCGAGATGTATTTACAGAACTTAATGAAACAAACCTTTTTAAGGGAGGAGCAGCAGAGTTATGGATTATCTTAAACAAAAGACACACATTTGTATACATGATTAGATTTTCAAAGCTCAACAGGTTATATTTGGACAGGATTGGGCAGTGATGGAACATTCGTCTTTTCTTGTCATGAATCTTGATAGAATACTTGTATAATGATTCCAGAGGCCTCAGGGCAGATTTACACGCCTGTGACCAACTTGTCATACAGTAAAGAAAATGTGGAATTATCATAGCATTTAGATACATACTTGATGCTTCAGTAGACAGTGAATTTCTGATATGTTTGAAATTAGCACAATTAAATTTGACCGTGTTTGTCATGTGGGCTGCACGGTGGCGCAGTGGTTAGCACTGTGGCAGCACAGTTTTACCCTTGGCCGGGGGATCGCGGGGACCGTGAGATCGTGGGTTCGATCCCTGCCCCCGGCCAACAGTGATCTGTGTGGAGTTTGCATGTTCTCCCCGTGTTTGCGTGGGTTTACTCCGGGATTTCTCCGGTTTCCTCCCACATGCCAAAAACATGCAGGTTAGGGAGTTAAGGGGCGCTTGCACACGCAGCGACTGGCAGCTGGTGGTTTGTCACCAGACTGCAAAACAAATCTACCTACGGGTACAAAATAAGTAATAATAATAATAATAATCATCTTTTTAATGTGTTTTTTAAAGCTTAAATTTGAGTCAAGTGTAACACCTAAATATCTAAATTCAGTCACATTCTTAATTTTTTGTCCTTCTATCAAGATATGACAAGAATTCTTGGATTTGTAGCGATTTGTAAAAAACATTGACACAGTTTTATCGACGTTTAAGGTTAAACAAGAATTCCTCAACCAATGTGAGACTTTCTCCATTTCCTGTGTTAATTTTTCAGTCACCTCTTCAGTCGTTTTACCATGAGTATATATCACAGTGTTGTCAGCATACATAATTATATTTGCATTACACACAGACGGGAGATCATTAATAAATAATGTAAACAGCAAAGGCCCTAAAATAGAGCCCTGCGGTACACCCATACTGCATGCTTTTAAAGGAGATGTAACATTGTTTACAATTACACACTGCTGTCTGTCACTGAGGTATGACCTTATCCAATTTTGTGTATTTTTATGAAGGGAGAATTGTGATAATTTGTTTAAAAGTAACTCATGGTTAACTGTATCAAAAGCCTTTCGCAGGTCAAGAAAAACAGCCCCCACTACTCCTCCCCCATCCAGGCTGGATTTGATGTTTTCTAATAGATAGCAGCATGCTGTTTCAGTGGAATCGTCGGCCTCCGTCGGTCTATGGTGACCATGGAAGAGAATCCTAAACGTCTACTCTGCTGGAACAGCACCGCCTGCGGCTGAACAGGCTGATGCGCAAATGGCAGTCCCTGTCACACAGGTCGCACTTGTGGGTGGTCTCCGTGCTGCTAGGTCTGTGGCGGTTCTTCCTGCGGGTCCTTTTATCATCTGCTGCAGCAGTCAATCTTTCTTCACCCGCCTTGAGCTGTCTGGTCAGGGTGCCTCTCCATTTGGAGCGGTCCGTTGCAAGGTCCTCCCAGCGCTCTGTGTTGATCTCCAGGGCCTTCATGTCTCTCTTGCAGACGTCTCTAAAGCGCAGCTGTGGGCGGCCAATGTCTCTCCTGCCAGTCGCCAGTTCTCCGTAGAGGACATCTTTGGGGATTCTGCCATCCTCCATACGGTGAACGTGGCCTAGCCAGCGGAGCCTGTGCTGCCTGAGTAGAGTGAACATGGAGGGAAGGCCAGCGTGGGACAGAACTTCTGTGTTGGGCACTTTGTCCTGCCAGGATATGTCCAGGATGTGGCGAATGCAGCGCAAGTGGAAGGAGTTCAGTCTCTTTTCCTGCCGGGTGGATGTTGTCCACGTCTCACTCCCATAGAGCAGTGTGCTGATGACGCAGGCATTGTACACTGCCATCTTCGTCTTGACAGAGAGTTTGGGATTCTCCCACACTCGTGTGGTGAGGCGAGCGAGTGTGAAGGCTGATTGTCCAATCCTCTTGTCGATCTCTGTATCAAGGGAGAGGTTGTTGCTGATCATGGACCCCAGGTACGTGAACTGTTCACGACCTCCAGCTCGTAGTCGTTGATGGTGATGGTTGGTGGTGCTTCCGTGCCTTGCACCAAGACGTTAGTCTTCTTCAGGCTGATGGTAAGCCCGAAGTCCTTGCATGCCTGGGAGAAGTGGTCCATCAGGGTCTGAAGCTCCTGCTGTGTGTGGGTTGCGACTGCAGCGTCGTCTGCGAACAGCATGTCTCTGATTAGAGCCTCGCGTACTTTGGTTCTGGCTTTCAGGCGGGCGAGGTTGAAAAGCCTGCCGTCAGATCTTGTGTGCAGGTAGATTCCCTCTGTTGCTGTGCTGAAGGCATGCCTCAGGAGCATAGCAAAGAAAATCCCAAAGAGGGTTGGCGCAAGTACACAGCCCTGTTTCACTCCGCTGCATATGTTGAATGGCTCTGAGACGTTGCCGTCTCGCTGCACTATCCCCTGCATGTTGGTGTGAAACGATTCGATGAGGCTTTGCAACTTTGGTGGGCATCCTATCTTTGGCAGGATCTTGAAAAGGCCCTCTCTGCTGACCAGATCGAACGCTTTGGTGAGGTCGATGAAGGCGACGTACAGAGGCATGTTCTGTTCTCTGCATTTCTCCTGGAGTTGGCGGATGGAGAATATCATGTCTACCGTCGATCGCTCAGCGTGGAAGCCACACTGAGACTCGGGGTAGACACATTCGGCAAGCTTCTGTAGACGAACGAGAACAACTCATGCGTAGACTTTGCCAACAACGCTGAGGAGGGAGATGCCCCTGTAGTTGTTGCAGTCGCTTCTCTCTCCTTTGTTTTTGTAGAGGGTGATGATCTTGGCGTCCCTTATGTCCTGTGGTACGGCACCTTCCTTCCAGCACTGGCAGAGGACATCATGCAATGGCAGCAGTAGGGCAGTCTTGCAGTGCTTGATCAGGTCAGGGGGTATGCCGTCGTTGCCGGGTGCCTTGCCAGCAGCCAAGCTATCAATGGCCTTGCTGAGTTCGTCGATGATTGGCTCAGCGTCAAGTTCGTCCATGGATGGCAGGCAGTCGATGGCATCAAGGGCTGACGGTGTCACGGTGTTCTCTCTGGAGTAGAGGTCGGAGTAGTGTTCCACCCATCTCTCCATCTGCTTGTTCTTTTCTGTGATCATCTCCCCAGTGGAGGATTTGAGGGGGGCCGTCTTGTTCTGAGCCGGACCAAGTGCTTTCTTGATGCTATCGTACATACCACGGATGTTCCCTGTTATGGCAGCGGTTTGAATGTCTTGGCTGAGCTGAGTCCAGTACTCGTTGGCACAGCGCCGAGCAGTCTGCTGAACTTAGCTTCTCGCAGCCCTGAGAATCTGGAGATTCTTCTCGATTGGGTACTTCTTGTACTCAGCAAGTGCTGAGCGCTTGGCTTCAATGACGGGGGTCATTTCGGTCAACTTGGCATCAAACCAGTCCTGTGACTTCGAGGTCTTCCTCCCAAAGGTAGCCAAGGCTGTGCGGTGGATGGTGTTTCGCAGCTCTTCCCACTCCTGCTTTGCAGATTCTCCTTCTTGTGGTACACCAAGTTCCTTCTCAAAGGTGGAGGCAAACTGCTCAACAAGTTCTGGTTGGGCCATCTTGCTGGTGTCAATCCGTGCCTTTCCAGGCTGTCTAGCACGATGGAATTTCTTCAGCTGCAGCTTGACCTTGTAACACACCAATGAATGGTCTGTGTCGCAATCTGCACTCTGGAACGAACGGGTGATTAGCACGTTCTTCAGTGAGGTGCGCCTGGTCAGGATCAAGTCCAGCTGGTGCCAGTGCTTTAAGCGCAGATGTCGCCAGGAAACCTTGTGTTGGGGCTTGGTCTTGAAGAACGAGTTTGTGATGCACAGATCGTGATATGTGCAGAACTCGAGCAGCCACTGTCCGTTGCCGTTCATTCTGCCCACGCCAAATGGTCCAAGAGAGGAGGGCCAGGAGTCATGGTCAGCACCCACTCTGGCATTGAAGTCTCCAAGGAGAATGAGTTGTTCAGAGTTGGGGATGATCCTGACAGTTGTTGCGAGATTCTCGTAGAACTCGTCTTTTGCCTCTGGTGTGGCTGTCAGTGTTGGGGCATACACACTGACGAGGGTGACTGGGCCTTGAGTGGTGTTGAGGCGGAGGGTGAGGAGTCGTGCAGAGCCATTGCTGCCCAGTTCCACCATCTTCAGCAAGGTGTTCTTCACTGCAAAGCCCACTCCGTGTTCCCTGTGTTCGTCACTGCCCTTTCCCTGCCAGTAGAACGTGTAGTCCTTCTCTCTCAGTGTGCCTGCATCAGCCAACCGTGTTTCCTGGAGAGTGGCGATATCCACTCCCAGTCTCTTCAGCTCATTATTGATGATGGCAGTCTTCCTGGTGTCGTTGATGTCCTTGAGGTTAGCAGCGAGTCTTGTCATCATAGTGCGGACGTTCCAAGTTCCCAGTTTTAGAGTTGGTCTCTTTTGTTTTTTTGTCTTGCCTGGTGCGAAGGTTCTCAGCCTGCTGTTCGGACTTCTCCTCATCCCCATGCACCCAATGAGGAAAGCAAGCTGTGGCGGGACAACACCTTATTGGCTGGGGGCTGCCCAGCTTGAGGCGGGCGGTAGCTGTCCAGTGAGATCCGATGATCCCTCCCACCGTCGGGAACAACACCTGGCACCGCGCCCTACGCCAATTGAGCAGTGGCTTATAACCGGTAACTGTCATTCCCCGTGTTTTGTCTACGCCAAAGGCGAAGCTGGAGTGTTCTCTCCAGTGATCCAGTGTTCTGCCTTCCAGCGTTGGGCGTTGGTAGGATTCAAGCCTGGGCAGGAAGATATGGAGGACAAGATGTTGCCCATGCAGCATGTCCCCCCTGTCCACGTCACTGATGAATCCAAAGGAACAGCAGGGCTGCTACAGTTTGGCACCAGCGCCGTCGCAGGAGCTGCCAGAACGATGTTGAGCACAACAGAGAACTGCCTTAGGGTACAATTGTATTGTATTGTAGTACAATTGCATCTGTAGTACTCTTTCTTGGCATGAAACCTTACTGCTGCTCAGTGATTGTCACCTCTCCTCTTAACCTGGCTTTGACAACTCTTTCCCATATCTTCATCGTATGGCTGATCAACTTTATGCCTCTGTAGTTACTACAGCTCTGAGCGTCACCTTTGTTCTTGAAAACTGGTACCAAAACACTTCTTCTCCACTCCTCGGGCATCCTCTCACTCTCCAAGATTCTGTTAAACAATCTGGTTAAAAAGTCCACTGCCATCTCTCCTAAACATCTCCATACCTCCACAGGTATGTCATCTGGACCAACCGCCTTTCCATTCTTCATCCTCTTCAAAGCTGCCCTCACTTCTACTTTGCTAATCCTCAGGACTTGTTCACCATCTTTCCTTCATCCATTCTTCTCTCTCTCTCATTTTCTTTATTCATCAGTTCTTCAAAGTTCTCCTTCCACCTTCTCAACACACTCTTTTCATTTCTTAGTACATCACCATTTCTGTCCTTAATCAACCTAACCTGCTGTACATCATTTCCAGCTCCATCTCTGTCTAGCCAATCGATACAAGTCCTTTTTTCCTTCCTTAGTGTCCGGTCTCTCATACAACTCACTATATGCCTTTTCATTTGTCTTTGCCACCTCTCTCTTTGCCATGCGTCTAGATTCCAAATACTCCTGTCTACTTCCTTCATCTCCTTGACTATCCCACTTTTTCTTTCCTAACCCTTTCCTTTGAATACTTTCCTGTACTTCCTCATTACACCATCAAGTCCCCTTGTCTTCCTTCCTCTGACCACTGGATATACCACATACCTTTCTACCCATTCCCCTCAACACTTTTGCTGTACTTTCCCAGTCATCTGGTAATTCTTCTCTACCACCCAGAGCCTGTATCAACTCCTTCCTGAACTCTGTGTGACCTTCTTCCTTCTGTAACTTCCCCCACTTAATCTTTGGCTCTGCCTTCAGTCCCCTCCTCTTCTTGCTTTCCAAAGTCATCCTACAGACTACCATCTGATGCTGTCTAATTTCATTCATCACTGCCACCACCTTGCAGTCTCCAGAGTTCTCCTGCAGAAGATGTAGTCCACCTGTGTGCACCTTCCTCCACTCTTGTAAGCCATCCTATCTTCCTCTCTCTTCTTGAAGTGTGTGTTCACCACAGCTATTTCCATCCTTTTAGCAAAATCCACAACCATCTGTCCTTCCACATTTCTCTCCTTAAGACCATACCTACCCAGGACCTCCTCATCACCTCTGTTCCCTTCACCTACATATCCATTAAAGTCCGCTCCAGTCACCACTCTTTCCCCCCTGGGAACACTCTCTACCACTTCATCCAACTTACTCCAGAATTCCTCTCTCTCTTCTACCTGACATCCAACTTGTGGGGCATACGCACTGACACCATTCACCATCACACCTTTGACTTCTACCTTCAAACTCATGATTCTGTCTGACTCCCTCTTTACCTCCTGAACACTCTTCACATACTCTTCCTTCAAGATTACTCCTCCTCCATTTCTCTTTCTATCTACACCATGGTAGAAGAGTTTAAATCCACATCCAATGCTTCTAGCCTTGCTTCCCTTCCATCTGGTTTCTAGAACACACAGTATATCTCCCTTTCTTCTCTCCATCATATCAGCCACCGGCACCCTGTCAGTTAACAGCACCGGTGGTGGTTGTTAACCCGGGCCTCGAACAATCTAGTATGAAAGTGTCATTCATCATGATCCGCATGTTTGATTTGACAAAGGTTTTACGTCTAATGCCCTTCCTGACACAACCCTCCTCATTTACCCAGGCTTGGGACCGGCACTAGTAGTACACTGGCTTGTGCACCCCCTGTGGCTGTGTTAAATATCAAGTATCTAATTATCAGGTCAATATGGACGGCAGAAACAAACAGTGGACTCATTTATTAGCGCAGTAACTATAGACTTAAATTCAGACATCTTTACTAAGTTGTGTAAATTGAGGTTATTTTGGAGCTTATTCCATGTGACTGGAGCAGAATACATGAAAGATTTTTTCCCATCTCTGTCCTGACATTTGGGACAGCCAACATGGTGACAGTCCAAGATGGCGATGGGGCTTCCTCTGGCAGGAGGTTGACCATACATGGTCTGTCTGGTTGGGAAACACAGTTTTCCAAGTGTTGTTGTGCTGCTGTGGCTGTGTTTGATGACCTTGAAGCAGCCAGAGAGAGGAGTGTGCAGCAGATTGACTGGGGTTATAATTCAGCCTTTTCTTCTCACATGTAAATGTTGAATGGTGTTCACTTATATAGAGCTTTTTCTCATCTCTGGATGACCAAAGCACTCTACAGATCTTGCTATCCATCCATTCACACACTGATGGCGCTGGTGCTGCCGTACACAGGTGCTGGCCTGACCCCCCCAGGAGCAACTGGGAGTTCAGTGTCTTGCTCAAGGACACTTGCACATGCAGACTGCAAACAGAGCGGGAATTGAACCCCTGACCCTCCGACCAGTGGTCGGCCACACTACACCTGCGCCCAACGGTGCCCCCAAAATGGCCTCACATGAATTACATGTAATTCATGTGAGGCCATAAGGTTTTCGCCACATGTCACTCTCTCAACACCTGTATACAGGGTCTTGGTCTGGACCCTTTTAAAGTCTTTCTATACTCTGGTCTGGGTATGTGTTATATAGTTATATAGATGCTTTTATTTGTGAAGTACGGTGTAGTGGCATCCACTTCCTTTTCCGCCACTACACCACCCCTATAAATATCAGCGGGCATCGGAGTTTGGCCTCTTTGTCAATGCCTCTACCTAGTGACTGTATTGTGTTTTTCGTAGCTTAATAAAGCTAAGTTCAACTGTACATCTGGCCTCATCATTTGAGGGATATTTTCAGACACAGCATTTTGGCGACAACGATTAAAAAGTATGGAGGCGTGTATTCTACCGATTCAGCCCTTCCTGGAGCTCCCGGGAGAGCCACCATCCCCTGGCCGAGATGGTTTGCAGCCTTCGAGACCTACTTGTTGTGGGGCTCAATCTTTGTGAGACGGACAAGCTGAGGGCTCATGCGCTCCTGGTACACTATTTGGGAATTGAGGGCCAGCAGATCCTAAGCACACTCGGTGATTCGGACACACTCGATGACATGGTCAAGCTAATGGCGCACCATTTTCGCACCCCGGACAGCGTCATCATCCAGAGGATCAGGTTTCAGCAGTGCCACCAACGGGCAAGTGAGTCTATCCATCGGTTTGTCACCAACCTGAAACTACTGGCTAGTGAGTGTCGTTTTGGGCCGCTGGAGGAGGAAATGGATCGCGACCAGCTGGCGGAGCACACCAACAACATTACAATACAGACGAAACTGCTCACAGAACCGGGTGACTTGACACTAGCTAGAGCTATTGAGTTAGCTCTCGCGCTGGAGACAGCGGACAAGCTAGCTTCAGAGCTAAGTGAGCGCCAGTCACAGTGGCAACTGGAGTTTCCCACCACAGCACAAGTAGCAAACCCAGACAGCGATGGCAGTGTGGAGGACAACGCTGTGGAGACTAATGCTGCAGAACTTAGGTCTGCCCCAGGAAAACCCGTGTGTATGGGTTGTGGGTCCGTGAAACACCGTTCAAGGCCAGGGACTGCCCAGTGAGAGGGAAGCGCTGTGGCAAGTGTGGACACTTGAACCACTATGCCAGGGTGTGCCGTATGACCAAGCCAGAGAGCCCACAAGGGAAATCGACACCCCCCACCCCGACAATTGTCCACGCGGTGTCTCCGTTCTGCACAGTCAAGCTGGATGGTGTGGAGGTGCCGCTGCTGATCAACATGGGGGCAGAGGGTTTGCTGCTGAATTGGGCTATGGTGAGAAAATTCTTCCCCCACTATAGAATTGCAGGAGACCCAGCGCCACTCTATGGTTATGGAGGTGGATGGCTGTGCTTGGTTGCAACGCTGGTGGCGGCTGTGCGGTACAAGTCGGCGGAGATGGCTGATTTCAAGTTCATCGTGATTGCCCCCTGGTTTAGCAGTGGTTTAGCACTGTGGCAGCACAGTTTTACCCTCGGCCGGGGGATCGCGGGGATCATGAGATCGTGGGTTCGATCCCAGCCCCCGACCAACAGTGAGCTGTGTGGAGTTTGCATGTTCTCCCCGTGTTGCGCGGGTTTACTCCGGGATTTCTCCGGGATTTCTCCGGTTTCCTCCCGCACACCAAAAACATGTAGGTTTAGGGCGCTCACGCACGCAGCGACCAGCAGCTGGTGGCTTGTCACCAGACTGCAAACCAAATCTACCTACGGGTACAAATAAGTAACAAAACAAAAATTGCCCGAGGCGACAACATCATGGGCTGTAACCTATTTTATGGTCTGGGGTTCGCCATTAAAAACAACACTGGGGAGGAGTGGTCTGGTTGTGGAAAGTGGAACCGACTGGCTCCGAGGGTGGAGGACGATGAAGTGTGGGACGAAGACTTACTAGGCACCATGGCGGTCGAGCAGGACCAGCCTCACTCAGGGTCGATGCAAGAGGGTCTCAGTGCCGGCGCTCAAGACACCCTGGACGAGTGTACTGATTGTAACGGCGAGGCGCTTGCGTGGAAGAGCGACACCGACAAGCTAGCTCCAGTTTCCCCTTAAGTTCGGCCGCAGTGGGCCAAAGGATCTGGGGCTACGATGGTGACCGCTGCAGTGGCTTTAAAAGTGGTCGGGACAGACCGACAGGCACGGAGAAACCATGTGCCAAGCAGCAACACTGTAAGCCGAGCAAGACTCCACTGACAATCACGGATCTGGTTTGGGCTCGTGAAGAAGGATATCCATGGCAAAACGGGCCAAACAACAGCCTAAGGATCACCAAAAACGGTTGTGCATCGTGGCTAAACGGGGCGCAACCTACTTTCAACTGTCGGATGGTTTGTGGAGGCATGCCAATGAGCTGTGGCGCGCCCGGTTGGAGGCTTCGGATGGTAGGTCCGGACGAGAGGCGTGGGCGACAGCGGAGAAGAAGAGGTGCATCATTGTCTATGCGATCAGCTGCTGCCCCAGAGGCATGCCGCCTCCAAGGGGGGACTTACTGAGAGACTACCCTGAGCCGCCACAGGCCAGTTCCACCCCTACCTTGCCAAGTGGAAGTAGTGAGGGTTTGTAAAAAAAAAAAAAAGAAGAAGAAAAGAGCCACATTGTTGAGATTTTTTTTTTTTTTTTTTCCACGTGTTCTGAAGGAAAAAAGAAAAAAGCATAGTGGGTACATTTGGGAGCAATTTTAATGTAATTGTTATAGGTTTAGTAAACAAACCCTGGATGTATATAGTGTATATATTTAGTTCTGTGTGGTTTTGATGATTGTTATATTGTGTTCTGTGTTGTTAGTTTCATGAATCTTAGTTTAGGAAACACGGCAAAATTTTAATTGGATGGACTTCTAGGGACTCTCAGGTGGAATAATAGCCCACCTTGCTGTGTGGGGTGGGATGGTAATCCACCCGTCCCCCCTAGCCTAGGCTTGTTGTGTGAACGTGATAGGCCTTTTAGCGATTTCAGTTTTATTTTTTTTACTGCGTAATTCGGGTCCTAAATTGAGGAGGCTTTTAATGGTGTGTGTGTTTTGGGCTTTTCTATGGGGGGGGGGGGGTGTTATATAGTTATATAAATGCTTTTGTTTGTGAAGTGTGGTGTACCCGTGCCCACTTCCTTTTCTGCCACTACACCACCCCTATAAATATCAATGAGCACCAGAGTTCGGCTTCTTTGCCGACGCCCCTGCCTAGCGGCTGTATTGTGGTTGTCATAGCTTAAAGCGTACCTGTGGTGGTCGTGAAAAAAAAAGATATTATATTGAGCCCCTGTCTCACGTTCTAGTTCAAGTTTAAGTTCAAGTTCAAAGCAATGTGATATAAATCCATTGCTGATGTGCTGGTTCAGCTATGTCAGCAAAACATGCAAGCAGCCATACTAGCGGCTACATGGCCTGCCAGGACGCTTCCTGTGACGTAGTGTCGTGGATACTGTCTGGATCAATATTGGCTGAGCCTGGAGTGCCCGGATGAACAGTGGCTTTTGGGATATTCAAATTCAAACGTTTATTTCAAACTCAGGGTTCATATTAAATGCAGAACTAAAACGAGTAGAAAATAAATAAATAAATGCTTAAATTCAGCGGGTCGTCTCGTCTGATCTGAGCTCGTAACGGCCGCCAGACGGCCGATGATTCTAAAACTATATACAGAGCAGCAGACACTCGGCGCTCTTGTAACAACAAAAACATACAATGCAATATGGATATCGCAACATGGCGGAATGTAAAGCCTTTGGATGTCTCAATAATAAGCGAAAAAACAAAGATAAACACTTCTTTTGTGTACCCAAACCCAGCTCACCTTGTCAGAAGATCGTAGCGGAAAAGTGATTGCGCAATCTCGGAACAGGGCACGGACGTTTCCTTTCAGACGAAATTGCGTTGTGTGTGAGGACCACTTCGTCACTTCCACCCTCAGAAGACCTTACTGGCTCAAACCTGTAGCCATGTTGGACGAATTCTTCCTCAGAGTCCGACAATTCAGCCATGATAGAATAAAAACACTCACAACACCACCCTAGTCTCTCATACAGACGGGAGTATTGACTTTTCATTAGCAACGTAATGACGTCACATCCACATGTGTCATGGCTGCGCGCAGAGTTTTCATTGGCTGGCCATGCCTGCGGTCGTATTTGCATATTTCTCTGGTGGTATATGGCTGGCAATAATTATTTAACGAAATAACGAATACTTTGCCTAATGTTTTCAAGTTGAATGCGTTTAGACGACCACCACAGGTACGCTTTAAATAATAAAGCCTTTAAATTATGAATCTTTATTCTTAACAGGATGGGTCACTGTAGGCCGTGACCACGCCAAAGAAAAAGAGAAAAACCGAACAAACAACAAAAGCGAACAAACTTTTGCCCCGTGTGTCTCATTCTCACTCTCTCTCACACCGCACTCCTCCTCCAGCTCGTCTGCTCTCTCTCTCCACCAGCTCAACCACACAACCTCTGCAGACAGAGAATCCGAATGTCACACTGCCCTCTGCCCTCCCTTACTGAATCCATTGCCTCGAGGGATCACAACAAAAAGTCATTAAGGTGCTTGTAAAGACGAGGCCAGATGCAGAGTTGAACTTAGTCATAGCTAAGTTCAACTGTGCATCTGGCCTCGTCTTTTGAGGGATATTTTCAGACACAACAGTATGTTTATGGAATAAATAGCCAAGATTGATGAAGAACAGGATGGGGCAGAGGACAGAGCCCTGGAGAACACCAGAGTAGAGGGGAGATGTTTGGGGTGTAAAAGATCTCAACTGAATGAAGCGATCCAGCTGGAGAGGAAGGATTTGAACCAGTCCAGCTTTGTACCAGATAGACCAGCTAATGTTGGTCTGCTGACCTGGACAGTGTGGGAGGAGAAGTCAGTGGTCAGCAGTCTGGAATCAGCTGCCTTCAGGAGCTTGGTGGTGTTTTTTAGAGGGACGTTTCAGTGGTGTGGCAGAAGCCAGACTGGAACATTCCTGACTGTGAACATGTCCTGTCATGGCGTTTCCAGGATTTTACAGAAGGTTAAGTGTGAGATCAGATGAAGGTGACTGAAGTTTCAGGGGTCTGAGACAGGTTTCCTGAGTATGGCACTGCCCCCCAACCTGGAAAAAAAGACAACTGTTCTCTAATATCATCGTAAACCTTTATTTTAATCATGTTACACAAGTGAATAATATGAATCTGGAGCACTCATTCTACGCAGAAATAAAAAAAAAAAAAATTATAGCTTTTTTCCTATAAATTTGCAACGTTTGTCTTAAATTTGGATGTTTTTCTCGACAATTTGCAACTTTTTTTCTCAGAGATTTCTAACTTTTTTCCTGCAAATTTGCATTTTTTTTTCCTCAAAAATTAGCAAGTTTTCTTGTAAATTAGCAATTTTTTTCTTGTAGGTCTGCATTTTTTTCTTAAAAATTTGTAAAAAAAAAAAAAAAAAAAAAATTCCTGTAAATATGATTAATTTTTATTTATTTATTTATTTTGATTTTGTAGACTTTATTGATCCCCAGAGGGGAAATTGAGGGCATCCACCTGGATGGATGAAGCAGCCACGGTACGGCGCTATCCCTTCACCATTCACACACACATTCACACCTAGGGCCACTTTAGAGTCTCCAGTTAACCTAACCTGCATGGTTTTGGCCTGTGGGAGGAAACTATTTGAACATCAAGAGAAAAAAAAAGTAAAACAAGGAATCAAAACCAAAAAAATTAAAAAATGTCCTTGTTCAGGAGTGGGAACGCTTATATAGTGCCGCCCCTTCTCCATCGCCAGTAAATTATATCATTCTAGTCGTTATCATCCCATAATTACATTCATTATACAATACCACAATATATAATGCATCTTATAATTAAATTATACAATAGAAGTAATTCAAGATAGTTTAAGTTTTGAAACTTTTTTCTTGTAAATTTGCAAAACTTGTGGATGCTGGTTAATTTTTTATTCAATGTAATTAAATTGTTATTTGTAACTTTTTGAAATTTTAACTTGACGTCTTTTCTCATGTCGTTGCGCCTTTATTCTTGCTAATTTGTACCAAATTTACATTTCTGGTTTGTGCCTGGTGCAAAGTTGGTTTCAGTTTCAGACTGACGTGCTTCCTGCTCCCACACATAAACGGTCCGAAAACTCCTCTGTGTTTCCAGGAGGAAAGGCTGGAACAGGTTCAGAACCACCGCACACCTGTGATCAGTGGTCACATGACAGGGCTGGACCAATGAGACGGCAGACAGTCATCAACATCAGTGCTCTGAGTCTTTATTAAACATGTCAAATAACAATAAAAGCATGAACACGAATGTAAAGAGAATAAAGGCCGTAGTGTTTTCTTTAAAACAACCAGAGTTTCTACGATTGATTTTCATGCAAATCTGCAAAAATCTGACATTTGTGTGAAATAAAAGTTGTAAATTTGCACTAATAGAAGTCACAGATTTACCAAGTAAATTCTCCAGAAAAAAAAAAAAAATTATGATGGAAAAAAAAACAACAAATTTACAAGATTTTTGAAATAAGAAAAAAGTCACAAATTCATGTTAAAAAATAGATGAAAAAGTCTGACATGAAATAGTAAATTTACAGTAAAAAAGTTTGTAATTAACAACCAGCAGCTGGACGGGACAGTTAGAACCTTTACAAGGTTTCAGGTTTAGTGAAGAACAGTTCTGAGTTTCTAGTGCCTGACAATGAAGTGGTGGTGAGACAGTTCGGATCCATAAAGAAAGAGTCACAGAACAGTTTGGTTCTTAAATGTGTGACATTAAACTGTGGAGTCTGGACGGGTCAGAACCATTGGCAGGACCGGACCGCTGCAGCTCACTCACACATTTACACAGGGAAAAAAAATCAGTCTATGAGGGGGGGGGGGGGTGGAATGATGAAAAAAAGTGTCAAAATGGTAACTTTTTTGAACAAATTTTGTTTTTTTCTGTTTGTCCAGATTTTGCACATTTTTCATCAATTTCTATTTTTGTACAAATTTTGCACATTTTTCAGCAAATTTTGCAATTTTGTCCAATTTGACTAAATTATTGGCAATTTTTTGTGAAAGTTTTGCAAGTTTTTCATCCAAATTTCACACATTTTTGATTTAATTTTGCACTTGCACGCGGCACACTATCCCGTGCTTCCTGTGGTAACGTATCATCACTTCCTGCATTGCTGTTCGGTGTGGTTTACTCTGTGGTTTGGTCTCCTCACTCTCCTGAGGATTTTTGTCTTTAACTGTCCTGGTTAAGTAGTTACTTAAAGAACAGATATCAGTATGTATGTGTTGGTAACAAAAACTCACAGTTGCTGAAGGTTACTTTTGGAGTCCCACAGGGTTCAGTTTTGGGGCCATTGTTATTCAATATGTATATAAATGATATATGTAAAGTTTCAGAAAAAAATGGACTTAATATTGTTTGCCGATGACACTAATCTATTATGCAGTGGAAGCAATTTGGAACAACTTTTTGATACACTCAGAAAGGAATTAGTAAAGCTTAAACTGTGGTTTGATTCAAACAAATTAACGCTCAATTTAAGTAAGACAAAATTTATAGTCTTTAACAACCATCACAACAACTCAGTATCTAAACTCAGTGTAAATGGTGTAGAGATTGAAAGGGTATCTGTGTAACAGCAGCAGCTGTGTTTGTTTGATCCATGTGAGAAACATGGCAATTCTTGTGACTGTTGCAATTTCCCCGCTATATACTGTATGTCAACAGTGACATCCTTTCTAGTATTTGACCTTTGGTTGTACAGCAATGCCTCCCAAAGATTTGTTTTGGCAGGTATATATATTCACAGCCTGGCTCTGTGTGCCAGGCAAAAGTTGTTTACTTTGTGTCTGGGGGAACCCCCAACCCGGAAATGACCTTTGACCTCTGGGGAATCCCTTGGGAACTCCCTACCTTTTATTTATTTATTCCCTCCATATTTTCTTCTAAAACCTAGGTTTGGAAATTTATCCTTTGAGATTTAAGAATTATTGAAATAATTTGCCATCAAAAATGCATGAAGTGTAAGTATTATTCACAACAGGAAGTAGACGATTTGAGACTTCCTGTCCAGCAGCATATGGCAACGGACACATTAAGCATGGCTGGCTAAGAACAAAATCCAAGCCATCCAGCGGTTTACCTCAGCCCAGGTAGGGTGAAACTGTCATAATGATGAAATAATCCCTCATAGCCAATTATCTACCCGATATTTTGTGAATTGTTTGAGAGATGATGATATTTTTGAAGTTTGTTGAAGTGTGACTAGACCATGTGACTGTCAGGGGTAATCCATTGCCTATGTAACTTTTCACCTAGTCTCCATGCATGTGCAAAAAACTGTAATAGTTGTGAAAAAGTAATTTTTGAAGCTTCATTTTGTGAATAGGGATGTATTTTTGACTTGAAGTAAATGCAGTATTATTCTGGTCGATCACTGCTGCAATTCCCGGCCTGCATGGCCTTTGGTAGTTTAGAAGTGCAAATCTGGCAATCCTTATTTACTGGATGCCTAGTTCTAGTCAATTTTATTGTTATGTTTTTGAATTGACATCTTGACTTTAAATTAGCTGAAATACCAATTTACAAGGTATTTATTCCGGGCTATTAATTGCAGACAAATGTGAGAGCCTGCAAGGAATTTCTGCCCTCGGAAGGCTGCAATCCGGCAAAGTGGTCAGTGAAATGTTTAACTCTGTTGAAGTTTAATGATGGTTGTTTGAATATGCACATGTCCAAAGAATAGAAACTTTTTGTGTGTTTCTAATATGAAAATCTGATGTGCACAAACCATACAATTTTAAATGTGGATTTGATAATCTGTTGTATTTGTTTACAGTAAATGCTGCATAATTTTTGCTGGTAGCTTTCTTGCAACAACTCAGTAAACCTAAAATATCTACCAATTGAGATCATAAATGTTTACATTTGTGTGTATGCAGTATGATTTAATTTCTGTAATACTAGAATTTTGTGTCCACAGCTAAAATAATGTTTCTTGTGTTTGATATGTTTCAGTCTTTACGGTGTTTGATGCAATAAAGTCAAAAGCAAGGACATTAAAGATGTGTCAAGCATCAGTTATTGCACACCAAAATGCAGCTCATAATCCGGGGCCGGAATAGTAAAGACACTACCTCATACTCGCCTGTACCAAGTCATCGTGGACGAGCGTGGGTGTGCAAGCAAAGAACGCTGCAGATTCAAGAGGTTGGGTCGTGCCGTGTCATCGAGATCGTGATGGTGACATCCTGTCGGTACCACTCACCAGTGTGCTTAGTGCTAGTATATGACAATTAAGTAAGAGACATTCACTTTTCTGCTACAGCCTGTAAGTGAAGGACATGTATCCAGTGATTGAACCTTGAGGACACATTTTAAGTCAAGTCAAGTTTGTGTTTCTCAAGTGCAAAGTCAAGTTTATTAGTCACTGAATACTGTGTTTATTTTGTGCTGATGTTGAGAGAAGTGTTTGCATTATTCTGTTTTCATTGTACATGTACTGCTTGTGCACATCCTGTCGCTAGCGTATTTCAATCAGTATTTTTGAAAATCAATTTAAATCAGGCTAGTAAGATCAAGGGCTGAGGTAAGGGCTGGTTGAGCTTCAATTCAATGATATAAGTATATTTCAAGATTCCTCAAATTTAATTCAATTTTGAATTAATCAAATCAAGTACAAGTTCAAAGTATTTAGGGAATCATATACCCCAAAGATAAGAATTCCCTAATTCAAGTATAGTTTCCATTCAGTTATTTTGAGTGGAAATTTCGAGGTAAACATAAAAAACACATTGTGTTTCAGGTTTGCATAATATTTTTTATCTCCAGGTTTTCACTCAAGAAATCTGGTTGGTGAAAATCCCAATTACTAAGCCTGGCTAGCATTGCCTGTCAGACCATCCAGATTTACTAAACATTTTTTTTTACGGTCATTAGATTGCCAAACGACTGTCGGGTGGCATATGCTGTCACAAAGAGTTCACCAACTCACTGAAACAGTTGACAGTGTATGTAATACTGCCGGCAATCGAAACTCACTTTATTCAAAGAGGTAATATAAATTACCATTTCATTTTTGTCCCATTTCATCACTATTTTCCATAAACACTGTACTGCAACAAAATGGCTGCAGCTACCAAAAATGCAACTGAGCAAGAATTGCGAGGGCAGATCACAGCTGCCAAAGAGCAATTACAAGCCATAAATGCTGACTTGGCAGTTGAAACCTTGTCTGAGGAAGAGCGAGCTCAACTCAACACTGATGCAGAAACAGTACATGGTGCAATAGAAACTCTTGAAATGGAGTTGGCTACAATCAGTGAACAAGAAAAGAATAATGGTGACAAGAAGCAACCAGAAGGAGAGAATGCGGTGGCTGGAATCCAAGAAAAAGAAGATGCAAGTGATCCAGAAGATGGCGCCACTGGCAAGACTAACCAGAACACTGCACAAACAAAACTCAGGCATGTCCCACTTCATGAGCTGAAGCAAAGACGAGAGACATGCATGAAGAGACTGAAAGAAGTCAGGCGGTTAGTGAAAGCAGAGGGAGAGGATAAGTCTGTCTCACCAGAGATTTCTGCTGAATACGACAGCCTCAATGACAAAGTTGCGACTTTAGATGCTGTCATCAGTAAAAAGGAAGAACAAGAAGCACAGGTAGACAGAGCAAACAAAAAGTTTATGCGAACATACAGTAAAGTAAAGAAGGCTGTGTTTGCTCTTTTTTATGCATACAAAGATGAGGTCTTGGACACAACTGAAGATGACTTGGAAGACCTGATTCGCCTGGGCAAAGAAATGACAGCTACATATGAAGCCTGTCGAGATTTGTGCCCGCCAGACAAAGAGATGCGGCGCAAAGTCGACAGCGCTAAGCAAATGTGCTCAGACATGGCGAAAGCCCTGAAACAAATTGGAGAGAATCCAATGATGGCAGACAAGGAGAGAAAAAGCCTTCTCAAGACTACTTGGGGAATGAATTATTCCAGGTCTCTCTTTGGAAGCAAGTTAGACTATGAGTCTGATATTTCTGCCAAGTCTAAAGTCTCCATTCAGTCAAAGGTATCTGTAAGTGCACAGATTTCAGAATCTTCAACAGGCTCTTCAACAGGATCAAGTAATGCCTCAGAAAAGGCCAGGAAGCTGGCTGAATTGAGCGCTAAGCGAAAGTGTGCAGAACTTCACGCAAAGATAAGGAAATACAAGGTGGCCTTGGAAAGTTGTCATGAACAATTAGAAATAGCAGAAGAAGAGGAAAGAGTCCAAAGGTCAGATGACATCTCTTGTTGCAGTGACAAGCCTAGTAAAGGTTATCTGAATCCAGAGGCACCTGCTTTTTCTCCTGAGGCCAGATCACCAAAAGCTGAAGATTGCGCGAGCCAAGTAGAGTCACAGTTGGCCTTCATTGCCCAAACATTCTCAGATAGCGTCAGCAGATCAAGGCTGCCTGTCCCCACACCTCCTGTGTTTGATGGTGACCCACTCAAGTTCATCAACTTTCGCAAAAGTTTTGTGACACTTGTTGAGAACAAGGGAATTCCACCATCAGACAAGCTGTATTATCTGCAGCAGTACCTTGCAGGAGAAGCCAGAGCGGCAGTAGAAGGTTGTTTTTTTGGAAGTGATGAAGCTGCCTACAACCGTGCATGGACCACGTTGGAAGAGCGGTTCGGACACCCCTTCACCATTCAACTCTCCTTGAGAAACAAGTTGAGAGACTGGCCCAAAGTAACAGGCAAAGATAAGAAAGGTCTTCAGGATTTCAGCGATTTCCTGAGCACCCTCAAAGAAGCTATCCCCTACGTGAAAGGTCTTGAAGTTTTGAACGATTGTGTCCAAATCCAGGAAACAGCAGCCAAGTTACCCGAGTATTGTAACACTAGGTGGACACGGCGTGTTACAGAAGACATAGATGTTGGAAAGGGCTACCCTTCGTTTCAAGAATTTGTCGACTTCGTAGCCAGAGAAGCCAGAGTGGCTAACAACCCTATATGCGTGGTCGCTCAAAACCAAGACAAATTGCCAACCACGAATAGAGGAAACGAGTCTAGGGCAAAGACAAAACAAGCACCTGGCATTACTCATGCCACCAACACCAACACCAGTGCTGAAAAAGAAACCCCTAAAAGTGGAGCCAAAAATTCTCCAGTTTGCACCTACTGCGACAAAGATCACCTCATCTACAAGTGCAATGCTTTCAAAGAGTTGCCTTATGATGACAAAATACAAAGCATTCAAAGCAAGGCCCTTTGCTTCAAATGTCTCAGACGTGGCCACACATCAAAGAAGTGTCTAGTTAAAGTGTCCTGCAACACGTGCAAAGGAAAACACCAAACTCTGCTGCACTTAGACAAGAAGAAAGCAGATACAAGGCTTACAGAGTCAGAAGCCGACAAAGATGAAAACACATTTGAATCTATTTCAAACAAAACCAACCAAGATTACATGAAGAGTTATACTTCAATGATCGTACCTGTTTGGGTCAAGACAGGTCAAGCTGGCTTGCAAGAAGTATTGGTTTATGCACTGATTGATTCCCAAAGCGACAGCTCTTATATCACAGAGGATCTGGCAGCCAAGCTGTGCATGCCACATGAAATAGCAAGAATGAAGATAACAACTATGACATCTTCATCGGTGGTCTATTGTAAGAAGTTCTCAGACATCAAACTGAGAGGATACGACTCGACTGTCGAAGTCCGAGTCAAGTCGTGCTACACAAGAGACCACATCCCTCACAACAGGGAGCACATTCCTTCAAAGGTAGCGGCAAGTATGATGCCTCATTTGGCTCGAATAGCCCCCTTCATTCCTCCTATTCAAGACTGTGAAGTGGGACTGCTCATTGGATACTCCTGCCCACAAGCACTCAGACCGGTGGAGATAGTCTCCGGAAATCCCGAAGAAGCCTTTGCTGTGAAAACAGACTTGGGATGGAGCATCATTGGAGACCCTTGTTATGAACAAGGCAACAATGGCGTATGCCATAGGATTGTCGCCAAAGAATTGATAGTGCCACCACCCTGTGAGATCCTGAAGGTTCTCGACCAAGATTTCAGCGACACCAAAGATGAAGTGAAGGAGCTAATCTGCCAGGCCACTGAAATATGCAAAAAGGGCAAAGTTAGACTCCATAAGTTCCTGTCGAACAGCATAGACGTCCTGGAATCTATACCACCTTCAGAAAGAGCCACTACCATCTCCGAAACAAACTTGGAACTGGAACCTCTCCCGGTTGAGCGCACACTTGGAACAAGATGGGATGTTCAAAATGACTGCTTCAGGTTCAAGATAACACTACAGGATAAACCCAACACAAGAAGAGGCATCCTCTCTACAGTCATGTCAGTCTATGACCCAAATGGATTTGTTAGCCCTGTGGTGTTGCAAGGGAAAAAGATCCTGCAAGAACTGTGCAAGCAAAAGAAATCCTGGGACGAACCCGTCGAGCCTGTCATAATTGAACGGTGGGAGAACTGGAAAGACCAGTGCAAAAGGTTGTGCTCTTGCTGCCGGTTAAAGATTAGGTGACATTGTGAAAATCTTTATGTTGGCATGACTTTATAGTCTTCCATCATAAAGATTTTGGTGGGAGTGTAACGGCAGCAGCTGTGTTTGTTTGATCCATGTGAGAAACATGGCAATTCTTGTGACTGTTGCAATTTCCCCGCTATATATGTCAACAGTGACATCCTTTCTAGTATTTGACCTTTGGTTGTACAGCAATGCCTCCCAAAGATTTGTTTTGGCAGGTATATATATTCACAGCCTGGCTCTGTGTGCCAGGCAAAAGTAGTTTACTTTGTGTCTGGGGGAACCCCCAACATGGAAATGACCTTTGACCTCTGGGGAATCCCTTGGGAACTCCCTACCTTTTATTTATTTATTCCCTCCATATTTTCTTCTAAAACCTAGGTTTGGAAATTTATCCTTTGAGATTTAAGAATTATTGAAATAATTTGCCATCAAAAATGCATGAAGTGTAAGTATTATTCACAACAGGAAGTAGACGATTTTGAGACTTCCTGCCCAGCAGAATAGGACAATGGACAGATTCAGCATGGCTGGCTAAGAACAAAATCCAAGCCATCCAGCGGTTTACCTCAGCCCAGGTCGGGTGAAACTGTCATAATGATGAAATAATCCCTCATAGCCAATTATCTACCCGATATTTTGTGGGTTGTTTGAGAGATGATGATATTTTTGAAGTTTGTTGAAGTGTGACTAGACCATGTGACTGTCAGGGGTAATCCATGCCTATGTAACTTTTCACCTAGTCTCCATGCATGTGCAAAAAACTGTAATAGTTGTGAAAAAGTAATTTTTGAAGCTTCATTTTGTGAATAGGGATGTATTTTTGACTTGAAGTAAATGCAGTATTATTCTGGTCGATCACTGCTGCAATTCCCGGCCTGCATGGCCTTTGGTAGTTTAGAAGTGCAAATCTGGCAATCCATTATTTACTGGATGCCTAGTTCTAGTCAATTTTATTGTTATGTTTTTGAATTGACATCTTGACTTTAAATTAGCTGAAATACCAATTTACAAGGTATTTATTCTGGGCTACTAATTGCAGACAAATGTGAGAGCCTGCAAGGAATTTCTGCCCTCGGAAGGCTGCGACCCGGCAAAGTGGTTAGTGAAATGTTTAACTCTGTTGAAGTTTAATGATGGTTGTTTGAATATGCACATGTTCAAAGAATAGAAACTTTTTGTGTGTTTCTAATATGAAAATCTGATGTGCACAAACCATACAATTTTAAATGTGGATTTGATAATCTGTTGTATTTGTTTACAGTAAATGCTGCATAATTTTTGCTGGTAGCTTTCTTGCAACAACTCAGTAAACCTAAAATATCTACCAATTGAGATCATAAATGTTTACATTTGTGTGTATGTGTAACGGATGCCAACTAGTACTGTTCGGCGTAGAACGTTAGTAAACCTCCCTCCCAAAGCCTCATACAGTATCGGTAGCGCTGAGCTATCGGTCGGACCTTTAGCTCAGCACGATCGTGCTGTGTGTGTCTCTGACCAGTTAACTGTGAGGTCGCGGGTTCGTGTCCTGTGTAGGGCGAACTGTGCTGATGACCTCAGTTACAAAGTGGTGCTGTGAGCCCCAGATGGTAGCGCTGAGCTACCGGTCGGACCTTTAGCTCAGCGCGATCGTGCTGTGTCTCCCATGCTCGAACTGTGTAGTTGACTGAGAGGTCGCGGGTTCGTGTCCCGTGTGGGGCGAACTGCGCAGGATGATCTCTGTCACATATGCAGTATGATTTAATTTCTGTAATACTAGAATTTTGTGTCCACAGCTAAAATAATGTTTCTTGTGTTTGATATGTTTCAGTCTTTACGGTGTTTGATGCAATAAAGTCAAAAGCAAGGACATTAAAGATGTGTCAAACATCAGTTATTGCACACCAAAATGCAGCTCATAATCCGGGGCCGGAACAATCTGAAACTAAATTTCTTGGAGTAATAATTGATAATAAACTGTGTTGGAAGTCACATATTAATTATATTAAAGGTAAAATACCCAAATCAATTGCAATACTACACAGAGTGAAATATTTGCTGAATCAACCCACATTATATACCTTGTATCATTCATTAATACTCCCATACATGACATATTGTACTGAAGTATGGGGAAATACATATAAAACAAACATATATCCAGTCTTTATGCTTCAGAAGAGAGCTATTAGAATAATAAACAAAGCTGCTTACAGGGAACCAAACCCACTTTTTCTTAAATTAAAAGCTCTCAAGTTGAAAGATCTGGTTGACTTTAAAACTGCAATAATAATGTTTAAAGTGAAGAATCTATCACTGCCTGCAAATATCCAAAAGTTGTTCCAAATAAGGGAGAAACAAAATCATTTCAGAGGAACATGTATATTTCAAAAACCTTCAGTGAGAACTACCACCAAGCAACACTGTGTTTCAGTGCAAGGAGTCAGATTATGGAACGATTTTGGACCTGAATTAAAATCATGTACAACGCTTGGACAATTTAAACAAAAACTAAAGGAAGAAATACTCCAAACATATTTACAAGATGACATGTAAAATCACATAAGGATTGTCATATCCAGCCTGTGTTGTGTTGTAGCTTAGTTTTTGTCACGTTTTGTCTTAGCTTTGTTCTGAATTGTAATCGCTCTTGTTTTGTTCTTCTTTTGAATTCTTGGATGGAATATGGGTGGGCAATATAAGCTGCGGCTTCAGCCATCACCCATTTCAGATAACTTATGTTGAACTGGATAATCAGAGGAGTTATTGTTAAATTGACCTTGTTGGATTTTCTTCCCCCTTTGTTACATTATTCAGTTTCGTTTAGATTTTTTTTTTTTAGTATACTTTATTGATCGATTGATTGAAACTGAGGATTTTAACCTGTACTTTTAATCTATCCGAAATAAAGATTCATTCATTCAACTGTATTTTAATCACTTTTCTCCATCTATTATCAGCTTTCTTTTCTGTTTATCAAGCCTCTTGCACCTAAGTGTGCACTCAGTGTCATCTAATCACCCTCTTTAGCCTTCTGTTCACCTTTCATTGGTGTTTTTGTTAGCTTCGGGTTAGCCACTAGCTATGGCTACTAGCTCTCCTTCCCCTTCTCCTCTGGTGTGCTCTCTCTGTCACGTTTAGCTACACCTCTGCCTCTTTCAGTGATAATGGTAATGCACTGCCTCCTGCTGGAAGACACTACAACGCACAGTGAAAGCAGCCAGCAAGATCATCAGTGACCCCCCCCCCCCCCGCAGACATCTACATCACCTGCAGAGCCATCAACATTGCAGGCGACACCTCCCACCCCTCACACTCCCTCTTCAGCCTCCTGCCCTTGGGGAAAAGGTAGTAGAGCCTCCAAGCCCGTTCCACAAGACTGTTAAAACAGCTTTGTTCACCAGGCCATCAGGACCCTGTCTTCCCCCCCAACTGGAACGTAACGCACTCATCCACACAATAACTACCTGAGCTGTTGGCACAGAAAGACTGGCACACCAACAGTAATACATCTGCTGCTGTATGACTGCACTGAACTGCAACCATTTGCACAAATGCCATACCTGCTGCTGTCTCACTGCAATACTGATCATGTACAGTTACAGGCCCGTTAACTCACCGTTACAGGCCCGGTACCATGGCTCTGAGAGAGATCCGTCGCTACCAGAAATCCACAGAGCTGCTCATCCGTAAGCTGCCCTTCCAGCGCCTGGTGAGGGAGATCGCTCAGGACTTCAAGACCGACCTGCGCTTCCAGAGCTCCGCCGTCATGGCTCCGCAGGAGGCCAGCGAGGCCTACCTGGTGGGTCTCTTCGAGGACACCAGCCTGTGCGCCATCCAAGCCAAGAGGGTCACCATCATGCCCAAAGACATCCAGCTGGCCCGCTGCATCCGTGGAGAGAGAGCTTAGACTTTCTGCTGCACATCCACCAACCACAATGCTCCGCACTGTGTCTATATATATATATATACTGTATATATTAATATGTACATATGTATACTAGCTGCTCTTGTTTTTTCTTGCCTTCTGATTGTTGCTCTGAGTGTTGCTATCCCTGTGCTGTTGCAATCCTGGAATTTCCCCATTGTGGGACTAATAAAGGCTTATCTTATCTTATGTGCAGTCCTCTCTGTCACTGTCTCCACCTACACTCCTACACTGAACTGCAGCTACAGGTATTACACTTCTACTTTTCTCTATATAGGATCACTGGGTCTCATCATTCATCGCTTATATTATTTGCACAATGGGAGGTCTGGGTCTATCTTTTGTCACTATTTGCACTACAGGTAGCATTAGACTGTTGTTGTTTTTCCAGCCTGATTCCTTTTCTTTTTGTATTCTGCACACCACTGAAGAGAGAGAGATGCCATTTCAGTTCTCCTGTATGTCCTGTACGTATAGTAGTATTGACAAATAAAATCTGTGAATCTTTGAATGTTGAATCTTAAATGTAATAAATGTTGTCTTTTTGAGGCGCTCGAGGTGAAGTTGTCTGGTTTGGAATCCTGGCTCTGCTGCATTGAAACATCGTCAGTGCCAGTTAATATTGACGGACTCCTCTTTGCTGCAGCAGAGCACCATAGCATAGGGTCTGCTAGTCGTTCCCCAGCTTCCACCTCTCCTGAGCAACCAGGAGAGAACGGGTGGGTGACAGTGAGAAGGAAGCCTAGTCACAAGCCCCCGGTTCACCACCAACCTGTTCACATTTCTAATCGTTTTTCCCCGCTCAGCGACACACCTGCCGAGGAAAAAACTCTGATCATTGGCGACTCTGTAGTCAGAAACGTGAACCTAGAGACTCCAGCAGCCATAGTCACATGTATTCCTGGGGCCAGAGCAGGCGACATCGAGTCAAATTTGAAAATGCTGGCTAAAAGTAACTGTAAATACTCCACAATTGTTATTCACGCCGGCATTAATGACATCCGTCTCTGGCAGTCGGAAGTCACGAAACTTAATATAGAATCGGTGTGTGACTTTGCAAAAACGATGTCTGCCACTGTAGTATTCTCTGGGCCCCTCCCCAAGCTGACCAGTGATGACATGTTTAGCCGCTCGTCATCCTTGAACCGCTGGCTGTCTGTGTGGTGTCCTAAAAATGACGTGGGCTACATTGACAATTGGAGCTCTTTTTGGGGAAAACCTGGTCTTATGAGACGAGACAGCATTCATCCCACTTTGGATGGTGCTTCTCATTTATCTAACAATCTGGCATCATTTTTATTCAAATTTCCAAAACCCTGACTACTCAGAGTTGGGACCAGGAAGCAGAGTCGCAGTCTTACACGCCTCTCTGCAGCTCCTCTTCATCCGCCACCCCTCAACTTAGCCCCTGTCTTCCCCATCAGAGAATCATTGTCTGCTCCCTCCAAAGGAAATAAAAATATAATGTATTGTGGGGGCATGGTGTTGGACTTCTCCACCCAGGGAACAATGGACTGAAAGAAGAGGTGTCACCGGAGGTTATCAGATGGGACAGTAAGGACTATGCGCCCCCAGGGAGAGGAGTAAATGCCGGAGCCACTGGGAGAAGAAGCGTGTTGAATGCACAGAGACCCAGGAATCTCTTTTGCTGTAAAATATGTTGGAGAAAGAATAAAGTTACTGTGTCATCTAGCTCGTTGCCTCACCTGCCTTCTTTCTGCACAGTATAAGCATCCCAAAGTGATTAAACAAAAAGTTGGTAAAACTCAAATTAAACATGAAGCCTCTAAATTGAATGATTTGGCCTCTCTTCCTCCTCATAATTTAAAAATTAAATGCGGTTTTTTAAATATTAGGTCTCAAACTCCCAAGTCTCTGCTAGTCCATGATCTATTAATTGATCATGTTTCAGTTTTGGGTGCGGCGGCATGAAATAAAGCGGCGTTGTTGGTGGTTTTAAGTAGAGTTTTATTATCATACCGCCGTCACGGGATCCCCTCTCCAGCCCAAGTGTGTGCAGGCTGGATGGGGATCCTCTGGCTCTCAGAGAAGGAGAGGAGAGGCAGACACGTGTGCGTCCTACAGCAGAGGTTGAGAGAAAGAGAGAGGAGGTGTTACAGAACCTGTGCAGTATTTATACCCAACTCAAACAATACATCAAAGCAGGTCTGATCAAAGGGACTGCAGAACAGGCATGAGATATTTGCATTTGTGAGACACAGACAGGATGCATGAACACAACGCATGGGTGGCACATTAACCTCACAGCAGTGAAATGCATAAATGGCTGATTAGATCACAGCATGCAGCGGAAAAAAACCAGAAGTAGCGAGCTGTCTGTCTCTGTGTGTTGTGGGGGTTGACACCAAACCGCCACATTGGGTTCAGTTCTGGGACCATTATTATTCAATATGTATATAAATGATATATGTAAAGTTTCAGAAAAAATGGACTTAATATTGTTTGCCGATGACACTAATCTGCTATGCAGTGGAAACAACTTGGAACAACTTCTGGATACACTCGGAAAGGAATTAGGAAAGCTGAAACTGTGGTTTGATTCAAACAAATTAACGCTCAATTTAAGTAAGACAAAATTTATAGTCTTTAACAACCATCACAACAACCTAGTACCCAAACTCAGTGTAAATGGTGTAGAGATTGAAAGGGTATCTGAAACTAAATTTCTTGGAGTAATAATTGATAACAAACTGTGCTGGAAGTCACATATTAATTATATTAAAGGTAAAGTATTCAAATCAATTGCAATATTACACAGAGTGAAATATTTGCTGAATCAACCCACACTATACACCTTGTATCATTCATTAATACTCCCATACATGACATATTGCAATGAAGTATGGGGAAATACATATAAAACAAACATATATCCACTCTTTATGCTTCAAAAGAGAGCTATTAGAATAATAAACAAAGCTGCTTACAGGGAACCAACAAACCCACTTTTTCTTAAACAAAAAACTCTCAAGTTGAAAGATCTGATTGACTTTAAAACCGCAATAATAATGTTCAAAGTGAAGAATTTATCACTGCCCGCAAATATCCAGAAGTTGTTCCAAACAAGGGAGAAACGATATCACTTCAGAGGAACATGTATATTTCAAAAGCCTACAGTGAGAACTACCACCAAGCAACACTGTGTTTCAGTGCAAGGAGTCAGATTATGGAACGATTTTAGACCTGAATTAAAATCATCTACAACGCTTGGACAATTTAAACAAAAACTAAAGGAAGAAATACTCCAAACATATTTACAAGACAACATGTAAACTCACATAAGGATTGACATATCCAGCCTGTGTTGTGTTGTAGCTTAGTTTTTTGTTTTTTTTTCTCTGTGACATTTTGTCTTAGATTTGTTTTTGAATAGTAACCGCTTAACTTAGCCTAGCTTAGTTTTCTTTTTTTTTCTCTCAGTCACATTTTGTCTTAGCTTTGTTTTAAATTGTAATCGCTCTTGTCTTGTTTTCTCTTTTTTCTCTTTTGAATTCTTGGATGGAATATGGGTGGGCAATATAAGCTGCGGCTTCAGCCATCACCCATTTCGGATAACTCATGTGGAATTGTATAGTAGGAGGAGTCTTTGTCTAATTTGACCTTGTTGTTATATTATACAGTTTCTTTTAACCTGTACTGTACTATCCGAAATAAATTCATTCATTCATTCATTCATTCATCATCAGATTGGTTTAATATCCCTTACAGAGACTTGGTTAGGACAAGAGGATTATGTTGGTTTAAATGAATCAACTCCCTCTGGTTATTTAAACTGTCAAAATCCCAGAAGTTCTGGTCATGGAGGAGGAGTAGCAACAATTTACCATTCCAAATTACTAGTTAATGTAAAGCAAAAAACGTTATAATTCCTTTGAAGGCCTGGTCCTCAGTGTTGGGCATTTTAGCAATTTTAGGCAAAACCCAATTTTATTTGCCATAGTTTATCGTCCTCCATCAACCTACTCAGAGTTTTTATCTGAATTTGCTGAATTCTTAGCTGATCAAACAAAAAACTTATGACTGACTTGAGTAGACATCAATTATCCCCAGTTGGAGGAAGTCATTTGACACAGAGTGAGGAAATTCAAACTCTGAAAATATGCCATTATGCTGAACATAAACTACAAGAGACGGAGAATGATATTGATCCTGATAACCACTTTTTCAATAATATTCATAGTCATTGTGAATATTACACTGAAAAGCAATTCAAAAGTCAAGTGCAACTAGATGGTAAACTATCAATAATACACTTCAACAGCAGAAGTCTTAACAAAAACTTTCCACAGATTCAGGACTATTTAAAACAGCTGGACAGAAAATTTACAGCTATCGCAGTCTCTGAAACTTGGCTTAATGAAGAGCAGGCTCCCCTGATGGCAATAGAGGGATATCAGATGTTTCATATTAACAGATCTCTGTCATATCCGGCTCTAGGGAGCCGGGCAATCAGAGCCAGGGGCAAGCCAGTGAGTCGTGATATTTTATTCAGGGTAAAGGGGAAGGGATGAGGAGAGCACAGATACTCATGCAGACGTACACTCACAGGTTGCACAGCGCAGAGGTAAGCAGCTCGTACCGGACGTGGGGGTAACAAGACGTACATACTCACAGCGGGATACAAACACAGGAATGCTGCAAGAGGAGTATAAGCTGACACCAGACGAAGGGGCTTCAGCTTAGCAATGTGTTTATGTCGCAGCCCCGAGTCATCGAGGCTGCTCCTATTTATCCTCATTGGCAGCGCCCCAGCTGATGAAGACTAATTGGCCCCAGCTGTCCATAATGCTGCCAGCTGGGGGCCAGCTGAGACGCTGCTCAATGGGAAGCAGGGATGAGGGAAAACATGGGCTGAGTGCCGAGACGGCATCTCAACCCATGGTGACAGAGCCCCTCCCTCAAGGTCGGGCTCCTGAACGACCAGGAACATCCCAGCCCCCCCCCCCCCCCCACCTAGGGTGGGAGGAAGGGAGGCGGACCGGAGGGGAAGAACAACACCAATGGGGCAATGTAGGGTAGCGGGAAAGAAAAACCCAAATACAATACTGACAAAACAGAATAATTAACCCAGGTACAGATGGGGAGAAGAACTGGGTCAGCACGCCGGTTACATACTACCCAGAGAGTACCAACCATGCGTGACCCAGAGCAAGGAAAAAAGAACCACCAAAAAGGTACAGGGCAAAAATGCTGAGTACGGTTAAATAAAAGGGAACCTATACACAGCGCTAATTTAAGTACATACACACAGTCACCAAGAAAAGTGAGGGTGACTGGAACAAATAGACAATTACAGAGCATGGTGTTACGAAAAACAAGGCACATGACTCTAATGAACAAACAGGACATAAGAGAAATACTGAGTGCAGGCAAAGAAAAACCCACACACACGAATATATAAATACCCAGTCACCTAAAGAAATGAAAGTGACTGGAATAAATGGATAACTGCAGAGCATGGTGTTACGGAAAACAAAACATAACTCTACAATGCAAAAACGGGACTAAAAACATAGTACAAAAAGTAAAATGTTGAGCATGAGCGATGGAAAACACACAGCACTATAAATACGAATCCACCAACAGGACAAAAATACTACACCCAAGTGACCTTAATAACGATAAAAGAAAGTGACACCCGAGGTGCATGGCAGGCAGAGTCCAAAAATAGCCGAGATGGCTCCGGAGATCTCCCCGCCCATTGTCCAGCTGGCGAATCAGGGGAAGAGAAGTGTTCGGACGGCGAACTCTGGACCCAGATCCCAGGAATCCAGTCCACCGGCAGCCGAACCAGGCTGCCCAGAGGGAAACAGACCAGTGGGGGGAACCAGATCACCGAACCGAAAGTTCTGTGGGTCGGGTCGTCGACCCGCATCACTCAACCACCAGGACCGTTGAGACGGGCGAAGGATCAGAGCGGATCCCGGTGGAAGAGGCTCAGGGGAGAGCCGATGACGAGGGCGGCGGGCGTCAGGCCGCAGGAAAACGGCCACCTCCTCACCGGACCTGGACAATACTGGGGCAGCACCCACGTCGGACCCCGATCGGGCCTCAGGCGAACCCACGTTGGACCCCGACTGGGTCTCGGGCGAACCCACGTTGAATACTGCACCAGAACCGACCTCCAACGTTGAACCCGGACCCTCCAGCACCACGAGGAACAGCAACTCCTTGCCGGTGACCCTGGAAGAAAGCTCAGAAGAGAAAACAGAACCGGGATCAGGATCACCGGCAGCGCCAGAACCCGGCGAGACGAGCTCAGACGCAGCGGACGGCTGCACCCGGCTCGTCTCCCCTGGAGATAGGCTGAAGTGCTCGGGGATAAAAAGAGAGAAAAGAAAGGAGAGCACTCGCCTGATCTCGGGTTCTGACGCCGTCCAGGACTGCGAAGATCCAGGATCCGTCATCAGGAGGTCGTTGTCAGGCTCCCATCTAGCCGCGTCGGGCCCCGCAGCCAGCACGATGGTCAGCGCAGCTTGAGATCCCTCCAGCTCAGGTAACCCCGCCGACGATCCACTCGGCGTGAAGCCAGAAGAATCTCGTCCCGCCGGACCGAACCGCTCCTCCGTGGAGACCCGGGGACGCTCAGTCGTCGGCGTAGACTCCACGCAGCAGTCAGTCCCCCTCCTCCGTCCGCAATGTAGCTGCGGAACCACAGGCCCTCTCCATATCCCACCACGTTGACCCGGAGCCAGGGGACCGCTCGGCGGAGAGAGACACAGAGGATGCGGGATTAGGCATACAGGTTACAGCAGGTGGGGAGAGTTCAGGGAGCTGCGAACCCTGAACTTCTCCTCCAGGGATGTGACAGAGCAAATCATTAAGCAGGTGTGAAAAAACAATGACTTGCCTGCCCCCTGGAGGTTGAGTATCGCCTGCTGTAGTGGAATCTGCTTCTTCCTCTCCCCGCCCGGCGATAACGGAGGACCCCCCGGGAATTCGTCTGAGGGTCGCTCGCGTTGTCTCCAGCAGAGAGCTCACCAGGCCGGGATTCCAGGCACACACAGCGGTCAGGAAGCGCGTCGAGGAGGAGGGGGAAACAGCCGGGGTGAGCCAGCCCGAATGTCCAGGAATGACAGCGAGGGAACGAGGCTCAGGGGACGAGGCTGTAGAATCTCCACACTGACGAGGCGAAGGGATGACAGCTGCGTGGGAGGAGCGGTCCTGACGATGACCCAGAACTGGATCCGGACGAGGTTCGTGCAGAGGTGACTCGGCGATGTGATGACGACTACTCCCAGGGGACGAAGCGAGGGGGAAACCCAGGATTCGCCGCTCCAGATCGGAGATCGAGACGAGGAAGGCGTTGAGCACGGGAAAGCTTCGTAGCCCTGAAGTCCTCACCATCAATCTCACTGCCGCCGCCACATGCCTGAAGGTGGTGACAGGAAACACAGTAGAGCTCGCGACAGCCACTCGACCCCGGACATAACTGCTGTCAGCTGCGGCTCCTTAAAGGGAATCCCGAGTGACGTGGCACAGGTCGGGGGAAGTCCTCTGGTTGGCGCGAACTCCCGGACTGGAATGGCGGCAGGAACGGGACTCCGAAGCGGGGAAAGACGTCGCCCACTTCGACTCCCTGCCGGGATTTCCATCCACCCCGTGGAGCTTCTCTCGCTGTGTACCTGCAGCGTCTATCCTGGCACTGTCCTCCAGATGGTACAGAGAGTGAGGGTGACAGTCCAGGAGTTCCTCAGCACGGCCCGGATGCCAGCGTCTCGCGTTGGAGGCGTCGTGCAGGGTGAAGAGCGTCCCGTCGACAGCCTCCGAGATGGACCTCAGCTCGTCGCCCTGGCGCCGGAAGTGACTCCTGGGAAACGGCATGCTAGCAGCGCTGACACCCCGACAGAAAGGTACGTTTCCACAGCGACCCACGGCCACCGGCAACTCTTCTGGCTGCGACATACTGTCATATCCGGCTCTAGGGAGCCGGGCAATCAGAGCCAGGGGCAAGCCAGTGAGTCGTGACATTTTATTCAGGGTAAAGGGGAAGGGATGAGGAGAGCACAGATACTCATGCAGACGTACACTCACAGGTTGCACAGCGCAGAGGTAAGCAGCTCGTACCGGACGTGGGGGTAACAAGACGTACATACTCACAGCGGGATACAAACACAGGAATGCTGCAAGAGGAGTATAAGCTGACACCAGACGAAGGGGCTTCAGCTTAGCAATGTGTTTATGTCGCAGCCCCGAGTCATCGAGGCTGCTCCTATTTATCCTCATTGGCAGCGCCCCAGCTGATGAAGACTAATTGGCCCCAGCTGTCCATAATGCTGCCAGCTGGGGGCCAGCTGAGACGCTGCTCAATGGGAAGCAGGGATGAGGGAAAACATGGGCTGAGTGCCGAGACGGCATCTCAACCCATGGTGACAATCTCAAAAAAAGGGTGGTGGTTATGGCTGTGTTGTGAGACATGTATATGTTGGACACTGCATATGTGATTTAACCACGATGAAGGAGAGCCAGCCCCCTGCGGTGCGGAGCCACAGAGCCTGGACCCCCTGCGGAGGACAGGGGACAGAAGACTTCCTGACCACTGAGGCTCGAGAGGAGAGAAGGGGGAGTTATGTAAATAAAAGGCTAATGAATGTGAATAAAGAGACTTTGATATAGATGTGTGATTTCCCCCGCGAGGGAAATGGTTTGATGTGAGAATGTTTAAATGAGAGAACTTTGGTGTGTTCACTCTCTTTGTTCGCTGCTCAAGAATAAGAGCAGACAGTGGAATGATTTCTTGAATAAACTGAAATGGAAGACAATCCGGTTTCGTTATTCAAGTCTCCCCACATTGGTGACTGACGACGTTGAGAATGAACGAAGAAATTCTCAGGGTCCCAGACTCACAGCGCTCAGAGCTGGCGAGCGCAGTGGCCGTTAAGCTGCCTGATTTCTGGCAGGATAACCCACGGTCGTGGTTTCTGCAAGCAGAGTCGCAGTTCGCGCTCGCAGGAGTAACGGTGGATGACACTAAGTTCCACCATGTCATCGCTAAACTGGACAACAGCACAGCTCGGTGCGTGCAAAGCTTGGTGGAGCAGCCACCCGCGACCGACAGGTACGGCAAGCTGAAATCCACCCTCATCAAGTTTTTCACCCCCTCGGCTGAAGTGAGGGCGAGGAGGATCCTGTCTTTGCTAGACCAAGGTGGACACAGGCCGAGCGCCCTGATGGAGGAGATGATACAGCTGAGAGGGTTGGACAACGATGATTTCATTTTTCAGTTCATCTTCCTCTCCAACCTCCCGGCGCATGCGAGAAGCACGCTGGCCGGCAAAAAGTGTCACACCCTGGAGGAGTTCCGGGAGCTGGCCCAGGAGGCAGATGGGATCCTGGACGCCTGCGGCGGGCAAGCAACCACAGCAGCGACCCGAGACAGCGGGGAGCCAGAGGCGGCAGAACCAGACTGGCCGACGACGGCGGCAACACGGCCGCGACGAGGGGGAGCCAATAGCCCGGCGGCAGAGGCGCGGGCACGACACAGCGGAGGAGAAGATCTCTGCTTTTACCATCGGAGGTTCGCAGAGAAGGCACGCAGGTGTGTGCCGCCCTGCATCTTCAGGAGTTCGGGAAACGGCAAGACCGGGGGTCGCTAACAGCTTCGACCCTCGGAGAACGCAACAAGCTGCTCTACATCACGGATGCGCGCTCCGGACGAGTGTTCCTCATTGACACCGGAGCACAAGTGAGCTTCATCACCCCAACATACGCGGACCGGGTGGCTGGACCCCACGGTGACGGAGCTACAGCGGCAAATGGCTCGAACATCAACACCTACGGGAGAAGGACCTTGCCTTTATGCTTACATGGCCGCACATATGAATGGACTTTTGTAATAGCGGCGGTGAGTTTCAACATGTTGGGCGCGGATTTTTTGTGTTCACACAATCTGTTAGTTGATCTTGCTAATAGACGGCTGGTAAATGCACTCTCTTTTTACTCTCTCCCCTGTTCAGCTCGAGTGTCCCCGCCACCAGTACAGACCCACGTCGCTACAGCAGGTGGTAAGTTTCACACACTCCTCACCCAATTTCCAGCGCTCACTGTGCCCACTTTTTCAGCGACGGTCGCGAAGCACGGGGTGAAACACTTTATCCCCACTTCTGGTCCTCCCGTGTTTGCAAAAACACGGATTTGGGATTGTGACGTATATCTTCAACATGAGCCTGAAACTGGGGAGGGTACCACAGCTGTGGAAAACATCTTGTGTGGTACCTGTACCAAAAACTTCCCACCCCAAAGACCTGAACAGCTACAGACCGGTGGCCTTGACGTCCCACTTGATGAAGACCCTGGAGAGACTGCTCCTTGCTCACCTCCGCCCCCTGGTGGAACCAGCGATGGATCCACTCCAGTTCGCCTACCAGCATGGCATTGGGGTGGAGGATGCGGTGATCTTCCTCCTTCACCGTTCTCTGTCCCACCTGGAGAAGCCCGGGAATATGGTGAGGATCATGTTCTTTGACTTCTCCAGTGCTTTCAACACCATCCAACCGATGATCCTGAAGGACAAGCTGCTGCGCGCAGGGGTGGACCAGCACCTGTCATCATGGATCCTGGACTACCTCACGAACCGGCCTCAGTTTGTGAGAACCCGGGACTGTGTGTCCGACACGATCATCAGTAGCACGGGGGCCCCCCAGGGAACGGTGCTGGCTCCCTTCCTGTTCACTCTTTATACTGCGGACTTCTCACACAACACAACACACTGCCATCTACAGAAGTTCTCTGATGACTCTGCGATCGTTGGCCTCATCTCCAATGGAGATGAAGCTGAGTACAGAGGGCTTATCCAGGACTTCGTGGACTGGTGCCATCGGAACTGCCTCCAGATCAACGCGAGGAAAACTAAGGAGCTGGTGGTGGACTGCCGCAGGCATGGGCAGCCCCTCACAGTACCAGTAAATATACAGGGAACAGACATCGAGATGGTGACATCCTATAAGTACCTGGGTATTCATCTGAACAATAAACTAGACTGGTCACACAATACTGATGCACTCTACAAGAAGGGACAGCGCAGGCTGTTCCTGCTGAGGAGACTCAGGTCTTTTGGTGTACAAGGGGCGCTGCTGAAGTCATTCTATGACACGGTGGTGGCATCAGCCATCACTTTTGGAGTGGTCTGCTGGGGCAGTGGCATTACTGCAGCCGATAGGAAGAGACTGAACAAACTGATTAAGAAAGCTAGCTCTGTCCTGGGGCAGCGCCTTGATCCGATGGAGGAGATAGGAGAGAGAAGGACGGTGGCTAAACTGTCATCTCTGCTGGAGTCCGAGTTCCACCCTATGCAGGACATACTGAATGCACTGAGGAGCTCATTTAGCAGCAGACTACATCATCCCAGGTGCACAACCGAGAGGTTTCGTAGGTCCTTCCTACCAACGGCTGTCAGACTGTACAACCTAAGCAGGGCTGCTCGCAGAGATAGCAAAAAGACGTAACAAACTAATAGTTTTTTGAATGCAAAAGATGCAATAGACTTACACAATGGTCCCCTCCGGCATACAACTAGGAACATACCGGTCGCTATGGAGGGTGAGAATATGTATGGGCACATAATCATACCATGTAGGATAACTAAGTAGACGGTTATGCTGTTTCATTCCATCTAGCAACAATGCTCTGCACTGTGTGTGTTTATATATTTGCATATTTATTCCATCTAGCTACAATGCTCAGCACTGGGTGTGTTTATATATTTATATATCTACATATTATTCCATCTAGCTACATTGCTCCGCACTGTGTGTGTTTATATACTTGCATATTTATTCCACCTAGCTGCAATGCTCCGTACTGTGGGTGTTTATATATTTACATATTTATTCCATCTAGCTACAATGCTCTGCACTGTGTGTTCATATATTCATATATTTATTCCATCCAGCTACAATGCTCTGCACTGTGTGTCTGTGTGTGTGTGTATATATATATATTTTATAGTAATACGTACATATGTTTATTAGCTGCTCTTGCTTGCTTGTTTTTTTTCTTGCCTTCTGATTGTTGCTCTGAGTGTTGCTATCCCTGTGCTGTTGCAATCCTGGAATTTCCCCGTTGTGGGACTAATAAAGGCTTATCTTATCTTATCTTGTCTAAAAGCTCGGCGCTTGGATGCAGTTAAGCTCGCCATTGCGCGCGAGGAGTTCGCCAGCCTGGAGAGGCTGGGCATCGTTCGTAGGTCGAAGAGCCCGTGGGCTTCGCCGCTGCACATGGTACCGAAAGCCGATGGCTCCTGGAGACCGTGCGGGGATTACCGCAGGCTAAACAACGCTACGGCACACGATCGTTATCCCATCCCGCACATTCAGGATTTTTCGGTGCACCTGGCGGGGGCGCGCATTTTTTCAAAGATTGATCTAGTTCGCGGCTATCACCAAGTCCTGGTCCAACCGGAGGACATTCCTAAAACAGCGGTAATAACCCCGTTCGGACTTTTCGAATTTTTACGCATGCCGTTTGGTCTCAAAGGGGCGGCGCAAACATTTCAGCGGATGATGGATGCCGTGTTACGCGATCTCCCTTTCGTGTTTGTGTACCTCGACGACATTTTGGTCGCGAGTACTTCAGAGGACGAACACGAAACGCACCTCACAGCAGTTTTTAGGAGGCTGGGAGAGCACGGCTTAATAGTTAACCCAGCCAAGTGCCAGTTCGGCGTTGAGCGGATTGATTTTTTGGGTCACCGCGTCTCCCCGGAGGGAGCGGTTCCGTTACCAGAGAAAGTACGCGCGGTAGCGGATTTTCCCCGTCCACAAACGGTCAAATCACTACAGGAATTCTTGGGGATGGTGAATTTTTATAACCGGTTCCTGCCCCACGCAGCTCAAATCATGCAACCGTTATATGCCGCGCTCAAAAAACAAAAGCCGACCCAGGCGGTCGAATGGTCCCCGGAGCGGGAGCGCGCGTTCACAGAGGTTAAAAAAGCCTTGGCTGACGCTGCGCTCCTGGCCCACCCAGACCCTGCAGCACGTATCGCGCTGACGACAGACGCTTCAGATTTAGCCATAGGGGCCGTTATTGAGCAACAGGTAGCCGGAGTTTGGCAGCCTTTGGCTTTCTTTAGCAAATCTTTAAGCGCGGCTGAACGAACATACAGCGCGTTTGACAGAGAACTGTTGGCGCTGCATTTGGCTATTCGTCATTTCCAGTTCTGGCTGGAAGGACGGTGCTTCACCGCTTATGTGGACCACAAGCCGCTCACATACGCCATGGCCAAAATTTCAGATCCGTGGTCCGGCAGGCAGCAGAGGCAGCTGGCCGCAATCTCGGAATTTACCACTGACATTAGGCACGTCGCGGGCAAATTCAATGTAGTAGCGGATTGTCTCTCACGCGCGTTCACGACCCCAACACGCGCAGAGGCAGAACGGGCCACCGTGACCGCGCCGCAGGAGAGCGGCACGGTGGCGCGCGCAGCCCCGGTGCACGTGGGTATAGATTACGCAGCCATGGCAGCGGACCAGGGGGCGGACGCAGACGTGCGCTCGCTCCAGTCTGGACCAACAGGGTTGAGGCTGGAGAGCAAGTGTTTACAAACCGGTATGCCCCCCCTGATCTGCGACATGTCGACGGGGCGCCCGCGTCCGGTGGTTCCGGCCACGTGGCGCCGCCGTGTTTTTGACTCGGTCCACTCACTGGCGCACCCGGGGGTGCGCGCGTCGGTGAAACTAGTGGCGGAAAAGTTTGTTTGGCCGTGCCTGCGCAAGCACGTGAAGGAATGGGCAAAAACCTGCATTTCCTGTCAACGGGCCAAAATTCACAGGCACACAAGAGCCCCGTTAGAACCGTTCCGCATTCCGGCCAGAAGGTTCGACCATGTGCACGTCGACCTTGTGGGCCCCCTACCGGCATCACAGGGGTTCACGTATCTTTTGACAATGGTGGACCGCACCACACGTTGGCCGGAAGTGGTCCCACTTGCGACGACCACGGCCGCGGAGGTGGCTCGCGTTTTTTTAACGGCTTGGGTGGCGCGCTTCGGGGTTCCGTCGGACATTACGTCCGATAGAGGACCGCAATTCATCTCTGAGCTGTGGTCAGCGATGGCCAACGGCTTAGGAGCCAAAATTCACCGCACTACGGCTTACCACCCTCAGGCTAATGGTTTATGCGAGCGTTTTCATAGGTCTTTGAAGGCAGCACTCAGAGCGTCGCTCACGGATGCAGATTGGGTAAATAAACTTCCATGGGTTTTATTAGGGTTGCGTTCTGCGCCTAAAGAGGACTTAGACGCCTCCCCAGCGGAGCTGGTATTCGCACAAACTCTGAGGCTGCCGGGCGAGTTTTTACCAGAGCACCCAGAGCCCCCACCTCTCTCTGCTCTGGGACCGTTAGTCGGCACGGGGGCAGACACGCTCCCGGGTCCGGTTCATCACGCTTTTCCACGAGTTTTCGTCCCCAAGGCTTTGAAAAATGCCGATTTCGTTTTTGTCAGGCGCGAAGCCCTTAAAGCAACGCTCAAACCACCTTACGAAGGGCCATTTCGAGTGCTGGAGGCAGGTGATAAGCAATTTGTGCTAGATTTTGGAGACAGAAAAGAGACAGTCAGCATTGACAGACTGAAACCTGCTTTTGTCATGAAGGACGTTTCTGTACCGGTCGCGGTGGCGCCTCGACGAGGCAGGCCCCCGCAGAGGGCAATTAACCACTCTCTTCCTCAGTCAACAGACCCGAAGCAGAACAGCACCGCAGGCAAGGCGGGGCCAACGCACAGCAGATTCGGCAGACGGCTGAAGCCCAAGCGGCACACAGACTGAATGTTGGTGTTGATTATTCAGTAGTGAGTAAGGTGCTATTAAATTTTGGGAATTAGTCTGTTCTTCATCGTTTGGGGGGGGTTATATGGCTGTGTTGTGAGACATGTATATGTTGGACACTGCATATGTGATTTAACCACGATGAAGGAGAGCCAGCCCCCTGCGGTGCGGAGCCACAGAGCCTGGACCCCCTGCGGAGGACAGGGGACAGAAGACTTCCTGACCACTGAGGCTCGAGAGGAGAGAAGGGGGAGTTATGTAAATAAAAGGCTAATGAATGTGAATAAAGAGACTTTGATATAGATGTGTGATTTCCCCCGCGAGGGAAATGGTTTGATGTGAGAATGTTTAAATGAGAGAACTTTGGTGTGTTCACTCTCTTTGTTCGCTGCTCAAGAATAAGAGCAGACAGTGGAATGATTTCTTGAATAAACTGAAATGGAAGACAATTCGGTTTCGTTATTCAAGTCTCCCCACAGTGGTGTTGCATTGTATATTGATGACCTGTATAGGTGTAAGCTTGTAAATGGAATGTCCTTTGCACTACCAGGGATTTTGGAATGTGTTACTGTTGAGATTGACCAAGATAAAACAAAAAATCTAATTATAAGTTGTATATATAGAACGCCAGGAACTTGCATTGAGACATTCAGAGATAAATTAGTCGAGCTGTACAATAATATTACTAGTAAGAAAATGGTAGTAATTTGTGGAGATTTCAATATTGATTTACTAAATCCACATCAACAAAATGTAATTACAGAGTTCATGAATTCTATGTACAGCATAAGTCTATATCCCACAATAACACATCCCAGTAGAATCACAGTTCACACTGCTACACTTATTGACAACCTGTTTGTTAATATTATTGATAAGAAAATTGAAAGTGGATTACTGATAAATAATATAAGTGACCATTTGCCAGTCTTTGTACTTATCCATGGCCACACGGAGGCCAATACAGAAAAAATTTTTAAAATCTTTCAGATACAAATCACAAAATGCAATCAGTTCTTTTAAAGAAGACTTGCTGAAGCAAGACTGGACAGAAGTCTGTGTATCAGATGTAAATGAAGCCTATGACACATTTATAAACATTGTAACCACTCTTTATGAAAAAAATTGTCCATTAGTAAAGAAAAAGCTTAAACTGTGGCACACATATTTTGGATGCTTTGACTGCATATGTATAGCACAGTGATTGAGATACTTAAGACTGCATATGTATTTTGTAACCTCACGTCTTAGAAGGAACAATAAGCCTGGACCTCCTGGGGATAACAGTAGGAGGTGGAGGTACCTTTAGCAATGACTCTGAAAGGACTTCCTGACCTCCTGGGGTCAGGTGGAGGAAGAAGAGGCCTGGGGGAGAGGTATTGTCGATGGGGGGTTTAATGACAATGTGATTCTGTACTTTGATGTCCCAGGTATAAAAGTGTGGGATTGGAGTAGTCCGTTCTCTTTTCCTGTTTGAGAGATGGTTGGAGATGTGAGATGATTAATAAACCTGAATTGAGAAATAAATTCAGCCTCTTCATTTCATGCTCTCCACATTGGTGACCTGAAGACGTACAATAACCAGAGACAGTTGCCCCGAGCCAGACTCGCCAGGGACCGTTGGAGCAGGCGCGGTCTCAGTCAAGCTTCCAGAGTTCTGGCAGGACAACCCAGACTCATGGTTCCTCCTGGCCAAAGCCCAGTTCACACTCGGGGGAATCACAGCAGATGACACAAAATTCTACCATGTCATCGCCAAACTCGACAACCGCACAGCCCAACACGTGCGGAGCCTGGTGCAGCACCCGCCCGCTGGCGACAAATACAGCGGGTTGAAAGCTGCCCTCATCCAGTGTTTCACGCCATCAGCCGAGGAGAGAGCTAGGAAGCTCCTAGCTCTGCACGACTTGGGAGGATGCACGCCTGTCGACCTAATGGAAGACATGCTGCAGCTGAGAGGCTCAGACAACGACGATTTCCTCTTCACGCAGATCTTCCTGAGAACCCTACCATCGCAGATGAGGGCGACCCTGGCAGGCTCTCATTTTGTGACCCAGCGGGACTTCCGCACGCTGGCCCAGGAGGCGCAGCGGATCCTCAACTCCAGCGAGGAGCACATGGCCACCGCAGCAGCGGCAGATCTCGGCGCGGCGACCGGGAGCAGCGGGGGGCCAGAGGCGACAGAGGCGATCCCACCAACAATGGCGGCAGCGAAGTCCCGATGCAGCGGAGGAGACGACTTCTGCTTTTACCATCGTTGTTTCGCAGAGAGGGCGTGCAAGTGTGTACCGCCGTGCCAATTCAAGAGCTCGGGAAACGCCAGGACCGGGAGTCGCTAGCAGCGGCGACACTCGGCGAACGGAACAAGCTGCTCTACCTGACGGATGCACGCTCTGGGAGGCACTTCCTCGTGGACACGGGCGCCCAAGTGAGTTTCATCACCCCAACCTACGCTGACCGGCTGGCAGGCCCCCGTGGTGACGGAGCAACAGCGGCGAACGGCTCGAGCATTAAGACCTTTGGTGAAAGGACTCTGCTTCTGTCCTTGCACGGCCGCACATATGAATGGACTTTTATTATAGCAGCGGTGAGTTTCAACGTGTTAGGTGCTGATTTTCTGTGCTCACATGGGTTGTTAGTTGATCTTTCCAATAGACGCCTAGTTTAATGCACTCTCCTTTTACTCCATTCCTTGTGCAGCTCGGGTGTCCCCGCCACCAGCACAGACCAACGTTGCCACAGCAGGCAGTAAGTTTCACACACTCCTCACTCAGTTTCCAGCACTCACAGTTCCCACTTTTTCGGCAACAGTTGCGAAAGACGGGGTGGAACACTTTATCTCTACCACTGGCCCCCCCGTCTTTGTGAAAGCTCGGCGCTTGGATGCAGCTAAACTGTCCATAGCGCGCGAGGAGTTCGCCAACCTGGAAAGGTTGGGCATCATCCGGCGTTCAAAGAGCCCATGGGCCTCCCCACTGCATATGGTCCCTAAAGCTGACGGCTCGTGGAGACCTTGCGGTGATTTCCGCAGGTTAAACAACGCCATAGCGCATGACCGCTACCCAATCCCACATATTCAGGATTTTTCGGTGCATCTGGCAGGGGCGCGCATTTTTTCTAAAATAGACTTGGTCCGCGGTTATCATCAAGTCCCAGTGCGCGCTGAGGACATCCCCAAAACAGCGGTGATAACTCCGTTTGGACTTTTTTTACGCATGCCGTTTGGGCTTAAAGGCGCCGCGCAAACTTTCCAGCGCATGATGGATGCGGTGTTGCACGATCTCCCTTTTGTGTTCGTCTACCTGGACGACATTTTGGTAGCCAGCGGGTCCGAGGTAGAACACGAAAAACACCTCACGGAAGTTTTCCGGAGGTTGGGAGAGCACGGGTTAATAATCAACCCAGCTAAGTGCCAGTTCAGGGTGGCGCAGATCGACTTTTTGGGGCACCGCGTCTCCCCAGAGGGGGCAGTTCCGCTACCGGACAAAGTGCGTGCAGTGGCAGATTTTCCCCAGCCACAAACGGTCAAAGCACTACAGGAGTTTTTGGGAATGGTTAATTTTTATAACCGTTTCCTCCCCCGCGCAGCGCAGCTCATGCAACCATTATATGCCGCACTTAAAAAGCAAAAATCCTCCAATGCAATCAAGTGGTCCCCGGAGCGGGAGCGCGCATTCGCGGAGGTAAAAAAAAGCCCTAGCAGACGCTGTGTTGTTGGCTCATCCAGTCCCAACGGCCCGCATAGCGCTCACCACTGATGCGTCAGACGTGGCCATAGGGGCGGTAGTGGAGCAGCACGTGGCCGAGGTTTGGCAGCCACTGGCCTTTTTCAGCAGGTCCTTGCTCGAGGCCGAGCGAAAATACAGCGCGTTTGACAGGGAGCTGTTAGTGTTCCACTTAGCCATTCGCCACTTCCAATTCTGGCTAGAAGGTCAGCGTTTCACCGCGTTTGTCGACCACAAACCGCTCACTTTTGCGATGGCCAAAATTTCAGAACCATGGTCGGGTCGGCAGCAGAGGCAGCCGGCCGCAATTTTGGAGTTTACTACTGATATTCAACATGTAGCGGGTAAACTCAATGTAGTGGCAGACTGCCTCTCTCACGCGATAACCGCACCAGTCCGCGCAGAGGTAGATTATACTACCACAGCCGCTGAGCAAAATAACAGCGTGGAAGCGCACGCAGCCCCAGTTCACGTGGGGATAGACTATGCAGCCATGGCAGCGGATCAGGGTAGCGATGCGGACGTGTGCGCGCTCCAGTCTGGACCAACAGAGTTAAGGCTGGAGAACAGGAGGCTGCAAAATGGTATGCCCCCCCTAATCTGCGATGTCTCTACTGGACGACTGCGTCCAGTAGTGTTGGCCGCATGGCGCCGCTGCGTTTTTGACTCGATTCACTTTTTTTTTTTTTTTTTTTTTTTTTTTTTTTCTCTCAGCGCCACACGAGTCGGCTGCCTTTTGCAACAGCGGCTCGATTCCGAGTCTTTTTCCCTTCCTCTCTCTTTTGATCCGTCTTTTTTTTTTCACCCCACTTATATCACGGACACACAGATCGTCCTAAATGTCTCCTGAGCCGGTGGACGGAGCCACTGTCTATAGCAGGATACGATACAGCAGAGAACAGCTGCTAGCATTCAACCGCCACCCGGTCCCATTGGAAAAACTCGACATACCGAGAGAACTGAGGCGAAAACGCCGCGGCTGCCGGGCTGGAGTAAGGCGGAGGACAAAAAATATAAGGTACAGACCCTCCCTTCCATCTGTTGTCATGGGAAATGTACGGTCGATACTGGGAAAGTTAGATGAGCTAGCGGCTATCTCCCGTTATGATAGCACATACCGGGAGTGCTCTCTCCTTTTGTTTACTGAGACGTGGCTAACTGAACTAGCAGCAGATGCTAACATTGAGCTGGAGGGTTTTCACATGATACGAGCTGACCGAACACCAGACAGTGGCAAGGCTAGGGGCGGTGGAGTGATAATGTATGTTAACAACAACTGGTGCAGACCGGGACATATCACTGTTAAACAACGACACTGCAGCAAAGACATTGAGTTGCTAGCTGTTAGCATGAGGCCTACATATCTCCCGAGAGAACACTCACACGTGATCTGCATTGTTGTTTATGCAAATCCGACGGCGAACGCTGGGACAGCACGTGACGTCATCCATTCAGTAACCAGCAGGCTGCAGACAGAACACCCAGATGCTCTTCTCCTCATCTCAGGCGATTTCAACCATGTTTCACTGTCTCCCATTCTACCCACGTTCACCCAGTATGTCACATGCCACACTAGAGACAATAAAACACTGGATTTATTCTACGCAAACACTAAGGAGGCGTACACCTCATCACAACTCCCCCCACTCGGGAGATCGGATCACAACTTGGTTCATCTCCGGCCGGTGTACAAACCCCTAGTGCACAGACAACCTCCGGCCATGCACACTGTGGAGTTATGGTCTGAGGAGACAATGGACACCCTAAAGGGCTGTTTTGAAGCCACCGCCTGGAAGCAGCTCTGCGATCCACATGGTGAGGACATCGATGGCCTCATTCACACCTTCACGGGCTACCTCAGCTTCTGTGTGGACAAATCCGTTCCCACCAAGACCATACGGCGTCACTCAAACAACAAACCCTGGATCAACCCTGAGATAAAAACACTTCTGAGAGAGAAGAAGAGGATCTTCAGGTCAGGGAACAGGGAGATGCTGAAGTCCGTACAGAGGGAGCTGAGGAGAAAGATCAGAGAAGGCAAGGACAGCTTCAGGAAGAAGATGGAGGACAAGCTGCAACAGAGCGACATCAGCGGGGTCTGGAGAAACCTCAAAACCATCTCGGGGCTCCAGAATACCTCCCCCCAGGCCACAGGGGGCAGGGAGTGGGCGAACAACCTGAATCTGTTTTTCAATAGATTTGACCAACCGCCCTCCCCCCTGACTGCACAACAACCACTGCTGCCTCTAAAGAAATCAAGTCCTGCTGCCCACTCCCCACTCCACCAACACCCCCCCACTCCCAACACACAGCCCCCCATCCTGACCCTGACCAGGACCCAGGTGAGGACGGAGCTGAGGAAGATCAAGGCGAGGAAGGCGCCGGGACCGGACGGCATCAGCGCAAAGCTCCTCAAGTCCTGTGCAGACCAGCTGTGTGGGATTGTGACGTATATCTTCAACATGAGCCTGAAACTGGGGAGGGTACCACAGCTGTGGAAAACATCTTGTGTGGTACCTGTACCAAAAACTTCCCACCCCAAAGACCTGAACAGCTACAGACCGGTGGCCTTGACGTCCCACTTGATGAAGACCCTGGAGAGACTGCTCCTTGCTCACCTCCGCCCCCTGGTGGAACCAGCGATGGATCCACTCCAGTTCGCCTACCAGCATGGCATTGGGGTGGAGGATGCGGTGATCTTCCTCCTTCACCGTTCTCTGTCCCACCTGGAGAAGCCCGGGAATATGGTGAGGATCATGTTCTTTGACTTCTCCAGTGCTTTCAACACCATCCAACCGATGATCCTGAAGGACAAGCTGCTGCGCGCAGGGGTGGACCAGCACCTGTCATCATGGATCCTGGACTACCTCACGAACCGGCCTCAGTTTGTGAGAACCCGGGACTGTGTGTCCGACACGATCATCAGTAGCACGGGGGCCCCCCAGGGAACGGTGCTGGCTCCCTTCCTGTTCACTCTTTATACTGCGGACTTCTCACACAACACAACACACTGCCATCTACAGAAGTTCTCTGATGACTCTGCGATCGTTGGCCTCATCTCCAATGGAGATGAAGCTGAGTACAGAGGGCTTATCCAGGACTTCGTGGACTGGTGCCATCGGAACTGCTTCCAGATCAACGCGAGGAAAACTAAGGAGCTGGTGGTGGACTGCCACAGGCATGGGCAGCCCCTCACAGTACCAGTAAATATACAGGGAACAGACATCGAGATGGTGACATCCTATAAGTACCTGGGTATTCATCTGAACAATAAACTAGACTGGTCACACAATACTGATGCACTCTACAAGAAGGGACAGCGCAGGCTGTTCCTGCTGAGGAGACTCAGGTCTTTTGGTGTACAAGGGGCGCTGCTGAAGTCATTCTATGACACGGTGGTGGCATCAGCCATCACTTTTGGAGTGGTCTGCTGGGGCAGTGGCATTACTGCAGCCGATAGGAAGAGACTGAACAAACTGATTAAGAAAGCTAGCTCTGTCCTGGGGCAGCGCCTTGATCCGATGGAGGAGATAGGAGAGAGAAGGACGGCGGCTAAACTGTCATCTCTGCTGGAGTCCGAGTTCCACCCTATGCAGGACATACTGAATGCACTGAGGAGCTCATTTAGCAGCAGACTACATCATCCCAGGTGCACAACCGAGAGGTTTCGTAGGTCCTTCCTACCAACGGCTGTCAGACTGTACAACCTAAGCAGGGCTGCTCGCAGAGATAGCAAAAAGACGTAACAAACTAATAGTTTTTTGAATGCAAAAGATGCAATAGACTTACACAATGGTCCCCTCCGGCATACAACTAGGAACATACCGGTCGCTATGGAGGGTGAGAATATGTATGGGCACATAATCATACCATGTAGGATAACTAAGTAGACGGTTATGCTGTTTCATTCCATCTAGCAACAATGCTCTGCACTGTGTGTGTTTATATATTTACATATTTATTCCATCTAGCTACAATGCTCAGCACTGGGTGTGTTTATATATTTATATATCTACATATTATTCCATCTAGCTACATTGCTCCGCACTGTGTGTGTTTATATACTTGCATATTTATTCCACCTAGCTGCAATGCTCCGTACTGTGGGTGTTTATATATTTACATATTTATTCCATCTAGCTACAATGCTCTGCACTGTGTGTTCATATATTCATATATTTATTCCATCCAGCTACAATGCTCTGCACTGTGTGTCTGTGTGTGTGTGTATATATATATATTTTATAGTAATACGTACATATGTTTATTAGCTGCTCTTGCTTGCTTGTTTTTTTTCTTGCCTTCTGATTGTTGCTCTGAGTGTTGCTATCCCTGTGCTGTTGCAATCCTGGAATTTCCCCGTTGTGGGACTAATAAAGGCTTATCTTATCTTATCTTATCTTATCTAATCTGCGATGTCTCTACTGGACGACTGCGTCCAGTAGTGTTGGCCGCATGGCGCCGCTGCGTTTTTGACTCGATTCACTCCCTGGCGCACCCAGGGGTGCGCGCGTCTGTGAAAATGGTAGCAGAAAAGTTTGTTTGGCCGGGCCTGCGCAAGCACGTTAAAGAGTGGGCACGAGCCTGTATGGCTTGCCAGCGGGCCAAAATACACAAGCACACAAAAGCCCCCTTAGAGCCGTTTTACATCCCGGCCAAGAGGTTTGATCATGTGCATGTCGACCTCGTAGGCCCCCTACCGTCGTCGCAGGGGTAAACACATCTTTTGACAATGGTGGACCGAACCACGCGTTGGCCGGAAGTGGTCCCACTGGCATCAACCACAGCTGCAGAGGTGGCCCGCGCGTTTTTAATGGCTTGGATAGCGCGTTTCGGGGTTCCGTCGGATATTACGTCCGACAGGGGACCTCAATTTGTGTCTGAGCTTTGGTCAGCGATGGCCCACAGCTTAGGTGTGACAATTCACCGCACTACCGCTTACTACCCCCAGGCTAATGGTTTATGCGAGCGGTTTCATAGATCATTGAAGGCAGCCCTCAGAGCGTCGCTTACGGATGCAAATTGGGTAAACGGACTACCATGGGTTTTATTAGGGTTGCGCTCTGCACCTAAAGAGGACTTAAAAGCCTCCCCAGCCGAGTTGGTTTTTGCACAACCTCTCCGGCTGCCAGGAGAGTTTCTGCCAGATAATCCGGCGCCAGGGCGTTCCCCTACTCAGTGGTCACTGATCGAAACGGGAGCAAACATGCTTCTGGGCCCCGTTCACCACACTTTTCCACGTGTTTTTGCGCCCAAATCTTTAAAAAATGCCGAGTTTGTTTTTGTCAGGCACGAGGCTCAGCGCCCAACCCTGCGTCCACCTTACGATGGCCCATATAGAGTGCTGGAAACAGGTGATAAACATTTTGTGCTAGATTTGGGGGACAGGAGGTAAACAATTAGTATAGACAGACTAAAGCCTGCTTTTGTGATGGCTGACAAGACTGTGCGAGTGGCGAGGGCTCCTCGACGCGGCAGACCCCCCCAGGGAGCATGCCCCAGACCCCCCGCAGGGATCAACTAACAGTTCTCGTCCTCAGATAGCAGATTCACTGCAAGATGGCGCCACAGGAGCTGCGAAGCCCGCCTACAGCAAGTTTGGAAGACGTTTGAAGCCCAGACAGCATATGGACTGATGTCGTGGTTTTATCATGTTGTGTGGAGTATGTTGTATTGTTTCATCTTCGACGTTTTGGGGGGGTTATGTGGCACACATATTTTGGATGCTTTGACTGCATATGTATAGCACAGTGATTGAGATACTTAAGACTGCATATGTATTTTGTAACCTCACGTCTTAGAAGGAACAATAAGTCTGGACCTCCTGGGGATAACAGTAGGAGGTGGAGGTACCTTTAGCAATGACTCTGAAAGGACTTCCTGACCTCCTGGGGTCAGGTGGAGGAAGAAGAGGCCTGGGGGAGAGGTATTGTCGATGGGGAGTTTAATGACAATGTGATTCTGTACTTTGATGTCCCAGGTATAAAAGTGTGGGATTGGAGTAGTTCGTTCTCTTTTCCTGTTTGAGAGATGGTTAATAAACCTGAGTTGAGAAATAAATTCAGCCTCTTCATTTCACGCTCTCCACAAAACATAAATTTGCCGATAAGCCATGGTTAACCAAAGGATTACAAAAGGTGTGTAAAAAGAAAAATTTATTATATAAAGCTTTTCTGAAGAAAAGGACAAAAGAAGCAGAGCAGCGGTATAAAACATACAAAAATAAGTTAACATATATAATGAGATGTAGTAAAAGAGACTATTACAGTAAAGAACTGGAGAAAAACAGAGACAATATTAAAAATACATGGACAATACTTAACAATATTCTTGGAAATAAAAACAGAAATACAAGCTACCCAACCAATTTTTCAAAAAATAATACAACGACTCAGAGTGCGAATGCAGTTTCACCTGCAGATGAATTTAATAACTTTTTTGTTAACATTGGTCCTAATTTGGCTCGAGAAATACCCATTACGGCACCTACAGGTGATACAATAAGCAATAACACTGCTATAAAAGACTCCATTTTCATAAAGAACACAGACGAGAGAGAGGTCATTGAAATTGTTAAATCGGACAACTGCATTTGCTCTCATGGAATTTATAGAAAAAATATCAACTGCCGTTGAAAATAAAGAGTATTCAGTTGGAGTATTCCTGGATCTTAAAAAAGCATTTGACACAGTGGATCATAATTTATTATTAAAGAAACTACAAAATTGTGGTATTAGAGGGGTAGCACTGTCCTGGTTAAGTAGTTACTTAAAGAATAGATATCAGTATGTATGTGTTGGTAACAAAAACTCAGTTACTGAAGGTTACTTGTGGAGTCCCACAGGGTTCAGTTTTGGGGCCATTGTTATTCAATATGTATATAAATGATATATGTAAAGTTTCGGGAAAAAATGGATTTAATATTGTTTGCAGATGACACTAATTATGCAGTGGAAGCAATTTGGAACAACTTCTGGATACACTCGGAAAGGAATTAGGAAAGCTTAAACTGTGGTTTGATTCAAACAAATTAACGCTCAATTTAAGTAAGACAAAATTTATAGTTTTTAACAATCATCACAACAACTTAGTATCTAAACTCAGTGTAAATGGTGTAGAGATTGAAAGGGTATCCAAAACTAAATTTCTTGGTGTAATAATTGATAATAAACTGTGCTGGAAGTCACATATTAATTATATTAAAGGTAAAATATCCAAATCAATTGCAATACTACACAGAGTGAAATATTTGCTGAATCAACCCACATTATATACTTTGTATCATTCATTAATTCATCAATTCATTAATTCATTAGAGCATCCACCCCACACCCGGGAGGCAGGGGTTCAAATCCCGGCCGGGTCATGCCAAAGACCATATAAAAGTGGAACTTCCTGCCATCCAGCTTGGTGCTCAGCAATAAATGGAATGGAGGAGGGAACTCTGTGGCGGCACCTTGCATGGCAGCAGCCCTCTGACTCTGCACTTGGGGTGTGTGTGATTTACACAGTAGATAGGTAAAACACAATCTCGTTCTGCTGTACATGATTGGTTGTACGGTTGAATGACAATAAGGGTGATTTAATTTAATTTTAATTTTAATTTAATACTCCCATACATGACATATTGTACTGAAGTATGGGGAAATACATATAAAACAAACATATATCCAGTCTTTATGCTTCAGAAGAGAGCTATTAGAATAATAAACAAAGCAGCTTAAAGGGAACCAACAAACCCACTTTTTCTTAAATTAAAAGCTCTCAAGTTGAAAGATCTGGTTGACTTTAAAACTGCAGTAATAATGTTTAAAGCTAAGAATCTATCACTGCCCGCAAATATCCAAAAGTTGTTCCAAATAAGGGAGAAACAAAATCATTTCAGAGGAACATGTATATTTCAAAAACCTTCAGTGAGAACTACCACCAAGCAACACTGTGTTTCAGTGCAAGGAGTCAGATTATGGAACGATTTTGGACCTGAATTAAAATCATGTACAACGCTTGGACAATTTAAACAAAAACTAAAGGAAGAAATACTCCAAACATATATACAAGATGACATGTAAACTCACATAAGGATTGTCATATCCAGTCTGCGTTGTGTTGTAGCTTAGTTTTTTGTCACATTTTGTCTTAGCTTTGTTCTGAATTGTAATCGCTCTTGTTTTGTTTTTCTTTTGAATTCTTGGATGGAATATGGGTGGGCAATATAAGCTGCGGCTTCAGCCATCACCCATTTCGGATAACTTATGTTGAACTGTATAATCAGAGGAGTTATTGTTAAATTGACCTTGTTGGATTTTTTTCCCCCTTTGTTATATTATTCTGTTTCTTTTTTAATCTATCCGAAATAAAGAGTCATTCATTCTTTCATTCATTCATTTAGTGCTGAAATCAGATAGAATAATTATAGTAGGGGACTTTAATATCCATGCAGATGTAGATAGTGATTGCCTTAATATGGCATTTAACTCAATATTAGACTCGATGGGGTTTTCTCAGAAAGTAGGAAATTCTACCCATTATCTCCACCATACGTTGGACCTTTGTTCTGACATATGGCATAGAAATAGAAAAACAGGAAGTAATATTGTGGGTTTTATTGTGAAGTGTGGTGTTGTGGCGGTCACTTCCCCTTCCGCCACTGTACTGCCCTATAAATACTAAGGGCATCCATTTTACGCTCTCTTTGCCGATGCTCCTGCCTGACGGTTGTACTTTGCAAACCTCCATCAATAAAGCTGAGTTCTGCTGTGCACCTGGCCTCATCATTTCGAAGGTGATTTCAGACACAACATTTTGGCAACGAGAAAAAAACGTGGAGGCCTGTATTTCACCGCTTCGGCCCTTCTTGGAGCTCCCAGGCGAGCCGTCTGTCCCTGGGTCAAGATGGTTTGTGGCCTTTGAGAACTACATTGTGACGCTCGGCCTGGGTAAGCTTGATGAGCTGAGGGCACGAGCGCTTCTGGTGCATAATTTGGGAATTGAGGGCCAGCAGATTCTGAACACACTTGGGGCTTCAGACTCATATGAAAATGAGAAGAAGAGTAACTCCACCCGCCCTAACAGCTGTCCATGTGGCGTCTCCAAGTACCAACTGGTACACGTTCTGCAAAGTGACGCTGGATGGTAAGCAGGTACCGCTGCTGATCATCACAAGGGCTGAGGGATTGTTATTGAATTGGGCCACGGTGAGGAAATTTTTCCCCCACTACAGAATTAGAGGTAACCCAGCACTGCTCTATGGTTATGGAGGTGGACGGCTTTGCACGGTTGGGACACTGGAGTTAACGGTTTGGTACAAGTTGGCAGAGAAGGCTGACTTCACATTCCACGTGATGGCCAAAGGCTACAACAAAATGGGCTGCGACCCGTTTTATGGATTGGGGTTCGCCATTAAGGATGGCGCTGGGGAAGAGTGGTCTGGATGTGGGTGGTAGAACCATCCATTTCCAATGGTGGAGGGTGACGCTGTGTGTGACGAAGACTTACTGAGCACCACGGCAGTCAAGCAGGATCATCCTCACTCAGGTTCAACGCAGGAGGGTCTCAGTGCTGGCGTTTGGGACATGGTAAAAGAGGGTTCCAAGCATGGAGGTGAAGTGCCTGCATTGGCAAATGACGCCGACGAGCTAGCCCCAGATTCCTCTGGAGCTTGGCTGCAGAAGGCTGGAGAATCTGGAGCTACAACGGCGACTGCTGCAGCAGCTTTAAAAGAGGTCGGGGCCAGACGAACAGGCATGGAGGGACTGCATGCCGAACGGCACTACAGGCCTAGCAAAGCTCCTCTGAGAATTACGGACCTGGTCTGGGCTCGAGAGGAGGGATGTCCACAGAGGATACGGGCCAAACGACAGCTGGAGAAACACCAGGAGCGGCTGTGCATCGTGGCTAAGCAGGGTGTGGCCTACTTCCAGCTGCTCATGGAGGCACGCCAATGAGCTGCGGCGTACCCGGGAGTAGGGTTCAGATAGCGGGTCCGAATAAGAGAGGCAGTCAGTGGCGAGGAGAAGAGGCACTGTTGTCTATGAGGTCAGCTGCGGCCCCAGGGGCATGCTGCCTCCAGGGGCTGGTCTACTGAGGGGCTGCCCTGGGCCCCCACAAGCCAGCTGTACCCCTTTTCTGCCAGAAGGACAGTAGTGTGGTTTACAAAAAAACTGTTCTGATGTTCATAGGTTTGCATGTGTTTAAAAAAAGAATCAAAGTGTTATCGCTCTGGGTGCGTTTTATTCTAGGAGCATGGCAGTGTTCCAGTTACAGATGCACTTTTGGGGCAAGTTTACAGGTGGCAGAATAACCCACCTTGCCGTGTGGGGTGGGACGGTAGTCCATCCATCCCCCCTAGCTTAGGTTTGTTGTGTGAATGTGCTAGGCCATTTAGTAATTTAAGTTTTAGCTTTTAGTGCATGATTCTGGTCCTAAATTGGGGAGGGTCTCAACTGTATGCATGGTTTTGGACTTTCTACAGGGGGCAGGGAAATGTGATGCAGTAATATTGTGGGTTTTATTGTGAAGTGCGGTGTAGTGGCAGTCACTTCCCCTTCCGCCACTGCACCGCCCTATAAATACTAAGGGCATCCATTTTACACTCTCTTTGCCAATGCCCCTGCTTGAGGGTTGTATTGTGCAAAGCTCCATCAATAAAACTGAGTTCTACTGTGCACCTGGTCTTGTCATTTAGAAGGCAATTTCAGACACAGTGTCTCCTCATAACCCTGTGTAGCAGAGTGGACAGGCAGTTAAGCCCCAACTGGCGATGTCAAACCAGGGTTTTGAACCCACAACCTCTGGCTCCAGAATCCAACACCCTACCTGAGTTGCCAAGAGGGTCGACCCACTTGGCAAGCCAAGTAGGAATGCTTTTTATTGACTCTGTTACATATTCCCCCTCAGATTTTGACATTGTCCCAATGTCAGAGGTGCATTTAAGCTTGAAGGATGTCCGCCTTCTGACTATGTCAACACCAGTGAGTCCTACCAGCAACACCTCTTGTGGTGGGGGTGAAGCACCACTTGCAGGACCGACACACTGGTGGTATCTGGGGAATGGAACTAATACGCCACCAGTAAATCCTGCTTACAGCGCCAATTGTAGCAGAGTGGACGGGCAGTTAAGTATCAACTGGCAACGTCCAACCGGGGGTTCAAACCCACAATCTCCGGCGCCAGAGTGCAACACTCTACCTGTGTCACCAAGTAGGAATGCTTTTTATTGACTCTGTTACACCTGTACTGTCAGACCATTATCTGTTAACCTTTGATTTTACTATTTCTGACTATTTGGCTGTTAAAGAAAAATATTACTACAGTAGATGCCTCTCAGATGATGCTGTTACCAAATTTATGCAGATTGTTTCCTCTATGCCATGTGTCAACACAATGGAAATAAGCTATAGACAGCTTGCTCCTTCTGTAATTGATAGCATGGTAGATAGTGTTACAGCTTCTCTGCATCAGAGTCTAGACATGGTGGCCCCTTTAAAAAAGAAAAAGTCTAATCAGACATTTCTTACTCCTTGGTTCAACACAGAAACTCGTAGCTTAAAACAGAAGACTTGTCAATTAGAAAGAAAATGGTGCTCCACTAATTTAGATGAAATCTATTTAGCTTGGAGAAATCATCTTCAAATTTATAAAAGATTTCTTAGAAAAGCTAGAACAAGTTATTATTCCGCATTAATAGAAGAGAACAAGAATAATCCCAGGTTTCTTTTCAGCACTGCAGCCAGGCTGACAAAGAGTCAGGATGTGGGGGAATATAAGTTCAGGCGAGATGTGACGAGCTGGAAGGTTGCAAAGTTTTTATTTCCTCCATCAAAATGAGACGCACTTGTAGCGCTGTGTGTGCTGTGCTGCATGTGCTGTGTTGTGTTTTTAGAGGCATGTCATACAAGCTCTTTTATCAGTGATACAGGAAGAGAGAATGCATGGCACATTAGCATAACAGTCAATACACATGATTAGCATGACATTGGTTGGCTCTTTGTCTGTCTGTGCATTGTCCTCTGTATGCAAATTGTGTTCCGGACCTTTTGAGTGTGAGGATGAATGTCCCTGTAGATTGTGGTGGGTCACCACAAGGACTCTGTTAATCCTAGCATTCCCTTAGAGCTTACTAGTCAGGACTTCATGAACTTTTTCAATAATAAAATTTCATCTATCAGAGATAACAATCAGTCAGATTCTTCCCACCGTTAACTTAAATACAGTAACTACTACAACTCCTTCAATTGATATCTGTTTGGATGAGTTTACTCCAATTGACCTTTTAGAATTAGATAAAATAATTCCTCATCCAAGCCTTCAGCTTGTCTTTTAGACCCTATTCCTACCAGGTTATTTAAAGAAGTCTTCCCATTTATTGGTAGCTCTATTCTTCAAATAATCAATTCTTCATTAACTTTAGGCCATGTACCGCAGGCTTTTAAAACTGCTGTAATTAAACCCTTGCTCAAAAAGCCAACGCTGGATCCAGGAGTTTTAGTTAATTGTAGACCAATCTCTAATCTCCCTTTCATTTCAAAAATCTTAGAAAGAGTTGTTGCTACGCAATTATTTGACCACTTGCAAGGAAATGGTTTATTTGAAGAGTTTCATTCTGGGTTTAGAATCCATCATAGTACTGAAACAGCCTTAGTGAAGGTCACTAATGACCTCCTTATCGGATCTGATAATGGACTTGTTTCTGTACTTGTCCTTTTGGACCTTAGTGCAGCTTTTGATACTATTGATCATAATATTCTACTTGATAGACTAGAACACCTTGTTGAACTTTGTTACAGTGGGAGTTCCACAGGGATCTGTGCTAGGCCCTGTTCTTTTTAATTTATATATGCTTCCGCTCAGCAACATCTATCTATAAATACAAGAAATCGCTATCTGTCTGTCTGTCTGTTCCACGCATATCTCTTGAACCGTTCCTCAGACTGACCTAAGGTTTTATACACGATTTCCTGAGGTTACAAGGGTGTACATTCTCGAATATGGAGTCACTTAGTCCATCCATCCATCCATCTTCTACCGCTTTTCCGGAGGTCTGAGTCGCGGAGGCAGCAGTTCAAGCAGAGAAGCCCAGACTTCCCTCTCCCCCGCCACCTGCTCCAGCTCTTCAGAGAGGATACCAAGGTGTTCCCAGACCAGCTGGGAGACATACTCTCTCCACCGAGTCCTGGGTCTGCCCCGGGGTCTCCTCCCAGTGGGACGTGCCTGAAACACCTAAAGTGGGAGGCGTCCAGGAGGCATCTTAATCAGATGCCCATACCACCTCAACTGACTCCTTTCAATGTGGAGGAGCAGCAGTTCTACTCTGAGCCTCTCCTGGATGACTGAGCTCCTCACCCTATCTCTGAGGGTGAGTCCAGAAATCCTACGGAGAAAGCTCATTTCAGCCGCTTGTATCCGCGATCTCGTTCTTTCAGTCATTACCCAAAGCTCATGACCATAGGTGAGAGTAGGAATGTAGATTGACTGGTAAATCGACAGCTTTGCCTTAGAACTAAGCTCCCACTTCACCACAACAGACCGGTACAATGTCCGCATCACTGCAGGTGCTGCTCCAATCTGTTTGTCAATCTCTCGCTCCATTTTCCCCTCACTTGTGAACAAGACCCCAAGATACTTAAACTCCCCCACTTGGGGCAGGAGCCTGTCCCCAACCCAGAGAGGACAATCCACCTTTTTCCGGCTGAGGACCATGGACTCGGACATGGAGGTGCTGATTCTCATCCCAGCCGCTTCACACTCAGCGGAAAACCGTCCCAGCAAGAGCTGTAGGTCATTGCTGGATGAAGCCAACAGGACAACATCATCTGCAAACAACAGAGATGAGATCCTGTGGTCACCAAGCATGACACCCTCCATTCCCTGGCTGCACCTAGAAATCCTGTCCATAAAAATTATGAACAGGATCAGTGACAAAGGGCAGCCCTGGTGGAGTCCAACTCTAACTGGGAATGAATCTGACCGAGTGTTGGCAATACGAACCAAACTCTCACAACAGTCGTACAGAGACCGAATAGCTCGTAACAACAAGCCCGATACCCCATACTCCCGAAGCACCCCCCACAAAAATCCACGAGGGACGCAGTCAAATGCCTTCTCCAAGTCCACAAAACACATGTAAACTGGTTGGGCAAACTCCCACGAACCCTCAATAATTCTCGAGAGGGTAAAGAGCTGGTCCGATGTGCCACGGCCAGGATGAAAACCACATTGCTCCTCCTGAATCCGAGGTTCGACCAACGGCCAGACTCTCCTCTCCAGTACCTTGGCATAGACCTTCCCAGGGAGGCTGAGGAGTGTGATCCCTCTAAAGTTGGAGCACACCCTCCGGTCCCCTTTTTTGAAGAGAGGAACCACCACCCCGGTTTGCCATGCCAAAGGCACTGCCCCCGACCTCCACGCAATGTTGCAGAGGCGTGTCAACCATGACAGCCCTACAACATCCAGGGCCTTGAGGTACTCAGGGCAAATCTTGTCCACCCCCAGGGCCCGGCCACCAAGGAGGTTTTTAACCACCTTGGCGACCTCAGCCCCTGTGATAGGCGAGTCATCCCCCTCATCCCCGAACCCTGCTTCCTCTGTGGAAGGCGTATCAGTGGGCTTGAGGAGATCCTCGAAGTATTCCTTCCACCGCCCGACGACATCCCCAGTCGAAGTCAACAGTGTCCCATCCGCACCATACACAGTGTGGACGGGGAGCTGCTTTCCCCTCCTGAGCCGCCGGACAGTTTACCAGAAACTCTTTGAGGCCGACCGAAAGTCTTGTTCCATGGCCTCACCGAACTCCAGTCAAAAATTACCTGAGGTCGCTCAGTCAAAATATGTAATTTTTATCAATAAAAGTTTAGCGACTGCTCTGTCACTGCTCTGTCTCTTCATGCCCTGGCTTTAAGAGGTGTGGGCAGGGTTTTGGATTGACTCTGTGTTGATTGGATAATGCGCGGCATCACGACCTGTCAGTCACTACAGTGTTGCCTGGAGAAAACAAGGAAATAAAAATTAGAAAGATAGAAAAAACATAATACTGAAGATTTAATGCTTAAAAAATTATACCATAAAGTTGCCGTGATTGCATAGGTCTAAAGGATAATTCACCATATGTGGATAGTGAAGTGCGCGAGCAGACTGAGTGGAGTGTCAGCGGGAACCAGGTCTGACAAATCAACACAGAGCATGCCAGGAGAAGCAGTGGCCAGACACGACCTGGCTCAAAGGCATGCTTACTGGTGGCCATAAAAAAAGTTATCTTCAATAAAGTGAAAAAAAAAATAATGTATGGAGTGTGCTTTTGCCCTGTGGCTGATTTATCATGAAAAACAGCTGTCCTCTCTGGTTCCAGTGATCAGCTGATTGGATCCAGTGTTCTGACATTTTGGCACATCGTCAAAGCAGCATCTGCTATGTCTAGACTGTCATCAAGAGTGTGGGAGAACACCAAGCTGGCCACAAAGACCAAGCTGGTGGTGTACTGTGCCTGCGTGCTCAGCACCCTGCTCTACGGCAGTGAAACCTGGACAATGTACGCCCAACAGGAACGCCACCTCAACGGTTTCCATCTGCGCTGCCTGCAACCCATCTTAGGCATCTCTTGTCAGGACAGAGTGTCCAGCAAGGATGTCCTTGAGCGTGCGAACACCTCGAGCATGTTCACAATGATGTCACAGAGACGATTGCGCTGGCTTGGCCATGTTTGGTGCATGCAGGACGGTTGCCTGCCAAAGGACATCCTCTACGCTGAGCTCATGTTAGGCTCCAGACCAGTTGGTCGCCCAATGCTGCACTACAAGGATGTGTGCAAGAGAGACATGAAGTTAGCTGAGATCAACCCTGACTCATGGGAAGCAGCTGCAGACAATCGCAGCATTTGGCGTCATGTAGTGAGGATAGGCGTAAAGAGAGACGAGGCCCTGCAGGAACAGCACTGGCTTGACAGAAAGGAGCGACAGAGCAGCTACAGGACCCTGGCTGCCAACATCCTACACCTGCAGCTACTGTGACAAAGACTGCCCCTCCAGAATTGGACTCTAGTCACAGTTGATGCTGCCCCACCGTGAACTGACATCTCCTGGTGGAGCCCATTGTCTCATGAGACAAGGAGACAATGACATAATTGTCAATGAAGCCAGATGACAGTAATCAATTAGCCAAGTTAGAGGCCTGTCTTAAGGAAATCAAAGCTTGGATGACTTGTAATTACCTGCTATTAAATTCAGATAAGACTGAAGCCATTCTAGTTGGTCCAAAAAACCTTAGAAATACCTTTCCAAATCAAACTCTTACTTTGAATGCGGCTACTCTTTCTCTTAATAGTTCTGTGAGGAACCTTGGAGTTATTTTTGATCAAGGTCTGTTTTTTAATCCATATATTAAACTTGTTTCTAAGACTGCCTTCTATCATTTGCCTAATATTGCCTAGATTAGGAGCCTGTTGTCTCAGAGTGATGCTAAGAAACTGATCCACGCTTCTGTTAGCTCTAGATTAGATTATTGTAACTCTTTATTATCAGGGTGTCCTAAAACATCTTTAAAAAGTCTTCAGCTGATCCAAAATGCTGCAGCAAGAGTTTTAACAGGTACTAGAAAGAGAGATCATATCTCTTCAGTTCTGGCCTCCCTTCATTGTCTTCCCATAGAGTTTAGAATTAAGTTTAAAATCCTTCTTCTCACTTTCAAAGCTCTAAATAATCAGGCCCCTTTTTATTTAAAAGATCTGATACTACCCTATTATCCTAACAGAGCACTACGCCCCCAAAATGCTGGATTACTTGTAATACCTAGAATCTCCAAAAGTACAATGGAAGGCAGAGCTTTCAGTTATCAAGCTCCTCTCCTGTGGAACCAGCTGCCAATCTGGATTCGGGAGTCAGACTCGATCTCTGTTTTTAAGAATAGGGTTAAAACTTTCCTTTTTGGTATAGCCTCTAATTAGGGAGGGATTATGTGCCCCTGAACCCTCCCTTAGTTATGCTGCTAATAGGTTTAGACAGCCGGGGGACCTCCAATAATGCACTGGGCCTCACTCCTTTCCTCACTCTCAGTGAAATATTTTTGCTGGTCATTAACATCTGTTTGTTCTCTCCCATAGATTGAGTCCCCATCGTGCTATTTGCTCTCTACATGTCTGTTCTTTTCTTCTTCTTCTCTATCCCCTCACCCCCCAGCCAGTCGCAGCAGATGACTGCCCCTCCCTGAGCCTGGTTCTGCTGGAGGTTTCTTCCTGCTAAAAGGGAGTTTTTCCTCTCCACCATCGCCAAGCACTTGCTCACAAGGGATTGCCTGATTGCTGGGGTCTTTCTGCAACTGTGGGGGCTCCCCTACGGTTGAAAGTGCTATGAGATGACTGTTGTAAAATGGCGCTATATAAATAAAGTTGAATTGAACTGAACTTTGTTCAGATTTTTCCCAAATTTTACACTTTTAGCAAATTTTGCATTTTGTTTAAATTTTGGACATTTTTTTCAGCAAATTTTTTATTTCTGTCCAAATTGTCTGCATATTTGCAATTTTTATGGAAATTTTGTATATTTTGCCAAATTGGTGCAAATTCATTCAAATTTTACATTTTTTTTCTTTTTTCCCAAATTTTCACTTTTTTGTCCAAATTTTGCAAATAAAAGCACATTTTGCATTTTTGTCTAAATTTTGCACATTTTTGTGAATATTTTCAAAACTTTTGTCATTTTGCAATTCTTTGTGAAAAAGAATTTAAAGAGAAAAAATTAATTTATGACAAAAATCTGAATTTTCAAGAAAAAAAGCATAAATTTATAACTTTATAAATGTACAAGAAAAAAATCCAAAACTTTAAAAAAAAAAGTTTAAAATTTACAAGAAAAAAAAAGCAATTGCTTAAACAAAACTGTTTTTGTTTTTTTTGTTTTTTTTGAGAAAAACACAAATTTCTTTAAAAAATGCAGCAGAAAAAAGTCCCACATTTTATGTGTGGCCGGAGCTTAGTAGTGGTGGTGGGCGTGGCCTTGGTACAGGTAGAGGTTCTGTGTGGGCGGGGCGGCAGGAGGAAACAGGAAGTGTGAGGGGAGGAAGATCTGTCCAGCTTCCTGCAGCAGATCCAGACCAGCAGACTGACGTTTCCACTTCGTTCTGACGGAACCAAAAACACCAGAAATTCTGGGTCAGAACCCACCACAGACAATCATGGAAACCAGTTCATGTTCACAAAATGTGACTGTGGCGGTACGAGGGGGGCTGAAAAGTTCATAATTATCAAATTTAACCAAATGTACTTTATTTTTCAACATTGTCTCCCTTTCGGTCCACACACGTCTTCCATCGGTGTTGCAGCGCTTGGGTCCCTGCAGCTGAAAAATAAACTACATTTCATCAAATTTGACCACGATGAACTTTTCAGCCCCCCTCATATATCTGTGGTTCTGGTACCAGTCTGTGGATGTTTATCTGTGATTCTGGTACCAGGTCTGTTGTGGCTCACCTGCGGTTCTGGTACCAGTCTGTGGATGTGTGTCTGTGGTTCTGCTACCAGTCTGTGGATGTTTATCTGTGATTCTGGTACCAGGTCTGTTGTGGCTCACCTGCGGTTCTGGTACCAGTCTGTGGATGTGTATCTGTAGTTCTGGTACCAGGTCTGTTGTGGCTCACCTGTGGTTCTGGTACCAGTCTATGGACATGTATCTGCGGTTCTGGTACCAGTCTGTGGATGTGTATCTGTGGTTCTGGTACCAGTCTGTGGATGTTTATCTGTGATTCTGGTACCAGGTCTGTTGTGGCTCACCTGTGGTTCTGGTACCAGTCTGTGGACATGTATCTGCGGTTCTGGTACCAGTCTGTGGATGTGTATCTGTAGTTCTGGCACCAGGTCTGTGAATGTGTATCTGTGGTTCTGGTACCAGTCTGTGGATGTTTATCTGTGATTCTGGTACCAGGTCTGTTGTGGCTCACCTGCGGTTCTGGTACCAGTCTGTGGATGTGTATCTGTGGTTCTGGTACCAGTCTGTGGATGTTTATCTGTGATTCTGGTACCAGGTCTGTTGTGGCTCACCTGTGGTTCTGGTACCAGTCTGTGGACATGTATCTGCGGTTCTGGTACCAGTCTGTGGATGTGTATCTGTAGTTCTGGTACCAGGTCTGTTGTGGCTCACCTGTGGTTCTGGTACCAGTCTATGGACATGTATCTGCGGTTCTGCTATCAGTCTGTGGATGTGTATCTGTAGTTCTGGTACCAGGTCTGTGAATGTGTATCTGTGGTTCTGGTACCAGTCTGTGGATGCTTATCTGTGATTCTGGTACCAGGTCTGTTGTGGCTCACCTGCGGTTCTGGTACCAGTCTGTGGATGCGTATCTGTGGTTCTGGTGAGGGTCTGCTGTGGCTCACCTGCGGTTCTGGTACCAGGTTTTGACCTGGGTGTCGCTGAGCTGCAGGTCCGTAGCCAGTTCCATGCGGTCCTGGACGCTCAGATACTTATGGTTCTGGAAACTCCTCTCCAGCCGCTCCAGCTGCTGCTCGCTGAACGCCGTTCGGGCCTTACGAGGTTTCCTCAGACGTCCTACTGGGCTGTCAGAGCCGCCGCGGTAGACTGAGGGGTGGACAGGAAGTGGCATCACATCAGTCCTGTTGTCTGATTGTACGGCGGGTGTTTGGTGATCATTTGTAGTGTAGTTTTTATAACCCAGGTTTGAATTTAAACTGACCCGTGACTGTGTACCAGCTTACAACACCAACCACATCATCAAGCTTGTGGACAACACAATGGTGATGGGCCTCATCACCAACAACAAGGAGGCCAACTAGAGAAATGAGGTGAGCCAACTGGTCCAGTGGTGTAAAGACAATAACCTCTTCCCGAACACGGGAAAAATGAAAAGATGGTGGTCGACTTCAGGAGAGGACACACACAGCATCCCCCTCTGATCATTGATGGAGCAGCTGTGGAGAGGATGAGCAGCACCAGGTTCCTGGGGGTGCACATCTCTGAGGACCTCTCCTGGTCAGAAAACACCACATCACTGGCCAGGAAAACCCAAACTTGCCTCCATTTCCTCCGCAAACTGAGGAGAGCATGAGTCCCACCCCCATCATGTGCTCATTCTACCGGGGCACCATTGAGAGCATCCTCACCAGCTGCATCATGGTGTGGTACAGAAGCTGTACCACCTCCTGCCGGAAGACACTACAACACACAGTGAAAGCAGCCAGCAAGATCATCGGTGCCCCTCTACCCCCCCTCTCGGACATCGACCTCACCCACCTCACCTGCAGAGTCATCAGCATTGCAGGTGACACCTGCCACCCCTCACACTCCCTCTAAAGCCCCCTGCCCTCAGGTAAAAAGTGCAGGAGCCTCTGGGCCCGCTCTACAAGACTGCTAAACAGCTTTGTTCATCAAGCCATCAGGACCCTGAACTCTGTCCTCCCCCAACCCCGGACCGTAACACACTCACCCACACAATAACTACCTCAGCTTTTGGCACAGAAAGACTGGCACACCAACAGTAATACATCTGCTGCTGTATGTCTCTGCACTTTACTGCAACCATTTGCACAAATGTCATGCCTGTTGCTTTCTGTTATTGCAATACTGATCATGTGCAGTCCTGTCTGTCACTGTCTGCACCGACACTGCCGCATTGAAATTTAAATATTAGACAAAGATAATACAAGTAAACACAAAATGCAGTTTTTAAATGAAGGTATTTATTATTAAGGGTAAAAAAAAATCCAAACCTACATGGCCCTTTGTGAAAATGTGATTTCCCCCCCACCACCACCCACTTTAAAACGTTAAAACATAACTTAACTGTGGTTTATCACATCTTTGGAAAGCTGAGTTCAATTTCTCTAGCCACACCCAGGCCTGATTACTGCCACACCTGTTCTCAACCAAGAAATCACTTAAATAGGACCTGCCTGACAAAGTCAAGAAGACCAAAAGATCGTCAAAAGACCCCTCAACAACATCCAAAGAACTGTAGGCCTCACTTGCCTCAGTAAAGGTCAGTGTTCATGACTCCACCATAAGAAAGAGACTGGGCAAAAATGGCCTGCATGGCAGAGTTCCAAGACGAAAACCACTGCTGAGCAAAAAGAACATAAAGGCTCATCTCACTTTTGCAAGAAAATATCTTGATGATCCCCAAGACTTTTGGAAAAATATTCTGTGGACTGAAAAGACAAAAGTTGAACTTTATGGAAGGTGTGTGTCCCATTACATCTGACGTAAAAGTAACACAGCATTTCAGAAAAGAAACCTCATACCAAGAGTAAAATATGGTGGTGGTAGTGTGATGGTCTGGGGCTGTTTTGCTGCTTCAGGACCTGGATGACTTGCTGTGGTAAATGGAACCATGAATTCTGCTGTCTACCAAAATATCCTGAAGGACAATGTCCAACCATCTGTTTGTGAACTCAAGCTGAAGCCCACTTGGGTTCTGCAGCAGGACAATGATCCAAAACACACCAGCAAGTCCACCTCTGAATGGCTTAAGAAAAACAAAATGAAGACTTTGGAGTGGCCTAGTCAAAGTCCTGACCTGAATCCAATTGAGATGCTGTGGCATGACCTTAAAAAGGCAGTTCATGCTGGAAAACCCTCCTATGTGGCTGAATTACAACAATTCTGCAAAGATGAGTGGGCCAAAATTCCTCCACAGCGCTGTAAAGACTCATTGCCAGTTTTCGCAAATGCTTGATTGCAGTTGTTGCTGCTAAGGGTGGCCTAACCAGTTATTAGGTTTAGGGGGCAATCACTTTTTCACACAGGGCCATGTAGGTTTGCATTTTTTTTCCCCTTCATAAACACTTTCATTTAAAAACTGCATTTTGTGTTTACTTATATTATCTTTGTCTAATATTTAAATTTGTCTGATGATCTGAAACGTTTAAGTGTGACAAACATACAAAAAATGAGAAATCAGGGAGGGGGCAAACACTTTTTCACACCACTGTAGGATTACTGGGTTTTATCTTTTACCAATTATTTGCACTATGGGTAGCATTACTGTACATAGACTGCTGTTGTTTTTCCAGCTTTTTTCTATTATATTGTGCACACCACTGAAGAGAGAGAGAAACACCATTTCAATTCTCCTGTATGTCCTGTACGTATAGTAATATTGACAAGTAAAATCTTTGAATTTTGAATCTTAACTTTATCATCCATATTTTACTGACACCTTGTGGTCATTACATGAACTGCAGCCTCATTAACTCATTCAGAAGAGTTCCTGTTGTGTCAGTGGGGCATACTAATAATTAATGATTAGAGCTGTTACCAATAATTAATGATAAGCTGGACCAGACAACATACCAGGTCGCGTTCTGAAGGACTGTGCATAGGAGCCCAAAAATGTTCTGGCCGACATCTTCACCATCTTCCTGAGTCAAGCTGTTGTCCCCACATGTTTCAAAACTGCTACAATAATGCCAGTCCCAAAGAAGCCCGTCCCATCCAGCTGCAATGATTACCGGCCCGTAGCACTGACCTCTATCATAATGAAGTGCTTCGAGCGGCTGGTCATGCAGAACATGAAGTCCATCCTCCCTTCTTCCCACGACCCATCTCAGTTTGCATACAGGTCAAACAGATCCACAGAAGATGCCATCGCTGCTGCTCTCAATCCAGCCCTCACCCACCTGGACTCAAAGAACTCTTTCATACGAATGCTATTCTTGGACTTCAGTTCAGCATTCAACACAATCATCCGCCAACACCTAATATAAAAACTCAGACACTTGGAACTCAAAACCTCTTTCTGTATCTGGGTGCTGGACTTTCTCACAGGGAGGCCACAGAATGTGCAGGTTGGCAGCAGCACCTCCCAGACCATCACACTGCGCACAGGGGCCCCACAAGGGTGCGTGTTCATCCCGCTGCTCTTCACCCTGCTGACCCATGACTGTGTACCAGCCTACAGCACCAACCACATCATCAAGTTTGCGGACAACACAGCGGTGGTAGCCCTCATCACCAACAATGAGGAGGCTAGCTACAGAAATTAGGTGAGCCAACTGATCCAGTGGTGTAAAGACAATAACCTCTTCCTGAATGTGGGAAAAACCAAGGACATTGTGGTAGACTTCAGGAGGGGTCACGCACAGCATCGCCCTCTGATCATCGATGGTACAGCTGTGGAGAGGGTGAGCAGCACCAAAGTTCCTGGGGGTGCACATCTCTGGGGACCTCTCCTGGTCCAACAACACCACATCACTGGCCAAGAAGGCTCAAACTCGCCTCCATTTCCTCCGCAAACTGTGGAGAGCACAAGTCCCACGCCCCATCATGTGCTCATTCTACCGGGGCACCGTTGAGAGCATCCTCACCAGCTGCATCACAGTGTGGTATGGAAGCTGCACCACCTTCTGCCGGAAGACACTCCAACACACTGAAAGCAGTCAGCAAGATCATTGGTGGCCCTCTGCTCCACCTCTCGAACATTTACCTCACCCGCCTCACCCTCACAGCTTTGTTCATCAGGCCATCAGGACCCTGAACTCTGTCCACTCCCCACTCCCCCGGACCGTAACACACTCACCCACACAGAAAGACTGGAACACCAACAGTAATACATTTGCTGCTGTATGTCTCTGCACTTTACTGCAACCATTTGCACAAATGCCATACCTGCTGCTGTCTGTCATTGCAATACTGATCATGTGCAGTCCTATCTGTCACTGTCTGCACCTACACTACCGCACTGAACTTGGTACTACGAGTATTACTGTATATAAGTTTGCTGGGTCTCATTGTTCATCGTTTATCTTAATTTGCACTATGGGAGGTCTGGGTCTATCTTTTGTGGCCATTTGCATTTGCACTACGGGTAGCATTACTGTACATAGACTGCTGTCGTTCTTTTTCCAACCTTAGTCCTTTTCCTTTTTTTATATTGTGTACACCACTGAACAGAGAGAGAAACACCATTTCAGTTCTCCTGTATGTCCTGTACGTATAGTAATACTGACAAATAAAATCTTTGAATGATTAATTAATGATCTGTTACAGAGGAGCGCTCTGTGCCTTCAGTGGTCTGTCCTCCTTCACTTCTGAAATCAGCTCAGATGTTGGTAAAGCTCCGCCTGTGGACCGACTTATCCAGCCTCTGCCATTAACTTCAGCCCTACTGTCACAGCAGAAGAATCAGAATCAGAATCAGAATCAGGTTTATTGCCATTGTTCATGTAGTACACAAACTAGGAATTTGTCTCGGTACAATGCTGCAACATTAAACATGATAAGATAAGAGAAATAAACTATACATGTAATAAAGTGTAGGATAAGATTAAGTGATACTGGTCAACAGTTAAAATATATATTAGCCAGCAGCAGATACTGTGGAGAACTATATAGTGCAGTCGGTAATGCAGGAAGAAAACAGTGATGATTGACATGAGTCTGGTTGAGCTGCTGTACATAGTGCACGAGAGTCAATAAGTCACTTAGTGTTCAGCAGTCTAATGGCAGAGGGGAAGAAGCTGTTCATGTGACGGGAGGTTTTAGTCTGGATGGACCGAAGTCTTCTACCAGAGGGGAGGGGGGCAAACAGTACGTGACCAGGGTGTGAGGGATCGGCTATGATCCGGCCAGCACGCCTCCGGGTCCTGGAGATGTACAGATCCTGGAGAGATGGGAGCTTGCAGCCGATCACCTTCTCAGCAGTGCGCACGACGCGCTGCAGCCTTAGTCTGTCCCTGGCAGTGGCTCCTGCGTACCACACGGTTATGGAGGTGGTGAGGATGGACTCGATGATGGCTGTGTAGAACTGCACTAACATCTTGGTGGGTAGCTTGAGCTTCCTCAGCTGCCGCAGGAAGAACATCCTCTGCTGGGCTTTTTTGATGAGTGAGCTGATGGTCAGCTCCCATTTGAGGTCCCTGGTGATGGTAGTGCCTAGGAAGCGGAAGGAATCAGCAGTGGTGATGGGAGAGCCTGAGAGGGTGAGGGGGGGCAGAGGAGTAGTGACTTTCCTGAAGTCTACAATCATCTCCACTGTCTTCAGAGCGTTCAGCTGCAGGTTGTTATTGCTGCACCAGGACGCCAGCTGGGCCACCTCTCTCCTGTAGGCGGACTCGTCGCCGTTGGAGATGAGCCCGATGAGGGTGGTGTCGTCCGCAAACTTGATCAACTTGACAGACTGGTGGCTGGAGGTGCAGGAGTTGGTGTAAAGGGAGAAGAGTAGGGGGGAAAGTACACAGCCCTGGGCTGATCCGGTGCTGATGCTAGTATAGTCTGAGACAGTCTTTCCCAGCCGCACATGCTGCCTCCGGTCCGTCAGGAAGTCGATGATCCACCTGCAGAGGGAGTCAGGCACGTTGAGCAGGGACGTTGTGCAGGGACGTTGTGTCCCGGAGCAGAGCGGGGCGGATGGTGTTGAATGCGGAGCTGAAGTCCACAAACAGGATCCTGGCGTAGGTTCCCGGGGAGTCCAGGTGCTGCAGGATGGAGTGGAGGGCCAGGTTGACTGCATCGTCTACAGACCTGTTGGCTCGGTAGGCAAACTGCAGCGGGTCCAGGAGAGGGGTGGTGATGGACTTGAGGTGGGACAGGACCAGGCGCTCAAAGGACTTCATGACTACAGAGGTGAGCGCTACAGGTCTGTAGTCATTAAGTCCAGTGATCCGTGGCTTCTTGGGGACAGGGATGATGGTGGAGGATTTGAGGCAGGACGGCACGTGGCATAACTTAAGGGAGGTGTTAAAAATGTCTGTGAATACAGGAGCCAGCTGTTTCGCACAGAGTCTCAGGGTGGAGGGAGACACGCCGTCTGGGCCGGGGGCCTTGCGCGGGTTCAGTCTGGAGAACTGTTTGAGCACATCCTGCTCACTGATGATAAGGGGAGGGGGGGAGGAGGGGGGGTGCCTTAAATGAAGTAGGGAATGTGGAGGCTGTGGAGCTGGAGGGAGGGGGGGAGTTGGACACAGATGACGAGGTGTCAAAACGGGCATAGTGTTGGGACAGTCTCTGACAAAGGGCTTTGTCATCCTGACCTTTAGGAGCCTGAGGTCGATAGTTGGTGATTTGCCTCAGTCCTCTCCACACGGAAGCCGAATCATTAGCAGTGAACTGCTGCTGGAGTCTCTCTGAGTACAGAGATTTAGCCCTCTTCAGCTCTCTGTTAAACCGGTATTTAACCTCCCTGTAGCAGTCCCTGTCTCCACTTTTCAGCGCTGCTTCCTTCTCCTTCCTGATCTGTCTGAGCTTAGCTGTGAACCAGGGTTTGTCATTAGAGTACCTCACCCTGGTGCGTGATGGAAGAATGTTCTCTTCACAAAAGTGGATATATGAGTTCACAGTGTCCGTGTACTCATCCAGATCATGCGTGGCTCCTTTAAGCATGCCCCAGTCAGTTATTTCCATGCATGTTTCCAGCTTCTCCTCAGCATCACTGGTCCGTATCTTCGTAGTGCTCACAACAGGTTTAGTGAGCTTCAATCTCTGTCTGTATGTGGGAATGAGGTGAACCATCACGTGATCAGATAATCCCAGCGCAGCTCGAGGGACAGCACGATATGCGTCTTTCACTGTGGTGTAACAGTGATCCAGTGTGTTTAATCCTCTGGTGGGGCATTTAATAAACTGTTTGTAGCGGGGGAGATCGTGGCTCAGATTGCACTGATTAAAGTCGCCAGCCACAATAATCAGCGAGTCTGGAAAACTCCGCTCTGTGTGTTGAATGTGATCCGCGAGCACGCGCTGAGCTTCGCGCGTGTCCGCGTCGGGAGGGGCGTACACAGCGATCATTATGAAAGAAGCAAACTCCCGCGGGGAATAGAAGGGCTTGCAATTGATAACAAGAAATTCCAAGGCAGGAGAACAGTGTTTGGAAATTACCGTTACATCAGAGCACCAGCTACAGTTGATGTAGAAGCAGACACCGCCTCCTGTGGTCTTGCCGGAAAGCTCTGTGTCACGATCAGCACGGAAGAGCTGGAAGCCGTCGAGGCGCAGCGCGCTGTCCGGTATATTTTCCCGGAGCCAGGTCTCAGTAAAGCAGAGGACAGCTGAGGAGGCGAGGTCCTTAAAACGCATCAGCAGTCTCAGTTCATCTACCTTGTTAGAGAGAGAGTTGGTATTGGACAGAAATATGCCAGGCAGCGCCGTTCGCGAGCCTCTCCTGCGAAGTCGTACGAGAGCGCCCGCTCGTCTTCCTCTCTCCCGCCGTCTCACTTTCCGAGCCAAACAATAAACCAGATCGGCGGCAGGGGCTAGAAAAACTGGGAGGAGGTCCGTGGGGGTGAAAGTCCTGATATTTAGAAGTTCTTCACGGGTATAAGTGCAAGCAGACACACAATTGACAAACAAAAACAAACAAAGAGCGCAGCGAAGCACCATGTCGACCGCTGTGGGCGCCATCTTGGAACCTTATTGGAACCTAGAAGATGATGGCTGGACGTTTTCTGATTGGCTGTGAATGTTTTCTCCGTTCATAAAATTGCTCTGAAAATGATCCTAAGTCTGTCACTTTGGTCGTGGTTATTGCTGTGGTGTGGACGATGTTTAAAGCTGTAATTTTATAGTTATCTTTATCTTTGTCTTGCTTGGTGTGAATGGCCCAGAACTCCTGTTTAGGTTTGTTCCACAGCTTCATTAGAACCCACGCAGTCTTATGTGGACTGAGTAAATGACGGAAATGTGGCGGTTTGGGAAAACCCCCACAACACACAGGGACAGACAGCTCGCTACTCCTGGGTTTTTTCCGCTGCATGCTGTGATCTAATCTGCCATTTATGCATTTCACTGCTGTGAGGTTAATGTGCCATCCATGCATTGTGTTCATGCATCCTGTCTGTGCCTCTCATATGCAAATGCTCATATTGACCCATGTGAATGCTTTGATGTATTGTTGTAGCTGAGATATAAGCTGTCTGAATTTCATGTTAAACCTCTCATTCTCACTCTGCAACTGCTGCTGCAGGACACAGACATTGTGTCCCTCTTCTCTGAGAGCCGTGGCTCGCTCCCGGCGCGCACGCACGGCGCCGGGAGAGGAGCTCGTGACGGCGGTATGATTAATAAAACTTCCTTAAAACCTCAGCATCGCTGCCTTATTTTATCATCCGCTGCACTGGTGACCCGATGCTGAAACGAATACGCTGCCAGCGAACGCAACGCCCGGCGGTGATTCTCCGACGACCAGTGAACGCGGCAGCCTGACTGATCTGCCCTCCCTTCTGCTTCAGGGAGACCTCAACGTGGAGTTTCCAGGCGAAACTCTCCGGAGAACACCCACGACCGGGAAAGCTGAGCAACGTTTCATGGTGAGATCTGCACGCCTAGATCGGCACATCCACGCTGGACCAGCCGCGCTCACAGCTCCTCCACACGAGAGTGCATGCACCTCGTCCCCTCTCCATGACGGCGATCCCCATGGCCGACAGAGCACACGTGGACCTGAACGCACCATGACCGAGCGAGTGACAGAGCGTCTACTTCCCTTCACCGCTCCAACACACTGAACAGGGATGATTAAGCTCCCTGACCCTGGTTCTCCTCTCCAGCTGGCCCACCCATCACGGAACCCCGGCGCACGCACCGGGGAGTTACGAGGACGGCGCACACCACGCACGGGACAGATACGGCTTTTCTGACCGCCTTCCTTCTGCTGCACACTGGCCCTTCAGGCTTGCTCGTTCACCTGAGGCACGCAGCTTGCTCACTGGATTTTATGGTCTTAGCCACGGCACACAAGGAAATTCAGCTGTCTGCGGTTCCCGAGGCTTTAGGGTTACGCCTGAACCTAAAGTCAACACGCCAGTCCCTCTGCTCTCATCACAGCCGCCACGCAGCCTCGTCTTTTCTTCATGGCCGCTATTAATCCTTGCAGGACTTAATCGCGGGAGGAGCCAGTGACTAATTTTTCTTCTTGTGGACGGGACAGCCCTTCGACATCGCGGACCCACAAGCAATTTTTGCGCGGCCCGGACGTTTTCATTGTCTCCGGCCGGCTTTTACTACCCCCCACCCCCCTCCACCCCCTCCTGCACAGAGCTTTTCCCTGCTCGCTGCCCAAGCTGCACTATTGAGGTCTCGGCCACCTGCCGAGCCCTCTGGGGGGGAGCTGTGGCGGTTTGGGAAAACCCCCACAACACACAGGGACAGACAGCTCGCTACTCCTGGGTTTTTTCCGCTGCATGCTGTGATCTAATCTGCCATTTATGCATTTCACTGCTGTGAGGTTAATGTGCCATCCATGCATTGTGTTCATGCATCCTGTCTGTGCCTCTCATATGCAAATGCTCATATCGACCCATGTGAATGCTTTGATGTGTTGTTGTAGCTGAGATATAAGCTGTCTGAATTTCATGTTAAACCTCTCATTCTCACTCTGCAACTGCTGCTGCAGGACACAGACATTGTGTCCCTCTTCTCTGAGAGCCGTGGCTCGCTCCCGGCGCGCACGCACGGCGCCGGGAGAGGAGCTCGTGACGGCGGTATGATTAATAAAACTTCCTTAAAACCTCAGCATCGCTGCCTTATTTTATCATCCGCCGCAGAAACAACATTGTGGCTAGGCTAGGCTAGGGCTGCTAACAATATCAGCCAGGGTACACTATGTACATGAATGAATTAAACCAGAACATAACAGGGCATCAGATATATTTTGGGTGTGACTGTCGGGGTTATTAGTGAGTTGTAAATGTTTAATGACTTCAGTAAACAACACCAGAGCTACATGCTAAGCTAACCACAGATGCCATTTTTCCTCCAGAAGGATGTGACATCTGCAGTAGCTGCCCTTTTCTGTCTTGTCTTATGTCTGTACAAAGGGGGGTTGAAGGTTTTAAGGTTGTAGGAAAGTGGGCGGGGCCAGCAGAGTAAACAACAGTCAGTCAAAGGAAGGTGGTGGTGGGGGGGGATTGGCTGTCAGGCATGGCTGAAGATTTGAGTTATTAATGTATTTGTAAATATCACGTACAGTGTCTTCAATGACAAAGAATCAAACGGGACCTGGATCTGATCCCTGAGGAACACCACAGTTCATCTGAGCCTGAGTGGGTTCTACAGCAGCTCTAGAACACTGGAAACACCACAACTCAGTGACTGTGACCTCAGTCCCAACAACCAATCACAGCCCTGTGATTTTCAGGTCATAGTCACCATTTTTGTTCAAATTTGTAATCCACACTGAGCAAATTTTGCAATTTTTTTCAAAATTTTTTGCAAATTTTTCAAATATTTTTTTCTAAAATTTAAAAAAAAAGAAAATTTGGCAAATTTTATATTTTTTGTATAAATTTTGCACATTTTTAAAACAAATTATATTTTGGGGGGCATTTAGCATTTTTGCTGCCCGCCTGTTGACTGGAAAGAAACTACGTGACCACATGAGTCCAGTACTTGCATCATTGCACTGGCTTCCTGTAAATTTTAGGATCCAGTTCAAAATGTTATTGTTTTTAAATGTTTAAATGGTTTGTCTCCTTGTTATTTCTCCGAGCTGTTACACACTCACTCTACAGGCATACAACTAGGAAAATACCGGTCGCTATGGAGGGTGAGAATATGTATGGGCACATAATCATACCATGTAGGATAACTAAGTAGATGGTTATGCTGTTTCATCCCATCTAGCAACAATGCTCTGCACTGTGTGTGTTTATATATTTACATATTTATTCCATCTAGCTACAATGCTCTGCACTGTGTGTCTGTGTGTGTGTATATATATATATATTTTATAGTAATATGTACATATGTATATTAGCTGCTCTTGCTTGCTTGTTTTTTTCTTGCCTTCTGATTGTTGCTCTGAGTGTTGCTATCCCTGTGCTGTTGCAATCCTGGAATTTCCCCGTTGTGGGACTAATAAAGGCTTATCTTATCTTATCTTATCTTATCTTACAGCCAGAGCACTGAGGTCATCAAACCAGCTGCTGCTGGCTGTTCCAGGGCTCGGCTCAAAACTTGTGGAGATGGAACTTTTTCAGTGGTGGCCCTGAAACTGTGGAACGGCCGACTGTTATATAATTAGTTATATGGTTCCTGTTCTATGTTCTTATTTGTGTGGCACGGGGTGGTGGCTCTGTCTTTCTACCCGTGACTATAAAAAGGCTGCATGCAGGAAGGACGGCCTCTTGGCCATCTTCTCTGCACAGCGGTTGGGTGTGGCTAGGCTGCACTGCCCTCTTCAATAAACGTGCGTTCAGTTCAGCACTTGGTCTCATCCTTTGGCTCCAACCTCCGACATAACATTTGACAACGAGGATGAAAGCAGATAAAATAAAGGTATGGAGATGTGTGGTTCCCCAATTCGGCTGTTTCTGGAGCTCCTGGGTGAGCCACCTGTTCCCTGGCCTAGGTGGTACGCCGCCTTTCAGACATACATGGTGGCGCTGAACCTGGGAAGGATGAAGAAATTAAGGGCACGTGCGTTGCTTGTGCGTAACCTGGGAATGGAGGGGCAACGGATTTGGGGTACACTTGGCAACACGGATGATTACAAAGAAGTGGTTGAGCTGATGGCGTGCCATTTCCGTGCACTGGACAACGTCATCGTCCAGAGGATTAAGTTTTGACAGTGCCGCCAACAGGTGGGCGAGTCTATCCAACGGTTCATGTCAGACTTGAGGCATCTGGCCACCGAGAGTCGGTTCGGACCGTTGGAGGAGGAAATGGTCTGAAACCAGTTGGCGGAACATACTAGCTGTGCTACAGTCTGGTCGAAGCTGCTCACTTTTCCAGGTGAATTGACGCTATCCAGGGCCGTTGAGTTGGCTCTCCAGATAAGCTAACTTGGGAGCTGAATGAACATCTGTCACCACGAGAGTTAGGACCCTCCATGGCTATACAAGTAGTGGGCCCGGACAGCGATGGGAGCGTTGAGGACGACACGCCTCCGGTGTGGAGGTGCCAATGCTGATTGACACAGGGGCGGTGAGTTTCCTGCTGAACTGGACTACAGTGAGGCAATTTTTTCCACACTACAGGATCGGGGTGACCCAGCGCCGCTTTGCAGCTATGGAGAAGGACGGCTGGCCACGGTGGGAACACTCAGACTGTTGGCCCGGTACAAGTCGGCTGAGATGTCTGATTTGGAGTTCACCGTGACGGCTTGTGGAGAAAATATCATGTGCTGCAACCTTTTTTATGGCCTTGGTTTCGCCATTACGAGTGGCGCTGGGGAAGAGTGGTTGGGCTTCGGACTGTGGGACCGACCGGTCCCGAGAGTTCAAGATGAAGCAGTGTGGGATGAACAGTTGCTCGGCACCCTGGAGAGTGGACAGACCTTGTCTTGCTCAGGGTCACTGCAGGAGGGCCCCAGAGCCAGAGCCCAAGCCGCCCCGGATGAAGGCAGCACTGGGGGCACCTGCACCAACGAGCGATGCTAAGGGGATAGTCCCAGTTGTTCCTGGAGCTCGGCTGAAGTGGGCCGGTGGACACGAGGGCCACATTGGCGAGACCTGCAGCGGACTTAGAAGAGGTCAGGGCAAGACTGATTGGCACTTAGAGAACGAGTGCCAGGCAGAGACCCTGCAAGCCGAGCACAACCCCGCTGGGAGTCACGGACTGGGTTCGGGCTCGAGTGGAGGCGAGGTCACGGTGGGTACGGGCCAAACGGCAGGTGGAGGGGCACCAGGGGTGGCTACGTGTTATGGCTGGGCGGAGTGGCACTTACCTCCAGCTGTCGGATGGCTTGTGGAGGCACCCAAACGAGCTGCGACGTGCCTGGGAGAGGACCGAGGGACGTGGGCCTGGACGAGTGGAGCATCCAGCAGTGAGGAAGAGGAGGCGTACCGGGGCCGAGGCCACCAGCTGTGGCCCGGGAAGCAAGCCACCTCCAGGGGCGGACTGAAGAAGGGACGGTCCCGGGGGGGGGGGGGGGGGCGGGGTCTTCTCCTCCAAGCTGTGTGTATATACTCTAGCCTCTTTATTATGTATGTGATTGAATTGTTTGTTGTCTTATGGTGTATATAGTTTGGGATGATTTTGTGCGTTTTTATTGTAGCTTTGGAGACACGGCAGCATTTTCTTTTGTTGATAGACGGACTTTTCCGTACCGACAGCAGAATAATCCGTCTTGCCGTGTGGGGTGGGACGGCAGTCCACCTGTCCCCCCAGTTTTAGTTGTTTTAGCTGCGAGTGTGTCACGCCAATTTGTGTACATCATTTTGCATTACGTTAGTGCATGATTCGGGTCCTAAATTGGGGTGGGTCTGAATTGTGTGTGTGTGTGTGTGTTTTGGACTTTTGTAAGGGGGAGGGAGATGTTATATAGTTATTTATATGGTTCATGTTCTGTTTTTATTTATGTGGCACGGGGTGGTGGCTCCGCCTTTCCGGCCCCACCGCCACCTGTGAGTGTCGAAGGGCTGCATGCAGGAAGGACGGCCATCTTCTCTGCACAGCGGCTGGGTGTGGTTCGGCTGCACTGTTCAGTTCAGCACCGGGTCTTTGGCTCCAACCTGCGACCGAACACCGACCTGATCAGGTCAGAGCTGCACACACTTTACAACGCTGTGACAGGCTCATCTTTCACTCCGGCATTTAGTCCAGCTAGGCTAGTGGTTTGGGCTCTTTTATTTGGTCCTTAATTATCACTAATAGCTTTAAAATTTATTGTATTTATATCTGCGTTTATTTTAATTCTTAGTATTCTAATCCTTTTATGTTTACATGGTTGTGTTTCATTACTTTTAGCTTGTTTTTATGGTTAATTCTCTGGGGTTTTTTTATCTGTTCAGCACTTTGGTCAACTGAGGTTCTTTTAAATGTTCTATAGAAACACTTTGACTGGACTCCACTACATTTGCAGTTTTTATGCAAATTATGTAATTTTTTTTTGCAATATTTTTGTGAAAATTTGCCATCCAAGTATTGCACCTTTTTGAAAAAATCTGCACTTTTTTCATTTTTTGGTAAATGTTGCACCTTTTTGCCACAATTTTGTACATTATTTGCATTTTAAGGCAAATTTTGTAAAAAAAAAAAAAAAAAAAAGTGCAAATTTTTGTGGAAATTTATCATCCAAATTTTACAAATTGTTGATCAAATTTTGCATTTTTGTTGAAATTGCCTACATCATTTGCAGTTTTTTAGGCAATTTTAGACCTTTTTTTTTGCATTTTTTGTGCAAATTTGTCATCAAAATGTTGCACATTTTTTTAATCACATTTAATAAATTCCCCCCCATTTTTCCGTGTGACCGTGGCCTGTGATTGGCCGGACTGAGCTCATAGTCCCCATAGAAGCAGCCCTGCCAGGGTTCCCACCCAAACAAGAACCTGACTTTAACATGTTCCTTCATTATTGTTCTTATTCAGTTAAAGTTGATAATTTTCAGATTTGTGTTTTAATCACTTTCCATCATTTTCATTTAAGCTGATGCATGTGAGCCACGTGACTATTTAATGTTTGACATTTTTTAACTTCATCTTCACACATCAGATATTTTCAACGGTATTGATATTAAACAGTTTTATAAAAAATGTAAAATCACTGCATTATTTCCTCTGACATGATGAAATCAGGTTTTTTCACTGTCGTTGCCCACGTGCGCATTGAAGTCCCCCAGTAGGACAATGGAGTCTCCAGGAGGAGCACCCTCCAGCACCCCAGTCACAGACTCCAAAAAGGGTGGGTACTCTGAAACATCATTTGGTGCATAGGCACAAATGATGGTCAGGACCCGTTTCCCAACCCGAAGGCGCAGGGAAGCAACCCTTTCGTCCACCGGGGAAAACTCCAATATAGAGGCAGCAAGGTGGGGCGATACAAGAATACCTACCCCTGCTCGTCGCCTCTCGCCCGGGGCAACTCCAGAAAAGGCCAAGCTCCAGCCCCTCTCCAGGAGACTGGTTCCGGAACCGGAGCTGTGTGTTGAGGTGAGGCCAACTATATCTAGCCGGTATCGCTCAATCTCGTACACCAGCTCAGGCTCCTTCCCCACCAGAGAGGTGACATTCCACGTACCAAAAGCCAGTTTAGAAAGCTTGGGATCAGTCCGCCAAGGTCTCCGCCTTTGACTGCCACCTAATCCACATAGCACCGGACTTCCATGATCCCTCCTGCAGGTGGTGAACCTACTGGAGGGCACAGGACAGGCTCCTGCCCCAAGTGGAGGAGTTTAAGTATCTTGGGGTCTTGTTCACGAGTGAGGGGAAAATGGAGCGAGAGATCGACAGACGGATTGGAGCAGCATCTGCAGTGATGCGGACGTTGTACCGGTCTGTTGTGGTGAAGAGGGAGCTTAGTTCTAAGGCAAAGCTGTCGATTTACCAGTCAATCTACGTTCCTACTCTCACCTATGGTCACGAGCTTTGGGTAATGACCGAAAGAACGAGATCGCGGATACAAGCGGCTGAAATGAGCTTTCTCCGTAGGATTGCTGGACTCACCCTCAGAGATAGGGTGAGGAGCTCAGTCATCCGGGAGAGGCTCAGAGTAGAACCGCTGCTCCTCCACATTGAAAGGAGTCAGTTGAGGTGGTATGGGCATCTGATTAGGATGCCTCCTGGACGCCTCCCACTTGAGGTGTTTCAGGCACGTCCCACTGGGAGGAGACCCCGGGGCAGACCCAGGACTCGGTGGAGAGACTATGTCTCCCAGCTAGTCTGGGAACGCCTTGGTATCCCCTCTGAAGAGCTGGAGCAGGTGGCTGGGGAGAGGGAAGTCTGGGCTTCTCTGCTTGAACTGCTGCCTCCGCGACCCGGACCTCCGGAAAAGCGGTAGAAGATGGATGGATGGATGGATGGATGATGAAATCATAAACGCGCCATCATGCTTCCATCATTAAATCTTTTGTCTCTCATCAATAATTCATGATCATCTCTGAAATCACAGAATAAACCGTTGAATTTGTCTGAGAAGATAAAAAAACCGCTTCAGTTTCTGATTTATGTTTAATAACAGCCCAGTTCAGAAGAGTCCAGTATTGCCACACCAGTTTAGCAGACTAAGAACCAGGATTAATCCAAACTCTTTTCTCCTGTTTCTGTAATTCCAGTTTTTATTTTCTCGCTCAGTTTAACTTCTAGAAACATTAATAATTAAAGTGTAAAAGTGTTCAGAATGATCTGGCTTCGTTTTCTCTCTTTAACTCTGACTCCATGGTGGAGTGATTTCAGCCTCTTTGTCATCGTGAATAAATGGGTCTTTAATTACCTCTGATCTCGCTGTCGCAGCTGCTCGCACTTTGATCCGCAAAATCCTCATCCGGTCCCGACCGGAGCGGCTTGGGTTCGACCTCCGGATGACGCGGGTCGGAGCGTGGCTGTCCCGGGTCACAGCCGGCCCGACGGTCCGCCAAGATGTCCCGGATCAGGAACGAGCAGCCGCCGGAGCTCCGCGGGGGAGGACCGGGCAGCCGCAGAGCCTCCAGCCGGGGAAGAGGCTTCGTGTCCGGGGAAGGAGGCGGGCTGAGCTCCGGGGGACCACCCCGGAGGAAGGGGCGGGAGAAGGGCAGGGAGTCCATGAGGAGGAGGCCGGAGGGCTCGGCGGGGTGGGGGGTGGGGGGTCGGTGTGCGCGGGTGAGAGTGGCGCGAGGACCACTTAGTTAGCAGGTGACGTCATCATGTTCAAAAAGTTTAAAAAAGAAAGATGATGATTGGTTAGATTTCAGCACCACGGACAGAGACGAGCAGACAGCACTCCTGCTGCTCCTGCTTCACCTCCTTCATCTGCTCCTCCTCCTCCTGCTGCTCCTGCTTCACCTCCTTCATCTGCTCCTCCTCCTCCTGCTGCTCCTGCTTCACCTCCTTCATCTGCTCCTCCTCCTCCTGCTGCTCCTGCTTCACCTCCTTCATTTGCTCCTCCTCCTCCTGCTGCTCCTGCTTCACCTCCTTCATCTGCTCCTCCTCCTCCTGCTGCTCCTGCTTCACCTCCTTCATCTGCTCCTCCTCCTCCTGCTGCTCCTGCTTCACCTCCTTCATTTGCTTCTCCTCCTCCTGCTGCTCCTGCTTCACCTCCTTCATTTGCTCCTCCTCCTCCTGCTGCTCCTCCTTCACCTCCTTCATCTGCTCCTCCTCCTCCTGCTGCTCCTCCTTCACCTCCTTCATCTGCTCCTCCTCCTCCTGCTGCTCCTCCTTCACCTCCTTCATCTGCTCCTCCTCCTCCTGCTGCTCCTGCTTCACCTCCTTCATTTGCTTCTCCTCCTCCTGCTGCTCCTGCTTCACCTCCTTCATTTGCTCCTCCTCCTCCTGCTGCTCCTCCTTCACCTCCTTCATCTGCTCCTCCTCCTCCTGCTGCTCCTCCTTCACCTCCTTCATCTGCTCCTCCTCCTCCTGCTGCTCCTCCTTCACCTCCTTCATCTGCTCCTCCTCCTCCTGCTGCTCCTGCTTCACCTCCTTCATCTGCTTCTCCTCCTCCTGCTGCTCCTGCTTCACCTCCTTCATCTGCTTCTCCTCCTCCTGCTGCTCCTCCTTCACCTCCTTCATCTGCTTCTCCTCCTCCTCCTGCTCCTCCTTCACCTCCTTCATCTGCTCCTCCTCCTCCTGCTGCTCCTCCTTCACTTCCTTCATCTGCTCCTCCTCCTCCTGCTGCTCCTCCTTCACCTCCTTCATCTGCTTCTCCTCCTCCTGCTGCTCCTCCTTCACCTCCTTCATCTGCTCCTCCTCCTCCTGCTGCTCCTCCTTCACCTCCTTCATCTGCTCCTCCTCCTCCTGATGCTCCTCCTTCACCTCCTTCATCTGCTCCTCCTCCTCCTGATGCTCCTGCTGATGCTCCTTCACTTCCTTCATCTGCTCCTCCTCCTCCTGCTCCTCCTTCACCTCCTTCATCTGCTCCTCCTCCTCCTGATGCTCCTCCTTCACCTCCTTCATCTGCTCCTCCTCCTCCTGCTGCTCCTGCTTCACCTCCTTCATCTGCTCCTCCTCCTCCTGATGCTCCTGCTTCACCTCCTTCATCTGCTCCTCCTCCTCCTGATGCTCCTGCTTCACCTCCTTCATCTGCTCCTCCTCCTCCTGATGCTCCTCCTTCACCTCCTTCATCTGCTCCTCCTCCTCCTGATGCTCCTGCTTCACCTCCTTCATCTGCTCCTCCTCCTCCTCCTGATGCTCCTTCATTTGCTCCTCCTGCTCCTTGACTTCCTTGATCTCCTCCTTCACCTCCTCCTCCTCCTGTTGCTGCTCCTCCTCCCCCTCCTTTTCCTCCAACATTCATTTGGTTTTCTCCCCCCACCTCCCTGGTTCTGTGACTTTGTGGAGAGGAGGAGCAGAGTCAGCATCACTGTCCACTGGATCCCTCGTTTTTCCACTTCCCATTCATTGTGTATTGGAAACGCAACATTTGGGCGTCAAAATCGGCTGCGGTGTGTTTCCTCTACCGCTCATTTGCATAAATATTCCAATCAACCATGTTTATGCAAATGAGTTCCCCACACCAGCATGCACTGCGGCAGCGCTCCGTCCTGAACGTGTAGAGCTGCGGTTTTTGATGTCCAGTGAGGACAGAATCATTAGCTGAACAGCAAGTGATGCTAGAAACACTTTTCACTGGTTTGTTTTAAATAGGGAGACAACTACGCCATATTGTCCAGTAGCAGTCCAGGAGATAAAGACCACCCACGGACGGATCCATCGACCAATTCAGTGGACCCAGCAAGCTGCTGGAGAAGAAGCCAAGAAGGGGGGGGGGGGGAGAAGGAGAGCCGGTCTGTACGGTACCTGTTGTTGTGAAGACATGGAGAAGAAACCTAAATTAGTCTTGAAGAAAAAGGAGGAGGAGAGGCCCAGATGACCCTGGCCACGGTGAACTCTCTGTAGGGCCCATCTTTGTTCTAAACTGGGTTCTAGATGTTCAGAACTGGAAGTTCTCTGAACCTGATGATCAGAACACAGTTTAAAGAGCCCCAGTTGTGCTTGTTCTCCACATGTTGGTTCCAAACCTCTGTGACATGATTTGGTCAGAACGCCTCAGGGGTTAAATACTACAGCAACATTTTACACACGGGGAAGCAGCCTGCTTAACAACCTTCTGCTTCGGCTGCTAATGAACCGGAGTGGTGGTATAATGGTAGAACATCTGCCCCACAGCCAGGACCCAAACAGCACACATACACCAACAAGTTTACATCAGGAATAGGTTTTATAGAGGTTGTTTGGTCATTGGCTGCTGACGACTAGCCAGTGACCAGACTGTTATGTCTGGCAATAATGGTCTACAGACAGGTCCACGTGTTGAGGGGAACTTTATTGAACAGTTAGTAGAACAACTAAGAAGGGAGCACACAGTGAGGTAACTGGGTGGTACCAAAGGTGGATTGCAAGACAAGAGACTGGGTAGCCCTGGGTGGCTGGCTATTATACCCTGCAGTTTAGTGACGTCATGCATGTGTACGAGTGAGCGCAGTTGGTGTGTCATGCCGTTTCCCATATGTCATAAAAAACCTCTGAAAGAGGTATTCCAGGTGTAAACTTTGTATGCTGGGCTGGCATTGAGGTCCACTGTAGCTATGTGAGCTCCGAGGCTAATTTGGTGTTATCGGGATAAATGAACATGGAACCAGTTTGGATCCCTGAGGTACTTCTCTTTAATGAAACAACCTCCTGCAGTAATTGATCATTAGTGTTTATTGTCAGCTTTTATTAATCATCAGTCCTCCATCAGGCGGGTCTTTAGTTCTCCATCGGGTCCAGACTTCTCCATGTCCGATGTTTTCCCCTGATGGGTCCTGAAGGCCCGCAGACGAGCCCCTGGATCCCTGAAGGTCTCCAGAGCTGGACCCACCTGGAAACAGACCAGAGAGTAGAGGTTAGGCACTGATGGATCCTGGTCTGTCTATGAATGAAAACACATAAACTCATGTTCTTCACTACCTGAACTACAGCAAGATCAGCACTATCTTGAAATTGGGCGCATAAGATAAGATAAGATAAGATAAGATAAGATAAGCCTTTATTAGTCCCACAATGGGGAAATTCCAGGATTGCAACAGCACAGGGATAGCAACACTCAGAGCAATAATTAAGAAGATACGGCAGATATAAATAAGAGCAGCAACCGGCAGTGAGTGAGAGGTGGCGTCCTCTTTGTGTCTTTCTTCTTTTTTATAGCTTTTAATGACCTGTGTTAACGAGTTTATCATAAGTGATTGAGTACTCTTTGCTTCACCTATCAAACATGGATCTGGTGCATTCCACCCCTTTGTGGATTCTTTTGTGTTGGCTGCTGACCTGCCATGGTGGCAGGACAGTGGATCTGGTGAGAACCGTGAGGACTCAATATACTAGGGACGAGCTGTTGCAGCTCAATTCTGCCACTTTGGCTCAGATAACAACTTCTGGACTTTATCCACCAAAATTTTAATGAAATGAACAATGTTAAAAACAGGAGAAGGAAGCGGGGCAGACGAGGAGGCGTCAGATTACGCCTGAGAAAACCGCGGTCTGACCGGATCCCTCTACCTACAGTGTTCATGGGGAATGTCCGATCCCTGAGAAACAAAGTGGATGAGCTACAGGGGAATACTAGGTTCCACAAGGACTTTAAGAACTGCTGCATCATGGCCTTTTGGGAGACATGGCTCACTGAGCACGACTGGGACATCGATCTGACTATCGATGGTTTCAGGGCTCCCTTCTGTCTGGACTGATGAGCAGAGGCAACAGGAAAAACCTCAGGAGGCGGGGTTTGTTTGTACATCAACAAACGGTACTGCAGCTCTGTGACTGTGAGAGAACACATCTGCACGCCACATGATGAACTTTTCTCGGTGTCCCTGCACCCCGTTTTACCTGCCCCGTGACTTCCCTCGACTTTTTATAACCACTGTGTACATTCATCTGAAGGCGGATGCTGCCTTGGCCTCCAGCACCGTCTATGACGTAGTGCAGAAATTACAGTCCATCTCAGCTGATGCACCAAACTTCATCCTGCGTGATTTTAACCACGTCTCTCTGAAAATGTCACTCAGAAACTTCTACCAGTCTGTCACCTGTCCAACCAGACAGGATACAATACTGGATCTCTGTTATGGGTCAGTAAAGAACGCGGATAAATCTCTGCCACTTCCACCTTTAGGACCGCTGACCATGACTGTGTGCGTGTCCTGCCCATGTACAAAACTGTATAGAAAAGAGAGAAAGCAGCGACTAAGGAGATCCAGGTCTGGTCAGAAGAGTCGTCTCTCTGTCTGCAGGAGTGTTACCACTGCGCTGACTGGGACGTGTTTACAGAGTCCTGTGGAGATGGTGTGGACGGTCTAGTGGACGTTGTTAGTTTCTATGTTGTCTTTTGTAGGGACATGATCATCCCCTGCTACAAAGTGAGAATATCTCCCAGCAATCAGCCATGGGGATCCACTACTGTTACGACCTGTTTACAAAGAAAGAGAAGTGCTTTGAAATGGGGGACAGCACCTGATCAGCTTTCAGCTACAGAAGAGCTGAAGACTGAAATACTAAAAGCCAAACAAAACTATAAATCAAAACTGGAGGATAAACTGGCTGCAGATAATCTTGGTTCAGCCTGGGCGACAATGAGCACCGTGACAGGGCTGCTTTAGCACAGATACTGATTTGGCTGATGCTCTTAACTGTTTCTGTTGTCGTTTTGATTTTAGCAAAGAAGTTCTGGAACTGAGCCACAGCCTTAGGGACAAGCAGCATGTTAAAATTATCCGGCAGGATGCTGAAAGAGCATTCCTTTCATTAAAGTAAAGAAAAGACACGGTCCTGACAACATCTGTGGGCGTGGACTTAAAACTTCCCATTCATTGTGTATTGGAAACACAACATTTGGCTCCGGAGTGTCAAAGTCGGCTGCGGTGTCTTTCCTCTACCGCTCATTTGCATAAATATTCCAATCATCCACATTTATGCAAATGAGTTTCCCACACCAGCATGCACTGCGGCAGCGCTCCGTCCTGAACGTGTAGAGCTGCGGTTTTTGATGTCCAGTGAGGACAGAATCATTAGCTGAACAGCAAGTGATGCTAGAAACTCTTTTCACTGGCTTGTCTTAAATAGGGAGACAACTACGCCATATTGTCCAGTAGCAGTCCAGGAGCTGAAGACCGCCCACGGACAGATCCGTCGACCAGTTCAGTGGCCCCAGCAAGCAGCTGGAGGAAACTGAACAAACTGAAGCAGCATAGATCCTCGGCAGTCTTCAGGTAGGCCCCACAGAGGTGTGGAGGACGCTGCACCAACTTTGTTAGGCACACTTTGAAAACTTTTGGACAAAAATGGAACACATGCCAGACTTTTATTTGTAGACTTTTCTTTGCCTTTTAACATGATCCAGCCTCATATTCTGATCAAAAGGCTGATAGAGCACTTTAATTTAAGAAATAACTTGGTAGGCTGGATTCTTAATTCTTTAGCCGACAGAACCCGTAAAGTCAGAGTAAATGACACTTTGTCTAGAAATGTACCTCCACCGGTTCACCACAAGGGTGTGTGTTGTCTCCCCTGCTGTTTATTCTGTACACAAACGTGTCAATGTACATATGACAACAGAAAAGTAATTAAATATGCGGATGATCTGGTAATCATCAGTCTGTTAAATGAGGATGAGACCAGTCACAGCCCAACTATTGATGACCTGGTACAGTGGTGTGACGAGTCTTACCTCCAGCTCATCATATCCAAAACAAAAGACATGCTAATTGACTTTAGGAAGAGACCACATGTGAACAAAGCCACTGTAGTTAAAAACCAGGCCACTGAATATGTGCAGACCTGTACAGAGCATCCAGAGAGTCGTCACAGTGCTTCACTTTTTCCACATTTTATGTTACAGCCTGATTCCAAAAGGGATTAAATTCATTTTTTCCTCAAAATTCTACACACGATACCCCATTATGACAATGTGAATTTTTTTTGAGATTTTAGCAAATTTATTAAAAATAAAAAACTAAGAAATCACATGTACATCAGTATTCACAGCCTTTGCCATGAAGCTCAAAATTGAGCTCAGGTTCATCCTGTTTCCACTGATCATCCTTGAGATGTTTCTCCAGCTTAACTGGAGTCCACCTGTGGTGAATTCAGTTGATTGGACATGATGTGGAAAGGCACACACCTGTCTATAGAAGGTCCACAGTGACAGTGCATGTCAGAGCACAAACCAAGCATGAAGTCAAAGGAATTGTCTGTAGACCTCAGAGACAGGGTTGTCTGGAGGCACAAATCTGGGGAAGGGTACAGAAACATTTCTGCTGCTTTGAAGGTCCCAGTGAGCACAGTGGCCTCCATCGTCTGTAAATGGAAGAAGTTCAGAACCACCAGGACTCTTCCTAGAGCTGGCCAACCGTCTAAACTGAGCAATCGGGGGAAAAAAGGCCTTAGTCATGGAGGTGGCCAACAACCCGATGGTCACTCTGTCAGAGCTCCAGGGTTCCTCTGTGGAGAGAGGAGAACCTTCCAGAAGGACAACCATCTCTGCAGCAATCCACCAATCAGGCCTGTATGGTAGAGTGGCCAGACGGAAGCCACTCCTTAGTTAAAGACACATGACAGCCTATCTGGAGTTTGCCAAAAGGCACCTGAAGGACTCTCAGACCATGAGAAACAAAATTCTCTGGTCTGATGAGACAAAGATTGAACTCTCTGACACAAATACCAGGTGTCATGTTTGGAGGAAACCAGGCACCGCTCATAACCACGTCAATGGTGGCAGCATCATGCTGTGGGGATGTTTTTTCAGCTGCAGGAACTGGGAGACTAGTCAGAATAGAGGGAAAGATGAATGCAGCAATGTACAGTGACATCCTGGATGAAAACCTGCTCCAGAGCGCTCTTGACCTCAGACTGGGGTGACGGTTCATCTTTCAGCAGGACAACGACCCTAAGCACACAGCCAAGATATCAAAGGAGTGACTTCAGGACAACTCTGTGAATGTCCTTGAGTGGCCCAGCCAGAGCCCAGACTTGAATCCAATTGAACATCTCTGCAGAGATCTGAAAATGGCTGTGCACTGATGCTTCCATCCAACCTGATGGAGCTTGAGAGGTGCTGCAAAGAGGAATGGGCCAACCTGCCCAAAGATAGGTGTGCCAAGCTTGTGGCATCATATTCAAAAAGACTTGAGGCTGTAATTGCTGCCAAAGGTGCATCAACAAAGTATTGAGCAAAGGCTGTGAATACTTACGTACATGTGATTTCTAAGTTTTTTATTTTTAATACATTTGCCAAAAACTTTTTTCATGTTGTCATTATGGGGTATTGTGTGTAGAATTTTGAGGGGAAAAAATGAATTTAATCCCTTTTGGAATCAGGCTGTAACATAAAATGTGGAAAAAGTGAAGTGCTGTGAAGACTTTCTGAATGCTCTGCAAATACCTTGGGTCCATAATTGATGCCAAACTGAACTTTGAATCTAATTGTGACGCGGTGTGTAGGAAGGCTCACCGATGTTTGTACTGTTTGGGGAAACTGTCACACTTTAGTGCTGGCAGACCCATTCTGACCATGTTTTATGGGACTTCTATAGAATCGGTGTCTTTCTACTTGGTCTCATGGTTTGCTCATCTGTCACTGAAGGACAGAAATTCTCTGAACCAAGCTCTGAAACTGTCCAGTCGACTAGCTGCTGAGTCTCAGCTGTTTCCAGCCTTCCTGTCCAGTAAACAAGTACAGCGGATAGCTTCCTCCATTTTAACTGATGTCTTTCTCCCCCTACACAGTAACTTCCAACTTCTTCCTTCTGGACGGAGGTTTTTAGTCCCACGGTGCAAAACAAATCGGTCCAGATGCAGCTTTGTCCCAGCTGCTGTAACAGCACCAAACAAGCTGGAGTCACATTTTCCACATATTTATTTATTTATTTGGACAATTTATCTGTCTATTTGTTGTATCTTATCCTGGCTCAGTTCCACGGTTATTTGGTTGGGATTTGATCTTTTAGCCTTGTTTTAGGGGAACCTGGAGCACATCTATCATTTTATCATTGGCCTGTTTTATTGTTTCATTGTTTTTATCATTTCTTTTTAACATATGTGGGAGGTCTTTTTATGTTAATGGATGTCATGAGCTTACCAGCTGCAAAACAAGTCTACCTGCCTGTGCTAATAAAGTAACCTAAGCTAATCTATCGGAAAAAATGTAACATCCCCCCCCCAACTGGGAGGCCAACAAAACCACCCCAGGGAGGGAGGAGGGGCAAAAAAAAAAGGCCGAGGAGGGCTAGATCCTGGCGACCAGAGTGAAGAGAAAAAAAACCCAACAGGAGACACTACAGAGTATGAAAAAAGCACAGAAACACTCCATAATGCACCAACAGGCAGAATACTAAGCCCAAATAAGGGACAACTAAGCCTACAGGCCACAAACAGAAACTCGGGTCTACAGACCAAGATACATAGTTGGAAGGGAAAAACACATATCATCCCCCAACAGAGGAAAGGGGGGAGAGGAAAAAGAAAAAAATACTACAAACGTTGAAACCCTGCAGTTTAAATCCATACACAAACTGTTACAGGCAACGAATGGACATCTAAACAGAAAAAAACACCCACTAGGGAGTGGTGAGATATACAATTTCATACACAAGACCCCCACACATCCCAAAAGGTTACAGGAGCACAGAAATCGAAAACCAGGGATGACAGCAGTCTAAGCACCACGGCATGAAAGCCGATAGTTCGGGGGGCTGCCCTGCATCTAGCATCCACATCGCTGGCAGGGGGAAAAGGAACAGTTCGGGCGGCCTACCCCAGTCCCATGCCAGGAAACGCAGTTCTTCTGGCAGCTGGGCCAGATGGCCGAACGGACGGGAAAGTTTGTCGGGTGGCCAACCCAGAACGCCAAACAGGCGGGGCAGTCCTCCAGGCGGCCGACCCGCATCACCCAGCCACCAGGACCGCAGGGGAGAAGTTGAAGACGCCCTCCCTGGAGAGGGGGAAAACGAGGGAGAGCCGAGCCGATCATGGGGAACCCCAACGGCACCCGGTGGAGATGAATAGGGGGAAGGATGACGATGATTATAATGATGATGATGAGCCAGTCCAGCGTCAGGTGGCAGAGGACCTGCAGCTCCCTCATCGACCTTGGACTGTACCGGCACTGCACCCCTGTTGGACCCCGATCGGGTCAGTGCGGCACCCACAATGGATCCCGATTGGGCTGGAGCAGCACCTGTGATGGACCCCGATTGGGTCTCGTCTGCACCCACGTCGGACCCCGATTGGGTCGGAGCAGCACCCACGATGGACCCCGATTGGTTCTCGTCTGCACCCACGTCGGACCTCGATTGGGTCAATGCCACACCCGCAATGGACCCCGACTGGGTCGGCGCAGCACCAGAAACAACCTCCAACCCTGGACCCGGAACCTCCTGCACAGCGACCGGGAATGACTCCGCACTGATGACCCTGGGAGAAGGCTCAGGAGAAGGAAAAGAACCGGGATCAGGATCACCGGTAGCGACAGAGCCCAGTGAGACGAGCTCAGATGCAGCGGACGGCTGCACCCGGCTCGTCTCCCCGAAAGACAGGCAAAACTGCTCCAGAATTGATAAAAGGAAGACAAAATAGAGCACTTGCCTGCACTCGAGTTCTGTCGCCATCCAGGACTTCAACGATCCGGGTTCGGAAGGCAGAAGGACGTCGTCTGGCTCCCACTCGGCTACGGCGGGCCCCACAGTCGGCATGATGTTCCTCACAGCCTGAGGAACCTCCGACGCTGACGTCCACGCCGACGACCCGCACGGCGTAGTGACAGGGGTTCCTCGACCTGCTGGATTGGACCGCTCTTCTGTGGAGACCTGGGGACGCTTCATCGTCGGCGCAGGCTCGAAACTGCAGTCTGCTCTCCTCCTCTGCCCATGACGTGGCTGCGGGGCTGGAACCAGGCTATCCAGGGCCACAGGCTCCCACCTTGTCCGGCGGCGTAGGCCTGGCGCCACGGAACGCTCAGAGGAAGGAGACACAAAGGTAGCAGGTCCATTACTAATTACTGCAGCAGGTGGAGGGAGTTCAGGGGACTGTGAACCCCAAACTCCGCCCCCAGGAATCAAGCAAGGAAATTCATCTAATATGGGAACAGAATGAAAAGTTACTTGCCTGATCCGTGGAGGCCCGATGGAACTCGCTGCAGTGGACTTCGTATTTCCCTTGCCCCGCTGGATGGTGACGGAGGGCCTCTGGAAGGACGAGGAGGAGCCGCTCGCAGTGAACCCACAACGGGCGTCGCCAAAGCAGGACTCATTGTACTCACAGCAGCTGAGGAAGACGTCGAGGAGGAGGGGATGACAGCCGAGGTGATCCGGGCACTAGGAGCTGATGGAACAGCAGGGAGAGGTGACCCGGTGAGAAAGGCTGCGGGGATTCCCTCCTGACGAGACGTAGGAGCGGCAGCTGTCAGAGAGGTAGAGTCTTTGCGACGACCCGGAACAGGATCCAGACAGGGTTCTTGCTGAGGCTTCTTGTTAGCTGTGTGACGACAGTTACCAGCAGAGGATGAGGCGAAGAAGAGGTTTGGGAAACGCCACTCCTGTGCGGGAACAGAAGCGAGCAGGTCGGCGTACTCTGGATAGTCCCTTAATGCCGGATTCCTCTCCACAAGCCTGACTGCCGCCGTCACATGCTTTATAACCTGTGTAGGGTGAACAGCGGAGCGAGCAGCAGCCACTCGGTCCCGGATGGAAAAAGCTGTCAGTCGTAGCTCCTCCAGGGGAATCCCGACTGACGTCACTCTCTCTCGGGAATCACCCCTGGGCAGTGCGAGCTCCTGGCCTGGAACGGGGACAGGAAGGGGATCCCGAAGCGAGGAGCGAGGAGACCTCCTCTTCGGCTCCCTGCCGGAGTTTCCCTCCAGCCCACGGAGTCTCTCCTGGTGCGCAGCGATGTCTGCCTTCCTCGCCGTGACTTCCGGGTGGTTGGAGTAGCGTGGAAGGCCATTAATATTATCCTCAGCAAGGTCCAGGTACCAGCGCAAGCCACTGGGGAAGCGATGGCTACGAGCGTTTGAAAGGATTCCGTCAACTTCGATGAGAGCCATAATTAGCTCGTAGCCCAGGCTTGTGGTGTAGCCCTTGAGTGGCGACGCCATCTCCCAGCACGCTGGTATGCTGACAAGGGAACTAAAAAGTCGAATTAAACAAACTATGGCCACCGGCGTCTCTTTTGGCTGCGACCTACTGACATGGATGGCTCTCATGAGCCATCAGTGAGACGCTGTAGGCAGCCGTGAGTTCATACATTTATTAAATAACGACACAAAATGACAAAATAACAAGCCTCGTGGGGCAAACACAAATAAATACAAACACTTACATATGAATAGCGAGGGCGGAACCTGAACGCTGTAGGAACTGACCTTAGGGTTAGGGAAGCCAGACTGGAAAGGAAACGTAGATGTTGATGTGTAGATGTTGATGTGTAGATGTGTAGGTCGCAGCCCTGAGCAAACAGAGCTGCTCCCTTAAATAGCGCTGAATAGATTGATCAGCTGATGAAGGATCATCAGCTGATTAGAATCAGGTTGTTCAGTGGGGCTCCACTGACAGCCGGAAGCCCTGCTGAGACGCTGTCAAAACAAACGTCTAGAAGCGCGCCAGAGGAGAGAACGGAGACTACCGCACAGCCCGAGTGCCGACAGAGTCAGCACACGAACCATGACATATTTGACCACTTGCAGGGAATTGGTTTATTTGAAGAGTTTCAATCTGGGTCTAGAATCCATCATAGTACTAGACATCCAGCTGGCCCGCCGCATCCGCGGAGAGAGAGCTTAGACTTTCTGCTGCACATTCACAACCACAATGCTCCGCACTGTGTGTATATATATATATATATATATATATATATATATATATATATATATATATATATATATATATATATATATATATATATAATTCCATCTTGCCTTGAGAGAGAGCAGTCGCATTTTTCTTCCCTCCTCCCCTGCCTTCCTGATCTATTCCCAGCTTTTGCAATGTTGCGTTTTTGTCTGTGTTTAGTCGCTCTTCTTCTGCTGAATCTTAATCTAAACGGAAATTATGGATTTGGAAGCGGCTTAAATGTGCTATTGTCACTATTTTTCAACAAGAATTGGGCCAAGGGGGAGCCCAAGAATTGGAACCTACGAGGAGACTCATGGACATTGGAATTCATGCGTCTATGGAAACATTATTGGTTATGATCTCAGGACTTCTATTTTTGGCTGTGGAGTTCCCTGATGCATCAGAAATTGAAGGAAAGTGAGAGAGCTGATCAAGCGGACCCGGCAAGCTCCTTCATCAAATTCGACCAGTTGGGGAGGGCACGAGTAGCGGCAAACGGTGAACTGAATGACAGTGATTCAGTGAAGGAATACATCTGAAGCCCTGTGCTCTCTATGGAAAAACAGTTTAAGCCTGCATATATAATGGAAGCACAGAACTACACGGATGAGGACAAATTCTATTCTCTGAGTGCACTGTGCTGATTTGATTTGATTTGATTTGACCTTGTTTGCCCCGTGTTTACATTCCTCCTGACTGAGATAAGCGGAAGGATCGGCTCATGTCTACCCAAACAATCAACAATCAGTTGTTTGTCGTCAGCGGATTGGACTCTCAAGGACAATGCCCATGTGCCTTCTGCAAGCAAGAGAGAGAGAGATAGACTCTGGACTCTGGACTTGTTTATAAGTCACATGATTATAACATCTATCCACTGCCAGGAGGCGCCCTCTGCTGCTCACTAACAACTGTTACATTTACACTACACAATGCATACAACACTACATGCATACGATATACACACACTGCTCTCCTTCTGCGTGTGATTTGTCTACTAAATGTCTGCTAAATATGCATTGAGGGTTTTTTGCCTGCAATCAAAATTTTGCTTACTCATTAAGCGTCAGTTTGATAAAACATGTTTTTTTCTCTCGCCTATTGTGTCATATCCTTTCTTTTCTTTTCTTTTTTCCTTTCTTCTTTATGACTGGCGCCTAGCGGCTGCCCCGGCCTTGGATGCGCTCTGCAGAGCGTGCCCAAATGCCAAGTCACGTTTCGTTACCTTGTATTCATACATGTGTAATGACAATAAAGTTGAATCTCATCATCTCATCTCATATATATATATATATATATATATATATATATATATATATATTAATATGTACATATGTATACTAGCTGCTGTTGTTTTTTCTTGCCTTCTGATTGTTGCTCTGAGTGTTGCTATCCCTGTGCTGTTGCAATCCTGGAATTTCCCCATTGTGGGACTAATAAAGGCTTATCTTATCTTATCTTATCTTATCTTACTAAAACAGCCTTAGTGAAGGTCACTAATGGCCTCCTGATCGCATCTGATAATGGACTTGTTTCTGTACTTGTCCTTTTACTAGGCCCTACTCTTTTTAGTTTATATATGCTTCCGTTAGGCAACATTATTAGAAAGCACTGTATACATTTTCATCGTTATGCAGATGACACACAATTATACCTGTCAATGAAGCCAGATGATAGTGATCAATTAGCCAAGCTGGAAGCCTGTCTTAAGGAAATCAACGCTTGGATGACTTGTAATTTCCTGCTATTAAATTCAGATAAGACTGAAGTCATTCTTGTTGGTCGAAAAAACCTTAGAAATATCTTTCCAAATCAAACTCTTAGTTTGGATGCAGTTACTCTTTCTCTTAATAGTTCTGTGAGGAACCTTGGAGTTATTTTTGATCAAGATCTGTTTTTCAATTCACATATTAAATTTGTTTCTAAGACTGCCTTCTATCATTTGCATAATATTGCCAAGATTAGGAGCATCTTGTCTCAGAGTGATGCTGAGAAACTGATCCACGCTTTTGTTAGCTCGAGATTAGATTATTGTAACTCTTTATTATCAGGCTGTCCTAAAATATCTTTAAAAAGTCTTCAGCTGATCCAAAATGCTGCAGCAAGAGTTTAAACAGGTACTAGAAAGAGAGATCATATCTCTCCGGTTCTGGCCTCCCTTCATTGGCTTCCCATAGAGTTTAGAATTAAGTTTAAAATCCTTCTTCTCACTTTCAAAGCTCTAAACAATCAGGCCCCTTTTTATTTAAAAGATTTGATACTACCGTATTATCCTAACAGAGCACTACGCTCCCAAAATGCTGGATTACTTGTAATACCTAGAATCTCCAAAAGTACAATGGGAGGCAGAGCCTTCAGTTATCAAGCTCCTCTACTGTGGAACCAGCTGCCAATCTGGATTCAGGAGTCAGACTCGATCTCTGTTTTTAAGAATAGGGTTAAAACCTTCCTTTTTTTTTTTTTTTTGTTACTTATTTGTACCCGTAGGTAGATTTGGTTTGCAGTCTGGTGACAAGCCACCGGCTGCTGGTCGCTGCGTGCGCGAGCGCCCTAAACCTACATGTTTTTGGTGTGCGGGAGGAAACCGGAGAAATCCCGGAGTAAACCCACGCAACACGGGGAGAACATGCAAACTCCACACAGCTCACTGTTGGTCGGGGGCTGGGATCGAACCCACGATCTCATGAGCCCCGCGATCCCCCGGCCAAGGGTAAAACTGTGCTGCCACAGTGCTAAACCACTGCGCCACTGTGCAGCCCAATGATATAGCCTTTGATATAGCCTACAATTAGGGAGGGCTCATGTGTCTCTGAAGCCTCCCTTAGTTATGCTGCTATTAGGTTTAGACAGCCGGGGGATCTCCAATAATGCACTGGGCCTCACTCCTTTCTTCACTCTCAATTAAATACTTTTGCTGGTCATTAACATCTATTTGTTCTCTCCTATAGATTGAGTCCCTGTTGTGCTGTTTGCTTTCGATATCTCTGTTCTTTTCTTCTTCTTCTCTATCCCCTCACCCTCCAGCCAGTCACAGCAGATGACTGCCCCTCCCTGAGCCTGGTTCTGCTGGAGGTTTCTTCCTTTTAAAAGGGAGTTTTTTCTTCTCCACTGTTGCCAAGCGCTTGTTCACTGGGGATTGCCTGATTGCTGGGGTCTTTCTGTAATTGTGGGGGTTTCCCCTACAGTTGAAAGCGCTATGAGATGAGTGTTGTTGTGAAATGGCGTTATATAAATAAAGTTGAATCGAATTGAATTGAACTAGGGGCCAGGGCGCCCCTCCTGTTTTCATCGGAGGTCGGTGTATCACAGTCATCAGTCCCGGAGATCAGCGTGCTCCAGTTGCCTGCTCTTGAGAGGGGTGCATCTTTGTTATCTGTTCCCGAGGCCTGTGCACCTTTGCCGTCTGTTCCACAGGCAAGTGCGCCTTCGCCGTCTGTTGCAGAGGCCAGTGCGCCCTCACTGCCTGTTTCAGGGCCATGCGCCTTTGCCATCTGTTCCAGGGGCCGGTGTGCCTCCACCTGCTGTTCCAGGGACTGATGCGCTTCACTCATCGCACCCAGGAGTGCCCCCAGTGCCTGCTGCTGAGGCCAGTGTGCCTTCGCCACCTGGTCTTGAGGCCAGTGTGCCTTCGCTGTCACTTCCTGAGGTTGGTACGTCTTCGCCGTTTGTTCGAGGGACTAGGCCACCTCCACCATCTTTTCCTGAGGCCAGGGTGCCTTTGTCATCTGTTCCAAAGGCTGGTGCACCTCCACCGTCTGTTCCAGGGGCCGATGTGCCTTTGCCGTCCGCTCCTGAGGCCGGTGCATCTTTGCTGTCTGCTGCAGTGCTGTTTATGAGGCCGGCATATCTCAGTGATCACATCCAGGGGCCAGCGGGCCCCTGCCATCTGCTGCTGAGGCCGATGTGTCTCCACCGTCTACTGCAGAGGCCGGTGCACCTCCACCTGCTGTTCCTAACGTTGCTGCACCTCAGTCACCACATCCAGGGGCTGGCGTGCTCCTGTCATTAGCTGCTGAGACCGGTGCACCTCCACCGTATGCTGCAGAGGCCGGTGCACCTCTACCTGCTGTTCCTGAAGCCAATGCACCTCAGTCTTCACATCCAGGGGCCAGTGCACCCCAGAGGTTAGCATGCTCCAGCCAACTTCTCCTGACAGGAATGCATCCTCGTCATCTGTTCTTGAGGCCAATGCGCTTTCGCTGTCTATTCCAGAAGCCAGTGCTCCTTCCATGTCTGTTCCAGAGGCCAGCGCACCTTTGCCATCTGTTCCCGAGGCCATTGCACTTTCGCCATATGTTCCAGGGACCGGTGCGCCTCCACCTGTTGTTCCATAGGCCAATGCACCTTTGTCATCACATCCAGGGGTCAGCATGCCCCTGTTGTGTGCTGGTGAGGCCAGTGCACCTCCGCCGTGTGTATCTGAGGCCGATGTGCCTTCACCTGCTGTTTGTGGGGCCGGCACATCTCAGTCATCACCTCTAAGGGCTGGTGTGCCCCCACTGTCTGCTGTTGAGGCCGGTGCCCCTTTGCCATCTGCTGCTAAGGCCGGTGCACCTCCGCTGTCTGCTGCAGAGGCTGGCGCACCTCCACCTGCTGTTCCTGAGGCTGGTGTGCCTCAGTCATCACATCCAGGGGCCGGCAACCTCCCGTTGTCTGCTGCTGAGGCCGGTTCGCCTCTGCTGTCTGGTCCAGAGACCAGAGCGACTCCACCTGCTGTTCCTGAGGCTGGTGCACCTCAGTCTTCACATCCAGAGGCTGGTGTGCTCCCATTGAGTGCTGCTGAAGCCGCTTCACCTCCGCCATCTGCTGCAGAGGCTGGTGCACCCCTGCTGTATGCTGCAGATGCCGGTGCACCTCCACCTGCTTTTCCTGAGGCCGGTGCACCACAATCTTCACATTCAGGGACCGCCGCGCTTCCATCATCTGCTGCAGAGCCAGGTGCACTTCTGCCCTCTGCTGCAGAGGCCGGTGCACCTCCACCTGCTGTTCTTGAGGCTGGTGCACCTCAGTCATCTCATCCAGGGGCCAGCATGCCCCTGTCATTTGCACCGGAGGTCGGTGCACCTCAGTCATCAGCCCCAGAGGTCAGCGTGCTCCAGCTGCCTTCTCGTGAGGGGAGTGCATCCTCATCATCTGTTCCTGATGCTGGTGCACTTTCGCCATCTGTTCCAGAAGCCGGTGTGCCTTCAATGTCTATTCCAGAGGCCGATGCGCCTTCGCCGTCTGTTCCAGGGGCTGGTGCACCGCAGTCACCACCCCCAGGGACTCACACGCTCCCGTTTTCTGCTGCTGAGGCCGGTGTGCTGAGGCCGCCATCTTGGATCCTCGATCCAAGATGGCGCCCACAGTGGCCGCCATGGTGCTTCGCTGCCCTTTAATTTGTTTGTTTCTGTTCATCAGTTGTGTGTCTGCCTGCTCTTATACCCGAGAAGAGCTTCTAAATATCAGGTCTTTCACTCCCACGGACCTTCTCCCGGTTTTTTTGGCTCCTGCCGCCGATCTGGTCCACTTTCTAGCCCAAAAAGTGAGACGGCGGAAGAGAGGAAAACGTGCGGGAGCTCTCGAACAGCTTCAGAAGAGGGGCACGCGCACAGCCTTGCCTGGAATATTTCTAACCAATACCAACTCTCTCTCTAACAAGGTAGACGAACTGAGACTGCTGATGCGATTTAAGGACCTCGCTAATTCGTCCGCCCTCTGTTTTACTGAGACTTGGCTTAATGATTCTACTCCGGACAGCGCGATCAGCCTTGAGGGATTTCAGCTGTTTCGTGCTGATCGCGTCACAGAGCTCTCCGGTAAGTCTAAAGGAGGAGGAGTCTGCTTTTACATTAACAGCAGCTGGTGCTCTGATGTAACCGTGATTTCCCGGCACTGTTCTCCCAACCTAGAATTTCTCTCCATTAACTGCAAGTCATTTTATTCCCTGCGGGAGTTTGCTTCATTCGTATTGATCGCTGTGTACGCCCCTCCCGATGCGGACGCACGCGTGACTCAGCGCGCGCTCGCAGATCACATCCAACATGCGGAGCGGACTTTCCCGGACTCCCTGGTTATTGTGGTTGGCGACTTTAACCAGAGCAATCTGAGTCACGAGCTCCCCCGATACAAACAGTTTATTAAATGCCCCACCAGAGGAATAAACACGCTGGATCACTGTTACACCACAGTGAAGGACGCGTATCGCGCTGTTCCCCGCGCTGCGCTCGGACTTTCTGATCACGTGATGGTCCACCTCATTCCCACATACAGACAGAGACTGAAGCTCACTAAACCTGTTGTGACCACCAGGAAGAAATGGACCAGTGAAGCTGGAGAGAAACTGAACACATGCATGGAAATAACTGACTGGGACATGTTTAAAGGAGCCACACATGATCTTAATGAGTACACAGACACTGTGAACTCATACATCAACTTCTGTGAGGAGAACATTCTTCCATCGCGCACCAGGGTGAGGTACTCTAATGATAAGCCCTGGTTCACTGCTAAGCTCAGACAGATCAGGAAGGAGAAGGAAGCAGTGCTGAAAAGTGGAGACAGGGACTGCTACAGGGAGGTTAAATATCGGTTTAACAGAGAGCTGAGGAGAGCTAAATCTGTGTATTCTGAGAGACTCCAGCAGCAGTTCACTGCTAATGACTCGGCTTCTGTGTGGAGAGGACTGAGGCAAATCACCAACTATCGGCCTCAGGCTTCTAAAGGTCAGGATGACAAAGCCCTTTGTCAAAGACTGTCCCAACACTATGCCCGTTTTGACACCTCGTCAGCTGTGTCCAACTCCTACACTCCACCCAGCTCCACTGCCTCCTTGGCCGCTAATTCATCAAAAGCGGTCCCCCCCTCCTCCTCCTCCCCCCCTGCTCTTGTCATCAGTGTGCAGGACGTGCACAGACAGTTCTCCAGACTGAACCCACGCAAGGCCCCCGGTCCGGACGCGTGTCTCCCTCCACCCTGAGACACTGTGGGAAAGAGCTGGCTCCTGTCTTCACAGACATTTTTAACACCTCCCTTAAGCAATGCCACGTGCCGACCTGCCTCAAATCCTCCACCATCATCCCTGTCCCCAAGAAGCCACGGATTACTGGACTTAACAACTACAGACCTATAGCGCTCACCTCTGTAGTCATGAAGTCCTTTGAGCGCCTGGTCCTGTCCCACCTCAAGTCCATCACCACCCCCCTCCTGGACCCGCTGCAGTTTGCCTACCGTGCCAACAGGTCTGTGGACGACGCAGTCAACCTGGCCCTCCACTCCATCCTGCAGCACCTGGACTCCCCGGGAACCTACGCCAGGATCCTGTTTGTGGACTTCAGCTCCGCATTCAACACCATCCGCCCCGCTCTGCTCCAGGACAAGCTGTCCCTGCTCGGCGTGCCTGACTCCCTCTGCAGGTGGATCACCGACTTCTTGACGGACCGGAGGCAGCATGTGCGGCTGGGGAAGTCTGTCTCAGACTCTGTTAGCATCAGCATCGGATCACCCCAGGGCTGTGTACTTTCCCCCCTACTCTTCTCCCTTTATACCAACTCCTGCACCTCCAGCCACCAGTCTGTTCAGCTGATCAAGTTTGCAGACGACACCACCCTCATCGGGCTTATCTCCAACGGCGATGAGTCCATCTACAGGAGAGAGGTGGCCCAGCTGGTGTCCTGGTGCAGCCACAACAACCTGCAGCTGAACGCTCTGAAGACAGCGGAGATGATTGTGGACTTCAGGAAAGTCACAACCCCCCTGCCCCCCCTCACCCTCACAGGCTCTCCCATCACCATTGCAGATTCCTTCCGCTTCTTGGGCACCACCATCACCAGGGACCTCAAGTGGGAGCCAACCATCAGCTCCCTCATCAAAAAGGTCCAGCAGAGGATGTTCTTTCTGCGGCAGCTGAGGAAGCTCAAGCTACCCACCAAGATGTTAGTGCAGTTCTACACAGCCATCATCGAGTCCATCCTCACCTCCTCCATAACCGTGTGGTACGCAGGAGCTACTGCCAGGGACAAACTAAGGCTGCAGCGCGTCGTGTGCACTGCTGAGAAGGTGATCGGCTGCAAGCTCCCATCTCTCCAGGACCTGTACATCTCCAGGACCCGGAGGCGTGCAGGCCGGATCATGGCCGATCCTTCACACCCTGGTCACGTACTGTTTGCCCCCCTCCCCTCAGGTAGAAGACTTCGGTCCATCCAGACTAAAACCTCCGGTCACATGAACAGCTTTTTCCCCTCTGCCATCAGACTGCTGAACATTAAGTGACTTATTGACTCTCGTGCACTACGTACAGCAGCTCAACCAGACTCATGTCATTCATCACTGTTTTTCTGTTGCATTACCGACTGCACATCATCTGCTACTTGCTAATTTATTTAAAACTGCTGTGACTAGTATTACTCATTATTATTATTATTATTATTATTATTATTATTATTATTATTATTACTTATTATTCTACACTTATTGCATGGTCTTAGTCTTTAAGTTTTGTTTGTTTTGTTTTTTTTTAGTTTATCTCTTTATCTTATCATGTTTTAATGTTGCAGCATTGCACCGAGACAAATTCCTAGTTTGTGTAATACATGAACAATGGCAATAAATCTGATTCTGATTCTGTACCTCTGCCGTCTGCTGCAGATGCCAGTGCGCCTCCACTTGCTGTCCCTGAAGCTGGTGCACCTCAGTCATTGCATCCAGTGCCCACGCGTCCCCACCGTCTGTTGCTGAGGCTGGTGCACCTCCACTGTCAACTGCTGAGGACCGTGCACCTCCTCCTGCTGTTCCTGAGGCCTGTGAGCCTCCATCATCTGCTGCTGAGGCCAGTGCACCTCTGCTGGCAGCCACTGAGGCCAGTGCACCTTCACCTGCTGTTCTTGAGGCCAGTGTGCCTCCACCTGCCGCTCCTGTGGCCGGTGTACCTCAGTCATCACAACCTGGGACCGGCGTACCTTTGCGATCTGCTGCTGAGGTCGGTGCACCACCATTGTCTGCTGCTGAGGCTGGTGAGCCTCCGTCATGTGTTACAGAGGCTGATGAGCCTCCAACGTTTGTTCCGAAGGCCGGTGCGCCTCCACCATCAGCTGCCAAGGACAGTGCACCTCCGTCATCAGCATTTGGGGTCGGTGCGCTGTCGTCCTCCGCTGGTCAGGTCGGTGCACCTCCTTCATCTACTGTTGAGGCTGGGGAGCCTCCGTCACGTGTTCCACCTTGGTCTGTGATCAGGTGGCTGAAGGACTTTGGCAGGTCATCTGATCCATCCTGCATTCCGGTCAGGGGGCCCATGGACTAGAGTAGGCCCCCTGACCCACCTTGTTCTCTGGTCCAGGGACCCATGGACTTGGGTAAGCCCCCTGACTTGCCGTATGCTCCAGTCCGGTGGTCCATGGACTTGGACAGACCACCCGACCCCTCTTGGGGTTGTTGACCTTGTGTGGCCCCACAACAGTTTTTTTTTTTTTTTTTTTTGGACACGGTGGGGGGAAGAGTTTGTTTTAGCCCACCTGGCCTTGGACCCCCTCCACCCACCCTGGGAGCATCTTTTTGTGTTGTGTGGGTCATCTGGTATCTGACCCTTTAGAGGGGGGTACTGTAAGAGTGTGGACATGGCTGTGCACTTGTCCCCGCTTTGTCTTCATGTTTGGTTTTCTATGATCTTCGGGACATGAGTTCAGCCCATGACCCCACCCTCAGTTTATTATGTTTTCTCTGTGTTTCCCAGGCTCAGCCTTAGTTTGGTCATTGTGTTTATTTTCATTATCATATCTCTAATTATGTTCCGGAGTAATGTTTCTGCCCTGCTCTCATGTTTATTATTATAATTGTTTTCTTGGTCCCAGCACTTATTGTCTATCTATACAGCCCCACCCATCCTGTTCTCCATACTGGTTGTCGCTGTCTCCCCATGGGTTTTTGATTTGCTCTAATTGGTTTCCCCACCTGTTCTGTGTTCCTTGATTGCCCCCTTGCCTATTTTAGTGTCTGTGCTGCCATCGTTCTGTTCGGATTCCGTGTATTGTCTCTGCAATGTCATTAGCTTTATCATGTGTATTATCTTGAGTAATCCTGTGTGTGATTACATGCTTGAGTCACAGTCCTAGTTGGTCCTGCCTCGTATCCTTGTCTGTTTACTCATCTTGTCTGTTTATTTTTATTTCAGCCAGCCCACAAGCTGTTGTTGTTTTGTTTTGTTTATTAAATCATTTGAACTTGAAGTCCAGCATTTCAGTCCTGTCTAACACCACACTGTGAAAGTTCACTGTTTAACATGGAAGCAAGGAAGCCACAATCTCCGCTCACTGGTGTAGCATCAGCTCTCCTCAGGCCAATTCAGGAGATCACTTTTCATCTTAAAGGAACTCTCACTCAACTCTGGTCAAGAATTGCTGTCTTTCTTCATCATCCGGACCCCAGTGTAAACAATTTCCCTTTGTAGAGAAACCCGGTAAGGACTTGCTTTTAAAGGATTAAAAAGTACATCATAAAATTCTCACGCTTCCTCCCTAAGCAGAAAAGAATTCTTCATACCAGGAACTGATACTCTTAAAAAGTCATAAACTCCTTAAGCTGACAGGTATATAGTTGCCTCCTTTTTTTGGACATATAGCAGAAGCCCCATAAAACTCTCTAGGCTGCCCCCCTTCACATACCAACACCTAAAAATTATCTACAGCTCAACAGTACCTCCTAGTGGACATCTATGTATTATGTTCATTACAAGTTGGAACTGTTATTTCTGACTGAACATTAACACTTTTTCAAGTTTACATTCCTCAGGATAACTCTGGACACTGTGAAGATAATTGCCCTTGTGATGGACAATAATGGTTTGGAATGCTGATTAATCTTATTCTGGTGTGTGTCAATTATATAAGGACACATTTATAAAAAAGTACCTAGTCACTGAATATTGTATATTAGTTTTGAATCACTGAAGCTAGTTAGATTTTATATTGAGTATATAATGAATTTCCAGTTAAAATTGTGTATGTGTACCGAAACTCTGTTGTCCGTCTTCTGACTTTCAGCCAATCCTCAGGCTGCCTCTCTGTTGAATAACACCCTTGCATTTGATTGGCTGTTCACAGACAAAGAACTGTTCCCTCATTGGACAAAAGCCCATTCAAACTCCTCTTTATGGAAGATAATTGGTCCATCTTGCTGCCAGTCACTTTTATGATATCAGAAGCGCAACCCTTTAAAAATGGAGAGGGAGCCACCCTAGGCAGGCTAAGTGTAGTGCTCTGAGTGTTCTGTGATGTTCTGCAGTCTAGTCAGTTCTGTATGCCTGTTAATGTCTATTCGAGTTTTAAGAAGTCTTTTGTGTGTGTCTGAACCTTGTCAAGTCCTGCGCTAGCTTTCTTAAATCGTTTTTTTGATAAGCTTTTGCCTGTTTTTCTGGCAACTGAGGGGAAACCACCCTTTTCCTGTGAGCTCACCTTCTCTGTGGAAATCAGACTTCCAAAAGCCTTTTCTTCCTCACCTCAGAAGCCATGCTTACCCTATTAAACGTTTTTCCTAGACTTTTTGACTTTTCCTGCCGTTAAAGTGGATTTTTAATTTTCTTGCCTTTAAAGTGGACTAACAGAGATTTTGGACTTTTCTGTTTTAGTCCCATTGTGTCCCATTGTGGGACTAATAAAGGCTTATCTTATCTTAAGAGCTCAGACCTCGTGGGTGAAACTGCCTAAATGCACTTTTCCTACAGCCTTTAGCTGTCCTGTGGGCCGGGGACATCCTAAATTTTTTAGGACATCCTAAAAAAAAGGCCCCCGGTCCGGACGGCGTGTCTCCCTCCACCCTGAGACACTGTGCGAAAGAGCTGGCTCCTGTCTTCACAGACATTTTTAACACCTCCCTTAAGCTGTGCCACGTGCTGACCTGCCTCAAATCCTCCACCATCATCCCTGTCCCCAAGAAGCCACAGATCACTGGACTTAACGACTACAGACCTGTAGCGCTCACCTCTGTAGTCATGAAGTCCTTTGAGCGCCTGGTCCTGCCCCAACTCAAGTCCATCACCTCTCCCCTCTTGGACCCGCTGCAGTTTGCCTACCAAGCCAACAGGTCTGTAGACGACGCAGTCAACCTGGCCCTCCACTCCATCCTGCAGCACCTGGACTCCCCGGGAACCTACGCCAGGATCTTGTTTGTGGACTTCAGCTCCGCATTCAACACCATCCGCCCCGCTCTGCTCCGGGACAAGCTGTCCCTGCTCAACGTGCCTGATTCCCTCTGCAGGTGGATCACCGACTTCCTGACGGACCGGAGGCAGCATGTGTGGCTGGGAAAGACTGTCTCAGACTCTGTTAGCATCAGCACCGGATCACCCTAGGGCTGTGTACTTTCCCCCCTACTCTTCTCCCTTTATACATACTCCTGCACCTCCAGCCACCAGTCTGTCAAGCTGATCAAGTTTGCAGACGACACCACCCTCATCGGGCTCATCTCCAATGGCAACGAGTCCGCCTACAGGAGAGAGGTGGCCCAGCTGGCGTCCTGGTGCAACAACAACAACCTGCAGCTGAACGCTCTGAAGACAGTGGAGATGATTGTGGACTTCAGGAAAGTCACAACCCCTCTGCCCCCCCTCACCCTCACAGGCTGTCCCATCACCACTGCTGATTCCTTCCGCTTCCTAGGCACCACCATCACCAGGGACCTCAAGTGGGAGCCGACCATCAGCTCCCTCATCAAAAAGGCCCAGCAGAGGATGTTCTTTCTGCGGCAGCTGAGGAAGCTCAAGCTACCCACCAAGATGTTAGTGCAGTTCTACACAGCCATCATCGATCCAATCCTCACCACCTCCATAACCGTGTGGTACGCAGAAGCCACTGCCAGGGACAGACTAAGGCTGCAGCGCGTCGTGCGCACTGCTGAGAAGGTGATCGGCTGCAAGCTCCCATCTCTCCAGGATCTGTACATCTCCAGGACCTGGAGGCGTGCTGGCCGGATCACAGCCGATCCCTCACACCCTGGTCACGTACTGTTTGCCTCTCTCCCCTCAGGTAGAAGACTTCGGTCCATCCAGACTAAAACCTCCCGTCACATGAACAGCTTCTTCCCCTCTGCCATCAGACTGCTGAACACTAAGTGACTTATTGACTCTCGTGCACTATGTACAGCAGCTCAACCAGACTCATGTGAATCATCACTGTTTTCTTCCTGCATTACCGACTGCACTATATGGTTCTCCACATTATCTGCTGCTCGCTAATATATTTAAACTGCTGACTAGTATTACTCACTCTTATTCTACACTTTATTGCATGTATAGTTTATTTCTTTTATTTTATCATGTTTTAATGTTGCAGCATTGCACCGAGACAAATTCCTAGTTTGTGTACTACATGAACAATGGCAATAAATCTGATTCTGATTCTGATTCTGATTCTGAATTTCAAACTGGTTGCCAAAAGACGTCACGCCTGGCCTGGGGCTTAGCCGCTAACTCCACTGGCTACACTCTCGTGAGCCCCCCCGGTTGAATCCTGCGTTCTGAACGCTGTCTGGGAGAGCCGCTGGGTCTTCCCCAAACAATACCACTGGCTGACGCCAACCACCACTGAATATCTGGACCTACAGCTGTTCGTAAGTGATACTCCCACTTTCCTATCTGCTGGGTATCAACAAGATGTCCCAAATATCAATTATAATTGAATATAACCAATATTTCATGGTACAGTTAGTCCATCAGCTGTAGGACAAAGCTATAAACTGAAGGAAAATTCTTATTCTTTTTTCCCAGTAATCGCCGTTCATTTTTGTAAATTAATTCAGAAGTTTCTTTTTTTTAGATAACCATGTAAATTTTCCCCATAAAATTGCATTCTGATTTTGTTAGTTACCTCAGCCTTCCATTGCATTACAGTTGAAATATATGATCTGGTTTCCTCTTGGTTCCACAAAGGTTTAACAATAGATTATACACTCAGGAATCCATTAACAGCTGATGTGATATTTGACACCTGCTGATCATTTGAACCTGCTTACCAGTCATTTGATTGTAATGTCATTTGACCTGAATGAGTTTCATTTAATAAACTTGTAAACAAGAGAAGTTGAAGTGTTTTCCTTTGCATATACAGTTTCCTGGGTCATGGCAGCAAAGAACTCACCAATGCTTGAGACTGATTCATTAAGCAATTGAAAGTATAGAAATTAATTAATTAATAATTAATTCTTTTGGAACTGGTGCCCTTTTTTACGAGTGCTTTTCTCTCTTAATCTAGTGAGTGTCATGGTAGCTGGTTAACCCTCAGTCCCACGCGCACCCATTTCTAAATAAAATAAATAATTCCTATACCTTGTTACACTATATTCTATTAAATATTGCTCCACTGGATTAGCTGCAACCGGTTGTTCCCAAAATAAGAACAGAACTGGAAAAGAAAGCTTTTAGGTTTTCAGCTCAAGGAACGAGATAAACTCTGAGCTACATCTACAAAACCTCACACCTTTGACTGAATTTAAATCTCTAGTTGTGGGAGTAATAAAGGCTTATCTTATCTTGTCTTAAATCAGTGGAGTCCAGGCTTTCTGTGTGCATGCACATGTTTTATATGAGTATGTTTTAATAGCTCATTTATTTGTTGTCTGTCTTTTTAATTTAATGCTGTTTTGCTGCTGTCTTGGCCAGGTCTCCCTTGTAAAAGAGACCCCTTATTTCAATGGGACTAACCTGGTTAAATAAAGGCTAAATAAAAAAGCAAACGCTACACCCCCCCTCAACCACTGGGGGCCCCCTAAGACAATAGTTCACTCTCAATATGTTTTTGGGGGAGAATTAAAATCAGCTTCAATATTTTTTTATAGATTTCAACATTCACATGGATGCAGGTTAGATGTTCATTCCCTAATGGTTTAATTTGACCTGTGACTGTAGACAGTGGCTTAGCAGATTGGGGGGTGCACAAGCCAGTGTACTCCTAGTGCCAGTCCCCAGCCCGGGTAAATGGGGAGGGTTGTGTCAGGAAGGGCATCCGACGTAAAACCTTTGCCAGGTCAAACATGCGGATCATGATGAATGAGACTTTCATACTGGATTGGTCGAGACCCGGGAAAATACCCATACCACAAACTAAAACGGAGTCACCCGTGGCTGTTTCTTCTGAAAATGCAAGAACTGACTGCAGGACAAAGGAATCCAGTACCCCTGTATCCTGCAGGATCTTGACAGGCTCAAACCGTTACTTCCTGGGAGCGAAACTTAGCCATCAGTGACAAAACGTAAGTAAGCCCCACTGTCTCATCTGAGTTCTTACGGCCCTGCCCTTCAGGAAACTGCGAGGTAAATGCTGCAACAGGAGCAGCAGGTTTTACTTTTGACTGTTTAAGTTTAAATTTCAAAAAACAACAGTTTGCCTTCCAGTGACCTTTTTTATGACAATAGTTACAGATATTCTCACTGGGATTTTTCTCTTTGCTTCTAACATCTACAAAAGATGTTAGAAGACGTGTCTTACGTATTAAACCATACTGATCAGCTAGTATGGCTGCCTCAGCAGCCGTTTTGGCCTGCTGTTCACACTATTAACGGGAACTGAAGGTTTAAATTGTTCCAGGAGAATTAACTCACACAACTGTTCAAAATTCTCCACTTTGCAAGAATTATACCAGCAATTGAAATGATTCACCAGGCCATGGGCAAACTCTAAATATGACTGCTTGTTCAGTTCAATTCAACTTTATTTATAAAGCGCCATTTCACAACAACAGGCGGCACGGTGACAGAGTGGTTAGCATTGCGGCAGCACAGCAACTCACCCTTGGCCGGGGGATCCTGGGTTCAATCCCAGCCCCCGACCAACAGTGATCTGTGTGGAGTTTGCATGTTCTCCCCGTGTCTGCATGGGTTTACTCCGGGATTTCTCCGGTTTCCTCCCACATGCCAAAAACATGCAAGTGAGGTTAACTGGCATCAAACTGGGGATTCTAAATTGTCCTTAGGTCTGACTGTGAGAGTGAATGGTTGTCTGTCTCTCTGTGTTGGCCCTGTGATGGACTGGCGATCTGTCCAGGGTGGACCCTGCCTCTCGGAAATAGAAAATAGCCGCCCAGAGCTGAAAAAACACGTTTTGTGGACACATGGCCTAAATCCGGTTACTTGTGTCCATGTAAACATGATCAATGTGCGGTGGCTGTCAGGCCAATCCCTGAGGTCAGCAATCCTTTTTTTCCCCTTGTCCTATCAGGCAGCAAGGTGAGCAGAACAGAGATCTGTCACCCTTATTGTGCCAAAACAGATTTACTTTGTCAAAAGCAGCTTTATACAGTACCTACAGTATCTATGTACTGTACTGTATATTGTTGTAAACTCCTCCTGTCATAACTTTTAATATTTTATATAAATTATTTTACCCATGGAGGACCCGGCAGGATGAGGAAGAGGGAAAGGAAGTGTGTGGAGGGGAGAAAGAAAAGGGAGGGGAGCAGACAAAAAGACAAACAAACCAACAACTAAAACAAACAGAAGACAAACTGCTTCTTCCACCAAAGATGTCTCAACACGAGTCTGGTATCCGCACCTGTTAAAGGAGAGACATTTGTGCGTGTGCTTCTGTGTACATATATATAAGAGCGTGTGCAAAATAAGTATGTGCATGTGAGTGGTTTGTCAGGAAAGATACGAAGCGGAGGGCCAGTCGCAGCAGCTCTCCCCCGGGAACCCCAAGTGGGCAAGGCAGCGCTGCCAACCCCCAAAGGGCACAAATGCCCAAGGTCAGCAAGCCCCAGGAAAGCCAGGCATCCACCCCCAGAGGGACGCCAGGCCACCAGGCCGCTGGCGCGGCAGACCCACACCTCCAGCCAACCTCCCACCCTTCAAGTGGGGCCAACACCAGTCCCCGGGCCCCAGGCACCAGGAGGCCAGTGACCCCACCCCCTGGGCTGGAGACCAGCCCGCACCCCCTGGTGCGAGCCCCCCCAGGCACTCCCACAGGGTGTCCACCCTGGACACCCTGCAGGCCAGCAGCCACACCCCCGACGACTCACCCCAGGGTGGCCATGGCCACAGAAGCAGACCCCCACCCCCAGCACCCACCCAAGCGACTGATCTGCAGATCACTGCAGGTGCCCTGAGATGCCACCCGACATGCAAAGCGCCACACAAAACCAACCCACCATCACCACCTCCATTCATTGCTCCCTCACTCTTGCTTACTCTCTTATTCAGTCCCCCCCCCTCACTCCCTTGCTTGTATCTATACATTCAGCAGCACCCAGGGAGTTTGACAACATGACGGGTCCCAATCCCCCCACCAGGCCCCCAGGCCCCCAGGCCCCCAGCAGGAGGAGAGCAACAGGGGTGGGGGAAAACAACCACCACACTCCCCCTTGCACAAAACATGGTGAGTGTATGTCGGTTGTATGATGTGATTGTGTGTAAATGTGTGGACTACCATAGTGCAGTTAAAATTGGGGGGATGGTGGTCAGCAATCTCAGGTGGTCAGCAATCCTTTCGAAAAGATTTTAAAAAGTTTAGAGGGTAATTTTCATTAAATTTTGGAACAAGACACAAATTCTTAGTTAAATCAAAAGAACTTGGAGAGCTCCTGTGTGGACTACCACCAAAAATATTCATTTTTCAAACTCAGCCTTCCTGTTTAACAAATTCTAGTTTTTCCTGTTCCACTTTAATGTTCGCCTGTTAAATTTCAGATTTCATTTCATTCCACAGCCAGTTCTTTATCCACTTCAACCCTCCGTTTCTCCATAGTGGTCGGAGAGGCTGTTGGCATGGATTGGCAGCCACGTTCCCATCAGTCTGCCGCAGGGCAGCTGTGGCTACAGAGGTAGCTTACCACTATCACTGTCTGTCTGGAGTGAATGAATAATGGACTCACTTTGAGATGTCACTTGACATGTAAATATAATGTGTTATTATTATTATTATTAATGGCTATTATTACTCTTCTTCTTCCACCCTCCAAAGAGAGCAGTCACATCTTTTCTCTGCTCCCGCTCCTTGTCTCTCCCTCCCTAACTGATGGATCCCAGCTTGCTATTGTCTGTGTCTGCGTGTCTCTCTACTGCTGATTCATCCAACGAAAATTATGGATTTGGAAGCGGCTTAAATGTGCTATTGTCACTTTTTCTCAACAAGAATCGGGCCAAGGGGGAGCCCAAGAATTGGAACCTGTGAGGAGACTCATGGACATTGGAATTCATGCGTCTGTGGAAACATTATTGGTTATGATCGCAGGACTTCTATTTTGGCTGTGAAGTTCCCTGATGCATCAGAAATTGAAGGAAGATGAGAGAGCTGATCAAAGCGGACCCGGCAAGCTCCTTCATCAAATTCAACCAGTTGGGGAAGGCACGAGTATGGGCAAACGGTGAACTGAATGACAGTGATTCAGTGGAGGAATATATCTGGAGCCCTGTGCTTTCCATGGAAAAACAGTTTAAGCCTGCACATTGGAGCACTGAATCCGTAAGAGAATGGAAAGTTTTTTTCTCTGAAGTCAGTGCTATTCGACCTGTTTTTGTTTTTTTGGACACCCCTCAGCACTCAGTCCTCCTGATGATCAACAGTATAATTGTTTTTTCATAACATTGGCGGACAGTATCTGACTCTCAAGGACAGCTGTCTGGCTCAGACTATTCCATCTGCCGTGCTCAAGGACACATGCCTTTGCCTTAGACACTAGTCATAACATCTGCTGAGAGAGAGACTATTGCTGATCTCCTAACTGATTTGCACTACTGATTGCATCCAACACACACACAACTGACCCATTATACTGACGAAGACATATTCATTCACTGCTCTCTTTGTGTCATTGTGTGGATTCTATTGTCTGCTAATTGTGCATTGAGAGTTTTTTTCTTGTAATCACAATATCGGTCATATATAAATGAACTTTATTTTGATAAACAATGCTTTTTTCTCTCTCCTATTGTGCCCCCCCCCCCCCGCCTTCCCCCTCTTCACCCCCCCCACCATTCGACTGGCGCCTTCGGGCTGCCCCGGCTATGGGATACGCTTACTGAGCACGCCCAATGTCAAGTCAAATTTCAGTTCTCCTGTATGTATTACGTATGGTAGTATTGACAATAAACCTTATTCATCATCATCATTCATCATTCATCATTATTATTATTATTATTATTATTATTATTATTATTATTATATCAGGGTTTTTTTTTAAGTTTCTGTCTGGAGCAGCAATAATTCTTTCTGTTGTTCAAAGGAGAAACCCGAATCTTGAAGTGGGAATAAAAAACCCTGAGCCCCAACAGAAATGTCTTCAACCACAGATTCAGTCCAATTTTATCATATCTTTCAGGTTCAGGTTCAGGTTACTTTATTTGTACCCGTAGGTAGATTTGTTTTGCAGTCTGGTGACATCCATATTTACAAGCCACAATTACATTCAACATAGACACAAATACAGGCACACATGAAGCTGACTATAAACATGATAAAAATACTCAAGGCTCCATCAATCAGGACATAAGACAAAGAGATGAGGGAAAAACCAGAGATAAGAGAGAAGGGTCATATTAAAAAGTTAAAAACTAGTCAAAGAGGTTTAAAAACTCAAAGGTCTAAAACCCAATAAAAGATTTAGAACCCAATTAAAAATCCTACAGAAATAAGTAAATATGGAGTTAAATGGAGTTAATAAATAGGTAACTAAATTATGTACAATATATTTTTATAGCTTGCTCAACTCAGCAGGAACAAAGCTGTTTTTGTAGCGCTGGGTTCTACTTTTTGGGACAGCAAACCTCCGTCTGGAGGGAAGAAGCTGAAAGTTGCAGTGCAAAGGGTGGGAATCCTCATTTAAAATGGAGGTAGCCATCCTCTGTACTTGTCTGGTGTACAGGGATGTCAGGCTCAGCTGTGACTCACCAAGCAAACGACTGGACCATCTAACTACCTGATCCAAGGATTTCCTCTGTTTCAGTTTTATCTGACCAAACCATGACACTAAAGAAAAGGATAAAACAGATTCAATAAAAGCCCGATAAAATATTGTCATTATGGTTCGGTCAATTTGGAAGCGTGCAAGTTTCCTTAAACAATGCAGATGTTGCTGACCCTTTTTGCACACCCTTTCACAGTTCTCTTCAAAGTTTAAATTACTATCAATAATCGTCTCAAGATATTTGTAGGATTGTACACATTCAGTGGTCTGACCTTTTAGTACGGTGACTTTGTGCCTGGGAGTTTTCCTCCTAAAGTCAATAGTCATATTAGTTTTTGTCATATTCAGCTGCAGGTAGGAATCCTCACACCAGTGAACAAAATCATCAACTACTGGGCCGTGGCCACTCTCACCATCCTGGAGGAGACTGACAACAACTGAATCATCAGCATACTTTATAATGTGTCTGTTGTCATGTCTGCTCCGACACATGTTTGTGTACAGGATGAAGAGTAGTGGTGACAACACACACCCCTGAGGAGAGCCAGTAGAAGAGCACTTTAGGTCAGACAATGTACCATTGACCCTTACTCTCTGCGTCCTGTTGGTTAAGAAATCCAGAATCCAACCCACCAGATTATTGCTCAGATCACATTGTTGCAGGAGCCTTTCAACTAAGATATGAGGTTGGATTGTATTAAAGGCGGAGGAAAAGTCCACAGATAAAAGCCTGGCATGTGTCCCATTAAAATCCAGATGTTTAAAAAGCATGTTAAGCAGAGTGACAGTGGTGTCCTCCACTCCTCTGTGAGGCCTATAGGCAAACTGCAGAGGATCCAATGCATGCTCAGTCTGCTTTAGGACCTCAAATCTGACCAGTTTTTCAAAAATTTTCATTAAAATTGAAGTCAAAGCAACTGGTCTAAAGTCGTTTACCGTTTTAGGACAGCTGGATTTTGGAACGGGAACAACCACGGCTTCTTTCCAGATCTTAGGCACATGTTGTGTCTGTAAGGACTTATTGAAAATGTAATGAAATATAGGACTCAGTTCATGTGCACAGGACTTTACCAAGCGCCCACATATATTATCAGGGCCCTGACTTTTGTTCACTTTTACAGGGCAGAACTCCCTTTTAACATCCTGCACCTCAATATTAAAGTGCTGATTGTCTTTGAGTTTCTGTTTCAAATCTTGGGTTTCTGTGCTAAAATCAGAAGAGTCAAAACGACCATAAAAACAATTAAGAGCATTAGCCAGCTCTGTGTCTGAATTAAAACCATCTAAAAACACACGATTACTGCGCTCTGTGCTCTGAAGGCCTGCAATAGTTTTCATACTGGCCCAGGCTGAACCAAGTTTCTTTGTTGCCATCTTACTTTCCAATTCTGATTTATAATTCTGTTTTGCTCTTAAAATTTCGGCCTTCAGCTCTTTTGTGGCAACCTGTAGCTCAGAAACAGACCCCAAGTCTTCATGAGGCTACTTGCGTTGGGTATTTACGCACTAAAACCCATAGGCACGGAGAAGCAACCAGCCCGCTGGCCACTTCTCCTGAAGCCTTGGACATGCCCCCGAGACAACTGCTACTGACCACGTTCACCCCAGCACTATTAAAACACTACTTCAGTCCAGATTTCATAATACAACAGCACTCTCGCTGTCTATGTCGCAGTTCGGCACCTGTCAAGTGATGTGTCATGTGATGTGGCCATAAACCATAAAAAATGCCCAGTTGTACTAAGTATTCCACATCACAAGGTGGCAGACACATATAACTTACTGCTGTTGACTTGGAGGACTGATGTCTCCCAAAGAACCACCCGAAAACCTCACTTCTGGGGTACCGAAGAAGAAGAGTTTGTAAACAAATGTCGATGTGCTCCATCGCAACACAGAGGAAGCATTTGCTCCCAAATTTGCCAACTCTGATTGGCAAATGATGATAAGGTAAATATCTACATTTTGTTGTAACAGAGGGTGGCCGAAGCTGGTTAATTTTCATCTGCCATCAACCACAGCTCCATGTGACTGGACAGAACGATCACACTGGTTCGTCCTATACGATAAATTGTGGCGGAATAAAAGCGAAATTGAGGCGGAATAATCATAAGAGTTTCTGGATGTGGGAGAGAAAGTGAAAATGACCGACAGAAGACAAAATAATGACCAGGATGATGAAAATGGATGAAATGAGCTGCCTGGCCAGCGGTAAGTCTGATGAATTTCTTTGTTTGTTAACATTGTACTGATTTTCTGGTTCATATACTTTGAAGATAAGATAACAAAAACCCCAAAACAAAAACAAAGACAAAAAACAAGACCATCCTTTGCGTAACTATGTCCAAAGTCCTCTTTTGACCGAAAGTTATGTAATTCAATATGGCTGCTGTCATATTATGCAAATTAGATATATACATTTACTCCTTTCTCAAACTTTGGATCATATTCTACATCTTTCTAATTGACAGTAAGCCATTATCTCTTACCACTTTCAAGTTATAGCCTTGGAAATCTCTGACATCTAAAGTGAATATTTTCTTGAAAGAAATCTTGACCACTGGGGGGGGGGGGGGTTGTCAGGTGCAATAATGCACCACAGACAGTCAATGAGTTTTAAAACAACAAAATCAACAAAACTCAAAGGGAGTAATGTCGCTGTGCCTGTCAGAGGACATTAGCATTGCAGCTTCAGCTGAAAACAAACAAAATTAAACCAGTGTGTTATCACTTACCTTCCACTTGACCAACTGAGGCTCTTTTCCAAACCGAAAACAGCCGATGCAATTTAACTTTCTGGACGTCTCCCCACAATGTGGTCCAAAAAAAAAAAAAAATACACCCACTCTAAACACCTGTACAGGTGCACAAAAATGCCAAATTAAGACAGGAGTGGAAAAAAACCCTGAAAACACTGAATCAAATCAGGAGTACCAAAAAGCCAAATCAAGTCAGGTGCGCAAAGGGAACCCAAATCCAATAGGTGCACACACCGGATTTAAAACAGCTGAGCCCCCAATATGTCATGGCCGGCCCCAATGCCATAAACAATAAATGGGAGCGATGCAGAGATTGCCAATACTGTTTATTTGTGAAAGCATTAAGCAACTACAAAGAAAAAGGTTTAAGTGTGGAGATCTGTTAAATCGATTGTGTGGGAGTGATGGATGTGTGAAAATATAGTGAGTGCATGTTGTATGATGAGCCATCATAACCCATAACGCTGCGTGTGGAGGTTAGCCTCTCCAGAATGAATGGAGCAGGGGGCTCTTGAGGCTTCCAGAACACCGAGCCCAGGTGCCCCCAGTTGCCAGAATAAGTGGTCCCGTCCATCAATTACCTGGAGAAGGAAAACATTAATAAGAAGGCCAAAGGGGCCATCATACCTGTGAGACGTGTTTCAGTGTTTTTTTGGGAGCGTGTATCCCAGGCAGAGATTGGCTCCTCCTCAGAATGCTGGTTCTGGTGTCTTTAACGGGTCCAACCTGCACACACAGATATATTTAGTATATTCCTTCTGAGAACTTTGTACTAATTTGCTAACGGTGACCTTTCCTACCCTCACCTTCTGGTTCTGGTTCTGGTTCTGGCTAGTTCGGTTCCGGGCCAGCTGTTGGTCCAGCCAGCGCTGAGCGTACAGATGAGACAGGAGGTCTGAAATCGGAGACGGTGCCCTGACGGACCGACTCATCAGTATCACCAAACATCACAAGGTAAACATCTTATCTTTTATGTCCTCTCACCTGTTCGGGACTCCAAACGTGATGTGTGGTACCGGCAGCGGGCGCCGTGATGCTCCAGGTCCACGGGGTCTGGGGGTGGAGTTCTGGGTCTTTACGGCTCGGTACTGGCTCAGTTGTTTGGATGTGACCAGACCTGATTTGACCGCTTCACGGTTCAGGGACACAAAGCTGGGATGCTGAAGGTCTTCACGTCTGGGCGGAACTCTCCAGCTGGACAGAACTGGAACAGAACAGGAGAACCTGAGGTGAAACCTAGTGGACACAATTGGCTTTGATGTTCAGTCGTGAGAACACTGTTGACACTGAGTCAACCATCTATATGGGCTGCACGGTGGTGCAGTGGTTTAGCACTGTGGCAGCACAGTTTTACCCTCGGCCGGGGGATTGCGGGGATCATGAGATCGTGGGTTCGATCCCAGCCCCCGACCAACAGTGAGCTGTGTGGAGTTTGCATGTTCTCCCCGTGTTGCGTGGGTTTACTCCGGGATTTCTCCGGTTTCCTCCCGCATACCAAAAACATGTAGGTTTAGGGCGCTCGCGCACGCAGCGACCAGCAGCCGGTGGCTTGCCACCAGACTGCAAACCAAGTCTACCTACGGGTACAAATAAGTAACAAAAAAAAAAAAAAAAAATATTTTCCCCACATGTTTGGTCTCCGTCTCCTCCAGTATGAACTCTAAACTCCATCCTGGTTTCATTCTGTTCGGCTTTTAAAGGACTTTGTGCTTCCAGTTTTATACTTTATAACTGTTTTACTTTTTAATAATATTTATGTTTATTCAGCTTAGGAAGATAATGGAGAAGTTCTTCAAACAAGCAGCCCCAAGCAGCCCCTTCCACAATAAGACATATAGGTTCATTATATAATCAAACCCTAAAAATCTTGGACAAAAAGCCCATTAGGTGGCATCACTGTAATATTTTAAAAAAAATACAACCTATTGAGTTTTGAGAGTTTCATTGACCTCTGTTTTTTTTTTCCACAATATCTTTATTGAACCTTTTTTTTTTTTTTTAACAAACATGATACAATCAAACACTAACACTAAAGTACTAAAAAAAAAAAATGCACTAAAAACACCAACAACCACCAACAAAATCAAGTCTTCAACAATGCTCCTCTGTTTAGTCTAGACAATCCAATACATAAGTATACATATTATGTTCACCAGTTTGGAATTTACAAGGTCCACACACATCATTCACCTTCTTCTTCAAGAGTTATGTTTAAATTTTTTACATAATCAATAAAAGGTCTCCATATATTCTCAAACACAATTTCCTTTGATTTCAGTATATATGTTATTCTTTCTAATGGAAGGTTTGTTAACATCTGTCTTAACCACTGAGTCACATCTGGTCTATGAGTCTTTTTCCATAATAGTGCAATACATTTTTTGGCATTAAGCAAACTGAGGTCTATGAATGTTCTTTCACTTTTATTAAAATTATGCTTTTCTGGGTACAGACCCAACAAAAACAGTTTAGGATTCAATATGATTTGTTTTGAGATTATTTTTTCAATTGTTACCCTCACCTCTTCCCAAAACATTCTTATTAATCTACATTCCCATAAACAATGAAATAGGGTTCCTTTACTTTCCATGCATTTTGTGCATGTATCTGGTATATTTTTGTTATATCTATTTAACTCCTCCGGTGTAACATACATCCGCATTAACCATTTGAAATGTATCAATTTAAGGCGTGCATTTATTGATTTGGTTTGAGCTTCTGTACAAGCCAATTCCCATTGTTCCTCTGAAATTTCAATTTGCAGATCTTCTTTCCAGTAGTTTAATCTTTTCAGTGAATTTTCACTTGAAGATAGTGTCAATGAGTTATAAAACTCTGAAATAATACCCTTTCTTTTACTATCTTTCATCATCATTTTTTCCAAGGATGAATAAATAGGTCGAGTGAGAGCTTTATTTTGATTTGATCGAATAAAGTTTCTAAGTTGAAGATATTTAAAAAAATGTGTTCTATTGAGATTAAATTTGATCCTCAGCTCTTCAAAAGACATTATGTTGTCTGCACATGGCAAATATAAATCCTGAATCTTTTGTATCCCTTTTAAATTCCATACTTTAAATACGGCGTCCGCTCTCCCTGGTTTAAAATATTGATTACCCCATATTGGACTAAATTGTGACAATAACTGTGGTTCTTTTAAATAGTTTTTAGCTTCACACCATATTTTGATCATATGCTTTACAAATGGATTTTTAACTTGTTTTTGTAATTTTTTTGCCGAATCTGAGTATATGAATATGGGAAGAGGTAAAGGTAAATTGTATGATTCCATTTCAGTCCAGTGAGGGAGATCATTTGATGAAAAATAATATGTCATAGACCTCAGTTGTGCCGACCAATAATACAACACAAAATTTGGACATTTCAGACCTCCACGATCAAATGGTAAATATAATAAAGACAAACGTAATCTAGCCCTCCTGTTGTTCCATATAAATTCCACTAACTTTTTTTTTATTCTTGAGAATAGATCTAAAGGTGGTGATAAGGGAATGTATTGAAATAAATAAAGTATTTTAGGTAAAATATTACTTTTAAGTATATTGATTCTCCCGATCGTCGACATTGGTAGTGACATCCATCTCTGAGTTAACTCATTGATATCTGACATTAAGGCTTCATAGTTGACACTGGCGACTGATTCTAGCTTAGGCATAATATGGATTCCTAAATATTTAAACTGATTTACAACATTGAATTGATTTACCTCAGGGGCTGGGTAATTTCTCTGGGTCTCATTTAGCATTAATATTGAAGATTTAGTTTTATTTATTTTATATCCTGATATTTCCCCAAAATTCTTTATTAAATTCAACAAGGTTGGAATTGATTTTTTTAGATTCGACATAAACAAAATTATATCATCGGCGTACAGGGAGATTTTATGTTCTGTTGGTCCAACTTTAATTCCATATATTTGTGAATGTAAACGTATCGCTATCGCTAAAGGTTCAATTGCCATAGTAAACAGTAAAGGTGAAAGTGGACAGCCTTGTTGACATCCTCTATTGATTTTTATTGGTTTTGAAATATTGTTATTTGTTAGGATTTCTGCTGTAGCATTATTGTATATTATTTGAACCCATTTTATGAAATTATTTCCAAGTCCAAACCTTTGTAGGACTTCAAAAAGAAAGGGCCATTCAACTCTATCAAAGGCCTTTTCGGCGTCCAATGATAGGAGAGCTGTATCCGGTGCTTCTTTATTAAAATAAATAATATTAAATAGTCTTCTTACATATTGACCTCTGTTTACTGAAATTAATTTTCAAATGTTTCCATAAATCAGCACCCGAGCCACTTGCTGGTTTCATCCAAAGACAGGACAGCAGCAGAGCCACCAGGAGTTCTGTTAACAATAACTGTAAAATATTCCACCGCAGAACCACATTTGGACAAACAGCTTTCTCTATAAAGGGCAGTCACATCTGGAACACAATGCCAAATGAAATTAAAATAATAACGGACTTTAAAACATTCACTAAAAAGGTTAAAAACTGGCTGAAAAATAAACAAGAATGTTCCCATGTGTGAAATGATTGTCTGCAGGGTGAGAGTGAATGAAGGGAAGGAATGAATGTGTTTGTTTATAGTGAGTGACGAAGGGAGGGAGGCCTGAAATAGGCAAATGTGTGTCAGGTTGTTATATTTGTGTATTTATAATATTTATAATATTTATAATTGTGTATTTATAATGTATTTATGTTTTTTGCATTGATGTATGTGGTTATTGTGTATTCCTTTTCTTTCCTTTTTTTTTTTTTTTTAACTTGTTTCTCCTTTCTAAAGCCCATCCAGGGACAAGAGTTGCAAATTAGCTAATAGCTATACACTCTGTGCAACACATCAGATTGATTGTCATTGATTAATTGTCTATGTTTATTGCACTGTCCCTGTCAAATAAACAAATCTATCTATCTAACTCTTTCAGCTCCATCAACTGTTATGACCGAAAATTTCAGCATAAAAACCGTTGAACTTTAATATAATAAACTAAAGTATTTCATCTTTTCTATTAGCATTGTGTGGTGTCTGGACTTGGTGACTTGCCGTCGGTGGCGTCATAACATGGGAACTCGCCGTGGCGCCAAGTGGCACCACCCTTCTGTGTAGAGTTCAATTGTATGTCAAATAAAGGAGAGCACAGTCGATATCCGCTGTCCAAGCCCCATTCTTAAACATAACAAATGGCGACGCAGATAAACGCTAATAACTGCAACACGAAAGCATGATTGGCACCCCCACAGCCATCCCTTAATCTGCCAGGTGAGCCACTGATCCTCTGGCCCCACTGGCACGAGATGTTCCAGGGCTTTATCGCCACTGCCGGCTTGAATGATGTTAGCAACAGGATGCTAAAGGGGATGCTAATCACCAATCTTGGCACCGAAGGACAGCGTATGGTTCACTCTCTGGGGTCTACAGACACATACAAAGACTGTGTGGCCATGATGAACATGTTTTACGCTGACAAAAGCAGTGTAACAGCACAGACAGTAGTTTTCAACCGGCACCACCAACGTGCAGGTGAGTCAATCCAGCATTTTGTAGCAGACCTCCGGGACCTGGCAAGCACCTGTGCTTATGGAGAATTACAGGAAGAAATAATACGCGACAAGCTAGCAGGGAACACCAATAACATGAGGCTGTGGAGTAAACTATTTTTGACAGCAAACAGTCTAACACTGGACGAGACTGTAAGGATGGCATTCCAAATGGAGGCAGAGGACCGGCTATTATCACAGGTAATGCCACCTAGCCAACAAGCCCTTTCTCTGACCCTACGAACACAGGTCGTCGCCGCCACCACCGCCCATCATGTCAGCCCTGCTTCCCCCCACCACACCCAGAAGAAGAAGAAAGGTAGGGAGCGGGATAACATGGGTAAGTGCCTGCCCTGCGACGGCTGTCGTTCACCTAGGCACCAAATCCAATCTACCTCCTGTCCAGCTAAAAGGGTGAAATACTACCGCTGCAAGGACTTGAACCATTTTGCTAGAGTCTGTTGCTCAACCATCACACACAAATAAAATGACCCGCTCACCCACCATTCACTCAATTGGCACAAAAAAATGGCCATTCAGGTGGTGCACAACGGAGCTGGACGGCATCGACTTGCCGCTGCTGCTAGACATGGCGGCCTTGAGGTCTCTCCTGAGCATGTCTATGGCCAGGAAACTGTTTTCTAGGAAGACAGTCTCAGCTAACATGGAGTACTTATTCGGTTACGGACACATCAAAATAGGTATGGTGAGAACGCTCAGCTTCTCTGTTTGATACAGCTCCAACACCGTTCCTTCATTCACTTTCCATGTGATGCATAAGGGGGCTGATCTCCTAGGCTTTTATTTGATCAGCGAGCAGGGTTTTTCCATCACTGACCCAATGGGCACAACCGTTCTGGCAGTCATTTCATCCTGGTAGCAGCACTGGCCAGCGCTGTTCATGGGACTAGGCTGTCTGTCATAAACTCCCTGTGCGCCCTACAATTGCGCACGGTGGAGAGAAGGAAGAACGAGGACTTAACAATTTGAGTGTGTATGTTGCCACACTGCGACATACCCCCTAATGGTCAAGAGTGGTATATATTTTTTGTTAATAAAATAGTTCAGATTTCCAAGGCTATAACTTGAAAGTGGTAAGAGATAATGACTTACCGTCAATTAGAAAGATGTAAAATATGATCCAAAGTTTCAGATAGGAATAAATTTACACATCTAATTTGCATAATGTCACGGCACCTCTTTAAATTCCATAACTCAGTCAAAACTGGACTTTGGACGTATTTACACAAAGAATGGTTCAGTCTTTTGACACTGTTTTTTGTACAGAGGTACCTCATCATCTTATCTTCAAAGCACATAAACAAGAAATCAGTACATTCAAAAAAACCCAGAAATTTCTCACTTACTTTTGACAAAGTCAGAGTGAGAAGGCAGGTGCAGTGCCATGCTCTGCCTCTAGGGGCACACAAATTCTCACACTCAAAGGGTTAAATGCAAGGATTCACCGCACACACATTTATTAACAGTCAGTGTAAGGATACAAACGGGGCTCAGCCTAAGTGTAACAATCGTGCTGCAGAAAGGAAACGCTGCCAGAAGCGAAGCAGGATACAACCAAGGAAAGAACGCTTCTGGCACAGCGTAAAGGCAACACAAAGGAAACACTAACAGTTTACTCACAAACTGGAGCAGTCCCAAAAAGTCCAGTGCTCCTGGCGAGCACAAGTAATAGTCCTTCTAGATGTGGTGATTACTCCGTGGTGAACAGGGGTGATTCACTCAATGACCCAACAGCGTTTGTCTAGCAAAGCACTGCTTAAGTCCAAACACCGCTGGTCACACAAATTGGGGACATCTGAGGCGCAGGAAAGATAATTACTGGGGCTGAGACAGCTGGTGGAATATGGACAGCAAGGGGGTGTGGCAGGACCGGCAGACTGTCAGCAGCGTGGGAAAAAGATCAGAGGCTGACTAACAGCTGCCGGTCAGGCAGTGGCTAGGAAGATGGAAAAAATGCACATAAACAGTGAAGCCAGAACCCACAGAGAGATCAGGGCTGAGCCAGGGAAAACCAAGCCAGCTTGGCTCATGACACTATCTTACTTCTTTCAACCACTCATTGACCCAAAGGTCTCCACGAAATTTCAACCCTTCTGCCAGCTACTCCTCGCATTATGGGACGCATGGTGGAACTGCAGTAACTGCTAGACAGCGGCATCACTGAGCGGGTCGATGCATTCCCTTGGATCTCAAACATGGTAGTGGTGAAGAAGAAGAGGGACAGCCTGCGACCGTGTGTTGATCTCAGAATGGTGAGCAAGGTGGTTATCTCCGACGAATATCTCCTGCTCACAACGGAGGAGCTGATGGCGGCATTCCATGGTTTGAAGGTCTTTTCCGAATGGCCAGGTACAGGAAATCTTTCCTGTCACATGCCATTTCACTGTACAATAACTCACTCTAATGGTGAATTCTTGTCATAACTATGCTGCCATACTGCACCTTGCAGTCTAATTGATACCTCACATTGCACCCTGCGCCTGATAGTCCTGTATTGTACAATGAGTATGATATATCTATCTATACGGGTCATCAGATATTCATCTGCAATGTATATAAAGTTATCTAGGCAGTTTTACTTTCCTGCTGTGTGTGTTTCTGTCGTTTTGGTCATCTACTGTCATGCTGCTGTTACACTGTAATTTCCCAGTTTCTATCTATCTATCTATCTATCAAAGTTGACCTCCGCCAAGGCTACCTGCAGGTTCAACCTAACAGTCTTCATCACCCACATGGGGGTATTCAGGTACACCCCCATGCCTTTAAGCCTTAATTCCACCCCAAGCTGCTTTCAAAAGATCATGGCTACCATCTTCGCTGGTCTCCCAGGGGTGGTGATGTACTTGGATAGCTTTGTGGTGCACAGTACAACATCGGTCTCTCACGATTCCCGGCTTGACAAGGTCATGGAGGTGTTGCCGAAATGCGGCCTCACACTCAATGGGGAGAATTGCATTTTCTGAGCAACAACCATTGAGTTTGTGGGTTTCTGCCTGTAGGCCAAGGGCCTACAGGCAGAAACCCACTTGAGTATAGGGCCTGAAGCCCCTATACTCAAACGTTGAGGCGGTACTGCAGCTACCTGAACCATTATGTCCCACACAGTTCTCGTCCTTTTTGGGCATGGCAAGTTTTTATTGGGCTTTATCCCTCATTACTTGGAGATGATAGAGCCCCTACGTGCCCTTCTGAAACAGGATGCACCGTGGGTGTGGACCCCAGCGTAATCAGTCGCCATCAGCCTATTGAAGAAACAGCTCACATCTTCACCAGTGTTTGCCCATTTTGACCCACAAAGCCCCTTGTTTATGATGTCCGATGCCTCCAACACGTCAGTCAGAGCCATTTTGTCACAACTGCAAGAAGGAACTGCACGCCCAGTGGCAATCACCTCGAGGTCACTCACTTCAGCCGAGCAGAAGTACACAGTGGGGGAAAGGGAGGCACTGGTGTGCATTTGGGCATGTGAGCACTGGCACATGTATCTATATGGACGACACTTCACACTGTAGACAGACCACAGAGCCCTCGTGGCACTGCTGGAAACATCGGAAACATCTGGAAACGTCGGCACACAAGCCTCTGCGCATCTATAGGTGGACAGAAAGACTACAAGCATATAACTTTAATATTCAGTTCACGCTGGGCAGATAAAATGTAGTGGCAGACCTCTTGTCCTGGGCCACACCTAACCCCACTCCAAACAGGGATCAAGAGCCCATGGAGTCGAAACTGATTCACATGCTGCATGGGCCAATTCAGAACGTTGCCTCCCTGCAAGAGCTCCAGGCAGCATCCGAACGAGATACAACTCTGACCTGACTGCGTACTTTTATTCCTGAGGGCTGGCCTTCCAACGTGCCGGGGGAACTGGCACCCTTCCACAGGGTTAAGGATGATTTATCATGCTGGAACAATGTCTGTGTAGCAAGAGGCCGCTGGGCGGTGATTCCAGGGGCACTAAAGGGCCGCATCCTGACCATGGTACATGAGGGCCGCCTAGCTGTTGTTAGAGTCAAACAACAGTGTAGAGGTTCAGTCTGGCGGCCAGGCATTGGCAAATACATGGAAAACATAGTGAAGGACTGTATGTCCTGCCTGGCCAGTGGGAAAACTGGCGGGTCGCCACTGCTGCCTCTGCAGCCACTACCGTGGCCATCAGCCCCATGGAAACACGTCCAATTGGACATATGTGGCAAGCTACATAGTGCCCCCCAGCACCAACAGTTTCTGTTAGTGGCATATGACCTCCACTTGAAATTACCTCAGGTGTTGCCCACCGGCTCGGTTACCACCGACGTAGTCACCGAGTCATGATTTCCTCAACTCTCACTTTGCCCGCTGGGGCATGCCGGATGCCATCACAATGGACAACGGATTGTAATTCACCTCAGTGGATTTTGAGGCATTCATGAGAGAAAGAGCCATCAAGCACATGAAAACTGCCTTTTACAACCTGCAGGCGAATGGGGGGGGGGGGATTCAACCAGACCCTCAAGAACAGTCTCAGGGCACAACTGGCAGATGGGTTCCCATTCTCAGATGCGTTACAGTGCACCTACTACATTACAGAGCAACACCTCATGCCATGACGGGATGCTCCCTGGCCCTACTAATGCTAGGACGGGAAATGTGCCTTCCCCAGTGACCGGACCAGAGGCATCATCCTCTCCTTCTGGAAGGGAAAGGGTGACAAACTTGTCTGCAGCAATCACAGAGGCATCACCCTTTTGTCTATTCCTAGTAAGCTCTTCACCAGGATCCTCCTCAGCTGTGCCCTTCCAGTCATCAGAGGTGGCCATCGCCCTCAGCAGGCCGGCTTCATGCCCAACTGCTCAACCTCAGACCACATCCCTGCTGCTTGCCTATTAATAGAGAAGACCTATGAATTCCGCAGGGACCGCCATCTCTATATGAGCTTAAGGCTGCCTTCGACACCGTGGACTACGCTTCTCTTTGGAGTATCCTCCAGACCCTCAGAGCCCCACCCAAGATTGTAGCCCTTTTTAAGAGGCTCTACAGCAGCTTGGAGAGCTGTGTCCATGTGAATGGAAAGGAGTCCGGCTGGTTTCTCATCAACAGTGGGGTCCGACAAGGTTGTGTGGCCACTCCTGATCTCTTCACTTGTGTCATAGACTATCTGATAAGCAAAGTTTGGGAGTGGGTCCCTGGCATGGAGTTTGGCAACCACCATCTGGCTGAATTTGAATATGCTGATGATACCATCTTGTTCAACCTATCCTACAGTCAGCTGAGAGATGCTTTAGTTGTCTACCATGAAGAAGCAGCAAATCTGGGCCTTCAGGTGGGCTGGATGAAGACTAAGCTAATGCATGTCGGTGACGGACCGGAGCCACCCCCATTACAGCTCGGGAATGATGCCGTCAAGGTTGTCAATTCCTTTGTGTATCTGGGCTCCACAGTGACCAACAATGGGGACATGAAACCAGAGATCAACCACAGACGTGGCCTTGCTGCATCAGCCCTGCAGGCACTATGAAAACCTCTCTGGTACCATCGTTCAATCTCCTGAAAGATGAAGCTCCGCATATACAATGCGTCAGTCCTCTCCATCCTACTCTGTGGGTCAGGGACATGGCCATTGAATAAGACTCTGGTCTCGAGAGTGGATGGGTTTGATAGTCGGGCCCTCAGAACCATCGAGAACATCAAGTGGCCCCAGTGTACTTCTAATGACACGCTCTGAGCCCGCACACATCAGCCTGCAGCATCCCACCTTATTACACAGTGGCATATCCGCTGGTTTGACCATGTTCTCCGCCTCCCATCAGAGCGCCCGACAAAAGCCATGCGAAAGACCTTGGGGAAAGCCACGCACAAGATAGTTTGATATGATGGAGAGAGACCTGACAGCTCAGAGTTGCTGGTGATGACACAGAGGAGCTGGCCCAAAATTGGCAATGCTGGCACATGCTGGTTAACCTGATTGGCTCTATGCATGGTGATGGCCACCCAACCTTCACCCCGCAGGAGTAGTAAACAAGTAAGCCTGGACCAACTATACCCCCCATCGGAGGCTATCTCAACAGAAAGGCCATCACCTAGGGGGAGGGTGGTTGAACAACAACAATGAATGAAACAGGTTTGACAGGAAACATCGGGCGAAGCGACCCGGACTCATGGTGCTGGATTGGGTTTGGATCCGGCGTCCCAACTGCGCCCACAAACTGCAGTCGTTTTGGACAACGCTGATGCAGATCACAGCACAGCTAGGCCCAGCCACCTTTTGCTTCACTGATGGGTCATGGTGGCATGCCAACCACCTCAAGAATGTGGCATCAACTGTGGCCCCAGATCAGGAGACAGCTGGGGACATGATGAGATCAGGCTGGGACTTCGGCGACACAGGACCTGCAACTCATGAGGGACAGCCACCGGGGCCGGTGGCGACAGTGCAGCCCGACCATCATTCAGCCCAGGTTCGACAGAGGCCCCGCCACCTAAAGGACTCTGTGACGAACTTTTGAGAGTAGCCAGGACGTGATGGACAATAGTGGCAGAATAACCCTTTGTCATGCGGTCATAAAGGTAGTCTTCCCAGGTGCCCAGGTGGTTGTACAAAGTTCTTTGGGGGTTTTCAAGACGGGGGTAAATGTGGTGTTTGGACTTGGTGACTTGCCGTAGGTGGCGTCATGATGTGGGAACTGGCTGTGGTGCTGGGCAGCGCCACCCTTCTATATAGGGTTCAGTTGTGTGTTTAATAAAGGAGAGTACAGTTTATATCCGCTGTCCGCACCTCATTCTTAACCTCTTGCGCTCCGTTGTACCGCGGACGGGCAAGTCTCTGCGTCCTAGAGCACACGAGAGCACATGAGGGTGCTCTCGTGTGCTCTAGGACGCATGGTGTAGATGGTGATGTAGGTGGTGATGGTGATGTAGTGGCTTCCAAGCGCGCACTGAAAATAAAAGCTGCAGACACAGCCGCGAACAGATTAGTTCATCTGATTGACCTCTCATTCGAATAATAAGAGCCTTGAATTGGGTTTCTGAAACCTTGAAGAACCAATGACTGAAAACCTAGCCAGAAGGACCCGCCTGCTGTGAATGCAGTGAGCCAATTGAAGCAGAGAAGTTTGCGAGCTGTTTTTTTTAAGGCTGGGTGAAGACTGACTGCTGGAGCGAATCAAAAAAGGATTAGACGTTATGAGACGTTATGATTTCTTCCATGGTCATAGACCGACGGAGGCTGACGACAAAGGCTGAGTGACACACATGCCTTCGCCAGTCTTTTTTTAATTACTACTGTTATTTGTTCTGAAAAATCGTTCGCCAAAAACCGCAATCATGGAAGCACAAAACCACAATAATGGAATTATGTTTTGACCAGGTCGCGAGACGTCTCTGTGAGAGACAACAGACAAGATGTGGCCAAACGGGCTGATATGCCCATTAGCATATTGTCTAATGTAAAACAAGTTATACTTAACTGGACCACTGTGAAAACCACCTAAGGCATATTTTCAAACCATAATGTCAGAAAAAAATTTTTTATATTTGTTACAACCTGGGTAATCGGGTAGACTGCCGGTGTAACCCGCATGGTCATGTAGGTTATTCTGCCACTTTGAATCAACTATGCACTGATTGATCATGTAATTAAGAACTTTAAAGTCAGTGACAGTTCAGAGCTCAGTGAGGCCTCTGTCAAGCCTGTGGTGGGCGCTGCCCTGGTGGCACAGGCTCAGGCGAATCTGGGGGCCACCTCGCTGGCTCAGCAAAGTCCCAGTCCGAATCCCACAGTGGCTGGGTCAGCTTGGTTGCCATTTCATGGTCCAGGGCAGGTGGCAGTGTTACCTTTCTCAGAAAGCTGGCATGCCATCGAGCCCCATCAGCCATCTGGAAGTTGGCTTGGCTTTACCTTGACTTACTTGGAGAGGAGCCGTGAAGTGCACTTATCTGGGTGTATCCAATTCCAGTCCGTGAGGCGAGATCCAGAATTGAAGACCAAGCAGGGGGTCAGAACACGGCAAGAGTAACAGGGCAGACAGAGATCCAAGACGTGAGGCAGGCAACAGGGTATAGGGCAGACAAAGGTTAGACACGGCAGGCAGAGTTCAATAACAACTGGCAACAGGAACAAACAGGCGAGTGCAAAGCTATGCAACCAGACAGAGAAGTGGGAGAGCTTCCCTTCAATATGGTTCCATCAATATGGACTTCCTCCCCTTTTTTGCACTGCTGCTACTTTTCCTCCGGCTCTTTGTCTCTGAGGTAAACGCAATCGGCATCATGGCGGGCAGAATACATTATTCCAGGGAAATGTTACTGCATTTAAACACGGTTGATGCAGCGTCTGTGTTTGAGTCTAAGCCGCAACTGCCGGACTTTATTTTGAGAGACGTTCATGGACACAGCGGTGAAAAGAGAGACGGGAGAGACGGAAGAAGGAAACGCGGAAAGTGTGGAGGCTTGAAATTGCGCCTGAGAAGACATCAGTTTGGTAACATTCCTCTTCCTTCTATGATTTTTGGGAACGTACAGTCTCTGAGGAACAAGGTGGATGAAATTCAAGGGAATGTACGCTACCAGAAGGACTTTAAGAACTGCTGTGTCATGGCTTTCACCGAGTCTTGGCTTACTGCGCATGACCGAGACGCAGACCTGTGGATTGACGGCTTTGGAGCCCCACTGCGCTCGGATCAGCAGGAAGAGGTAGCGGGGAAACGTCAGGGGGGCGGCGTATGCTTATATATTAATGAACAGTACTGCACATCTGTCACGGTCAGAGAGCGCATCTGTACACCCGATGTGGAGCTGCTGTCCGTATCGCTACGCCCCTTTTATTTGCCTCGCGAGTTCCCCCAACTTTTCATCACGACTGTGTACATTCACCCGAGGGCAGACGCTGACTCCGCCTCCAGCACCGTCTTTGATGTGGTTCAGTGGCTGCAGTCAATTTCTCCAGAGGCGCCAAACTTCATTCTTGGGGATTTTAACCATGTTTCTTTAAAGAAGACACTTAAAAACTTTTATCAGTATGTCTCCTGCCCAACCAGGCAAAAAAAGACATTGGACCTGTGCTATGGATCCATAGAGAGGGCCTATAAATCACTCCCCCTTCCTCCTGTAGGATCCTCAGATCACAACTGTGTACATTTGCTGCCCACATATAAAACTGCTCTCAGAAGAGGCAAGGTGGAGACCAGAGACATAGATGTGTGGACAGAGGATTCAGTGCACAGCCTCCGGGAATGCTTTGACTGTACAGACTGGGAGATGTTCACACTGTCCTGCGGGGATGATTTGGACTCTGGTGGATGTCATATGCTCATACATGGCTTTCTGTAAAAATACGATTGTTCCACGTAAACGTGTCAAAATATATCCCAACAACAAGCCATGGGTTACAAAATCAGTTAAATCCTGCTTACAGAGGAAAGCACTTGCCTTTAGACAGGGGTCTGTTTCTGAGCTACAGGTTGCCACCAAAGAGCTGAAGGCCGAAATTTTAAGAGCAAAACAGAATTATAAATCAGAATTGGAAAGCAAGATGGCAAAAAAGAAACTTGGTTCAGCCTGGGCCAGTATGAAAACTATTGCAGGCCTTCAGAGCACAGAGCGCAGTAATCGTGTGTTTTTAGATGGTTTTAATTCAGACACAGAGCTGGCTAATGCTCTTAATTGTTTTTATGGTCGTTTTGACTCCTCTGATTTTAGCACAGAAACCCAAGATTTGAAACAGAAACTCAGAGACAATCAGCACTTTAATATTGAGATGCAGGATGTTAAAAGGGAGTTCTGTGCTGTAAAAGTGAACAAAAGTCAGGGCCCTGATAATATATGTGGGAGCTTGGTAAAGTCCTGTGCACATGAACTGAGTCCTATATTTCATTACATTTTCAATAAGTCCTTACAGACACAACATGTGCCTAAGATCTGGAAAGAAGCTGTGGTTGTTCCCGTTCCAAAATCCAGCTGTCCTAAAACGGTAAACGACTTTAGACCAGTTGCTTTGACTTCAATTTTAATGAAAATTTTTGAAAAACTGGTCAGATTTGAGGTCCTAAAGCAGACTGAGCATGCATTGGATCCTCTGCAGTTTGCCTATAGGCCTCACAGAGGAGTGGAGGATGTCACTGTCACTCTGTTTAACATGCTTTTTAAACATCTGGATTTTAATGGGACACACGCCAGGCTTTTATTTGTGGACTTTTCCTCCGCCCTTAATACAATCCAACCTCATATCTTAGTTGAAAGGCTCCTGCAACAATTTGATTTGAGCAATAATCTGGTGGGTTGGATTCTGGATTTCTTAACCAACAGGACGCAGAGAGTAAGGGTCAATGGTACATTGTCTGACCTAAAGTGCTCTTCTACTGGCTCTCCTCAGGGGTGTGTGTTGTCACCACTACTCTTCATCATGTACACAAACATGTGTCGGAGCAGACATGACAACAGACACATTATAAAGTATGCTGATGACTCAGTTATTGTCAGTCTCCTCCAGGATGGTGAGAGTGGCCACGGCCCAGTAGTTGATGACTTTGTTCACTGGTGTGAGGATTCCTACCTGCAGCTGAATACGACAAAAACTAAAGACATGATTATTGACTTTAGGAGGAAAAATCCCAGGCACAAAGTCACCGTACTAAAAGGCCAGACCACTGAATGTGTACAATCCTACAAATATCTTGGGACGATTATTGATAGTGTAGCGCCCATAATTGTGACCTTATGTGCTCACATATTTGATTGCATAGGCTCAAACACAGAAAGACTTTAAGCTTGCAGTGTGTATTGACATCACGCCTCAGATGGACAATGCGTCTGGACCACCTGCGGACTTGGAAGGAAGACAGAGGATCGGGGGCGAGATCCTGAAAGGGTTGTCTGACCCCCTGGGGTCAGACGGAAGTGCAAAGAGGACTCTGAAGTGATTAATTGTAAATAGAAGGATTTGACTTGAGTGTGTGATTCTGTCTTTGATGTGCTGGTATAAATGTATGTGGGTTTACCGCAGCTCTCCCTCTTTTTTCCTGACTGAGAGAGACAGCTGGGGACGTGAAATGCAATAAACCAATACTGAGAAATAATCCAGTCTCATCATTTCGTGATCCCCACATTGGTGACCAAGACATAAGATGCCGGGGGAACGTTACCCTGACCCGGATTCACCGGAGACCGCCCGCACCAGGGCAGGCTCGATTAAGCTCCCCAAGTTCTGGCAAGATGACCCGCACTCATGGTTCCAACACGCAGAATCGCGGTTCGTGCTTGGGGGAATATCATCAGATGACACCAAGTTTCATAATGACATTGCAAGACTCGACAGCTGCACAGCTCGATGTGTGCGGAGCCTGGTGCAGCAGCCGCCCGCTGCTGGCAAGTACGATGCGCTGAAAGCCGCCCTCATCGAGAGTTTCGTGCCATCAGCCGAGGTGAGGGCCAGGCGGCTTCTGGACCTGCGCAACAGAGGAGGACGCAGAGCGACCGACCTCATGGAGGACATGCTGCAGCTGATCGGGACAGACAACGATGCGTTTCTGTTCAAACACATCTTCTTGAGGACCTTCCCAGCACACATGAGGGGTACCCTGTCCGGCATGAGGTGTGTGACCCAGCAAGACTTCCGCGCGCTGGCCAAGGAAGCGCAGCGGCTCCTCGACGCCTGCGACAAGCAGGAGACTTCCGTGGCAGCAGCAGACCTCGGCGCGGCGGCCGGGAGCAGTGAGGAGCCGGAGGCAGCAGAAGCAACCCCAGCGACGACGGCAGCGGCGCGGTCCCGAAGCAGAGGAGGGGACGGCCTCTGTTTTTACCATCGACGCTTCGCTGAGAAGGCATACAGATGCATCCCGCCGTGCAGTTTCAAGAAACAGGGAAACGCCCGGGCCGGGGGTCGTTAGCAGCTTTGACTCTCGGTGAACAGAACAAGCTGCTTTAGCTGACAGATGCGGGCTCCGGGCGGCAATTCCTCGTGGACACCGGAGCCCAGAGGAGTTTCATCACCGCGACCTACGCGGACCATGTGGCTGGGCCCCGCGGAGACGGGGCAACGGCGGCGAACGGCTCGTCTATCAAAACTTTCGGGGAAAGGACTCTGCGCCTGTCCTTGCACGGCCGCACTTATGAATGGACTTTCATAGTAGCGGCGGTGAGTTTCAACATGTTAGGCGCTGACTTTTTGTGCTCACATGGCTTGTTAGTGGATCTGATTAATAGACGCCTAGTAAATGCACTCTCTTTTTATTCTATCCCTTGTGCAGCTCGAGTGTCCCCGCCGCCAGTACAGACCAACGTCGCCACAGCAGGCGATAAGTTTCACACTCTTCTAACCCAGTTCCCAGCACTCACAGTTCCCACGTTTTCAGCTAAGGTTGCGAAGCACGGCGTGGAGCACTTTATCACCACAGTTGGCCCACCAGTTTTTGCGAAAGCTCGGTGCTTGGATGCAACTAAGCTCTCCATTGCGCGCGAGGAGTTCGCCAACCTGGAAAGGTTGGGCATTATTCACCGCTCGAAGAGCGCTTGGGCCTCCCCGCTGCATATGGTTCCTAAGGCTGACGGCTCGTGGAGACCTTGTGGTGATTACCGCAGGTTAAACAATGCCACAGCGCAGGACCGCTACCCAATTCCACACATCCAGGATTTTTCAGTGCATTTAGCGAAGGCGCGCATTTTTTCTAAAATAGACCTGGTCCACGGTTATCATCAGGTCCCGGTCCGACCAGAGGACATTCCCAAAACAGCGGTAATAACCCCGTTCGGACTTTTTGAATTTTTACGCATGCCTTTTGGCCTTAAAGGCGCCGCACAAACCTTCCAACGAATGATGGATGCCGTGTTGCGCGACCTTCCTTTCGTTTTTGTCTACTTGGACGACATTTTAGTCACCAGTGCCTCCGAGGAGGAACACAAAAAACACCTCACGACGGTTTTTCAGAGGTTGGGAGTGCACGGGTTGATAATTAACCCGGCCAAGTGCCATTTTGGCGTAGCGCAAATCGATTTTTTAGGACACCGCGTCTCCCCAGAGGGAGCAGTCCCTCTACCGGCCAAAGTACGCGCAGTGGCAGAGTTTTCCCAGCCACAAACGGTCAAAGCGTTGCAAGAATTTTTAGGAATCGTAAATTTTTATAACCATTTCATACCTCACGCAGCGCAGCTCATGCAACCGTTATACGCCGCGCTTAAAAAGCAGAAGCCCTCCAATGTGATCGAGTGGTCCCCGGAGCGGGAGCGCGCATTCACAGAGGTTAAAAAAGCACTTGCAGACGCGGCACTGCTGGCTCACCCAGACCCATCAGCCCGCATAGCACTAACCACCGACGCGTCAGATGTGGCCATAGGGGCCGTTGTAGAGCAGGAGGTCGCCGGGGTTTGGCAGCCGCTCGCTTTTTTCAGCAGATCCTTGCGCGATGCTGAGCGGAAATACAGCGCGTTTGACAGGGAGCTGCTAGCGCTCCACCTGGCCATTCGCCATTTCCAGTTCTGGCTGGAAGGGCGGTGTTTCACCGCGTTTGTCAACCACAAACCACTCACTTTTGCAATGTCCAAAATTTCAGAACCGTGGTCAGGACGGCAGCAGAGACAGCTGGCCGCAATTTCGGAATTTACCACTGATATTCAGCACGTAGCCGGTAAGCTCAATGCAGTAGTGGACTGTCTCTCACGCGCGGTAAGATAAGATAAGATAAGATAAGCCTTTATTAGTCCCACAACGGGGAAATTCCAGGATTGCAACAGCACAGGGATAGCAACACTCAGAGCAACAATCAGAAGGCAAGAAAAAAAACAAGCAAGCAAGAGCAGCTAATAAACATATGTACATATTACTATAAAATATATATATATACACACACACACACACACAGACACACAGTGCAGAGCATTGTAGCTGGATGGAATAAATATATGAATATATGAACACACAGTGCAGAGCATTGTAGCTAGATGGAATAAATATGTAAATATATAAACACCCACAGTACGGAGCATTGCAGCTAGGTGGAATAAATATGCAAGTATATAAACACACACAATGCGGAGCAATGTAGCTAGATGGAATAATATGTAGATATATAAAAACACAGTGCGGAGCATTGTAGCTAGATGGAATAAATATATAGATATATAAATATAAACACACCCAGTGCTGAGCATTGTAGCTAGATGGAATAAATATATAGATATATAAATATAAACACACCCAGTGCAGAGCATTGTAGCTAGATGGAATAAATATGTAAATATACAGTATAAACACACACAGTGCAGAGCATTGTTGCTAGGTGGGATGAAACAGCATAACCGTCTATTTAGTTATCCTACATGGTATGATTATGTGCCCATACATATTCTCACCCTCCATAGCGACCGGTATGTTCCTAGTTGTATGCCGGAGAGGACCATTGTGTAAGTCTATTGCATCTTTTGCATTCAAAAAACTATTAGTTTGTTACGTCTTTTTGCTATCTCTGCGAGCAGCCCTGCTTAGGTTGTACAGTCTGACAGCCGTTGGTAGGAAGGACCTACGAAACCTCTCGGTTGTGCACCTGGGATGATGTAGTCTGCTGCTAAATGAGCTCCTCAGTGCATCCAGTATGTCCTGCATAGGGTGGAACTCGGACTCCAGCAGAGATGACAGTTTAGCCACCGTCCTTCTCTCTCCTATCTCCTCCATCGGATCAAGGCGTTGCCCCAGGACAGAGCTAGCTTTCTTAATCAGTTTGTTCAGTCTCTTCCTATCGGCTGCAGTAATGCCACTGCCCCAGCAGACCACTCCAAAAGTGATGGCTGATGCCACCACCGTGTCATAGAATGACTTCAGCAGCGCCCCTTGTACACCAAAAGACCTGAGTCTCCTCAGCAGGAACAGCCTGCGCTGTCCCTTCTTGTAGAGTGCGTCAGTATTGTGTGACCAGTCTAGTTTATTGTTCAGATGAATACCCAGGTACTTGTAGGATGTCACCATCTCGATGTCTGTTCCCTGTATATTTACTGGTGCTGTGAGGGGCTGCCCATGCCTGCGGCAGTCCACCACCAGCTCCTTAGTTTTCCTCGCGTTGATCTGGAGGCAGTTCCGATGGCACCAGTCCACAAAGTCCTGGATAAGCCCTCTGTACTCAGCTTCATCTCCGCTGGAGATGAGACCAACGATCGCAGAGTCATCAGAGAACTTCTGTAGATGGCAATGTGTTGTGTTGTGTGAGAAGTCCGCAGTATAAAGAGTGAACAGGAAGGGAGCCAGCACCGTTCCCTGGGGGGCCCCCGTGCTACTGATGATCGTGTCGGAAACACAGTCCCGGGTTCTCACAAACTGAGGCCGGTTTGTGAGGTAGTCCAGGATCCATGATGACAGGTGCTGGTCCACCCCTGCGCGCAGCAGCTTGTCCTTCAGGATCATCGGTTGGATGGTGTTGAAAGCACTGGAGAAGTCAAAGAACATGATCCTCACCATATTCCCGGGCTTCTCCAGGTGGGACAGAGAACGGTGAAGGAGGAAGATCACCGCATCCTCCACCCCAATGCCATGCTGGTAGGCGAACTGGAGTGGATCCATCGCTGGTTCCACCAGGGGGCGGAGATGAGCAAGGAGCAGTCTCTCCAGGGTCTTCATCAAGTGGGACGTCAAGGCCACCGGTCTGAAGCTGTTCAGGTCTTTGGGGTGGGAAGTTTTTGGTACAGGTACCACACAAGATGTTTTCCACAGCTGTGGTACCCTCCCCAGTTTCAGGCTCATGTTGAAGATATATGTCACAATCCCACACAGCTGGTCTGCACAGGACTTGAGGAGCTTTGCGCTGATGCCGTCCGGTCCCGACGCCTTCCTCGCCTTGATCTTCCTCAGCTCCGTCCTCACCTGGGTCTTGGTCAGGGTCAGGATGGGGGGCTGTGTGTTGGGAGTGGGGGGGGTGTCGGTGGAGTGGGGAGTGGGTAGCAGGACTTGATTTCTTAGAGGCAGCAGTGGTTGTTGTGCAGACAGGGGGGAGGGCGGTTGGTCAAATCTATTGAAAAACAGATTCAGGTTGTTCGCCCACTCCCTGCCCCCCGTGGCCTGGGGGGAGGTATTCTGGAGCCCCGAGATGGTTTTGAGGTTTCTCCAGACCCCGCTGATGTCGCTCTGTTGCAGCTTGTCCTCCATCTTCTTCCTGAAGCTGTCCTTGCCTTCTCTGATCTTTCTCCTCAGCTCCCTCTGTACGGACTTCAGCATCTCCCTGTTCCCCGACCTGAAGATCCTCTTCTTCTCTCTCAGAAGTGTTTTTATCTCAGGGTTGATCCAGGGTTTGTTGTTTGAGTGACACCGTATGGTCTTGGTGGGAACGGATTTGTCCACACAGAAGCTGAGGTAGCCCGTGAAGGTGTGAATGAGGCCATCGATGTCCTCACCATGTGGATCGCAGAGCTGCTTCCAGGCAGTGGCTTCAAAACAGTCCTTTAGAGTGTCCATTGTCTCCTCAGACCATAACTCCACAGTGTGCATGGCCGGAGGTTGTCTGTGCACTAGGGGTTTGTACACCGGTCGGAGATGAACCAAGTTGTGATCCGATCTCCCAAGTGGGGGGAGTTGTGATGAGGTGTACGCCTCCTTAGTGTTTGCGTAGAACAAATCCAGTGTTTTATTGTCTCTAGTGTGGCATGTGACATACTGGGTGAAAGTGGGCAGAATGGGAGACAGTGAAACGTGGTTGAAATCGCCTGAGATGAGGAGAAGAGCATCTGGGTGTTCTGTCTGCAGCCTGCTGGGTGTTCTGCAGCCTGCTGGGTGTTCTGTAACAGCGCCTGTCCGCGCGGATGCGGATTGTACTACCGCAGCCGCAGGGCGGAGTAACAGCGCGGACGCGCACGCAGCCCCTGTTCACGTGGGGATAGATTATGCAGCCATGGCGGCGGAGCAGAGCGGAGACGCAGACGTGCGCGTGCTCCTGTCTGGACCAACAGGGTTAAGGCTGGAGAGCAGGAGTTTACAAACCGGTTCGCCCCCCCTAATCTGCGACGTATCCACCGGGCGGCGGCGCCTGGTGGTACCGGCCGCGTGGCGCCGTCGCGTTTTTGACGCGGTGCACTCCCTGGCACACCCGGGAGTACGCGCTTCTGTGAAAATGGTGGCGGAGAAGTTTGTTTGGCCGAGCCTGCGCAAGCACGCGAAAGAGTGGGCGAAAGCCTGCATGGCTTGCCAGCGGGCCAAAGTCCACAGGCACACGAAGGCCCCCTTAGAACCATTCCACATTCTGGCTAAGAGGTTCGATCATGTGCACGTAGACCTAGTGGGCCCCCTACTGCCGTCACAAGGGTTCACACATCTCTTGACAATGGTGGACCGAACCACTCGTTGGCCGGAAGTGGTCCCGTTAACATCGACCACAGCGGCAGAGGTGGCTCGCGTTTTTTTAACAGCCTGGGTAGTGCGGTTCGGGGTTCCGTCGGATATTACATCCGATAGGGGACCTCAATTTGTGTCGGAACTGTGGTCAGCAATGGCCAGCAGCTTAGGAGCGGCAGTCCACCGCACGACCGCTTATCACCCCCAGGCCAACGGTTTATGCGAGCGTTTTCACAGGTCTTTGAAGGCAGCCCTCAGAGCGTCGCTCACGGATGCAGATTGGGTAAACAAACTACCATGGGTTTTATTGGGGTTGCGTTCGGCGCCCAAAGAGGACTTAGATGCCTCACCAGCGGAATTAGTTTTTGCACAACCTCTCAGACTGCCCGGCGAGTTCCTACCAGCCCATGCGGCACCAGGGCGCCCCCCGGCGCGGGGACCTCTGATTGGCACGGGAGCAGAAATGCTCCCGGGCCCCGCTCATCACACTTTTCCGCATGTTTTTGTTCCCAAAGCTTTACAAAACGCTGAATTTGTTTTTGTCAGGGACGACGCTCAGCGACACAGTCTCTGCCCACCATATGACGGTCCATTTCGAGTGCTGGAAACTGGGGATAAATATTTTGTGCTAGATTTGGGGGGCAGGAAAGAAACAATCAGTATTGATAGATTAAAGCCTGCCTTTGTGTTGCATGACGAATCTGTATGACCGGCGAGGGCGCCTCGACGCGGCAGACTCCCCAGGGAACGGCCCCTGGAGTCCCCACAGGGGATAAATAACCTTTCTCCCCCTCATTCCACAGATTCGCCACAGGACGGCACAACACAGACTGTGAAACCTGCGTACAGCTGGTTCGGGAGGAGGTTGAAGCCCAGACTACGTGCAGAGTGATGTGTGTTTTGATTAAACTGTGTAGGTTGTGCTGTAGATTCTGCAGGTGAGGGGTGACATATGCTGTATTGCTATTAGGATACTGTTATTGTGTGTCCATTCTTTGGCGTTTGGGGTGGGGGGTGATGTAGCGCCCATAATTGTAACCTTATGTAGCTCACATATTTGACTGCATAGGCTCAAACACAGAAAGACTTTAAGCTTGCAGTGTGTATTGACATCACGCCTCAGATGGACAATGGGTCTGGACCACCTGCGGACTTGGAAGGAAGACAGAGGATCGGGGGCGAGATCCTGAAAGGGTTGTCTGACCCCCTGGGGTCAGATGGAAGAGCAAAGAGGACTCTGAAGTGATTAATTGTAAATAGAAGGATTTGACTTGAGTGTGTGATTCTGTCTTTGATGTGCTGGTATAAATGTGTGGGGGTTTACCACAGCTCTCCCTCTTTTTTCCTGACTGAGAGAGAGAGCTGGGGACGTGAAATGCAATAAACCAATACTGAGAAATAATCCAGTCTCATCATTTCATGATCCCCACAATAGTAATTTAAACTTTGAAGAGAACTGTGAAAGGGTGTGGCGGCTCAGTTGGTAGAGCATCTGCCCCACACCCGGGAGGCAGGGGTTCAAATCCCGGCCGGGTCATGCCGAAGACCATATAAAAGTGGAACTTCCTGCTGTCCAGCTTGGTGCTCAGCAATAATGGAATGGAGGAGGGAAATTTGTGGCGGCGCCTTGCATGGCAGCGGCCCTCTGATTCTACACTTGGGGTGTGTGTGATTAACACAGTAGATAGGATAAACACAATCTCGTTCTACTGTACATGATTGGTTGTACAGTTGAATGACAATAAGGGTGATTTAATTTAATTAAAAATGATCAACAACATTTGCATTGCTTGAGAAAACTTGCACGCTTCCAAATTGACCGAACCATAATGACAATATTTTATCGGGCTTTTATTGAATCTGTTTTATCCTTTTCTTTAGTGTCATGGTTTGGTCAGATAAAACTGAAACAGAGGAAATCCTTGGATCAGGTAGTTAGATGGTCCAGTCGTTTGCTTGGTGAGTCACAGCTGAGCCTGACATTCCTGTACACCAGACAGGTACAGAGGATGGCTACCTCCATTTTAAATGATGACTCCCACCCTTTGCACTGCAACTTTCAGCTTCTTCTCTCCAGACGGAGGTTTGCTGTCCCAAAAAGTAGAACCCAGCGCTACAAAAACAGCTTTGTTCCTGCTGCTGTCAAAGAGTTGTAACAATATATTGCACATAATTTAGGTACCTATTTATTAACTCCATTTTATATTTACTTATTTTTGTAGGATTTTATTTGGGTTCTAAATATTTTATTGGGTTTTAGACCTTTGAGTTTTTAACCTCTTTGACTAGTTTTTAACTTTTTAATATGACCCTTCTCTCTTACCTCTGGTTTTTCTCCCATCTCTTTGTCTTTTTATACCCTGATTGATGGAGCCTTGAGTATTTTTATCATGTCTATAGTCATCTTCATGTGTGCCTGTGTTTGTGTCTATGTTGAATGTAATTAGTGGCTTGTAAATATGGATGTCACCAGACTGCAAAACAAATCTACCTACGGGTACAAATAAAGTAACCTGAACCTGAACCTTATAAAGGGCACCTTGACTAGCCACAGGTATGATCAGGGCTGCAGGAAGTGCACTAATCAACAGGGAGAGAGGGAGACAGATGCACATGACAGGCAGGGATCCTTATAGTACTCCCCCCTCACGAACGCCTCCTGGCATAACACAGGGTTTGTCAGAATGATGTAGGTAGAAGGTCAGCAATGAGGGAGTTGTCCATGACAAAGGACCCAGGGATCCATGGACTTTCCACAGGACCATACCCTCACATCACTATGACTACAGACCAGGTTAAGAAACAGTTGGAGAGACTCCGTCAGCAGAAGGCTGTGGGCCCTGATGGCATTTCCGCCAGGATCCTGAGGATCTGTGCCAATCAGCTAGCTGCGGTACTGAAACACCTGTACAACCTGAGCCTGAGTCTGGAGAGTGTACCGGTGCTGTGGAAGACATCCTGTCTGGTTTCTGTCCCCAAGAAGTCATCTCCATCTGACCTGAATGACTATCGACCAGTTGCCTTCACATCTCATGTGATGAAGGTCATGGAGAGACTGGTCTTAGTCCACCTGAGGCCGCAGGTGAAGATGTGACTGGAACCCCTGCAGTTTCATATCAGCCCCATTTAGGAGTTGAAGATGCTGTCATCTACCTGCTGCAACGAGCCCATTTGCACCTGGATGGCGGAGCAGACACTGTGAGAATCACATTTTTTGATTTCTCCAGTGCCTTTAACACCATTCAGCCACTGCTGTTGGGTGAGAAGCTGCAGGTGATGGGGGTCAACAGCTCTGCGATCTCCTGAATTACTGACTACCTGACAGGCAGGCCACAGTTTGTCCGGCTGGGCAGTGTCTTGTCTGATGTGGTGGTTAGGGATACAGGAGCTCCACAGGGGACTGTGCTTTCACCTTTTCTCTTCACCTTATAGATTCAAGATTCAAAGGCTTTATTATCATGTGCAAAGTTAAGAAATGCTACATTTCCTGAGCAATGAAATTCTTACTTTGCTCTCCCAACGAATGCCAAGGTAATAGGTACACGATACTAGTAAGGTAATAACACAATAACTCAATCCTAATACTAATTGATGCTAATAACACACACACCAACACACAGTTAGGCAATTAGGACTCCTAAGCACGCCTTGATACTAAAAACTAATACTAGTGAGTACTAATAACACAATTTGGCAATTTGGACAGCTAAAGCAGTTGATGAAGTCAAACAAGAGGAATGAAATTGAAAATTCACTGGATGACTATAGTGGTAGTGGTATATTGATATCAGAGATGATGTGAACCTGAGATGGCTTAAACCTATGTACAGTGTGCAAATGAGCATTGTGCAGCGAGCGGTATATAATTATAAATTACAAATTAGCACTCAGTGCTAATTCCTCTGTGATGGTAGTACCAGTAGACTGTACAAGATAAATAGCAGCAGAGATGATAATTAGCAGCAGAGATGATATGGACATCAGACGGGTGACGGGTATATACTGTACAGGTGAGCAATGTGCAAATTTAGCAGCCGGTGTGTGAGTTCTTATGTGCAAAGCTGTCTTGTGTTGTTTTGGGAGTTGTTATGTGTTCAGGAGTCTGATGGCAGTGGGAAAGAAGGAGTTTTTTTCAGTCTGGTTGACCTGCATTTCACACTTCTGTACCTCCGGCCTGAGGGTAGAAGTGTGAACAATCTGTGCTTGGGGTGGGTGGGGTACCGGAGGGTGGCGTCAGCTCTCCTTTGGACTCTGCGGTGGTAGATGCTCTGCAGAGAGTGGAGTGGAATCCTGATGATGTGCTATGAGATGACTGTTGTTGTGAAATGGCACTATATAAATAAAGTTGAATTAAATTGAATTGAATTGATGATCTTCTCCACTGTCTTCACCACTCTCTGCAGGCATTTGTGGTCCAGGGCAGTGGTGCTGCCGTACCATACAGTGATGCAGTTGGTCAGGATGCTCTCGATGATGCAGCTGTAGAATTTGTTGAGGATCCTGGAGGACATGCCAAACTTCTTCAGCCTCCTCAGGAAGTACAGCTGCTGTTGAGCTCTTGTGTTGTGTGTCCACTTAAGGTCTTCGCTGATGTGATTGCCCAGGTATTTAAAGCTGCTCACCCTCTCCACCTCAAGCTTCCGGATGAACAGCGGCTGATGGGGTCTCCTCCTCCCTTTCCTCATGTCCACTATAATCTCCTTTGTCTTGTCCGTGTTGAGGGTGAGGTTGTTGTCCTCACACCATGACACCAGGTTGGCCACCTCCCTCCTGTAGCATGCTTCTTCATCACCAGTGATGCGTCTTATCACTGCTGTGTCATCCGCAAACTTTAGGATGATATTGTCCTTGTGGGAGGCAACACAGTCATGGGTGAAGAGACTGTAGAGGATGAGGTTGAGAACACAACCCTGTGTGACACCTGTGTTCGTGATGGTGCTGGCTGAGGTCCTGTTACCCATCCTGACAGACTGGGGCCTCCCATTTAAGATAAGATAAGATAAGATAAGATAAGATAAGATAAGATAAGCCTTTATTAGTCCCACAATGGGGAAATTCCAGGATTGCAACAGCACATGGATAGCAACACTCAGAGCAACAATCAGAAGACAAGAAAAAGCAAGAGCAGCAAGTATACATATGTACATATAAATATATAAATATATAGACACACAGTGCGGAGCATTGTAGCTAGATGGAATAAATATATAAATATATAAACACACACAGTGCAGAGCATTGTAGCTAGATGGAATGAAACAGCATAACCGTCTACTTAGTTATCCTACATGGAATGATTATGTACCCATACATATTGTCGCCCTCCGTAGCAACTGATATTTTCCTAGTTGTATACCGGAGGGGACCATTTGTGTAAGTCTGTTGCGTCTTTTGCATTCAATACTATTAGGTTGTCACGTCTTTTTGCTATCTCTGCAAACAGCCCTGCTTAGGTTGTACAGTCTGACAGCCGTAGGTAGGAAGGACCTGCAAAACCTCTCGGTTGTGCACCTAGGATGATGTAGTCTGCTGCTAAATGAGCTCCTCAGTGCGTTCAGTATGTCCTGCATAGGGTGGAACTCAGACTCCAGCAGAGATGACAGTTTAGCCACCGTCCTTCTCTCTCCTATCTCCTCCACTGGGTCAAGGCGTTGCCCCAGGACAGAGCTAGCTTTCTTGATCAGTTTGTTCAGTCTCTTGCTATCGGCTGCTATAACGCCACTGCCCCAGCAGACCACTCCAAAAGTGATGGCTGATGCCACCACCGTGTCGTAGAATGACTTCAACAGCGCCCCTTGTGTCATGTGGTGGCCCTCGCGAGCCACCATAAGACGCCACACAGTCACCAGTGAGTTTCAGTGAGTTTTATTACGGTGAAAAAGTAACAACACAAGATGCAGGGGCAATGACACATAAGTCTACGCACATCCGGCGGCGTAAGGCTAAACAGCTCTCATACAGGTCCATAGGAGGAGACGGTCATACACAGGCAAGGTTGTTGGAGTAATGGCTACACAGGCTGCTGAGGCAGAGACACACAGAGGTCTACTCACACTGGGAGGGGTAAGGCTAACAGCTCACTTACTGGTCCCGGGGAAGCGACGGTCAACCACAGGCAGACGAGGTAGGTAACAGTCCAAAGCATCCGTAGCTCAGACGAAGAACAACTGACACTGCTGCATCTTACCGCCGCCAGTGCCGGGCTTAAGACGGCGAAGCACTAACGACGGTAATTACAAACAGCTGACCGACCGTTGACAGGTGGAAGCCCCACCGAGCACTTTCACAATAAGAGCCCGGTGAGGCCAGAATACAGCCCGCAACTGTCAAGGCCAGCAGCGAAACATAACTTAGCCCGAGCGCGATCAGAACCGGCGCTCGGGTCATAACAGTACCCTCCCTCCACAGGCGGACTCCAAACGCCCCAAGGAACCACCCTGCCCCCCCCACCCCCTCTGGGTGGGAGGTTGGGGGACAGATGTGGAGGGAGAGAACCAACCCATGAACGAGACCTTAAACCAAAAGGAAAAAGAATACAATTCCCCCCAGAACCATGACGAAACCAGAAAAAACAAGACATGACTAAAAAATACAAGGGATACAAAACCATAAAGAGCATAAGCACCTGACACCGAACGTCTTCCCACAGGGACAACAGACAACCCGTCTAACTCCAAAGTACATAATCCCACGTGGTAAAGAACCCAAAGTAAGGATCTCTTCAAAAACCCAAACTTAACATGCCAAAGTCATACTCCCAAAGAACCTCAATACATGATAACTATGGAACAAGAAATACATGGAAACACACGATAACTATGGAAGAAGAAATACATGGAAACACACATGGAGCAATCTAAAATTGCTTGGCATAACGTGACTATGACTAGACCGTGACTTTCAAAAACACATGAGGCAACCTAAGCACAAACAAAACAAGAAATACATACAAACACACATGGAGCAAACTAAAATTGCTTTAACATAACTTGGCTATGACTAGACCGTGGCTTTCAAAAAAAAAAACATGAGGCAATCTAAAATTGCTCTGACATAACTTAGCTATAAATAGACTGGCTTACAAAAAAAGAAACATGGAGCAATCTAAAATTGCTTGACTTAACTTGACTATGACTAAACTGTGGCTTTCCAAAAAAAAGGAAACATGAGGCAATCTAAAATCGCTTTGACTTAACTTTAACCAGACTGTGGCCTTCAAAAAGAAGAAACATGAGGCAATCTAAAATTGCTTTGACTTGACTATGACCAGACTGTGGCCTTCAAAAAGAAGAAACATGAGGCAATCTAAAATTGCTTTGACTTAACTTTGACCAGACTGTGGCCTTCAAAAAAAAACATGAGGCAATTTAAAATTGCTTTGACTAAACTATGACTAGACTGTGGCCTTCAAAAAGAAGAAACATGAGGCAATCTAAAATTGCTTTGACTTAACTTTGACCAGACTGTGGCCTTCAAAAAAAAAAACATGAGGCAATCTAAAATTGCTTTGACTTGACTATGACCAGACTGTGGCCTTCAAAAAGAAGAAACATGAGGCAATCTAAAATTGCTTTGACTTGACTTGACTATGACTACGTGAAACAACAAAAAAAATTGCTAAACGTACTTGACATGACTAGGCACCGTATGGGCCCACAGATAGTCCCACAAACACAATACATGATCAGGTGGCCTACCCCAGTCCCAGGCCCCCAGAAACAAGTCCTCTGGTGGCCGAACCAGGTCACCCCGTAGCAAACACAGTTTATTGGGTGGTCAACCCAAGACGCCGAACGCACGAAGCAGTTCCTCGGGTGGCTGACCCGCATCCCACAACCACCAGGACCGTGGAGGAACTGCATGCAGCCGCCCGCCTGAAGATGACAAGACAGGAGAGCGCCAGTCTGCCAAACACAAACCTCTAACGGCCCCTAGCTGATGGCTCCTGAGAGGGGGACAACCAAAAACTTGGACCCCCTCGAATCCTGATTGGGTCACAGCCGCACCTGCGCTGGACCCCCACTGGACCTCGTCGGACCCCGATTGGGTCATCGCTGCACCCACGTCGGACCCCGACTGGGTCGCCTCAGCCCACTGGGCCTCAGCCCACACGTCGGACCCCGACTGGGTCGCCTCAGCCCACACGTCGGGCCCTGACTGGGTCGCCTCAGCCCACACGTCGGACCCCGACTGGGTCATCTCGGCCCACACGTCGGACCCCGACTGGGTCACCTCGGCCCACACGTCGGACCCCGACTGGGTCAGGACGGCACCGGCGACGACCTCCATCTCCGAACCTGGAACCCCCAGTCCCGTGACCTTGACTGGCTCCGGACCGGTAACGCTGTGGAGGGGCTCAGAAAACAGGAGAGGACCGGGATCAGTTCCACTGGCAGCGCCAGAGCCCAGCGAGACGAGCTCGGGTGCAGCAGACTGCTGCCCCTCACTCGCCTCCCCATGAGGCAGGCAAAAATGCTCTAACACACCATACAGGAAAACAAGAAAGAGCACTTGCCTGCACTCGGGCTCTGGAGCCGTCCAGGACTTCGCCGATCCAGGTTCAGGAAGACGCTCGTCGTCGGGCTCCCACTCGGCTGCGTCGGGTTCCACAGCCGGCCTGATGGTCTCTGCAGAATCAGAATCAGAATCAGAATCAGAATCAGATTTATTGCCATTGTTCATGAAGTACACAAACTAGGAATTTGCTGGATCCTCTCGCGCTGGCGTCCACGCCAATAACCCGTATGGCGTGGGGGCAGAGGACCCTGGACCTGCTGACTCGGGCTGCATCCCTGAGGAACCCTGGGGACGCTCTCTCGTTGGCTCTGGCTCCTCACCGCAGTCCGTTCTCCTCCCCTGTCCAAAACAAGGCTGCAGGGCCGGGATATTTCCCAGAGCCGCAGGCCTCCCCCTCGTTCGACGGCGTGGGACTAACGCCGAGGACCGCTCAGCAGGAGAAGACACAAAGGCAGCAGGTTTAGTACAAATGGCTACAGCTGGGGAAAGAAACTCAGGGAGCTGCGAACCCCGAGTTTCACCCCCAGGAGTCAGACAAGACAGATCACTATGATAAATAGGACAGTGAAATTGGACTTGCCTGTCTCCCGGAGGGAGGATGGTATCAGCTGTAGCGGACATTGCTCCTTCCCTTGCTCGCTGGGTGGTAGAAAAGGACCCATGGACGGAGCCCACCGGCACAGGACTCAGCTCACTCACAGCAGCTGGCTGATTGAGGGGGTCATCCCGGCGGCCCGGAACTGGATCCGGAGCAGGAGCTTGCCGAAGATGCGCCCGGCAGTGGTGCCGACGCCTTCGCCGGCCCCCAGACGGTGCGAACTCCCGAAACGGATCAAGGACAGGATCGGGATCCATAGGCAAAGAGCAGGAGTGCCTCTTCTCCTGCTTCATGCAGCGTTCCTCCTCCATCATCAGGTATATTTCGCGTTGCGCGGCGATGTCTTCCCTCCTCGCGTTGACTTCCGGGTGGTCGGCATAGCGGGGAGAGAGATGACAAAGAATATCTTCGGCAGCGTCCAGGTACCAGTGTATGCCGTGGTCATAATCCAGCAGGGAAGCGGAGATGAGCAGCTCATCCACGACTTCCAGTACACCTGTCAGCTCGTGGCTCAGACTCCAAACGTGGCCCTTCCGCGACGGCATTCTTCACATACACAGTACCCAGACAGGAAAAAGCAAATGTACAAAAACTCGAACCCACTGGTGAATTGCGTCTCGGGTTGGCGTCACCGTAAACGCCGTTTTGGCAGCAGTGTACTGTCATGTGGTGGCCCTCGCGAGCCACCATAAGACGCCACACAGTCACCAGTGAGTTTCAGTGAGTTTTATTATGGTGAAAAAGTAACAACACAAGATGCAGGGGCAATGACACATAAGTCTACACACATCCGGAGGCGTAAGGCTAAACAGCTCTCATACAGGTCCATAGGAGGAGACGGTCATACACAGGCAAGGTTGATGGAGTAATGGCTACACAGGCTGCTGAGGCAGAGACACACAGAGGTCTACTCACATCGGGAGGGGTAAGGCTAACAGCTCACTTACTGGTCCCGGGGAAGCGACGGTCAACCACAGGCAGACGAGGTAGGTAACAGTCCAAAGCATCCGTAGCTCAGACGAAGAACGACTGACACTGCTGCGTCTTACCGCCACCAGTGCCGGGCTTAAGACGGCGAAGCACTAACGACGGTAATTACAAACAGCTGACCGACCGTTGACAGGGGGAAGCCCCACCGAGCACTTTCACAATAAGAGCCCGGTGAGGCCAGAATACAGCCCGCAACTGTCAAGGCCGGCAGCGAAACATAACTTAGCCCGAGCGCGATCAGAACCGGCGCTCGGGTCATAACACCTTGTACACCAAAAGACCTGAGTCTCCTCAGTAGGAACAGCCTGCACTGTTCCTTCTTGTAGAGTGCGTCAGTATTGTGTGACCAGTCTAGTTTATTGTTCAGATGAACACCCAGGTACTTGTAGGATGTCACCATCTCAATGTCTGTTTCCTGTATGTTTACTGGTGCTGTGAGGGGTTGTCCTTGCCTGCGGCAGTCCACCACCAGCTCCTTAGTTTTCCTCGCGTTGATCTGGAGGCAGTTCCGATGGCAACAGTCCACAAAGTCCTGGATAAGCCCTCTGTACTCAGCTTCATCTCCGTTGGAGATGAGGCCAACAATCGCAGAGTTGTCAGAGAACTTCTGTAGATGGCAGTGTGTTGTGTTGTGTGAGAAGTCCGCAGTATAGAGGGTGAACAGGAAGGGAGCCAAAACCGTTCCCTGGGGGGCCCCCGTGCTACCGATGATCGTGTTGGACACACAGTCCCAGGTTAAGCCCCTTTTCTACTAGTACCCACTCAGCCCTACTCACTTCGACTCAGCGCACTTTGTAGGCTTTTCCATTAGGACCTAGTACCTGGTAGCATTCTCTCTGTCTGTATGACGGTATAAAAGAACTGCTCTCCCTCACCTCTCTCTTCATTCTTACACTTCTACTCTCATCATGACTAACCGGGCCCCAGTGGCCACGCTGGCGCCAACAGGCTGTATTCATGTTAGAGGGTAAATAAAGAATCTGTGCTGACCTACGCTCATGCCTCGCCTCCACATCCTTTCCTTCGCACCCTCTACAACAGAATAATTGAAAATGAATGGCACATCAACTGTAAAATAAACCGCTTGTTAATGTATTTATTTTTTTTGTCAGATCACTTGTGTGATCCTTTGTGAGTTATATTCATAAGAGTGTATGTTGCACTGTGGGGAATGGGAGTTGTTCAGTCATCAATATAATTTAGTTTATATGTGTAGTTGTTGCACACCCTCAGTTAAGGTACTAGATTCCATTCAGCTGAAGGTATCAACTCATTCTAATTGCTGAGGCCACAGTAAAAAATTATTTTAAACATAACCCAGCCCTTGTAAAATCTACTTCACTGAAGCGCAGCTACATGAAAATTGTGGTTAAATACAACAACAAAGTACTTTTTTGTCACATTCCACCAATGGCTTTTAGCGACAAGTGTATTTCCCAAATATGTTTTAAACTTGCATTAATTAACCACCACCCATTTCTGTCTTTCGTCTAGGCAAGAGGAAAACGATCCACCCAAACCGGACCTGATGTCACTATTTACAGAGATGCAGGCTGAAGATCTGCTGAACTGGGTCCAGCTTGAGCGGCACATCCAGCTGCTTCTCAGTGAGGCAGTGTGGCCGGTGTGTGTGACCCATTCTAAGTTTTTGTTTTATAGCTTGAATTTTGCACATTCTAAATAATCTGGAATTTGCTGCTGATTGTCCATCCATCCACCTTCTTCCACTTAATCCTTTTCGGGTCGCGGGGGGGCTGGAGCCTATCCCAGCATCTTTGGGTGAGAGGCAGGGTCCACCCTGGACAGATCACCAGTCCATCGCAGGGCCAACACAGAGAGACAGACAACCATTCACTCTCACAGTCACACCTAAGGACAATTTAGAATCCCCAGTTGATGCCAATTAACCTAACTTGCATGTTTTTGGCATGTGGGAGGAAACCGGAGAAATCCCGGAGTAAACCCACGCAGACACGGGGAGAACATGCAAACTTCTCATAGATCACTGTTGGTCGGGGGCTGGGATCGAACCCAGGATCCCCCGGCCAAGGGTGAGTTGCTGTGCTGCCGCAGTGCTAACCACTCCACCACCGCGCTGCCGCAGCTGCTGATTGTAATAAACAATTTATTAACTTATGTGTTTGCATCATGATTTTCTATTTTGTCTGTTTAGACACTGGTGGGAAAAGAGTCAACAGTACAAACCATTTATCGGTGACTCTGAAAATAATGGCTCATTTTTAAGAAAAGTAACCAAAACAATTATTTTATTAACTGAAGACTGTATTGTTGGATGTGCCAGTGCAGAAGACCCTGCATACTTTAATGACAGTACCAGTATATGGAGGAATTCTGGGCCATATTAGCATCTGCTCTTCATCATAATGGGTTTGGGCGGGAGTGTCCTATCATGTGCCATGGAGGGCCAAGACCCTGCAGGCTTTACCTCCAGCCAGTGTCTTCAACAGCAGATTCCACTGAATTTCTTCCACTGACTGATCAGTGAAAACACCTGCTGAAGAGACTGGGTAGAAGAGAGAACCTGCAGGGTCTTGGCCCCCCATGACACATGATTGGACACCCCTGGGTTAGGGTTTAATTGGATTTATCATTTGAACACAAACTGCTTTATGGTTCATAATTCTGTTGGCAGACTTACACCAAACCAAAAGTGATTTCTCAAACTGCTGGATTGTTCTTAGACAGTTTTTCCAGTCTTTTAGTATTTATGTCACTTGGTGGTAACCTTCATATATAAAATAAAAAAGACACATCTGAAAAAAGTACAAAGGTTTATTGTCAAAATTTCCAGTGCAATACTACATGAATACATGTATAGTACATTGTTGATGCAGAAAATATATATTTATACAGTATCTACATGTATATATCCAGTAAATCCAAGTATTTTCCATGTAACCTTGTGACTGCGTTATTTTAATTGCTTTTAATCTTAGATCAAGTTTGTTTTGGCTTAAAATGCATCATAATTGTTAAATATATCTTATTATACCTAACTCAGTACTGTTTAGCTGTTGAAATATATATTTTACAGCTAATATAACCCCATAACTACAACATGGCACCTGGCGATCAAGTTTTGGCAGCTGATCCCTTTTTGCCACGACACCACAGACTCAGTGCTGCTGGAGCAGCTACATCCCATGACGTCTCAACAGTCTCTCCGTGATTTTCACACAGATCAGAGCAATTTGTTACACCGGAAGCTGAATGTTTCTACAGACATTCTGAAGTTCTATAACCACTGAGCGTTTGTGAAGCTGGGGTGACATCAGTGAGAGGCTGTGTTGAACGCCCAGACCCACGGTTTGAAGCGATAATTTTCCCACAACAGAGCCATCTGAAACACACACACAGCTTACATATTTTAGTACCTAAAAGCAATAACTTGCTGACATTACAATGTAGTATGGCGGACTGAAAGCAAACTAGCATTAGCAATCATTAGCTTACCTTTATCTGGTTCATCTCCTCACATTTTTGGCTCTATGGCTTCCAAAACGCTCCAGTACTTTTCCAGAGTGTTTCATCTCGCTGCCTGTCCCCTTCTCTGGCTCTCCTTTTTTGCCTTTACTCTGACAAAAAGCCAGAGACCGAGGAGCCGCCTCATAAGCCGCCATGTTTTGTTTTGCTTGTGTCACGTGTTTTACATCACGAGAGTGTGGCGCCGCCTTGCTGTAAAAAAATTTCCACCCACCCCAGATGGGACTCAGCTGTAATGGAAACAAAAGTGAGCTGAGTCGAGTAAAGCCAAGTCGAAGTGAGTAGGGCCAAACAGGTACAAGTGGAAAAGGGCCATTAGAAAGTCCAGTAGCCAGTCACAGAGGGTGGGGTGCAGGCCAAGGGAAGACAGTTTGTTGTAGAGTTTGTGGGGGATGACCGTGTTGAAGGCGGAGCTGTAGTTGACAAAGAGCATTCTAATGTAGGAGTCTTTATCTTCCAGGTGGGAGAGAGAATAATGTAGTGCTGCAGCGATGGCATCTGAGGTGGACCTGTTGGGCCAGTAGGCGTACAGCAGGGGGTCCAGGGTGCCCAGTATGCTGTCCTGAATGAGGGGCAGCACCACTCTCTTGAAGCACTTCATGGTGATTGGAGTGAGTGGTACCTGTCTGTAATCATTCAGACAGGTCGGTGGGTTCCTTTTGGGGAGAGGGATGATGGTTGTCGTTTTGAAGCAGGATGGGACTATGTTCTGGTTGAGGGAGAGGTTGAAGATTGCTGTGAGAACATCAGTCAGCTTGGCAGTGCATGCTCTGAGGGCCTGCCCAGGTATGTTGTCTGCTCCTGCTACCTTGCAGGGATTGATATTCCTCAGTGCTTTCTTTACCTGGCCTGGTGAGACTATTGCATGAGCTGGTGCATGAGCATGAGCGTGTGTCTCTTCTCTGCCCTGTAGCTGGTGGTCTCGAAGCAGGTGTAAAAGATGTTGAGATCATCTAGCAAGCTGTCTGTGGGGCTAGTGGTGCTGCTGTTGGTCCTCTTGTAGTCTGTGATGTGTTGCAGGCCTTGTCACATGCGCCCTGGATCAAGAGTGGAGTAGAGGCTGTCAAGCTTTTCTCTGTACTGCCTCTTGGCTGTTGTTATAGCCTTCCTCAGTCCATACTTTGCAGCTTTGTACTCGACCTCACAACATGATTTAAATGCATGAGAGCGAGCATGCAGTATCTGATGTACCTGACTGTTGATCCAGGGCTTCTGGTTGGGGAACTTCCTGACCTGTGTGGTGGGTACGATGGTACCAACGCACGTGCTGATGTACCCAGTCACATACAGTATTCAGCATATTTATGAGCATGTTTATCAGCATGTTTACAGAAGTTCAATTCAATTCAACTTTATTTATATAGCGCCATTTCACAACAACAGTCATCTCATAGCACTTTTAACTGTAGGGGAACCCCCACAGTTGCAGAAAGACCCCAGCAATCAGGCGATCCCCTGTGAGCAAGTACTTGGTGACGGTGGAGAGGGAAAACTCCCTTTTAACAGGAAGAAATCTCCAGCAGAACCAGGCTCAGGGAGGGGCAGTCATCTGCTGTGATTGGCTGGGGGGTGAAGGGATAGAGAAGACGAAAAGAACAGACATGTAGAGAGCAAACAGCACGATGGGGACTCAATCTATGGGAGAGAACAAACAGATGTTAATGACCAGCAAAAATATTTCATTGAGAATGAAGAAAGGAGTGAAGCCCAGTGCATTATTGGAGGTCCGCCGGCTGTCTAAACATATTAGCAGCATAACTAAGGGAGGGTTCAGAAACACATGATCTCTCCCTAATTGTAGGCTATATCAAAAAGGAAGGTTTTAACCCTATTCTTAAAGACAGAGATCGAGTCTGACTCCCGAATTCAGATTGGCAGCTGGTTCCACAGAAGAGGATCTTGATAACTGAAGGCTCTGCCTCCCATTGTACTTTTGGAGATTCTAGGTATTACAAGTAATCCTGCATTTTGGGAGCGTAGTGCTCTGTTAGGATAATAGGGTAGTATCAGATCTTTTGAATAAAAAGGTGCCTGATTGTTTAGAGCTTTATAAGTGAGAAGAAGGATTATAAACTTAATTCTAAACTCTATGGGAAGCCAATGAAGGGAGGCCAGAACCGGAGAGATATGATCTCTCTTTCTAGTACTTGTTAAAACTCTTGCTGCAGCATTTTGGATCAACTGAACACTTTTTAAAGATGTTTTAGGACAACCTAATAATAAAGTATTACAATAATCTAATCTAGAGCTAACAAAAGCGTGGATCAGTTTCTCAGCATCACTCTGAGACAAGATGCTCCTAATCTTGGCAATATTACGCAAATGACAGAAGGCAGTCTTAGAAACAAATTTAATACGTGAACTGAAAAAGATCTTGATCAAAAACAACTCCAGGGTTCCTCACAGAACAATTAAGAGAAAGAGTAACTGCATCCAAACTAAGAGTCTGATTTGGAAAGGTATTTCTAAGGGGTTTTTTTTGGACCAACAAGAATGACTTCAGTCTTATATGAATTTAATAGCAGGAAATTACAAGTTATCCAAGCTTTGATTTCCTTAAGACAGGCATCTAACTTGGCTAATTGATTACTGTCATCTGGTTTCATTGACAGGTATAATTGTGTGTCATCTGCATAACAATGAAAATGTGTAAAGTGCTTTCTAATAATGTTGCCTAACGGAAGCATATATAAACTAAAAAGAGTAGGGCCTAGCACAGATCCTTGTGGAACTCCATGACTGAGCTTTGAGTTGAAAAAAAACCCTCATTATTGACATGAACAAACTGGAATCTATCAGATAAATACGATCTAAACCACTACAACAAAGTTCCATTAAGTCCAACATAGTTTTAATCTATCAGGTAGAATATTATGATTGATAGTATCAAAAGCTGCACTAAGGTCTAAAAGACAAGTACAGAAGCAAGTCCATTATCAGATGCGATAAGGAGGTCATTAGTGACCTTCACTAAGGCTGTTTCAGTACTATGATGGATTCTAAACCCAGATTGAAACTCTTCACATACACGATTTCCCTGCAAGTGGTCAAATAATTGTGTAGCAACAACTCTTTCTAAGATTTCTGAAATGAAAGGCAAATTAGAGATTGGTCTATAGTTAGCTAAAACTCCTGGATCCAGCGTTGGCTTTTTGAGTAAGGGTTTAATTACAGCAGTTTTAAAAGCCTGCGGTACATGGCCTAATGTTAATGAAGAATTGATTATTTGAAGAATAGAGCTACCAATAAATGGGAAGACTTCTTTAAATAACCTGGTAGGAATAGGGTCTAAAAGACAAGTTGAAGGCTAGGATGAGGAAATTATTTTATCTACTCTAAAAGGTCAATTGGAGTAAACTCATCCAAACAGATATCAGTTGAAGGAGTTGTAGTAGTTACTGTATTTAAGTTAACGGTGGAAAGAATCTGACTGATTTTATGTCTGATAGATGAAATTTTATTATTGAAAAAGTTCATAAAGTCCTGGCTAGTAAGCTCTAAGGGAATGCTAGGATTGACAGAGTCCTGACTCTTTGTCAGCCTGGCTACAGTGCTGAAAAGAAACCTGGGACTGTTCTTGTTCTCTTCTATTAATGCAGAATAATAACTTGTTATAGCTTTTCTAAGAGATCTTTTATAAATTAAAAGATGATTTGTCCAAGTAAATAGATTTCATCTAAATTAGTGGAGCGCCATTTTCTTTCGAACTGACAAGTCTTCTGTTTTAAGCTACAAGTTTCTGTGTTGAACCAAGGAGTTAGAAATCTCTGATTAGACTTTTTCTTTTTTAAAGGGGCCACCATGTCTACAGTCTGATGCAGAGAAGCTGTAACACTATCTACTATGCTATCATTTACAGAAGGAGCAAACTCTCCATAGCTTATCTCCATTGTGTTGACACACGGCATTGAGGAAACAATCTGCATAAATTTGGTAACAACATCATCTGAGAGGCATCTACTGTAGTAATATTTTTCTTTAGGAGCCAAATAGTCAGAAATAGTAAAATCAAAGGTTAACAAACAATGATCTGACAGTACAGGGTTATGAGGAGACACTACCAGATTTTCTATTTCTATGCCATATGTCAGAACAACGTCCAACGTGTGGTGGAGATAATGGGTAGAATTTCCTACTTTCTGAGAAAACCCCATCGAGTCTAATATTGAATAAAATGCCATCCATCCATCCATCCATCTTCTACCGCTTAATCCTTTACGGGTCGCGGGGGGGCTGGAGCCTATCCCAGCATCTTTTGGGCGAGAGGCAGGGTACACCCTAGACAGATCGCCAGTCCATCGCAGGGCCAACACAAAGAGACAGACAACCATTCACTCTCACATCCATACCAAAGGACAATTTAGAATCCCCAAATGATGCCAATTAACCTCACCTGCATGTCTTTGGCCTGTGGGAGGAAACCAGAGTACCCGGAGTAAACCCACGCAGACACGGGGAGAACATGCAAACTCCACACAGAAGGGTCACCGATGGTCTGGGGGTGGGATCGAACCCACGATGGTCAAGGGTGGAATCGATCCCATGACCTTCTTGCTGTGCTGCCACTGTGCTAACCACTGCGCCACCGTGCTGCAGAATTAAATGCCATATTAAGCAATTACTATCTACATCTACATGTATATTAACGTCCCCTACAATAATTATTCTATCTGATTTCAGAACTAAATCAGCTAAGAATTTGGCAAATTCGGATAAAAACTCTGAGTAGGCTGAGGGAGGACAACAAATTATGGCAAATAAAATTGGGTTAAGAATAAAATTGCTAAAATGCCCAATACTGAGGACCAGGCCCTCAAAGGAATTATAACATGTTTTTTGTTTTACATTAACTAGTAATTTGGAATGGTAAATTGTTGCTACTCCTCCTCCACGACCAGAACTTCTGGGATTTTGACAGTTTAAATAACCAGAGGGAGTTGATTCATTTAAACCAACATAATCCTCTCAGATGGCTGCAGTTTTAAACACATCCCAGTCTGTGCAGGTAGCAAAACAGTCTTGCAGGGTTCTCTCAGCCTCTGGAGTTCCAGCGCTTAATTTGCTTAATAACAGGGTTTGTTTGTTTCAGCTTTTGTCTGTAGGCTGGGTACATAAACAGTGAGATGTGATCTCATTGTCCCAAGTTATACACTACCGACTTTCAGTACAACACCGAGTCATGCCACCTGCAGAAATTCTCTGATTACTCAGCTGTTGTTGGGTGTATAAGAGGGGGAGAGGAGGGGAAGTACAGGGCACTGGTAGACAGATTTGTGGAGTGGACCAAGCAGAATCACCTGGGGTTGAATGTCAGTAAGACTAGAGAGATGGTGATTCACTTCATTAAGAAGTCACAGCAATGGCTGTGACGCCTTCACATCCATTGCAGATCAGCTGGGAGGATGTGGAGGTAGTGGAGGACTACAGATACCTGGGTGTCATGATCAGAACAGACGGGACTGGAGATCTAACACCAATGTTGCATACAAGAAGGGGATGAGCAGACTCTACTCTCTGAGGAAGCTGAGATCCTTCAACGTGTGCAACAGGATGCTGGAGCTTTTCTACCAGACCGTTGTTGCCAGCGCCATCTTCTTTGCTGCTGTCTGTTGGGGTAGCAGTATCAGAGCCAGTGACACCAACAGACTTGACAAGATTATCAAGAGGGCTGGCTCTGTAATTGGTCTCAGGCCAGAGACCTTTGTGACTGTAGTGGAGAGGAGGACACTGAACAAACTGCGATCCATCATGGACAATCCTAATCACCTCCTCCACCACACACTGGACAGAGAGCAGAGCACTTTCTCCAACAGACTGCTACAGCTTCGCTGCCGAAAGGTTAGATACAGGAAATCTTTCCTGCCACATGCAATTTCACTGCACAATAACTCACTCTGACGTTGAATTCTGGTCATAACTATGCTGCCATACTGCACCTTGCAGTCTAATTGGTACTTCAGATTTCACTCTGCACCTGATAGTCCTGCATTGTACAGCGGGTATGATTCATGTACCTATATGGGCCACCATCTATTCATCTAATATGTATATAAGTTATTTAGGCAGTTTTACATTCCATGGGTAATCCCTTTGTCTACTATGCTGCGTGCCTTTCTGTCGTTTTGGTTGTCTACTGTCATGCTGCTGTTACACTGTAATTTCCCAGTTTTGGATCAATAAAGTACATCTATCTATCTATCTATCTATCTATCTATCTATCTATCTATCTATCTATCTATCTATCTATCTATCTATCTATCCTTGCCAGTCGACCAGGAACTGGATGCCACGCCCCCTGTGGCGAGCATCCAGGATATGGGTTACGGCATACACAAGCCCACCATCGATCATCTTGGGTGGCAGCAGAGGCTTAGATGGCAGGCAAAGGGAGTCGACAAAAACGGGCTTGATGAGGGATACATGAAAAGAAGGGTTGACCTTAAGGGAAGACGGTAGGTTGAGCCTCACCGATAGGGGGTTTATGATGGACTTGATGATAAAGGGTCCTAATAATTGGGAAGTGAGCTTTCTGGAGTCAGTTTTGAGAGGAAAGTTCTTTGTCGATAGCCATACTCTCTGGCCAGCCCTATAGGCAGGGGCGGGGCACCTTTTCTTGTTAACCCACCTGGTGTTCTCCTCCGTAAACTGGAGCAGGGCAGCCTTCATGTCCCTCCAAAAGTGTTTGCATCAAGATACAGTGGGGTAAAAAAGTATTTAGTCAGCCACCAATTGTGCAAGTTCTCCCACTTAAAAGATGAGAGAGGTCTCCAATTTCCACCATAGGTATACCTCAACTATGAGAGACAAATTGAGGGGGAAAAAATCCAGAAAATCACATTGTCTGATTTTTAAAGAATTTATTTGCAAATTATGGTGGAAAATAAGTATTTGGTCACCTACAAACAAGCAAGATTTCTGGCTCTCACAGACCTGTAACTTCTTCTTTAAGAGGCTCCTCTGTCCTCCACTCGTTACCTGTATTAATGGCACCTATTTGAACTCGTTATCAGTATAAAAGACACCTGTCCACAACCTCAAACAGTCAGACTCCAAACTCCACTATGGCCAAGACCAAAGAGCTGTCAAAGGGCACCAGAAACAAAATTGTAGACCTGCACCAGGCTGGGAAGACTGAATCTGCAATAGGTAAGCAGCTTGGTGTGAAGAAATCAACTGTGGGAGCAATTATTAGAAAATGGAAGACTTACAAGACCACTGATAATCTCCCTTGATCTGGGGCTCCACGCAAGATCTCACCCCGTGGGGTCAAAATGATCACGAAAACGGTGAGCAAAAATCCCAGAACCACACGGGGGGACCTAGTGAATGACCTGCAGAGAGCTGGGACCAAAGTAACAAAGGCCACCATCAGTAACACACTACGCCGCCAGGGACTCAAATCCTGCAGTGCCAGACGTGTCCCCCTGCTTAAGCCAGTACATGTCCAGGCCCGTCTGAAGTTTGCTAGAGAGCATTTGGATGATCCAGAAGAGGATTGGGAGAATGTCATAGGGTCAGATGAAACCAAAATAGAACTTTTTGGAAAAAACTCAACTTGTCGTGTTTGGAGGAGAAAGAATGCTGAGTTGCATCCAAAGAACACCATACCTACTGTGAAGCATGGGGGTGGAAATATCATGCTTTGGGGCTGTTTTTCTGCAAAGGGACCAGGACGACTGATCCGTGTAAAGGAAAGAATGAATGGGGCCATGTATCGTGAGATTTTGAGTGAAAACCTCCTTCCATCTGCAAGTGCATTGAAGATGAAACGTGGCTGAGTCTTTCAGCATGACAATGATCCCAAACACACCGCCCGGGCAACAAAGGAGTGGCTTCGTAAGAAGCATTTCAAGGTCCTGGAGTGACCTAGCTAGTCTCCAGATCTCAGCCCCATAGAAAATCTTTGGAGGGAGTTGAAAGTCCGTGTTGCCCAGCGACAGCCCCAAAACATCACTGCTCTAGAGGAGATCTGCATGGAGGAATGGGCCAAAATACCAGCAACAGTGTATGAAAACCTTGTGAAGACTTACAGAAAATATTTGACCTCTGTCATTGCCAACAAAGGGTATATAACAAAGTATTGAGATGAACTTTTGTTATTGACCAAATACTTATTTTCCACCATAATTTGCAAATAAATTCTTTAAAAATCCTTCAATGTGATTTTCTGGATTTTTTTTTTCTCATTTTGTCTCTCATAGTTGAGGTATACCTATGATGGAAATTGGAGACCTCGTTCATCTTTTAAGTGGGAGAACTTGCACAATTGGTGGCTGACTAAATACTTTTTTACCCCACTGTATATGCACAGAAATGGATGGGGCATACAATTCCTCCTTGGAGGTGGGGAGGAGGGGTGGGTTGTACCTGAGGGTGGCCTCAAAGGGGGAGAACCCGGTGGCAGCGGAGGTGGAGGAATTGTGGACATATTCGGCCCATGGGAGAAAGGACCTCCACTACGAGGGGTCCGAAACCGTGACACAGTGGAGCATGAACTCAAGTTCCTGACTGGCCCGTTTGCACTGCCAGTTACTCTGAGGATGGTAACCAGAGGATAGACTGACTGTTGCCCCGATAGATTTACAGAAAGGGACCCTGGTCGAAGACAATGTCCAGTGGGATGCCGTGCAACCTGATCACATGGACTGAGAGGAGCTGGGTCATCTCCAAGGAAGATGGGAGTTTCTTCAGAGGGATAAAGTGCGCAGCCTTGGAGAAGTCCATTATGGTGAGGATGACCAAGTGCCCATTGGAGAGAGGTAGTCTGGTGATGAAATTGAGGGCAATGTGAGTCCAGGGCCAGCCCGGTACAGGAAGGGAGCGGAGCAGGCCAGTGGGGGGGGGGGGGGGGGGGCATTGCCATAGAAACCTGAGGACAAGCTCTGGTGTACTTCCGCACATCATTGTCCATAGACAATGGTCCATAGGGTCATGAGAAGGTGCGCCGAAGAAAGGAGAGGGTCCTAGTGACCCCCAGGTGGCAGGAGACCTTGGTAGTATGTATCCAGTGGATGACCTACCCCTTCACAGCCGCTGGAACATATAGCCGACCTCATGCCCCCCCAGGATCCAGGTCGGTGTCTCAGGTGAGTGCCCCCACTATCATACTTTCGGGCACTATGGTCTCCTAGCTAGAAGCTAGTAGATCAGCAAAAAACTGGTGGGAGAGGGCATCCGGTTTTGTGTTCTTGGAGCCGGGTCAATACATGATTGTAAACCAAAACCTAGTGAGCCCATATGTCTTATTGTGAGTTCAGACATTTGGCAGACTTGATGTACTCAAGGTTTTAGTGATCCGTCCACACCATGAAGGGCAGAGTGGCCCCCTCCAACCAATGACACCACTCCTCCAATGCCACTTTCATAGCTAACAGCTCCCAGTCTCCAATGCCATAATTTCTCTCGGCAGGGGGTGCCAAGAGAACCTGGTAAGCTGTTTGATCCGGATGCTGCTCAAGAGCATTGAATCTGGTCTAACTGCTGGTCATATACAGACAGGAATTCTGAGACCATGACCCAAAAGCAATGCGGAAGGAAACAGTAAGTAGAGTTCAACAATGATCTTTATTACAATACAATAATTGTGCAATAGTGGAATAATGTGCAATGAGGATCTGGCAACCCCGCAGGGGAGAGCAGAAACAGGAGTTAGTATTAATGGGTGGATAATGATAATGAACAATATTGCTTTATGCTTACAGGCACTCTGGGGAGAAGCTGTGGTGACAGGACGAGGGTAACTCCAGAGATGGAGAGCGGGTTGCCAGCAGTGGCGGTGATGGAGTGTGGCAGGGGAACTCCGGGGAAGATACAGGGGGCCGGCTGGCCAGACCTAGGTGAAGGGGAGATGGAGCAGGGAGCAGTGGACGTTAAAGGTGGTAAATCGACTTACTTGGGGAGGGGCAGTGAAGTGCACTTTTCCAAGTGTATCCAATTCCAGTCCATGAGGCGAGATCCAGAATCCAAGAAAAAGCAGAGGGCTTATTCTCATTGCCAATTGTTAGGTCTGGAAAAATGTGGAACGACCAACAGAGAGTGGAGTTTGCCGGGAACAAACTTTATTACAGAAGAGCTAATTATGATGGTACAGAGGTGTTGTCAGTTGTGAGGATGAGCGCCAGAGAGGGCCTGTAAAATGGCTGTCCCTTACATCTATATGTTCAGCGTGATGACGTCACTGAACAGCCGCATCATCGTGCCGATTCTGACCAATCCTGTGGTTTTGAAACACCACAGGGGCCTCTGGCGAGCCCACGTTGGGCGCACCCCTGGAGGCACTGGTTGCGGTAGACCTGAGTGCCCTCTGCCGGAATCATTCTTTCGTCAGCAAAGTCCCAGTCTGGGTCCCACACTGGGTCTGTTCCAGCATCACGTCTTGATCCGGGACAGCTGCTCTTACCTTTCGCAGACGGCTGGCATGCCATTCCGAACCATCGGTCATCTGGAAGGTGGCTGGCCCCAACTGCGAGGTGATTGTAACCCTTGCCTTATGTTAATTAGGTAAGGGAAATAATTAAGTGTAGACCAGTTGCTAGGTTCGTAAGGGTTACAATAGGGAATTAAAATGAGTGTGGAATGAAATAGCTGGAGGCAAGAAATGAGCAATAATGGTTGTTATTCGTAGGGATAAAGTGAACAATATATACAGACAATTTACAACTATACAAATATAACAACGGCCGGTATGGAATAAAACCCCAAAGATGTCCTACTGAGCTCAGTGTTTGTTTGTCCTTTCGGTTTAGTCGTTTGACCAGTCAAGATATCTTGTACCTCCAGACTCAGGTTTCTTTTCCTCTTTTAAAGCGGCGACTTGGGCTGTTACCACTTTGAATCCTGGGCACTGGAGAGAGGAGGGATGTCCTTCAATCGAGATCTTGGTCAGATCTCGGTTCAATCTCGGTTCGGTCTCGGGTCAGGCTCGCCATCTCCATTCGGAGAGAATCCAGGATCCAGAAGGTTCTTGATCGGCAACCAAAAAAACCTAGCCAAGATGAGGTCTCAGTGTGAACACAGCAAAAGTCACCGCTTCACGGCCTCTCAAGCTCGTGCTCTCGTCAACTAGAAGAGGTATCAGTGTGAACCAGACCGCTCACAGCCTCTCTCGTCCGCTCTCATATCGTGAAAGACCGAAGCCCGAGTGTGCGCTTGCTGCCTCTACTCGGAAGGCGGGGCTAATATCGCTCTTAACGAATGGGAAGACCCAGATCACCCAACGTGACCATTAAACGGGAATTTAAAAGTTGGATAACGGGGATCACACTTCCTCTTCCCCAAAATAATCGGTTTTCAAAATAAAATCACACAATTGTATTAATACAATTGACATCTGAGAAAAAAAAAGGGTCATTTTCTCAGCTGGGTTACACTCTCCCGCACTAAATATCATACACGTCCCGTTGCATGTGTAGCCAAGACTGTCCATCTTCAGTATTGCTTGAGTTGTAATGTGACCATTTTCAGTATTGTCTCCGTCCGGTATCATTTATGGGCGGAACTACAACGGTATCTGGTTGTCTTCGAACCTCCGACTTTTGTTTCTCTTTTGGCTTTGTACTCAGTGTACTTTGTGAGTTTTGAGCTTTTGGTTCTGCAGTTAGTTTTACTAGTTGCGTTTGAATTTCTGCAACTTGTTTTGAGAGTTCTTGGAGTGGGTTTAACGTGATATTGTTCTCATTTTCACCTGAACTGCATTGCACAGTTTGCACGTGGGATTATTGCAATTTGGACACAGCAGGATCAGCCAAGATTAATTCTACACTGGAGCGCCAAGTATCATAATCTAGCTCATAAATTGGTCGGAGGTCTTTGCCAGAAAAAGCTCTGCGCTTTTGTGAAAACAGCTGAACGGAAAAATCTTCCGTTTTTACAATGTGCTCAACTACCACACGTTGCACTTCTGGGAGATTTAAATTATGTGCAGAAATAGTGGGCATACTTTGAGCTGGGGTGCTCGCAGTGCGATTCGACTGGTTAGTTGGCTGTGCACCTTGAATACTGGGCTCAGCTGCAGAAGGATGAGGTTGAGGTTCATCTAAGAAAGCTTCAGGTAAGTTATCAGGTAACTTAACTTGCTCTGATTGAACATTTTCAGCTTCTTTGATTGCCTCAGAAATCTGTAACATCACGTATTTCAGGACATCTGCAAAATCTCTGCCCCTCATCTTCGCTAGGTTTTTAATGGTAGTGAGATGTAACTTGGTCATTTTGCTCCCTACACGGTGCATATAAACACTGGCAAGAGATTGTATCATATAGCTCGCTCCACTATCAGATACATGAGTACATGGCAATGGGTCAAGAGCTTCAAAAGCAATACCTGAATGATACTCAATAGCACTCTGGGAAAACTCAGACTTACTATTTGCTACTTTTATGACTCTTGAAATCGATCCATACCATTTCAGAAACTCAGTCACTTCATCAAGTTGCTCATCTCCAGCGATTTCACTCACTATCACTGCATTTGGAATTTTCACAGATTTACGTTCAACAATATCCATTTTGGGTACGTTATAGGTTTGAAATAACGTAAGGGAGAGAAATAGTAAGGGCTCCTGGCTGGGCTCGCCACTTCTTATTGTAACCCTTGCCTTATGTTAATTAGGTAAGAGAAATAATTAAGTGTAGACCAGTTGCTAGGTTCATAAGGGTTACAATAGGGAATTAAAATGAGTGTGGAATGAAATAGCTGGAGGCATGAAATGAGCAATAATGGTTGTTATTCGTAGGGATAAAGTGAACAATATATACAGACAATTTACAACTATACAAATATAACAACGGCCGGTATGGAATAAAACCCCAAAGATGTCCTACTGAGCTCAGTGTTTTGTTTGTCCTTTCGGTTTAGTCGTTTGACCAGTCAAGATATCTTGTACCTCCAGACTCAGGTTTCTTTTCCTCTTTTAAAGCGGCGACTTGGGTTGTTACCACTTTGAATCCTGGGCACTGGAGAGAGGAGGGATGTCCTTCAATCGAGATCTTGGTCAGATCTCGGTTCAATCTCGGTTCAGTCTCGGGTCAGGCTCGTCATCTCCATTCGGAGAGAGTCCAGGATCCAGAAGGTTCTTGATCGGCAACCAAAAAAAACCTAGCCAAGATGAGGTCTCAGTGTGAACACAGCAAAAGTCACCGCTTCACGGCCTCTCAAGCTCATGCTCCCGTCAACAAGAAGAGGTATCAGTGTGAACCAGACCACTCACAGCCTCTCTCGTCTGCTCTCATATCGTGAAAGACCGAAACCCGAGTGCGCGCTTGCTGCCTCTACTCGGAAGGTGGGGCTAATATCGCTCTTAACGAATGGGAAGACCCAGATCACCCAACGTGACCATTAAACGGGAATTTAAAAGTTGGATAACGGGGATCACACTTCCTCTTCCCCAAAATAATCGGTTTTCAAAATAAAATCACACAATTGTATTAATACAATTGATATCTGAGAAAAAAAAGGGTCATTTTCTCAGCTGGGTTACATGATCATCATCAGTGGTGACTGGAGCATCTGCAGGTCCAGGCATTCGGATCGGCGTACCCAAGCCCAATCGAATACTGCAAACGGTGATTTGTTTGGCTGCAACTCGGTGCTGCTGCTCTCTCGCTCCCAATGCTGGTTGCTTGGTTGCTGTTGTGGTGGCATGCCATTCACGTCAGCGGCAGGACACACTCTGGATTGGTGTTGTTCTGCAGGGTCTTGCTTGGCCACAGACTCTCTCTCCTGTGGCTGTAGGGCAGCTCCGTGAGACTTATGCTGACATATTATTCGGCCTTAAAAAAATGGCCGGTGCATTGGTGAGCCCGAACGGCATCACAAGATATTCAAAGTGGCCGCTGGGTGTCCTAAAGGTCGTCTTCCATTCGTCTCCCTCCCAGATCCTAACGAGATGGTAAGCGCTGCGGAGGTCAAGCTTGGTGAACCAGGTCGCCCCCTGGAGGGAGTGGAAGGTGGTGTCCATAAGTGGTAATGTGTAGCGGTCCTTAATGGTGATGTCGTTCAATGCTCTGAAGTCGATACAGGGGCGTAGGGACCCGTCCTTCTTTGCCACGAAGAAGAAACCCGCGCCAAGCGGGGATGAGGAGGGGCAGATGATCCCAGCGCTGAGTGACTCCTTAATGTAGGTGTCCATCGCCTCGCGTTCTGGCGCAGAGAGACTGTACAGACGGCCAGAAGGCAGGGGAGGCCCCCGGGCGGATGTTAATTGCACAGTCATATGGTCGGTGCGGAGGAAGGGACAAGGCTCTGGACTTGCTGAATGCTACCCCCAAGTCGTGGAACTCCTGCGGCACTAGACCCAGGTCCGGGGGCTCGGAGGCCGGCGCCGGCGGAGAGGAGGATGGAGCACAAGCTGCCGACTGGAGGCAGGTGCCCAGGCAGAAGGTGCTCCAGGACAGGACGCTGCCGGTTCTCCAATCCAGGACAGGGTTATGCAGCCGCAGCCAGGGGTAACCCAGAATGACACGGTCTGACGAGGAGGGCAGGACGTAAAGGGTCAGATCCTCTCGGTGGTTGCTGGAGATGATGATGGGGACTGGCTTAGTGCGATGCATCACTGTTCCCAGGGAAGAGCAAGAGAGCGTGACCAAGTTTAGGGGGATAGGCAGCGGTTGGCAGGGTATGCCCAAACGGGTTGCCAGGCTTCTAGAGATAAAACTCTGCTCTGCCCCAGAATCCACCAGTGAATGTGTGGAATGCCCGGTGGAGTTGTGGCAGAAGCGTATGGGCAATGTGCATGATGATAAGGGATTAGACCGGTTAGAGTCCGCGAGGCCCCCTACAGTGACTCGCGGACTTCCTCGCGGACTTCCCCTTTATGACTGGCGCCTAGCGGCTACCCCGGCCTTGGATGCGCTCTGCAGAGAGTGCCCAAATGCCAAGTCACGTTTCGTTACCTTGTATTACCCATACATGTGTAATGACAATAAAGTTGAATCTCATCTCATCTCATCTCATTTGGCTTAACCACTTGGCTTAACATGCAGAGACCCCGTTCCCGCCGGCGTTGTCTCTCCGCAAGAGGGAGCCTAGTGCGCCCGATCGCCATGGCCTCTGGTTCATCGGCAGACTCCGGAGCTGGTAACGCCAGGGGGCGAGACTGAGCTGGGCGGAGGGAAGCTCCGCGCGAGCGGCTGACAGACTTCCGCTCCACAGCCCGCTCACGTAGCCTGTTGTCCAGGCTAATGGTGAGCGAGATCAGCTCAGAGAGCCGCCCTGGGAGGTCCAGACCGGCTAGCTCATCCCTCAGACCAGAACTGAGGCTACGGAGGAAGATACTGCAGAGAGATGCCTCTCCCCAGCCCATCTCCTCCGCCGCCACCCGGAAGTCGACAGCGTATTCCACCGCTGACCGGCTCCCCTGTTGGAGACTAAGAAGCCGATCAGCAAGGACGCTGTCGAGATGGGAATGGTCAAAGACTTCTAAAAAGTCCCGCACGAACCGGTCATAAGAGAGGTTTGCGTAGCTGGGCTTCGTCATTACGGCGTAAGCCCAAGCTAACGCTCGCCCCTCCAGAAGATTAGCCATGTACCCGATTCGGCTATCGTCTGAGGGAAAATCCCTGGGAATGCGCAGAAACACCGACTCACACTGCAAGATGTAGGTTTAGGGCGCTCGCGCACGCAGCGACCAGCAGCCGGTGGCTTGTCACCAGACTGCAAACCAAGTCTACCTACGGGTACAAATAAGTAACAAAAAAAAAAAAAGATAAACCCCTTCACTCCACTGAGTTTCCTGTTGAAGCGAGCGGGGGTCGGAATGGGTGTGAGACGGGTTGGCGCTCCCGAGCTAGCCTGGCCAGCCAAGGAGGCAACCGGAGCCGCAGTGCCGAGAGGACCCGGAGAGAAAGCCCGCAGAGGGTCCAGGCGGTCTAACCAGTTAGTAATTGTGGTTAATTGATTTAGTATAACCTGTTGTTGGTGAGCAATCATATCCACCCGAGCCTCAAGGGTGGAAAAGCGGCGTGCGAGCCCGCTGTCCACTGGGTCGCTTTGCTGGAGCCGTACTGACATATTATTTGGCCCAGGAAACACGCACGCAGGCTCAGGCAGATTTGAAAGCTTTATTAACCAACAGTGTGAGGTGTATGAATGCGTGTGTGAGGGATAAGTATGTTCTGTGGGTGGAGGATGTAGGTCAGGACAGAGCAGCACGCCGTGCGGCCAGGCAACCCTATGAGTGAGAGGAGAACAGGGGTTAGCTGGGCAACCACACAGGAGAGTGACAAAGTTCTGTGCTTACTTGTAGTACTGCGGTGGCTGGCGTTGGCAAGGTCCCAAGCCTGGGAGACAGCGTCCTGCTGTGCGTCCGGGATGAAGCAGTGAGGCAGAGGAGCGGCGAGACGAAGGGGAGAGTGTCCGCTGCCAGGAGGTCCACCTGTGCACAGGGGAAGGCTGACAGGAAAAGGTAAGGCAATAATGAACAGCTTACGTGCCGTGATGAGGAGTCAGCAGGCCTGGAGGATAGGATGCTGCTGAGGGTTTGAGTACGCAGGGAGACAGACGGCTCCAGGCTGCAGCTCAGGGCGAGATGGAATAAATAGCTGCGCACTAACGAGGTGCAGGTGTGCGCGCAGCTGAGGTGGATGCCCGTGAGCGACGGGTGATGACATATGCTAGGTGAGGATCTGAGACAAGCTTGGATTACACCCTCTCTCCTCTGGTGCTGGTTGTGGTCGTGGCAGGGAGTCGCTCTTGCCGGCGACAGGACGCGCTCCGAGTTGTCGTCATTCACCGGGGTCCTCCTTGGACACAAGCTCTCTCTCCTGAAGCTGTACGGTGGCTCCCTGAGGCTAATAGTTTTTGAATGCAAAAGATGCAATAGACTTACACAATGGTCCTCTCCGGCATACAACTAGGAACATACCGGTCGCTATGGAGGGTGAGAATATGTATGGGCACATAATCATACCATGTAGGATAACTAAATAGACGGTTATGCTGTTTCATCCCACCTAGCAACAATGCTCTGCACTGTGTGTGTTTATATATTTACATACTTATTCCATCTAGCTACAATGCTCTGCACTGGGTGTGTTTATATTTATATATCTACATATTATTCCATCTAGCTACATTGCGCCGCACTGTGTGTGTTTATATACTTGCATATTTATTCCACCTAGCTGCAATGCTCCATACTGTGGGTGTTTATATATTTACATATTTATTCCATCTAGCTACAATGCTCTGCACTGTGTGTTCATATATTCATATATTTATTCCATCCAGCTACAATGCTCTGCACTGTGTGTCTGTGTGTGTGTGTGTGTGTGTATATATATTTTATAGTAATATGTACATATGTATATTAGCTGCTCTTGCTTGCTTTTTTTTGCCTTCTGATTGTTGCTCTGAGTGTTGCTATCCCTGTGCTGTTGCAATCCTGGAATTTCCCCGTTGTGGGACTAATAAAGGCTTATCTTATCTTATCTTATCTTATCTTATCTTATGCCGGGCGAGGATCAGAGACGAGTCTGGTTTATGCCCTCTCTCTGTGTTCTGTTCTCCGTGCGGTATCAAGCTTGGAGCGGCTGCACCCACGTCTGGGTGAAATGCTTTCTGGTTATCAGCAGTCAACTGATCCATGCTTTTGTTAGCTCTAGATTAGATTATTGTAATTCTTTATTATCAGGTTGTCCAAAAACATCTTTAAAAAGTCTTCAGCTGATCCAAAATGCTACAGCAAGAGTTTTAACAGGTACTAGAAAGCGAGATCATATCTCTCCGGTTCTGGCCTCCCTTCAGTGACTTCCCATAGAGTTTAGAATTAAGTTTAAAATCCTTCTTCTTACTTACAAAGCTCTAAACAATCAGGCCCCTTTTTATTTAAAAGATCTGATACTACTGTATTATCCTAATAGAGCACTACGCTCCCAAAATGCTGGACTACTTGTAATACCTAGAATCTCCAAAAGTACAATGGGAGCAGAGCCTTCAGTTATCAAGCTCCTCTCCTGTGGAACCAGCTGCCAATCTGGATTCGGGAGTCAGACTTGATCTCTGTTTTTAAGAATAGGGCTAAAACCTACCTTTTTGATATAGCCTACAATTAGGGAGGGATCATGTGTTTCTGAACCCTCCCTTAGTTATGCTGCTAATAGGTTTAGACAGCCGGGGGACCTCCAATAATGCACTGGGCCTCACTCCTTTTCTCACTCTCAACAAATTTTTTTTTTTTTTTGCTGGTCATTAACATCTCTTTGTTCTCTCCCATAGGTTGAGTCCCCATCGTGCTGTTTACTCTCTACATGTCTGTTCTTTTCATCTTCTCTGTCCCTTCACCCCCCAGCCAGTCGCAGCAGATGACTGCCCCTCCCTGAGCCTGGTTCTGCTGGAGGTTTCTTCCTGTTAAAAGGGAGTTTTTCCTCTCCACCGTCGTCAAGTGCTTGCTCACAGGGGATCGCCTGATTGCTGGGGTCTTTCTGCAACTGTGGGGGTTCCCCCTACAGTTGATAGTGCTATGAGATGACTGTTGTTGTGAAATGGCGCTATATAAATAAAGTTGAATTGAATTGAAAAGTCCTTCATTGTTGTGTATGGTGAAACCCAATTTGTAAAAATAGTCACGCCCCAGGAAGTTGTCTTCGTGCGTCGCTACTTGGAAGGTGAATGCTGAGAGGACTTTTGATCTGTAGCAAACCGTCAGCATTATGATTCCTACAAGGCTGATTTGAGTGTGCCCAAAACCATAAAGCTCCACGGTGTTCTGCCTGATTGGATGCCAAAGGAAGAATCTCTTCACTGTGACCCAGTTCATTATCGACCTCATAGCTATGGTGTCCAGTAGTAATGGCAGGCTGATGTCGTCAAGCCTCACTGTGCACCACTTGTATGGCACTTTGCCAGACACCACTGTATGGATGGTAGCTGTTAAAGGCGGTTCAACTGAACTGGGTGGCGAGCTTGTTGTTAACCGTGTTGAGCAGCACACTTTGGCAAAATGATAAAGCTTGCCGCAGCATTGGTATCACTGTTCACTTGCTGGGCAGGAGCACGTTCACGTTCGGTGCACGGGGAACCCACAGTTACCACACATTTAGGGTACCATGACGTTCCGCTGTCCTGTGATGTTCACCTCGACGTCCTCTGAGAAGGTTGTGGTGTTAACGGGTTCTTGAGCTGGGGTAAGGGCCTGAGCTACCGGGTTCCGTTGTTGCGGGTCACTTAGTTGTGATGTTAGCTTGGCGGCGGCCTCCAGCTGAAATGCTAACTCCACCGCCTTCACAAGCGGCAGGTCATCCGGCACCATCAACAGCTTCACCCTCAGCCGCAGGTTGTTGGTGTGCTCCACTAGCTGGTCCTGCACTATCTTGTCCTCTAGCTGCCAAAACTTGCATGTGCTCACCAGACAGTGGAGGTCCGCGACATACTGCTGGATTGTCTCTCTCACTCTCTGTCAGTGCTGACAGAACCTGATTCTCCTTGCCAGCATGCTCTTGGGTGTCACAAAATGTCCGGCTAGCAGGGTGATACATTCCTTGTAAGTATCCACAGGTCCCAACGTACTAAACACATGCTGTCCCTCGGTACCCTGGCTATGAATCAAGAAAGCATGCAGTCACATCTTGCCAACCTTAGTCAGGTCCATAGACGGCATGTACGTCCAGAAGGACTCGTACCAACGAGGCCATGGGATGGGTGGCTCACCTGAGGATGCGAGGAATGATGGTAGGGGTTGTGGCATATTGATGCACCACCATGCACGTCACGGACGGGGTGACGCAGGCACGGACGACATCACCAGTGTACACGCTGTCTGTGTTGAAGGTTAGCTTTTAATAACACAAGCTAGCAACATGTGGACATACAAGAACAAGCTAACTGTACAGGGGTACAGGTTGTGTAGCAGGCTAGAGGCGGAGCGCCAAAGACCCAGGATCCCGCCGCCAGCCCCTTTATATAGGCATGGTGTGATGACATCATCCGTGCCTGTGTCACCACATCCGTGCTGTGCATGGTGGTACAGCAATATGTTACAGGCCCCACCAAATTTTATATCTGGGCTGTCTTATGGGTTCATGTGGGTTTGTCTGTGGGTTCCACATTGGCCCCCTCTGTGTTTGCCCACATGGGCTTTTCCTGTTTTCAACTTAGTTTTTTCATAAGTTTGCTGTTTTCTTGTAAAGTTTAAACTTTTTTCTCCTAAACTTTCACTTCTTCTCATATATTTGTGACTCTTTTTCTCGTAATTTAACCTATGGCACAATTGTTCCTGAAACCTGATCACCCATATTAAACCCATGTGGGGCTCAGATGGGTTTAATGTGGGTAAATAGATGACCTGCTCACCTGTATACAGGTAAAGTCCATGCGGGCAAACACAGATGGGGCCAATATGGAACCCATGGAAAAACCCATTGGACCCATGAGACGGCCCAGTTTTAACCTTTGGTGGGGCCCACATGGACATGCTGTCTGGGTTTCTTCAATTTTAAGCTATTTTAGTTTAAGCTAATTGTGTTTTTAGCTTTTCAGCTAACCTTTATGAACCTTTCAGCTGTTTCCACTTTTTAACTAACGTTACTCAGCTTTAATCTGTTCCAGGCTTGAAGTGAGTTGTTCAGCTTTTTTCAGGCTGTAACTTTCAGCTTTAGGCTTTCCTAGCTTCTATATTTCAGACCTTTTTTTAGCATAACAGGAAACCGGTTTCAGCTTTACATGCAACATTCACAGGAGATGCAACTGTTCTACTTTTATCCCATTTCATTTGTCTGCATGAAGACCCAAAAAAACCTCCCAAATCTGCTTTGTCTGTTATGAATATTCATAAATGTGCTGAAGGAGCCGTTAATTCTGGGCTGTCAGTGTGCGTCTGTGTGATGGAAACGTGCCTCCAGGCTGCTGTCACTCACCGACATGCTAACACGCTAACACGTGTGTTTGTGAGGGCCTTTACATGTGTCAATCACACACACACACACACACACGCACGCACGCACACGCACACACACACAACAGCCATATAACGTCTCACCAATGTCGGCCCAGCTTTCAAAGTTTACCTCAGGAATCCGTCTTAGAGAAGTCATCCGACCCCACACGAGTCGGCTGCCTTTTTGCAGCAGCGGCTCAGTTCTGAGCTTTCTTTCTTGTTTGTTTTTTTTTTGCTCTCCATTTTTCTTTGCTGCTTAACAAGACAGATGAACTAGCAGCTCTGTCCAGGTATGAGAGCGTCTTCAGAGAGGTTAGCATCATGCTATTCACTTAAACGTGGCTAACAGACCTAACAACAGACACCAACATCAGACTAGAGGGTTTCCACTTAATACAGGCAGGTCGGACACTAGATAGCAGCAAGAGCAGAGGCGGGGGGCTGATAATGTCTGTGAACAACAGATGGTGTAACCCGGGGCACGTCATGATTAAAGAACAACACTGCAGCAAGGACACTGGGTTGCTAATCATTAGCATGCGACCAGTATAGCTCCCCAGAGAGTTCTCACACATCACTGTGATTGCGATCTATGTACCCCACTCTGCAAGCGCTGAGGCAGCATGTGACTTCATCCATACAGTCAGCAGCAGGCTGCAGACCCAGCACCCAAACGTTCTCCAGCTCACCTCTGGTGATCTTAACCACGCTTCCCTGTCCTCCATTCTGCCCACTTTTACCCAGTATGTCACATGCCACACCAGAGACAATAACACACTGGACTTATTTTATGCAAACACCAAGGAGGCGTACACCTCATCATCCCTTTGGAAGATCTGATCACAACCTGGTTCACCTCCTGCCTGTGTACAAACCCCTGGTACACAGACAACCTCCTGTTTCCCGCACAGTGAAGATATGGTCCGAGCAGGCGGAGGACTCTCTGAAGGACTGTTCTGAATCCACTGCATGGGAGCAGCTCTGTGATCCACATGGTGAGGACATCGACAGCCTCACACACACCATCACAGACTACATCAATTCTGTGTGGAGAACACTGTACCCACCAAGACCATACAGTGTTTCTCAAACAACAAACCCTGGATCAACCCTGAGATAAAGTCACTGCTGAAGGAGAAGAAAAGGATCTTCAGGAAGGGAAACAAGGAGGAGCTGAAGCCACCAGAATACCTCCTCCCAGGTCATGGGGGGTAAGGTAAGACAAGGTAAGATAAGATAAGATAAGCCCCACAATGGGGAAATTCCAGGAATGCAGCAGCACAGGGACAGCAACACTCAGGGTAGGGAGGGGGTGAACGACCTGAACTTGTTCTTTAACAAGTTTGACCAACCACCCTCTTCTCCGCCTGCCCTCCAACCTCTGCTGCCTCCACCTTCATCTAGTCCCCCTGTCCACTGCTCTCCCTCCACCCCTCTAGATCCCCCAGCTCTCAGTGCACATCCCCTGCTGTTTTCCCCCTCATAGACCCAACCCCCCCACCCTTCCAAGCACAAAGCTCCCCTGCCCCACTCTGTCCCTCACTAAAGCCCCTTTTCCACTAGTACCTACTCAGCCCGACTCGCCTCGACTCTACTTGGCTCAGCACGATGTGGTTGGTTTTCCATTTCAACTGAGCACCACCTCAAGTGGGTGGGGTTGGGTTCATTACAGGACGGCGCCCCGTTATCCCGTTATGCTCTTTACATGCTGATGTTTTCACTGATAAAAAATGCAAAACCTGTTTAAAATCCAAAACACTCACAATCTTCCCCGTGACCAGCCATCTCAGCTCAGAGATCTTCTGGTATGCTTTTCATTTCAGGTCACTCTGCTGCAGCAGGGCCGACGGAGCTGAAAAGTTCATAGATTGAAAAGTTCATAGTTGTCAAATTTGACCATTCATTCATTCATCTTCTTCTGCTTAATCCTTTTCGGGTCACGGGGGGGCTGGAGCCTATCCCAGCATCTTTGGGCGGGAGGCAGGGTCCACCCTGGACAGATCGCCAGTCCATCGCAGGGCCAACACAGAGAGACAGACAACCATTCACTCTCACAGTCAGACCTAAGGACAATCTAGAATCCCCAGTTTGATGCCAATTAGCCTAGCATGCATGTTTTTGGCCTGTGGGAGAAAACCGGAGAAATCCCAGAGTAAACCCACGCAGACACGGGGGGAACATGCAAACTCCTCACAGATCCCAGCCCCCAAGTTTGACCAAATGTAGTTTATTTTTCAAGCGCAGGGATCCAAGCGCTGCAACACTGATGGAAGAACTGTGCACACCGATGGGGAGACTGTTGAAAAATAATCATATTTGGTCAAATTTGACCACTATATGAACTTTTCAGCCGCAGCACCGGCAAAGCGTTCCAAAATGAAATACCAGAGGTCTCCAAGCTGATGGCTGCTCACGGGGAAAATGGTGAGTGTTTTGTGATGGTGTTGATGTGTGTGCAGTCATTTATTTAATTGATTATCACAGAAATAATAAAAACTCACAGCTGAATTTACAAATGGCAGTTTTGAATCTTGTGACGATGCCACTCTCATCCACTGACATTACGCCCTGGCCAATCAGTGGCCTGCAATCTGTTGACATCACATTTAGAGCTTGTCTCAGCACAGTTGGACCGTCACTGAAGTAGGTCGAAAACGTAAACCCTGCAAACTGAGTAGAGTCGAGGCGAGTAGGGCTGAGTAGGTACTAGTGCAAAAGGGTCTCAAGATCCATGTGACAGCTGAACTGAAGAGGATAAGGCAAGGAAGGCTGCAGGTCCGGATGGCATCAGCTCAAGGCTCCTCAAGTCCTGTGCAAATCAGCTGTGCGAGATTGTGGAGCACATTTCCAATCTGAGCCTGAAGCTGGGGAGGGTACCACAGCTGTGGATCCTGTTTTCCACAGCTACACACCCCAAGGACCTGAACAGCTACACAACAGTGGCCCTCACATCACACCTAATGAAGACCCTGGAGAGGCTGCTTCTCACCTACCTCCGCCCCCTGGTGGGACCAGCGATGGATCCACTTCAGTTTGCCTACCAGCATGGCATTGGGGTGGAGGATGCAGTGGTCTTCCTTCTACATTGTTCCCTGTCCCACCTGGAGAAGCCTGGGAGCACTGTGAGGATCATGTTCTTTGATTTCTCCAGTGCTTTTAACACCATCCAACCAGTGATCCTGAGGGACAAACTACTGTGTGCAGGGGTGGACCAGCACTTGTCATCATGGATCCTGGACCACCTCACAGAGCGATCACAGTTTGTGAGAACCCAGGAGTGTCTGTCTCACACCATCATCTGCAGTACGGGGGCCCCCCAGGGAACAGTGCTGGCTCCCTTCCTGTTCACCCTCTACACTGCTGACTTTTCACACAATGCACCACACTGCCATCTATAGAAGTTCTCTGATGACTCTGCGATTGTTGGCCTCATCTCTGAGGGTGATGATGCGGAGTACAGAGGACTTATCCAGGACTTCGTGGACTGGTGCCTACAGAACTGCCTCCAGATCAACGTGAGGTAAACCAAGGAACTGGTGGTGGACTGCCGCAGGCGTGGACAACCCCCCACAGCACAAGTAAACATCGAGGGAACAGATATTGAGATGATGACATCCTACAAGTACCTGGATGTTCACCTGAACAATAAACTGGACTCGTCACACAACATCAACGTGCTCTACAAGAAGGGGCAGCAAAGGCTGTTCTTCCTGAAGAGACTCAGGTCTTTTGGAGAGCAAAGGGCACCCCTGACGACCTTCTACAATTCGGTGGTGGCATCAGCCATCACATTTGGAGTGGTCTGTTGGAGCAATGGCATCATGGCAGCCAACAAGAAGAGACTGAACAGGCTGATCAAAAAAGCTAGCTCTGTTCTGGGGTGACACCTAGACCCAGTGGAGGAGATAGGAGAAAACTTAACATCTTTGCACAATAGAGATTATCCCCTCCAATGCACAACTAAGACAGTAGTAACAATCATTGTTGAGGGTGGCAACAACATTGTTAACTCAATGTGAAATATACTGTCTGGGTACATATTCATATTCTGCAGGGAAACTTAGCAAACCGTAATGCTGTTTATTCCATCTAGTTGCAATGCTCCTGCACTGTGTACATAACTGTGTACATATGCACTGTATATTTACTTACTGCTTTGGCTAACCAGTTCTTATCTCATTTACTCTTGCTCTGAGTGCTGCTGCAGTCCTGGAATTTCCCCACTGTGAGACTAATAAAGGCTTATCTTATCTTATCTGCTTGTTAGCGAGACATTAGCTAGAGGACATCGTATTCCTGAGGAAAACTTCCAGGAAAATTTATTGTGTTCACCCAGCCAGCATGTCCAGGTGGGCCCCACAATAGGTTAAAACTGGGTTGTCTTATTGTAATGGCCTGAGCACCAATTCCACCCGTGCTCGGGTTGCTCAGTATTTTCCCTGTTCTCCCTTTTTATTTCGGGACTGGCGATGTGGCCTCCTCCAAGGCTCTTGTTGTGACAGCGTCACAGCGGGACTTCCGTCTGTCAAAGCTGAGCCGCGTTGTGACAGCTGTGTGTCATCTCATTAATTACTTTCCTGATTGGTTTTGGTTTCTTACTTAAGGGAGCACCTGAGGCTCACTCCTCGCTGCGACCTACATTTCCATGCACCGCCGTGTACGTGACTGGAGGCCCAATCCCCAGCTCCAGTCTCTGTGATTTATACAGTGTTGGTTCCGTCCTCGCTGCTTCTCATCTTAGCCTTCAGTGTCTATTATTTTGGTGTTTAGTGTATGTTCGTGTTTTGCCCCATGTGGCTGTTTATTTTGTCCTTCTTGTCTTCTGTTAATAAATAATAGCAAACTTACTGGTGGGTCTCTGCCGTCTCACTGATGCCCTGCAAGGGGCATCCATAACAGTAGGTCGCAGCCATGCGAGACACCAGCCACAGTAAGTCTGTTTTTTGGGCTTGGTGTTTTTTCCCCCAGTTTTCGTGTGCCAGTGTGTTCCGGGGAATGGCGTCGCCAAGAAAAGGTTATTCTTTGGATTTGGGCTACAAGCTAATCGTGTTTCTCATTGAAGTAGATGGCATCCTCTCCCAAGCTCGTAGCGACATCACCCCCGGCAGCCCACGCTGGTACTCGGACCTCGCAGAGGTGGCACTTAAGCGCAATCCTCGCCATGCCAATCATGTCGAGGGCAGGAAAAGGATGGCCGAAATTACGGTACTTCAGGAGAGGATCCATGGGCCAGAGAAGAGTACCAGCAGGAAGCCAAAGTCAAAGCCGAAGGTGAGGCTTCCCCGCTCCTCGCCTCAGGATCCAGTTCCTGCCACCCACCCAGCCCAGGGGCCTGCATCACCAAAGTGCCGTTCCCATCTGCAGCGGAGGAAGGGGACAGCCGGGATTCCCCGTGAAGAGACGCAGTGGGCAGCTGAGCTCATCCGGGGCCGTGTGGCTGAAGCACGCTCTTCCTCTCATCCCAGCCAGATCCTTAAACATGTGGTAGCGGCAGTTAGACTGGTGGAGGTCAATCCTGAGCTATATGATTATCCTGAGTACGCCGAGCTGCAAGCCTCCGTTTCAGCACAGCAGTGGCGCTTCCCAGACCTGAACCTAGCCTCGCCCTCTGCCGGAAGACATCGCCACCCTGCCTGCAATCAGCCCCTGTGAGATTCCCGTCCGGATCCTGCTCCGGGTTGCCGTCAGAACTCTGCCTCCCAGTCAGCTGTTTCCCCTGCGTCACAACTGAAGGGACAGACAGCAGCCTCAGCCTCCAGGTCATCCGTCCCCACTGTTCTGTCAGCTCCTCGTCCCCAGACTGCCTCGGCTACTCCTCCCTCCTCCTCAGTGCTCTCTTCAGCTGCTGTGAGTTCAGCAAGTTCTGCCCCGGCTGCGCCCGTCGCTGATCCCGTGCAAGTAGCTCCTCCTCGCCTTCCCGGGGGGCCCTCCGCCACCATCCATAGGGGAGAGGGGAAAACCAAGCCCGCTGCAGCAGTCACCATCGGCCCTCCGGAGAACAGGCAAGTGCTGTCTCATTCTCACACTCCATATAATGAATTGCTTTTTCTGACTCCTGGGGGTGGAGTTCGAGGTTCACAGTCCCCTGAGCTCCCTCCACCTGCTGCAGCCATAAACATTGAACCTGCATCCTCTGTGTCTCCTTCCCCTCTCCACGAGCGTCCCCCAGTGCCAGGAATAGGCCGTCGGACGAAGGAGGAGCCTGCGGCCCTGGAGACCCTGGTGCCAGCCCCACAGCCGTGTCACGGGCAGAGAAGGAGGGCAGACTGCCTTTTGGAGCTTGTGCCAATGATCAAGCATCCCGGGTCTCCGTGGAGGAGCAGTCAGACCCAGCAGGTCACAGATCCCCTGCCACACGCCGTGCAGGCCGTTGGCATGGGCTTCAGTGCCTGGGGATTCCCAGACTGTGACAACCATCATGCCGGCTGAGGAGCCCACCGCAGTCGAGTCGGAGCCAGGAATGGACCTCCAGATCATCGAGCCTGGATCGTTGGAGTCCTGGACGGCGGTAGAGCCCGAGATCAGGCAAGTGCTCTATTTTGTCTTCTTATTCTCTGTTCTAGAGCATTCTTGCCTGTCTCTTGGGAAGATGAGCCGGGTGCAGCCGACCGCTGCATCCGAGCTCATCTCGCCAGGCTCTGCTGCCGTCAGTGATCCTGATCCCAGTTCCTTTTGTTTCTCTGAGTTTTCTCCCAGGGTCACAGGAGACGAACCAGTTATGGTCGTTGTCATGGAGGCGCCAGGTTCGTGCTCGGAGGTCAACCCTGGTGCTGCGCTGGCCCAATCGGGGTCCATCGTGGGTGCTGCACTGGCCCAATTGGGATCTGCCGTGGGTGCTTCGCTGGCCCAATCGGGGTCCGTCGTGGGTGCTGCTACAGCCCAATCAGGGTCCACCGTGGGTGCAGCGCCGGTTCGGTTCAAAGTTGGTGAAGGAGCGGCAGATCATCTGCCGTCTTACGCCGGACTGATCCCTCAGCTTTCTCCCGATCTTCCTCCTCCGGGTGCCGCTGGGGCTTCCCATATTCAGCTCGGCTTCCCCTCGCTGTCCCTCTCATTAGGGAGGCCACCTCCGAGTTTCCTCCTCCGGTCCGTGTGGTCTGAGGACACTGGACGGCCGCCTGAAGAATTGTTGTGTTGGGTCGGTGACCTGGTTCGGCCGCCCGACAAACTGTCTCATTGGTTCTGCGTTCGGTTCAGCCGCCTGAAGGACTGCTTTGTTGGTTCGGCAACCTGGTTCGGCCGCCCGAGAAATGGTCTCGCTGGTTCTGCGTTCTGGATCGGCTGCCCGAAGGACTGCCTTGTTGGATTGGCGACCTGGTCCGGCCGCCTGAGGTACTGTTTCCCCGGGTCTGGGACTCGGGTAGGCCGCCAGAATTGTAGGTTCCATGTACATTGAAGAATTTTCTGTTTGTTGCCTGGTCTGTTGTGTGTTTCATACTGATTTTTTTCTTTTTTTTCCTCTTTTTTCTGTTTTGTTGGCCTGGAATGTATAGGTCATGTGCGTAGGGGTTAATCTTTTCATTTTGCATTTGTCTTGTCATCATAGTGCCAATGGGAACCTTATCACTATCAGTTTGTCCTAGGACCTTTAAGACCTCTTGTGTAGCAGTGGTGCATCAGATTCAAGAAAGCCTGTGTTGGCTGCTCGTTAAGTAACAACTCGTGTATATTCTTCCTCTCCTAAATTGGTGGGAGGTTTTTTTTTTTCTTTCTTCTCTTTCTTGTCGGGTTACACCATTTCATTAATATATTGGTGACCTTGCTCTTGTTAGTTTGGGAGTTCTTTTACTTTTTTTTCCTCCTTTTGGTATCTGGGACTCTTCTGGTCTGCAGGTGTATTTTCTACATTTTTGCAGAACATCGTGACCCTTTCTATTGTGCAATTACTCCAATATTAGAAAATGGTATATTCTCTAATATGACTATAAATACACTGCAGGTTGCTACGCCATGGGATCATGTCCAACCAGTGTTCTATCGGCGAAGTTTAGTGGGGTGGTGTGATGGGTTACAGCCTTTTTGCTGGCCATATGATGTCACCTACTTTTCCCTTGACGCTACTGAACTACATTGTTTCTTGTCTTCGAGGTCTTGTGAAGGAGCCTACTTGTTTTTATGTATTCCACAACTTCTTTTGGCTGTTTTTTTTTCCCCTCCTTTGCTTATTTTGTAGTACCTGTAGGGCCTTTTGTCCGGTTAGTGTTATTGGGTATTTGGGGTTGTGAAATATACCTGTATTTTGGTTTTCTTGTGCCTTCTTAACAGACAGTATATTACATATATTTTTTGTTTATCCACTCCTTGGTGTTTGAGCATTTTCCAAGGTTGAAGTGTACCTGTATTTTTGTTTTCTTTACTGAATATTTTCTAAGGGGGGGTGTACCTGTATTTCTGTTTCCCCTATTCGGTGTACAGAGCGGTACTTTACATATATTTTTGTTGCTATTCTGTAGCCCAGAGTTTTCTTCTGTTTGAAGTGTTTCAACACTTTTGTTTTCACTTGCTCTTTTAGTTTGGTCTTTTCTGTATTATAGCCCCATCACTTTTTGTGTGTCTTGTGATGTTACCCGCTCCTTGTGGTTTTTGTTGGTTCTCTCCCTCCTGACCTGTTTCCCCCTCTGCCCTCCCTGGGTCGGTCCTGGTAGACCTCTGGTTGGGGGGCCATGGATGTTTCGCCTGCACCTGGAATGCACCTTTTGAATGGGGGGTACTGGCCTGAGCGCCGATTCCATCTGTGCTTGGGTTGTTCAGTATTTTCCCTGTTCTCCAGTTTTATTTCGGACTGGCGATGTGGCCTCCTACAGGGCTCTTATTGTGACAGCGTCACGGCAGGACTTCTGGCTGTCAAAGCCAAGCCGCGCTGTGTCAGCTGTGTGTCATCTCATTAATTACTTTCCTGATTGGTTTTGGTTTCTTACTTAAGGGAGCAGCTGAGGCTCACTCCTCACTGCGACCTACATTTCCGTGCACCGCCTTGTACATGACTGGAGCCCCAATCCCCGACTCCAGTCTCCTCTGTGATTCATCTACGTTCAACCGTCTCGTAAGTGTTTATTGTACAGCGTTGGTTCCGTCCTCGCTGCTTCTCCTCTTAGCCTTCAGTGTCTATTATTTTGGTGTTTAGTGTATGTTCGTGTTTTGCCCCACGTGGCTGTTTATTTTGTCCTTCTTGACTTCTGTTAATAAATAATCGCAGACTTACTGGTGGGTCTCTGCTGTCTCATTGATGCCCTGCAAGGGGCATCCATAACACTTATGGGTCCCTGTGGGTTTGTCTCCAGGTCCCATGTTGGCCCCATCTGTGTTTTCCCACATGGACTTTGTGTGGCCCATATTTTACCTATTTACAACTTATTTTCTCATAAATTTGTGACTTTTCTTGTAATTTTGGCACTAATGTTTCTGAAACCTGCTCACCTGCACCACAGGTAAAGTCCATGTGGGCAAACACAGATGGGGCCAACATGGAACCCACAGACAAACCCACATGCGACCCAAAAGGCAGCCCAGTTTTAACCTATAGTGGGGCCCACATGGACATGCTGGCCTGACATTGTCTACGTTGCCGTGGTGACAATGGTTTTCTGTCACTGACATAAGGGGGCAGGACTACAGTGTTTACCTGATGGAGATGACTGACTTTAAGAGTCCAGATTGCAGTTCAAAACTAAAAATGACTTCAACATGCTCAACTCTGTATTTTTTACAGTGTGTGGAAACCTAATTTTTTTACAGGGTAAGGAGCTTAATTTTTAGTGTACAGGAACCTGCTTCTTACAGTGTGAAGCCTCACTTTTTACAGTGTATGGAAACCATTTTATTAGAGTGTGTTCAACACTTTTTCCATGTACTATGCACAATGTACCAGATATGGAGACCAGATTTTTTTTAGTGTTTTTTACACTTTTTTTTTCAGTGCAAAGAAATATTTTTTTATAGTGCACAAGCTCATTTTTTACAGTGCACAAAACTATTTTCACAGTGCATAAAATTCTTTTTAGCTCTGTTACAGTGTACAGAACTGTCATTTTTTTTACAGCTCACAAAAGTCTATTTTTTACAGTGCGCCGAACTCATGATATTTTACAGTGTAGAATCCTCGTTTTTAGACTGTGTGGACCTGTCATTTTTTATAGTGTAGAATCATTGTTTTTTATCATCAGACAACAAAACCAAAATATTCCAGGGGTCACCAAGGGGTTACTAAACGCATGTAAAAAGAAGAATGCATTATATTATATAAACAATTCATTAAGTGCAGAAAGGTGGAGGCTGAGATCAAATATAAAAGATATAAAAATAAGCTTACTAATATAATGAGGACCTGTAAGAAAGAATATTACAACAGAATATTAGAGGATAATAAAAATAACTTAAGAGGAATATGCCAAGTACTCAATGGGATTATTAGTAACCGACCTAAGAATGCTAATTATCCAGAATATTTTATTGAAAATGGCAGTTTGATAAATAATATGGAGGATGTGGTCAGTGGTTTCAATAAATTTTTTGTAAACGTTGGTCCTGAATTAGCAAAATCAATAGTGACACCAGAAACAAACAACAGTGGTTCTGTAAATGAAATAGAAGATAGAAATCCAAACACAATCTTTTTGGGTGCAGTTACTGAAAAGGAAATTATCGAGACTGTGAGTAAATTTAAGAACAAAAAATCAATGGACTGGAATGAAATTGACATGACAATAGTGAAAAAAGTAATTGAAGGAATTGTTAAGCCACTCACCCACATCTGTAACCTGTCATTTCAAACTGGTACATTTCCAAACAAAATGAAAATAGCAAAAGTAATACCTCGATACAAAACAGGAGACAGTCATCGTTTCACAAATTACAGGCCAGTCTCTTTACTCTCACAATTCTCCAAAATACTTGAAAAAAATCTTCACTAAGAGACTGGATGATTTCATTGAAAAACACAACCTCCTTACAGACAGCCAGTATGGTTTTAGAGCAGATAAATCTACATCTTTGGCACTGATCGAACTCATGGAAGAAATTACTAGTTGTATAGATAAACTAGAAAAGCACTCATAGAGCACATACCTCTGCCAAGGCTCCTTCCGTTTCTCATGGATCACCTCCAAAATGTAATGGGTTTGTGTGTAGGCTTATAGCCACTTGTGGTGAAAATTGCATCAAAGTCTGTCCATCAGTTTTGGAGTACTGTTGCTAACACACTGTGAGAAGATAAGAGCCTTGGCTGAGGTATGCATTCTCAGATCATCACCAAAATATAATGGGTTCCTCTGTAGCCCAAGAACCACCTTTGGTGAAAATTTCATCCAAATCCATCCAGTAGTTTTTGTGTAATCCTGCTGCACAAATACAAACAAAGCCCTTGGTGGAGGTATGCACTCTCAGATCATCACTCAAATCTAATCATCTCTTCCCCGTGCCATGACACACCTTTCCTGAAAATTCCGTCAAAATCTGTTCATAACTTTTTGAGTTATGTTGGTAACAGACAGACAGACAGACAGACAGACAAACAAACAAACCCCAGTAAAAACATTACCTCCTTGGCGGAGGTAAAAAAAAGTTTGCTGTAGGAGTATTTATAGATTTAAAGAAAGCTTCTGACACCATTGACCACAGAATTCTACTAAGGAAACTGGAAAGGTATGGGGTAAGAAGGGTCGGACTGAGTTGGGTGAAAAGTTATTTAAGTAACAGACAACAATTTGTACAAATTGGTGAGCACAAATTACCCTTCATGAACATCACTTGTGGTGTGCCCCAGGGGTCAGTTTTGGGACCCAAACTCTTTATCTTATATATAATTGACAGATGCCAAGTATCAAAAATTCTGAAATTTATTTTGTTTGCGTATGACACAAATATCCTTTGCGCTGGTGATAAATTTGCAGCAGGTTTTAGAGGTGGTCACAACTGAAATGAAAAAGTTAACGGAGTGGTTCAACAAAAATAAATTATCTCTAAATCTGAAAAAACAAAGATTAAGTTGTTTGGAAATTATAAAATAAATCATGAAATAATGGTAACGATAGATGATACTGTGATGTATCAAATATGATACATTTGTTAGTGGGTATACTAGGGGTGGCAGTTCCACCTTTCCAGTTCCACCATCACCCTGGGTATAAAGGGTGAAGGTGGAAGGGATTTGCCCTCTTTACAACCAGACCATCTGCCTATGCAGAGCACCTCTGTTCTTTGTGTGTTCAATAATAAAGCTACATTCTACTGCACCTCCGGCCTGATTATTGAAGCACGAGTTATGGACATAACATTTGGTGACAAGGATAAAGGTATGGATAAGGGCATTTCTAGTATTCAACCATTTCTGGAGCTCCCAGGAGAACCGCCTGTTCCCTGGGCGAGGTGGTATGCGGCCTTCCAGAACTACTTGGTGGCCTTGGACCTCAGCAACGTGGTCGGGCTAATGGCGCGCTATTTTTGTGCCCCGAAAAAAAAACACAGTCCTGAGGATTCAGTTTCGGCAGCACCACCAGCGGACGGGAGAGTCAGTGCCGTGATGCGTCGTAGACCAGTGTCAGCTGGCTGGGGAGTGCCAGTTTGGAGCTTTGGAGGAACAAATGGTCTGTGACCAGTTGGCGGAGCATACACTTTGTTCTGCAGCATGGTCGAGGCTCCTCACGTACTCTGGTGAACTGACGTTAGCCACGGCAGTCAAGATAGCACAGCAGTTTGAAGCAGCTGAAAAACTATCCAAGGACCTCGGTGAGAGAACCACGTTGGGGCATACTGAACCACGATCGACGGCGCTGGCTGTGGACCCAGATAGCAAAGATAGCGTAGATGATGAAGAAGAATACACTACAGCTATAAAAATTAGGTCCGCCTCGGGTTTGCCAAAGTGTTATGGCTGTGGGTCCACCAGGCACCAGTATAAGGCAAGAGAGTGTCCAGTAAAGGGCAAACACTGTGGCACATGTGGACTCCTACACCATTTTGCCAGGGCCTGTGAAAATTTCGAGCGAGGGAACTGACAACATGAAGTGGATTCCCTTGCCATGACTCCTATGGTTGTTCACACTGTCTCCCTGAGCACAGATGGGTGGATCTACTGCAATGTAATGCTGGACAGCGTGGAAGTGCTGTTGTTGGTGGACACTGGAGCGGCGGCTTCTGTGTTAAACTGGCCTACTGTGAGGAGTTTGTTCCTGTATTACCGTGTGAGAGGACTGTCAACGTCATATTTTGGCTATGGAGGTAATAAGTTGTCCATCATGGGTTCACTGGAGTTGATGGTGAGATACAAGTCGGCGGTAATGTCCAACGTCCAATTCGTGGTGACCGTCAGCGGGACGAACGTTATGGACTGCGACATGTTCTACAGCACTGGGCTTCATGATCACCAGCGGCGTCAGAGAAGAGTGGTTGGACTGTGGTTTGTGGGACCGACCGGTTCTGTGTGTGGAGGATGATGCGGTATGGGACAAGGACTGGCCTAGTATTCTGGGAGATGACCAGGACCAATGCCATCCAGGGCCATCGCGGGAGGGTTCCGGTACCAGTGTCCAAGTTGCACTGGATGAGGGAACTGAATGGCACGGTGGAACGCCCGTGATAGCGGATGAAGCCAAAAAGATAGCCCCCTCTGCTTCCAGAGTTTGGCCTGGAGATATTGTGAAGGAAGGAGCTACAATGGCTTCACCAGCACTTCAAATGAAAGAGAGCAGGGCAGGACCGGCTGACACGGTAGAAAGACATGCCAACCAGCAACACTGGAGGCTGAGGTGGGCTTTGGATCGGGTCTGTGGAGCGGTTCAACCCAGAGAAGAAGCCTGTTTTAGACATTGTGGACATGGAAAGCGGAGTCGAGCTCCCCTGCGAGTCACTGACATGGTTCGGCCCGGGGATGAGGCTCGGCTGAGGGGGACCCATGACACGAGGAAACAACAGGATGACCAGAAACGGCTGCAGGTGGTGGCTGTTTGGGAAGACGGCTATCTCCGGTTGTCTGATGATTCGTGGAGACACCCGAACAAGCTGCAGCCCACTGACAATAAGACGGAGGTGTTGAGACGCTGACATGGCTCATCCCCAGAGGCGAATTGATGAAGGCACTCGGGGCAGGATCTGCCAGATGGAACTCCAGGAATGACTTCTCCACCAGGACTGTATGGTGACTAGGGGTGACTTATTAACAGGGTATGGTTGAAATGTTGATATGTTTGATTGCCCAAGTCACATCATTGATAGTGTCACATGTACTCACTACATAAATGCCCAGTTTAAAAAAAAAAAAGCCAACACTGTTTTGTTGAATTTAATATCATGGAAAATTTGTGAACTGCGGAAGTTATGGGGTGGCTGTGTTGGGGTGGGGGCTGGCACCGCGGGATATGAACGTACATATTGACTGATGTTGAGTGAAATGAAAACTTGGTTGTATATATGTTCTGGGGTTATTTTAGGTTATTAGGAACACAGCAGGGTTTTTTTTTCTTTTATGGACTGTATATTAAAAGACAGCAGAATAATCTGTCTAGCCGTGTGGAGGTGGGACAGTAGTCCACCTGTCCCCCTCTAGTTTAGTTGTTTTGGGTGCAAGGCTCGGCCTGAATGTTCTGTTATTGTTAGTGTGTGAGTCGGGTCATAAATTTGGGAGGGCCTAACTGGTGTGTTTTGGACTTTTCTAGAGGGAGGGGGAAATGTGGTGTATCAAATACGATACATTTGATAATGGGTGTACTAGGGGTGGCAGCGCCACCTTTCCGGTGCCGCCGTCACCCTGGGTATAAAGGGCGAAGGCGGAAGGGACTTGGTCTCTTTACGACCAGACCATCTGCCAATGTGGAGCGCCTGTGTTCACTGTGTCTTCAGCAGTAAAGCTACATTCTACTGTACCTCCCTCTACATAAACGACCTGCCTACTACAAAATCCCGCAAATTCATCTATGCAGACGACATCTGTTTGGCATTCCAAGCACCAGACTTTGAACCACTGGAACGGGTGCTCACGGAAGATCTTGCCAAACTGGACCAGTTCTGCAAAATCTGGCGCCTAAAACCAAGCCCAGCAAAAACCGTCTCCAGTGTATTCCATCTCCACAATGCAAAAGCTGCCAGAGAACTAAACATCCACCTGAGCGGACTCAAGCTTAAGCATGCCCCAAATCCAACTTATCTTGGAGTGACCCTTGATAGGACCTTATCCTTCAAGGAACATCTAAAGGGGACGGCTGCTAAGGTGAAGGTACGAAACAACCTGCTCTGCAAGCTTGCTGGTGCAAAATGGGGGGCGGCAGTCTCCACCCTGCGCACCTCAGCACTGGCCCTTTCATACTCTGTAGCAGAATATTGTGCCCCTGTCTGGTCCAGGTCATCTTACACACACCATGTAGACACCCAGCTCAACTCAACCATGAGAACTATAACTGGAACAATCCGCTCAACACCACTCCCCTGGCTCTCTGTACTGTCAAACATAGCCCCTCCACACATCCGGCGAGCAGCATTAACTCAAAGGATGCTCCAAAAAGTTAAAGATTTTCCTCACTTACCAATCCATGCAGATATCTACACCCCACCCACTGCCCGACTTTCATCCAGACGGCCGATTTGGAAAAACCCTCCCCCAGCTGACTTTACCATCCAGACAGCTTGGCAAGAGGAATGGGAGACCAAGGAGGTCCCAAACAAACAGCTGGTGATAAACCCCAACCAACAGGTCCCGGGCACCAGCCTCCCAAGGAGACAGTGGTCTACACTCAATCGCTTCAGGACTGGACATGGCCCCTGCTTGGCCAGCCTTCACAGATGGGGCAGTAGCCCTAGCCCACTGTGCGCATGTGGAGAGGAGCAAACTATGGAACACATCATAGAGGCTTGCCCGCTCCAAAGACTGGAAGGAGGATTACACACCCTCCATACAGCAAACCAGGAGGCAACTGCTTGGCTTAAGGACTTTGCATTCGCTAAATAAATAAATAAATAAACTGCACCTCCAGCCTGATTATTGAAGCACAGGTTATGGACATAACAGATACCAGAATAGAAACAGTACAGGAAAATAAGTTTCTGGGGGTGTCACTAGACAATAAAATCTGCTGGAAACCTCACATCAGTCACATCTGGGCCAAGTTAGCAAAATGTATAGGCATACTGGGGAAAACAAGAAACATCTTGGACTATAAATCATTGTTCTTACTGTACAATTCACTGTTTCTACCTTATCTTAACTACTGTGTAGAAGTCTGGGGAAACACCTACAAGACCAACCTACAGCCAATATGCACATTACAAAAAAAAAAACTATAAGGATAATAAATAATGTAGCATATAGACACCATACCAATTTGTTGTTTTTAAAGTCACATGTCATAAAGTTCATGGATTTAGTTAAATTTAAGACAACACAAGTAATGTACAGGGCAATTGATAATCAACTCCCAACTAATATACAAAAAATATTTAAAAAAAAAGAGACAACAATCATAATTTGAGAGGAGACTTAAACTTTACAAAACCCAAGATACGAACAACCAAGAAAAGTCTGTGCATATCTGTCTGTGGGGTGGATTTGTGGAACAGTCTGGAGCCGGAACTGAAACTATGTACAAACAGAAATCAATTCAAAAAGAGGTATAAACAATATTTGCTGAAAGGATATATGTTAGAAGGGTAGTATTTATATGTACGATTCACTATGCTCACTCTGGGACACTATGGGACACTATGGACTGGTGGGTGGGACAGAACTGTGTATATCTGTGGTGTTTGGGGCTGGTTTTGATGTATGGACTGTATGTATGTAGGGATGGATGGGTGTTAATGTTGATATGTACAAAATATAGTTAATTGTTTACTTGGGGTCTTAAATGAGGTAATAATGTATATATTTCACATGGGTGTATTTCGGGAAAAGAGGAGTTGGAGTAAATAAATGTTCACTTCTTCCTTCTCCCTTTCGAGCACTGGATACTGTCACTTTTATTGCACATGTCATTTGTTTTTTTTTTGCTTTTTTGTTCAGAATAAAGTATCTATCATCTCATCTCTCGTTTTTAGACTGTGTGAACCCGTCAGTTTTTACAGTGTGGGCAGATAATTAACTAATGAACGATGCCGGCTTAATTAAAAATCTCATTAGCTCACTGAGGTCAAAGTTCGTCCTATGGCTGCAGCATTAGCAGAGGTGGGTGTGGCTTACTTTCAGCCACACCTCCATCTGTAACGGAGCTGCTGGTTCCAAAGGTGAAGCCTGGACCTGGGACAGAGAGACCTCGGGACTGGGACCGTCCAAGAGGAGCCTGTAGAGGTGGTGTGGGGGGAGAACGCACCGTCGTCATCATCACTGTCATCATTATGCTGAATCACACTAACGACTGTCTTTACCTTAATGATCAGAGGGTTGGTCCGCATGGATGCTCTGACCACGCCCACTCTGGGTGATGACGTCATGGTTGTGAAGCTCAGATGTTTGTTTGTTAACCTATCGGTTAAATAAAGTTAGATCAATCCATCATTCACATATCAGTCAGTGAGTCTGTGATTATGAGCTGAAGGGCCACATGTGGCCCCAGAGCCACAGGTTACAGACCCCTGACTGGCATTGATTACATTCATTACATTTACATGATTTAAAGTTCAGGTGTTCCTAATGAACTGGCCACTTTCCTGTCTGACTGACCAGGATCAGAAGCAGGTTCTGCACGGTTTTAAATCATCATCCAAACCTTTGTCGGCGTCCGTCTCCTCCGCTGCTGTGGCGGCTGGCTGTTGCTATGGTAACGGGACGCTGACTGAGCAGCGGAAATTCCGCAGGTCCCAAAAAGAAACAAAAAAAAACAATAATAGTCGGTTCAGTGTAAATGCATTTATTTTGAATCGTTTGATATTAATTTACAGGATGATAACGTGTTTATATGTGCATGAAAATTTTATTTATTATTCTGAATGTGTCGCAGAATCTGTTTATGGTCAGATCACGTGTTTGTTTTTAACATTCATGCCTTATTAAACTGTAAAAGTTTGTTACAGTTGAACAAAAATGTGATTTTAATCAAATAATAAAAGCTAACATTAAACCCAGAAAACCAGGAACAAAAGTTACTATTTTCCTTTTCTTTTTGTCAGCGGATTAGAGTGAGACATCTGCGCATGCGTGAGAGCAGCAGCCGGTTACTTCCTCCACGTCACTCAGCTGGCAACAAAGATCGTTTATATTAACACGTGACATCCATAGTAAACAGGAAAATGATTAATGGACGCTGATGACGACTTTATTGAGTCTAAGCCCCGCCCCCTCTACTGCCACGTGGATAAAATTCTCCACATAAAAAATTGGTTGTTCAGATGAAATGAACCAGAAACACAGTTTGTTCTGATCTTCTTGTCATCTGTAGAAGTTCATCACAGAAATGTTCCAAGTTTGGTTTGGAGTCTGTCCATCTATTTTACAAATGTGAAACTTGTCCTGTTCATGTCCTTTTTTGTCAGAATATATTCTAACTTCTGTGGTGGAAGAAAACCAGGTTTGGTCAGCGTGACGTCATCACGCCAAACCAGTAAGATGTCTGGCTCTGCCTCCCAGCGCTGGCCTGTACCGCCTGACTGGGCCTAGTTTTAATACCGTTCGTGTTCCCAGCAAGCGCCACTGTTGGCCATTCCACGGTTTGCAGGCAGAACAGCGTCTTTTCTTGGAGATGAACTGCTGCTGAGATTTCCTTCTGATGAAAAGCTCTACATCAGTCCAGAACCTTGAGTTGTGAATACGTTGCCAGAACAAATGACAAAAGTTCCCACGTTGAGCCACAGGAAAATTCAACATCAAGTCTGAACCTCTCCACAGTTTTTGCAGCAGATATACAGGTACATCTCAAAAAATTAGAATATCATGAAAACGTTCAATATTTTTTGTCACTCATCTCAGAAAGTGAAACCCATATATTATATAGATTCATTACACAGAGAGTGAAATATTTAAATCACCCTTATTGTCATTCAGCCGTACAACCAACCATGTACAGTAGAATGAGATTGTGCTCTATCTATCTACTGTGTTAATCGCACACACCCCAGTGCAGAATCAGAGGGCCGCTGCCATGCAAGGCACCGCCACAGATTTCCCTCCTCCATTCCATTATTGCTGAGCACCAAGCTGGATGGCAGGAAGTTCCACTTTTATATGGTCTTCGGCATGACCCGGCCGGGATTTGAACCCCTGCCTCCCGGGTGTGGGGCGGGTGCTCTACCAACTGAGCCACCACTCCAGTAGTGTGTTTTAATTTTGATGATTATGTCTTACAGCCCAAGGAAACCCCAAATTCAGTTTCTCAAAAAATTAGAATATTACATAAAATTAATTTTAAAAAATAGTTTTTTAATAGAAACGTTGACCGACTGAAAAGTCTGTCCATGTACCACTCAACACTTGGTCGGGGCTCCTTTTAGATTAATTACTGTATCAATGTGGCGTGGCATGGAGGTGATCAGCCTGTGGTTCTGCTGAGGTGTTCTGAAGGTCCAGGTTGCTTTGACAGTGACCTTCAGCTCGTCTGCATTGTTGGGTCTGGTGTCTCGAGCTGAAGGTCACTATCAAAGCAACCTGGACCTTCAGAACACCTCAGCAGAACCACAGGCTGATCACCTCCGTGGCACCCCACATTGATACAGTAATTAATCCAAAAGGAGGCCGCTGTATGGTCTTGGCCACCGTGCTGCAGCTCAGTTTCAGGGTGTTGACAATCTTCTTACGGCCTAGGCCATCTTTATGTAGAGCAACAATTCTTTTTTTCACATCCTCAGAGAGTTTTTGCCATAAGGTGCCATTTTGAACTTCCAGTGACTAGTATGACAGAGTGTGAGAGCGATAACACCAAATTTAACACACCTGCTCCCCATTCACACCTGAGACCTTGTAACACTAATGGGTCACATGGCACCGGGGAGGGAAAATGGCTAACTGGGCACAATTTGGTCATTTTGACTTAGGGGTGTACAGTGATCCCTCGCTACTTCGCGCTTCACCTTTCGCGCCCTCAGTGCATCGCAGATTTTTCAAAAATATTCATCAAAAATTCAAAATTGAGAAATAATGGGTGGGCGCTAGCAGAAGGCAGGGAGACTACATTAGACCATCAGGTATCAACACGGAGAGCCGCACAACTCTCTGTTCGCTGTTCTCGTGTTTGCTCGGCTCGGAAATCTCGCAAGCTGATTGGCCGAGACGTTTCACCCCGCAAGCTGATTGGTCGAGATGTTTCACCCACCTCCTCTCCCTGCCAAGCACCCATGAAGGGAAGGAAGACCGCATTCATTGCTTTTTATCGCTCGTGTTACTTAGTCTCGCCGCGTGGAACTTTTGCTGTTCTCTTGTGCCATTTTGTGCGAAATAGTCTTCCCGTCGAGCCACTACGCCGCCTCCTGCAGCTTCAGCTCTATCGGAAGCTGCCCTCGATGATCCTGAGCCTCCAGCACCTCACGATGAGGCGTCACCTGAGGAGCAGTAAAGCTCTCATTAACCTGTGCAGTAAATCATCTTCATCTTGAGTTACGTATCTTGTTATAAGAATAAAAGAGTTCTAAAAACATATTTATGTACACTTTGTTTACATCTACGTATGTATGTACACGTACACACACACACATGTATCATATGAGAGAGAGAGAGTGGGAGAATGAACGTACGTATTATTTATGGATGGCGTCATTAGGGGTGACGCTACTTTGTGGTTTTTCACTTTTCGCGGTCGGTTCTGGAACCCATTAACCGCGATAAGTGAGGGATCACTGTACTCACTTTTGTTGCCAGCGGTTTGGACATTAATGGCTGTGTGTTGAGTTATTTTGAGGGGACAGCAAACTTACACTGTTATACAAGCTGTACACTGACTACTTTACATTGGATCAAAGTGTCACATCTTCAGTGTTGTCCCATGAAAAGATAGAATAAAATATTTACAAAAATGTGAGGGGCGTACTCACTTTTGGGAGATGCTGTACAAGCTGCAGCACACCAAACACCACTGCATGTTCTTTGGAGGTAACAGGAAAGCCGAGTGGGGACGGGGATTCAGTACAGGTCAATGGGAGCCCATCAGTATTACAAAGCCGTTTAACCAGAAGGACACCGTTATCTGCCCAGTTGTTCTGGTCCAGAGATTTGTTCTTGGACTGAATATTCCTGTTCCTCCATGTGGCCTCACAGGTTTGGTCCCTGGACCGGCAGGATCAGGTCTGGGTGGGACAGATACCATAGCAGTGTTTGCCCCACCCTCCTTAACCCCGACTGCTGCAGTGGAGCTGCTCAGTGGCCACAGGTCAGTCTGCGGTTGGACTGGGATGATTCCTGTGGGAGCAGGGCGTCCTCTCTACAAATAAAAGTTAGATTAAAAAAATTACAACGTAATTAGCTGTAAAAACTTGTGTTTGTAGACGAGTGTCCATGGCAGCAGAGCTCGTTTATGAAAACTGCACAGCTTTGCAGGGAGCTTTTCAATTGCATAATCACATTTAAGTAATAATTTAGCCCCGCCCACCAAATTAAACTATACCTGGGGAAGGTATTTGAATAGTATCTTTCCCATGAATTAGGCTGATTAACCATTTTATTTTAAGTGACTTATTCAGCATTTCAAGGCGTAAAACTTCCAGACCCTTCTTCTTCTTCTTCTTCTTCTTCTTCTTCTTCTTCTTCTTCTTCTTCCAGCTGCTCCCTTCAGGGTCTCCACAGTGGATCATCTGCCTCCATCCCTCCATCTTCCTCTGGAACACCAACCCTCTCCATGTCCTCCTTCACTACATCCATCAATCTTCTCTGTGGTCTCCCTCTTCTCCTGCTGCCTGGCAGCTCCATCTTCAACGTCCTTTGTCCAGTATCTCCACCATCCCTCCTCTGCACATGTCCATTATGTCTGGAAACAGGGAGAGACTTGAACCAGTGGTACCATGAGACAGGTAGCTCACCTGGGGTTTCCTGAAACGGTCGACGTGACCCCAAGCACGCTTCCATGGTTTTACTCTCATCACCAAATGTTATGTGAGGAAACTTGGAAAGACTCACAGAGAGTGGAGTCTGCTTTGAACACCAACTTTATTACATGAAGTTATGTGACCTACAACACAGCTGTGTTATCGTATGTCAAGCCAGCATGGAAAGAAGCTGGGAGATGGCCGAGTCTCCCCTTATAGACGGTCCAGCGGGATGACATCACCATACAGCTGCATCACCACACCGATGCTAGTTAACCCATTGTTGTGTCCCCATTACCACAATGTTCAAACCATCTCAGCCTTGACTCTCTTACTTTGTCTCCAAACTGCTCAACCTGAGCTGTCCCTCTGATATACTCAGTTCTAATCTTGTCCCTCATAGTCACTCCCGATGAAAATCTTAGCATCTTCAACTCTGCCATCTCCAGCTCCATCTCCTGTCATTTTGTCAGCGCCACCGTCTCCAAACCATACATCATAGCAGGTCTCACTACCATCTTGGAAATCTTCCCTTTCACTCTTGCTGTTACCTTTCTGTAACAAATCACCCCTAACACTTGTGTCCACCCACTCCACCCTGCCTACACTCTCTTCTTCACCTCTCTTGTGCATTTTCCATTGCTTTGGATGGTTGACCCCAGGCATTTAAACTCATCTACTTTCACTACTTCTTCTCCTTCCACCTTCACCGTTACACCTGCCTCCCTCTCATTCACACTCATGTATTCTGTCTTGCTTCTACTGACTTTTGTTCCTCTTCTCTCCAGAACAAACCTCCACCTCTCCAGGTTCTCTCCCACCTGCTCCCTACTCTCACTACAGATCACAATGTTGTCTTCAAACATCATGGTCCATGAAGACTCCTGCCTGACCTCATCTGTCAGCCTGTCCATCACCATGGAAACAAGAAGGGTCTCAGAGCCGATCCCCAATGTAACCACACCCCCACCTTGAATCCATCCATCACTCCTACAGCACACCTCACCACCATCTTGCTGTCCTCATACATGTCCTGCATCACCATCACATGCTTATCTGCCACTCCTGACTTTCTCATACAGTACAAAACTTCCTCTCTTGGCACCCTATCATCTGCTTTCTCTAGATCCACAAATACACAGTGCAGCTCCTTCTGACCTTCTCTATACTTCTCCATCAGCAAACATTGCATCTGTAGTACTCTTTCTTGGCATGAAACCAAACTTTTGCTCACTGATTGTCACTTCTCCTCTTAACCTGGCTTCAACAACTCTTTCCCATATCTTCATAGTGTGGCTGATCAACTTTCTGCCTCTGTAGTTACTACAGCTCTGAGCATCACCTTTGTTCTTGAAAACTGGTACCAAAACTCTTCTTCTCCACTCCTCAGGCATCCTCTCACTCTCCAAGATTGTGTTCAACAATCTGGTTAAAAAGTCCACTGCCATCTCTCCTAAACATCTCCATACCTCCACAGGTATGTCATCTGGACCAACCGCCTTTCTTTTCTTCATCCTCTTCAAAGCTGCCCTCACTTCTGTCTTGCTAATCCTCAGAACTTCCTTGTTCACCATCTTTCCTTCATCCATCCTCCTCTCTCTCTCGTTTTCTTTATTCATCAGCTCTTCAAAGTTCTCCTTCCACCTTCTCAACACACTCTCATCATTTGTTAGTATAATCAGCCTAACCTGCTGTACATCCTTTCCAGCTACATCTCTCTTTCTAGCCAGTCGATACAAGTCCTTTTCTCCCTCCTTAGTGTCCAGCCTCTCATACAACTCACTACATGCCTTTTCCTTTTCCTTTGCCTCTTCTCTCTTTGCCATGTGCCTAGATTCCAAATACTCCTGTCTACTTTCTTCATCTCCCTGACTATCCCACTTTTTCTTTGCTAACCTCTTCCTTCAAATACTTTCCTGTACCTCCTCATTCCACCACCAAGTCTCCTTGTCTTCCTCCCTTGGTCCACTAGATACACCACATACATTTCTACCAGTTTCCCTCAATACTTTTGCTGTACTTTCCCAGTCATCTGGTAATTCTTCCCTACCACCCAGAGCCTGGATCAGCTCCTCCCTGAACTCTGTGCAACCTTCTTCCTTCTGTAACTTCCCCCACTTAATCTTTGGCTCTGCCTTCACTCTCTTCCCCTTCTTGCTCTCAAAAGTCATCCTACAGACTACCATTTGATGCTGTCTAGCTACATTCTCCCCTGCCACCACCTTGCAGTCTCCTATCTCTTTCAGGTTTCTCCTTCTGCACAAGATGTAGTCCACCTGTGTGCACCTTCCTCCACTCTTGTAAGCCTCCCTATGTTCCTCTCTCTTTTTGAAGTATGTGTTCACCACAGCCATTTCCATCCTTTTAACAAAATCCACAACCATCTGTCCTTCCACATTTCTCTCCTTAAGACCATATCTACCCAGGACCTCCTCATCACCTCTGTTCCCTTCACCTACATGTCCATTAAAGTCTGCTCCAATCACCACTCTCTCCCCCCTGGGAACACTCTCTACCACTTCATCCAACTTACTCCAGAATTCCTCTTTCTCTTCTACTTGACATCCAACTTGTGGGGCATACGCACTGACAACATTCAACATCACACCTTTGACTTCAAACTCATGATTCTGTCTGACTCCCTCTTTACGTCCTACATACTCTGTTTTGTCTGTAGATAGACACACAATGACGAGGCCAGGTGCACGACTGAACTTGTGATTATTAAACTCCACACACCACACTACAACCGCTAGACGGGGGTGTTGACAAAGAGGCCCGCCTTCCCTGCCTGCTGCTATTTATAGGCACGGGGTGGTGGCGGAAACGGACGTACCATGCCACCACGGCGTACCTCACAAATAAAAGCATGTAGAACGTCTCCTTCCCACTTAGAAAAGTCCAAAACGCACACACAATCGAGACCCTCCCCAATTTAGGACCCGAATCATGCACTACAACTAAATCACAGTAACTAAAGGGCCTATCACATCCACACAACAAACTAAAACTAGGGGGGACGGGCGGACTACCATCCAACTCCCACACGGTGAAGTGGATTTATTCTGTCACCATTAAAATTAATCACCAAAGTCCATCAGCAGAACACAATTACCGCTGTGTCTCCTAAACTAAACAAACAAAAAAATATTAAACAATCCCTAGAACTATTATATGTATATATATACTGTATATGTATATATTGTGGAGCGTGTAAAGAAAGAGGCGGATTTGGTTCAGGCAATTTATTACACATCTCACACAAGAAGCATAGACAGAATGACATCTCAGCAAAGACTCTTCTCTTTAAGGCCAAATGTCACGTAACAGGGTACTTTAAATATCTTGAAACTAGATATAAAAGGGAACCGATCCGTTCGGGTCTTGGTGCATATGCTCCAGTAACAACGGAATATTCGTTAATTTAAAACTGCCGCGCTTGGCCTGACACGGCCCCTGGAATCGCCTGGGGAAGAAGGCGGAAGTGACAAAATCGATTGTACCCTAGTTTGATGCTTGGGGTATTTCAATTGATTGTTTATATGGAGACTGGAAGGTTGAAGTGAGCAACAAGAAAGAAAAAATTGGATATTTCACCCATACCTTAAAACGGGACTATCAGGGACAGCTGGGTAATAAGGGACACTTCTCTGGGAAATGTTTTCATACCTGTCAAGTGAGACGTTTTCGCCGTACTTCAACACCGTAAAAAGCGGCTATAAGGGACGGCGGAGCAACAAGGGACACCTCTCTGGGAAATGCCCCAAATGCAACTCGTGTTGTTATTGTCAAATATTTTAAGGATTCATGGATATTTGACAATAACAACACAACTCAGCGTCCGGCGCAAAATTTAAAAAAAAGCAGAATTCTGTATTTGTAAGGCGATCTCTCTGTTCCGCAACCGCTGCACAGCTGAACGTGTTAAACCATTGTCCTAATGTCTTCTCATTGTAGTGATAATAGCTCACGCTGAGCGATCTGCCAGCACCAGCTGTGAGTGATCACACACAGGACGAGCTCCTCAACACACTCAATTTTTTTTCCCATATATTTTTCTTTTGGGCGTACAGAAATGGCAATACGCCCGTTTTTGCTAAAATTGCATTTTCCCCGTATTTTCCTTAAAATATTTGACAATAACAACACGAACTACATTTAAAACATTTCCCAGAAAAGTGTCCCCCACCACTCCGCCGTCCCCCACAGCCGCGCTTGGCACCAAAATACGGCGAAAACGTCTCACTTGACAGGTATGCGCCTCCATTTTCATATTGATCTGGTCAATTTCTTGACAGCAGCGGCTCTCCTCCACTGTAATAATAATGGCTTCCGAAAAATCAATATTTATGGGGCGCCCTGGACAGACCCCCTTCGGCTTCGCAATTCTGGAGGCGATTAATGTCCAGTTCAATGACATTTTCCACTGGTTCTGCTCTCTGGTCATCGTTGGAACTGTTGTCATCAGACAAAGCATCTGATTCCGTCTCGGACGGCTCGAACCTGTAAGGTTCTATGCCTCTGTCACTGTCTGAACCACTGACAAAAAAAAAGACAAAAAAAAAGACAAAACTAAACTAATTTGTTCACAATCGCTGTCACTTTCCGTCATGATTGTCCAATGTTGATAAGTGTGAATGTGGATAGGCAGGGCAGCCAGGGTACAACTGGTGATGTCAAAAACATGGGCGTGGTCTGGACTGGCTGTCACAAGCCAGCAAGCAAGGTGGGGCCTTCACCTGGTGTATTTTGTGCAATTATGTAAATACAGGTGGGTGATATGGTCTCCGGTATGAATATTTGGTTTAAGCTATGTGTATTTTATCTAAATTCGTTGTCATTTAGAAAAAAAAATTACGTGACATTTGGCCTTTAAATACTATGGCATTCCTCTAGAAGCTTCTAACACACAAAAGGTCACACTGCATTCATCCTTCACACCTCCCTGTTATCTCCCAGGGAACCTCTGCTCTTTGATCTTGTCCAAGATGCTACACAATTATGCTCTCCCCATGTGCCGCCATACCACCCCCCCGAGCATACTGGATAGAACAAAAGAATAACAGTCCGTATGCTGTGATAGAACCATTAAACATCAATCCACATGCTGCTTGGGCTTCAGTCTTCTCCTGTATCTGCTGTAACCAGGATTCACCGCCTCCGCGGCGCTGTCAAGCTGGGGGGTTGATGTTTGGGGGTGAAAACTTTTTAAGATAAGATAAGATAAGATAAGCCTTTATTAGTCCCACAACGGGGAAATTCCAGGATTGCAACAGCACAGGGATAGCAACACTCAGAGCAACAATCAGAAGGCAAAAAAAGCAAGCAAGAGCAGCTAATATACATATGTACATATTACTATAAAATATATATATACACACACACACACACAGACACACAGTGCAGAGCATTGTAGCTGGATGGAATAAATATATGAATATATGAACACACAGTGCAGAGCATTGTAGCTAGATGGAATAAATATGTAAATATATAAACACCCACAGTATGGAGCATTGCAGCTAGGTGGAATAAATATGCAAGTATATAAACACACACAGTGCGGAGCAATGTAGCTAGATGGAATAATATGTAGATATATAAAAACACAGTGCGGAGCATTGTAGCTAGATGGAATAAAAATATAGATATATAAATATAAACACACCCAGTGCAGAGCATTGTAGCTAGATGGAATAAGTATGTAAATATATAAACACACACAGTGCAGAGCATTGTTGCTAGGTGGGATGAAACAGCATAACCGTCTACTTAGTTATCCTACATGGTATGATTATGTGCCCATACATATTCTCACCCTCCATAGCGACCGGTATGTTCCTAGTTGTATGCCGGAGAGGACCATTGTGTAAGTCTATTGCATCTTTTGCATTCAAAAACTATTAGTTTGTTACGTCTTTTTGCTATCTCTGCGAGCAGCCCTGCTTAGGTTGTACAGTCTGACAGCCGTTGGTAGGAAGGACCTACGAAACCTCTCGGTTGTGCACCTGGGATGATGTAGTCTGCTGCTAAATGAGCTCCTCAGTGCATCCAGTATGTCCTGCATAGGGTGGAACTCGGACTCCAGCAGAGATGACAGTTTAGCCACCGTCCTTCTCTCTCCTATCTCCTCCATCGGATCAAGGCGTTGCCCCAGGACAGAGCTAGCTTTCTTAATCAGTTTGTTCAGTCTCTTCCTATCGGCTGCAGTAATGCCACTGCCCCAGCAGACCACTCCAAAAGTGATGGCTGATGCCACCACCGTGTCATAGAATGACTTCAGCAGCGCCCCTTGTACACCAAAAGACCTGAGTCTCCTCAGCAGGAACAGCCTGCGCTGTCCCTTCTTGTAGAGTGCGTCAGTATTGTGTGACCAGTCTAGTTTATTGTTCAGATGAATACCCAGGTACTTGTAGGATGTCACCATCTCGATGTCTGTTCCCTGTATATTTACTGGTGCTGTGAGGGGCTGCCCATGCCTGCGGCAGTCCACCACCAGCTCCTTAGTTTTCCTCGCGTTGATCTGGAGGCAGTTCCGATGGCACCAGTCCACAAAGTCCTGGATAAGCCCTCTGTACTCAGCTTCATCCCCGCTGGAGATGAGACCAACGATCGCAGAGTCATCAGAGAACTTCTGTAGATGGCAATGTGTTGTGTTGTGTGAGAAGTCCGCAGTATAAAGAGTGAACAAGAAGGGAGCCAGCACCGTTCCCTGGGGGGCCCCCGTGCTACTGATGATCGTGTCGGAAACACAGTCCCGGGTTCTCACAAACTGAGGCCGGTTCGTGAGGTAGTCCAGGATCCATGATGACAGGTGCTGGTCCACCCCTGCGCGCAGCAGCTTGTCCTTCAGGATCATCGGTTGGATGGTGTTGAAAGCACTGGAGAAGTCAAAGACCATGATCCTCACCATATTCCCGGGCTTCTCCAGGTGGGACAGAGAACGATGAAGGAGGAAGATCACCGCATCCTCCACCCCAATGCCATGCTGGTAGGCGAACTGGAGTGGATCAATCGCTGGTTCCACCAGGGGGCGGAGATGAGCAAGGAGCAGTCTCTCCAGGGTCTTCATCAAGTGGGACGTCAAGGCCACCGGTCTGAAGCTGTTCAGGTCTTTGGGGTGGGAAGTTTTTGGTACAGGTACCACACAAGATGTTTTCCACAGCTGTGGTACCCTCCCCAGTTTCAGGCTCATGTTGAAGATATACGTCACAATCCCACACAGCTGGTCTGCACAGGACTTGAGGAGCTTTGCGCTGATGCCGTCCGGTCCCGACGCCTTCCTCGCCTTGATCTTCCTCAGCTCCGTCCTCACCTGGGTCTTGGTCAGGGTCAGGATGGGGGGCTGTGTGTTGGGAGTGGGGGGGGTGTCGGTGGAGTGGGGAGTGGGTAGCAGGACTTGATTTCTTAGAGGCAGCAGTGGTTGTTGTGCAGACAGAGGGGAGGGCAGTTGGTCAAATCTATTGAAAAACAGATTCAGGTTGTTCGCCCACTCCCTGCCCCCCGTGGCCTGGGGGGAGGTATTCTGGAGCCCCGAGATGGTTTTGAGGTTTCTCCAGACCCCGCTGATGTCGCTCTGTTGCAGCTTGTCCTCCATCTTCTTCCTGAAGCTGTCCTTGCCTTCTCTGATCTTTCTCCTCAGCTCCCTCTGTACGGACTTCAGCATCTCCCTGTTCCCCGACCTGAAGATCCTCTTCTTCTCTCTCAGAAGTGTTTTTATCTCAGGGTTGATCCAGGGTTTGTTGTTTGAGTGACGCCGTATGGTCTTGGTGGGAACGGATTTGTCCACACAGAAGCTGAGGTAGCCCGTGAAGGTGTGAATGAGGCCATCGATGTCCTCACCATGTGGATCGCAGAGCTGCTTCCAGGCAGTGGCTTCAAAACAGTCCCTTAGAGTGTCCATTGTCTCCTCAGACCATAACTCCACTGTGTGCATTGCCGGAGGTTGTCTGTGCACTAGAGGTTTGTACAACCGGTCGGAGATGAACCAAGTTGTGATCCGATCTCCCAAGTGGGGGGGAGTTGTGATGAGGTGTACGCCTCCTTAGTGTTTGCGTAGAACAAATCCAGTGTTTTATTGTCTCTAGTGTGGTATGTGACATACTGGGTGAAAGTGGGCAGAATGGGAGACAGTGAAACGTGGTTGAAATCGCCTGAGATGAGGAGAAGAGCATCTGGGTGTTCTGTCTGCAGCCTGCTGGTTACTGAATGGATGACGTCACGCGCTGTCCCAGCGTTCGCCGTCGGATTTGCATAAACAACAATGCAGATCACGTGTGAGTATTCTCTCGGGAGATATGTAGGCCTCATGCTAACAGCTAGCAACTCAATGTCTTTGCTGCAGTGTCGTTGTTTAACAGTGATATGTCCCGGTCTGCACCAGTTGTTGTTAACATACATTATCACTCCACCGCCCCTAGTTTTGCCACTCTCTGGTGTTCGGTCAGCTCGTATCATGTGAAAACCCTCCAGCTCAATGTTAGCATCTGCTGCTAGTTCAGTTAGCCACGTCTCAGTAAACAAAAGGAGACAGCACTCCCGGTAAGTGCTATCATAACGGGAGATAGCCGCTAGCTCATCTAACTTTCCCAGTATCGACCGTACATTTCCCATGACAACAGATGGAAGGGAGGGTCTGTACCTTATATTTTTTGTCCTCCGCCTTACTCCAGCCCGGCAGCCGCGGCGTTTTCGCCTCAGTTCTCTCGGTATGTCGAGATTTTCCAGTGGGACCGGGTGGCGGTTAAATGCTAGCAGCTCTTCCCTGTTATATCGTATCCTGCTATAAACAGTGGCTCCGTCCACCGGCTCAGGAGACATTTGGGATGATCTGTGTGTCCGTGATATAAGTGGGGTGAAAAAAAAAAGTGATCAAAAGAGAGAGGAAGGGAAAAAAAACTCGGAATCGAGCCGCTGTTGCAAAAGGCAGCCGACTGGTGTGGCGCCGAGAGACAGCCGACTGTCCGTGTGGGTGTTCTGCGGAATCTTTTCTCTGGGGAGCTCCCCGTGGGGGTCTTCCACGCCGAGGGGCCCTTGCCAACAGCACTTGCTCGTCTGCCACCACGAAAGCGGGTTTGAGTCTGTCTATGCCAATCTTTTCCCTCCTACCCCCCCAAATCTAGCAAAAAAAATGCTTATCCCCTGTTTCCAGCACTCTGAACGGTCCATCATAGGGTGGTCGCAATGGAGGGCGGTGGGCGTTGTGTCTGACCAACACGAACTCTGCGTTTTTCAAAGTTTTAGGCACAAAAACACGCGGAAAACTGTGGTGGGCAGGGCCCGGCAGCGTGCCTGTGTCTATGCTACGCTGCAACAGCTGCGACGGGGAGCTGCCCGGCGTGGGATTATCTGGCAGAAACTCCCCGGGCAGCCGAAGTGATTGCGCAAAAACGAGTTCAGCCGGGGAAGCTTCCAGATCCTCTTTAGGCGCAGAACGTAACCCCAATAAAACCCACGGTACCTTGTCTACCCAATTTGCATCCGTCAGTGAAGCCCTGAGAGCCGCTTTCAATGATCTATGAAAACGTTCGCATAACCCATTAGCCTGTGGATTGTACGCGGTTGTGCGGTGAATTGTGACACCCAGGCTGCGGGCCATTGTTGACCAGAGTTCGGAAACAAATTGAGGGCCTCTGTCGGACGTAATGTCCGACGGGACTCCAAAACGCGCCACCCATGCTGTTAAAAACACGTGCGCCACCTCCTCGGCTGTGGTTGCGGCCAGCGGAACCGCTTCCGGCCAGCGCATGGTGCGGTCCATCATTGTCAGGAGGCGCGTGCTCCCCTGTGATGGCGGGAAGGGGCCCACGAGGTCCACGTGAACATGGTCGAACCTCTTAGCCGGAATACGAAACGGCTCCAAGGGAGCCTTCGTGTGTCTGTGTACTTTGGCTCGTTGGCACACCACGCAGGCTGCCGCCCACTCTTTCACTTGTTTACGCAGGCTCGGCCACACGAATTTCTCCCCTACCATTTTGACCGACGCGCGCACTCCCGGGTGCACCAAAGAATGAACCGAGTCAAACACGCGGCGACGCCACACAGCCGGGACCACGGGACGCGGGCGCCCAGTGGAGACATCGCAGATTAGGGGGGGCATGCCGTCTTGCAGCACCCTGCTCTCCAGCCTTAACCCTGTTGGTCCAGACTGGAGCGCGCGCACGTCCGCGTCACTAACCTGCTCTGCGGCCATGGCTGTGTAATCTATCCCCACGCAGACCGGGGCAGCCACGGCACGCGAGAGGCAGTCTGCCACTACATTCAGTTTACCCGACACATGCTGAATATCCCCCCTCATGGATCGTCACCTTATCGTGGTGGGGGGGTTTGCGTGCCCCAGTGATCCCAGGAGCTATGTTGTCCGGGGCAATTTGCCTCTGATAGGGTCTCCCAAGACAAACTGGTCCTGGGTGAAGGGCCAGACTAAGAACGATCCAACAGACTCTCATGATAAATTGTATATCAAGGATTCAGTGTACCCCGCCCGGTATGGGGTTACCGGGGCCCCACCCTGGAGCCAGGCCTGGGGGAGGGTCTCGAAGGCTAGCGTCTGGTGGCCAGGTTTCCACCCATGGGACCCGGCCGGGCTCAGCCCGAAGGAGTTACATGGGTCCGCCCTCCAGTAGGTTCACCACCTGCAGGAGGGATCATGGAAGTCCGGTGCTATGTGGATTAGGTAGCAGTCAAAGGCGGAGACCTTGGCGGACTGATCCCAAGCTTTCTAAACTGGCTTTTGGTACGTGGAATGTCACCTCTCTGGTGGGGAAGGAGCCTGAGCTGGTGTACGAGATTGAGCGATACCGGCTAGATATAGTCGGCCTCACCTCAACACACAGCTCCGGTTCCGGAACCAGTCTCCTGGAGAGGGGCTGGAGCTTGGCCTTTTCTGGAGTTGCCCCGGGCGAGAGGCGACGAGCAGGGGTGGGTATTCTTGTATCGCCCCACCTTGCTGCCTCTATATTGGAGTTTTCCCGGTGGACGAAAGGGTTGCTTCCCTGCGCCTTCGGGTTGGGAAACGGGTCCTGACCATCATTTGTGCCTATGCACCAAATGATGTTTCAGAGTACCCACCCTTTTTGGAGTCTGTGACTGGGGTGCTGGAGGGTGCTCCTCCTGGAGACTCCATTGTCCTACTGGGGGACTTCAATGCGCACGTGGGCAACGACAGTGAAACCTGGAGGGGGGTGATTGGGAGGAACGGCCTGCCCGATCTGAACCCAAGTGGTGTTCAGTTATTGGACTTCTGTGCTAACCACAGTCTGTCCATAACGAACACCATGTTCAAGCATAAGGGTGTCCATATGTGCACCTGGCACCAGGACACCCTAGGCCGCAGGTCGATGATCGATTTTGTTATCGTATCATCAGACCTGCGACCGTATGTCTTGGACACCCGAGTAAAGAGAGGTGCAGAGCTGTCAACTGATCACCACCTGGTGGTGAGTTGGATCCGATGGCAGGGGAGGAAGCCATTCAGACCTGGTAGACCCAAACGTATAGTGAGGGTGTGCTGGGAGCGTCTGGCTGAGGCCCCTGTCCGGGAGGTCTTCAACTCCCACCTCCGGAAGAACTTCAACCACATTCCGAGGGAGTCTGGAGACATGGAGTCTGAATGGGCCATGTTCTCCACCTCTGTTGTTGAAGCGGCGGCCCAGAGCTGCGGCCGCAAGGTGGTCGGTGCATCTCGTGGTGGCAACCCCCGAACCAAGTGGTGGACACCAGTGGTGAGGGGGGCCATTAAGCTGAAGAAGGAGTCCTATCAAGCTTGGTTGGCTTGTGGGACTCCCGAAGCAGCTGAGGTGTACCGGCAGGCCAAGCGGAGTGCAGCTCGGGTGGTTGCTGAAGCAAAAACCCGGGTATGGGAGGAGTTCGGTGAGGCCATGGAACAAGACTTTCGGTCGGCTTCAAAGAGATTCTGGCAAACTGTTCGGCGGCTCAGGAGGGGAAAGCAGCTCCCCGTCCACACTGTGTATGGTGCGGATGGGACACTGTTGACTTCAACTGGGGATATCGTCGGGCGGTGGAAGGAATACTTCGAGGATCTCCTCAATCCCACTGATACGCCTTCCACAGAGGAAGCAGGGTTTGGGGACAAGGGGGATGACTCGCCTATCACAGGGGCTGAGGTCGCCAAGGTGGTTAAAAATCTCCTTGGTGGCCGGGCCCCGGGGGTGGACGAGATTCGCCCCGAGTACCTCAAGGCCCTGGATGTTGTTGGGCTGTCATGGTTGACACGCCTCTGCAACATTGCGTGGAGGTCGGGGGCAGTGCCTTTGGCATGGCAAACCGGGGTGGTGGTTCCTCTCTTCAAAAAAGGGGACCGGAGGGTGTGCTCCAACTTTAGAGGGATCACACTCCTCAGCCTCCCTGGGAAGGTCTATGCCAAGGTACTGGAGAGGAGAGTCCGGCCGTTGGTCGAACCTCGGATTCAGGAGGAGCAATGTGGTTTTCGTCCTGGCCGTGGCACATCGGACCAGCTCTTTACCCTCTCGAGAATTCTTGAGGGTTCGTGGGAGTTTGCCCAACCAGTTTACATGTGTTTTGTGGACTTGGAGAAGGCATTTGACCGCGTCCCTCGTGGATTTTTGTGGGGGGTGCTTCGGGAGTATGGGGTATCGGGCTTGTTGTTACGAGCTATTCGGTCTCTGTACGACCGTTGTGAGAGTTTAGTTCGTATTGCCAACACTCGGTCGGAGTCATTCCCAGTGAGAGTTGGACTCCGCCAGGGCTGCCCTTTGTCACCGGTCCTGTTCATAATTTTTATGGACAGGATTTCTAGGCGCAGCCAGGGAATGGAGGGTGTCATACTTGGTGACCACAGGATCTCATCTCTGTTGTTTGCAGATGATGTTGTCCTGTTGGCTTCATCCAGCAATGACCTACAGCTCTTGCTGGGACGGTTTGCCGCTGAGTGTGAAGCGGCTGGGATGAGAATCAGCACCTCCAAGTCCGAGTCCATGGTCCTCAGCCGGAAAAAGGTGGATTGTCCTCTCCGGGTTGGGGACAGGCTCCTGCCCCAAGTGGAGGAGTTTAAGTATCTTGGGGTCTTGTTCACGAGTGAGGGGAAAATGGAGCGAGAGATCGACAGACGGATTGGAGCAGCATCTGCAGTGATGCGGACGTTGTACCGGTCTGTTGTGGTGAAGAGGGAGCTTAGTTCTAAGGCAAAGCTGTCGATTTACCAGTCAATCTACGTTCCTACTCTCACCTATGGTCACGAGCTTTGGGTAATGACCGAAAGAACGAGATCGCGGATACAAGCGGCTGAAATGAGCTTTCTCCGTAGGATTGCTGGACTCACCCTCAGAGATAGGGTGAGGAGCTCAGTCATCCGGGAGAGGCTCAGAGTAGAACCGCTGCTCCTCCACATTGAAAGGAGTCAGTTGAGGTGGTATGGGCATCTGATTAGGATGCCTCCTGGACGTCTCCCACTTGAGGTGTTTCAGGCACGTCCCACTGGGAGGAGACCCCGGGGGCAGACCCAGGACTCGGTGGAGAGACTATGTCTCCCAGCTAGTCTGGGAACGCCTTGGTATCCCCTCTGAAGAGCTGGAGCAGGTGGCTGGGGAGAGGGAAGTCTGGGCTTCTCTGCTTGAACTGCTGCCTCCGCGACCCGGACCTCCGGAAAAGCGGTAGAAGATGGATGGATGGATGGATGGATGCTGAATATCGGTAGTAAACTCTGAGATCGCGGCCAGCTGTCTCTGCTGCCGGCCCGACCACGGTTCTGAAACCTTGGCCATCGCGAATGTTAGTGGCTTGTGGTCAACAAACGCGGTGAAACTGCGCCCTTCCAGCCAGAACTGGAAGTGGCGAATGGCCAAATGGAGAGCCAGCAACTCCCTGTCGAACGCGCTGTATTTACGTTCACTGCCAAGCAAAGTCCTGCTGAAAAAGGCGAGTGGCTACCAAGCCCCGGCTACGCGCTGCTCCACAACCGCCCCTATGGCCACATCTGAAGCGTCAGTGGTGAGCGCTATGCGGGCCGTTGGGTCTGGATGTGCCAGCAATGCATCGTTTGCCAGGGCTGCTTTGACTTCCGAGAACGCCCGCTCCCGCTCCGGGGATCATTCGATCTTATCCGCGGGTTTCTGTTTTTTGAGCGCGACGTACAGTGGTTGCATGAGCTGCGCTGCACGGGGAAGGAAACGGTTATAAAAGTTCACCATTCCCAAAAATTCTTGTAGCGCCCTGACCCTTTGCGGTCGGGGAAAATCTGCTACCGCGCGCACTTTGTCAGGCAGCAGAACCGCTCCTTCGGGAGAGACGCGGTGCCCCACAAAATCAATCCGCATCACCCCGGAATGACATTTCGCTGGGTTGATTATTAACCCGTGCTCTTCCAACCTCCGGAAAACCGTCGTGAGGTGGGTTTCGTGTTCATCTTCGGACGCGCTGGCTACCAAAATATCATCCAGGTAGACGAACACGAAAGGGAGATCACGCAGCACTGCATCCATCATGTGTTAGAACGTCTGTGCAGCCCCTTTAAGCCCAAATGGCATACGCAAAAACTTGAATAAACCGAACGGAGTTATCACCGCTGTTTTGGGTATGTCCTCAGCGCGCACTGGGACTTGGTGGTAACCGCGGACCAGGTCTATTTTAGAAAAAAACGGGCGCTCCTGCCAGGTGAATGGAAAAATCCTGAATGTGAGGAATTGGGTAGCAGTCGTGCGCTGTGGCGTTGTTCAACCTGCGGAAATCCCTGCAAGGTCACCACGAACCCTCAGCTTTAGGGACCATGTGTAGCGGGGAAGCCCATGGGCTGTTTGAACGCCTGATGATGCCCAACCTCTCCAGGTTGGCGAACTCCTCGCGCGCTATGGCCAGTTTAGCTGCGTCCAAGTGCCGAGGTTTTGCAAAAACGGGCGGCCCAGTGGTGGTGATAAAATGCTCCACCCCGTGTTTAGCAATGGCTGCAGAAAATGTCGGGACCGTGAGTGCTGGGAACTGAGTGAGAAGTGTGTGGAACTTACCGCATGCAGCTGTGACGTTGGCTTGTGCTGTTGGCCGGGTCACTCGAGCTACACAGGGAAGAGAGTCAAAGGACAGTGCATTAACCAGGTGCCTGTTAGCGACATCAACCAACAAACCATGTGTGCACAAAAAATCATCCCCCAGTATATTGAAATTCAATGCTGCTATGACAAAAGTCCACTCAAATGTACGGCCGTGTAGAGACAAGAGTAGAGTCCTCTCACCAAAGGTCTTAATCTCCAAGCCGTTTGCTGCTGCCATCTCGGGGCCGCCAGATCCTGCCAGCCGGTCAGCGTAGGTCGGCCGGATGAAACTGTTCTGGGCGCCGGTGTCCACAAGGAAATGCCTCCCCGAGCGTGCGTCCGTCAAGTAGAGCAGCTTGTTCTCCTCCCTGAGGGTCGCGGCTGCTACCGACCCCCGGTCTTGGCATTTCCTGAGTCGCTTGAATTGGCACGGTGGTATACATTGGCGTGCCCTCTCTGCGAAACGGCGGTGGTAGAAACAAAGTGTGTCTCCCTCGCGCTCCTTGGCCCCCGCTGCTGCTGTCGTCGGTGGCTCTGCTGCTGCCATCGATGGCTCCTCGCCTCCTCCGGCCATCACGTCGAGCTCCGTCACTGCCGCCATGGTCGTGAACTCTCTGCTGGCGACGATGATCCGGTTTGCTTCTCGGGCCAGCGCACGATAGTCCCGCTTGGCCAGCAACGGCGAATTGGCCAGGGTCGCTCTTGGTTCTGGTTCTGGAGGAAGAGGTGGGTAAAAATGAGATGGTCGTCGTCTGTGCCCTTTAACCTCAGCATCTTCTCCATCAGGTCAATGGCTGACCCATCTCCCAACCCAGTCCGTGTCAGGAGTCTCTCTGCTCTCTCACCATCCGAGAGTGTGTAGTGCTGGATGAGTGCAGCCTTCAGCGCGCCGTACTTATCGTTGGTTGGTGGCTGATCGAGCAGGCTCTCCACGTGCTGAGCCGTGCGGGCGTCGAGCGCTTCGACCACATAGTGGAACTTCGTGTCATCCGCCGATATCCCCCGGAGGGCGAACTGCGCCTCAACTAGGTGGAACCAGGAGCGCGGATTGTTCTGCCAAAAATCCGGTAGCTTGACTGCAACAGCACATGCGTGGCTGGGGGCTCCCATTGAGGCTGGCTCCAGGTATCTTTCGCTGTGTTCCATGATTCATCTTGGGTCACCAGTGTGGAGCATGTAAAGGTCACACTATATATATATATATATATATATATACTGTATATATGCACAAGAGAATATTTTCCCTCTTTTTGTATATTATTTTTTTTCCCACACATGCACACAAATAAACATTGAACAGTTTTAAACCTAATGTCAGAAAAAAACCCTAACATAACTTCTTCCACTGGAACATATAACTCAACACACAGTTCACACGGCTAGGAAGAAAGAATGAACTAGCCTGTGGGTCCCGTGGACTGTCTCTTCATAAGTCCACCCCTGGAGGCAACCTGCCTCCCGAACCACAGCTGGTCACGTAGACACAGGTGCGTCTTCTCTTTCTCACCGCCGGATGTCCCTCTCACCTCCGTGAACCATCTGACAGCTGGAAATGGGCATCTCCTTGTTTGGCCACAATGCACAGCCACCATTGGTGCTCCTCAGACTGTCTCTTGGCCCATACTTGCCTGGTTGCCTCACCTGGTTGCCCCTCCCCACGAGCCCGAACCAGGTCTGCAACTCCCAGAGGGATTTTGCTCAGCTTGCAGTGTTTCTGCCTTGCACACGGTCCCTCCGTGCCTAACAGTCTGGGCCCTGACCTCTTTTAACTCCACTGCAGCTGTCACCATTGTAGCCCCATGTTCACCGGCCCACTTTAGCCGAGCTCCAGGAACAGCTGGAGCTAGCTCCTCGGTGTCGCTTATCGTTGCAGGTGCCTCACAGTGACACCCAGTACCCTCGTTCAGGACAACTTGGGCTCCGGCACCGAGACCCTCCTGCAATGACTCTGAGTGAGGCTGGTCCTGCTCACCCTCCGGGGTGCTTGGTAACTCCTTGTCCCACTCTCGGAGAGTCTCCAGCTGGTCCCACAGTCCACAGCCTGACCACTCCTCCCCAGAGCCGCTCTTGATGGCAAAACCCAGACCATAAAAGAGGTCACAGCTCATAATGTTGTCGCTACAGGCCGTCACAATGAATTTGAGGTTCACTTTCTCCACCGACTTGTACCGATCCGTCAGCACCAGCGTTCCCACCAAGCAAAGCCATCCACCTCCATAGCCATAAAGCGGCACTGGGTCTCCTTCAATCCTGTAGTGGGGGAAGAATTTCCTCACCGTAGCCCAATTCAGCAGAGAACCCTCCACCCCCGTGTTGATCAGCAGCGGTACCTCCACACCATCCAGCTTCACGTGTACCCGTTGGTGTTCAGGGACACTGTGTGGACAACTGATGGAGGTGGGGGTCAATTTCTTCTGTGGGCTCCCTTGCTCAGACATATGGCATACCCTGGCATAGTGGTTCAAGTGGCCATACTTGAACATACAGCTCTTGGCTTTGAAGTGGTGATTCGCAGACCCACAACCCAAACACATGGGTTTCCCAGGGGCAGAACTAAATTTCACAGCGCTGGCCTCCGCAGCGTCGTCTTCCATGCTCCCGTCGCCGTCTGGGCCAGTTACTTGTGTGGCAGTAGGAAACTCCAGCTGTCAATGTGACAAACGCTCACTGAGCTCCAGAGCTAGCTTCTTCATTGCCTCCAGCTGGAGAGCTAACTCAATGGTCCTGGCTAGCCTCAAGTCACCTGGTATTGTGAGCAGCTTCGTTCTTATTGTAGCGTTGTTGGTATGCTCCGCCAGCTGGTTGCAAACCATTTCCTCCTCCAACGGCCCGAACCGACACTCACTAGCCAGTAGTTCCAAGTCAGCTATGAACCACTGAATAGGCTCGCCCACCTGTTGGCGGTGCTGCCAAAACTTGATCCAGACAATGACGCTGTCCAGGGCACAAAACTGGCGTGCCATCAGCATGACCACATCCTCGAAATCGTCCGAATCGCCAAGTTTGCTCAATATTCATGGGCCTTCAATTCCCAAATTGTGCACCAACAGCACGCGTGCCCTCAGCTTGTCCATGTTGCCCAGCTTCAGTGTCAACATGTATGTTTGGAAGGTGGTGTACCATCACAGCCAGGGGACAGGCGGCTTGCCCAGGAGCTCCAGAAAAGGCCAAATTGGAGACCCACACATTTCCATACCTTCTATCCTTGTTGCCAAATGTTCTGTCTGTAGATAGATGCACAGTGACGAGGCCAGGTGGATGACTGAACTTGTTTTATTAAACTCCACACACACCACACTACAACTGCTAGACAGGGGTGTTGGGAAAGAAGCCCGCCCTCCCCGCCTGCTGCTATTTACAGGCATGGAGTGGTGGCGGAAACAGACGCGAGCGCCACAATTCACTGTGTGGGATGAGCAATTGCTGGGCACACTGGAAAGTGGACAGGCCTTGTCGCACTCAGGGTGGCTGCAGCAGAGCCCCGGTGCCAGTGTCCGAGTCGACCTGGACGACGGTGCCGGGTGGCACAGGGGAGAGCCTGTGGCAGCGAGCGATGCCCAAAATATGGTCCCAGGTGTTCCCGGAGCATGGCCATGGTGGGCCGGTGAGCATCGGCAGGGTCCGCAGTGGACTTACAAGCAGTCGGAGCAGGACCGAGTGGCACTGGGAGAGCGAGTGCCAGGCAGAGACACCGCAAGCCGTGCAGGGCCCCGCTTGGAGTTGCGGACTGGGTTCGAGTTCGGGCGGAGGCGAGGTCGAGGCGGATAAGAGAAAAGCGGAAGATGTAGCAGTATCAGAGCCAGCTGTAGGTGACGGGTGAGCGGCACAATGGTTACCTTCTGCTGTCTGCTGGCTCGTGGCACCATCGTAATGAGTTACGACGCTCCCGAAGAAGGCAGTTGGGCATGGCCCCGAATGATCGGAGCACTCAGAGGTGTGCGGGAGAAGGCGCACTGGGATTGAGGCAACCAGCTATGGCCCAGGAAGCGAGCTACCTCCAGGGGCAGACTGACTGGTGAAGGGTCTGGGGGGGCCACAGGTCATCCTCACCGAGCCATGGATGTGTTGATAGCTGTTAATATGTATTTATAATTCTGGGATTATTTTTGGTGTTCTGTTTAAGTAGGAGACGGCAGTAATTTTTTTTTAAGCAGGACTTTTATATATCATAGGCGGCAGAATAATCCACCTCACCGTGGGGGGGCGAGGCGGGTTATAATTTTAGTTATTTTGTGTGAATGCCATAGGCCCCTTTTGTGATTTTTAGTTCAGTTATGTTTAACGGATGATTCGGGTTCCAGATTGGGGTGGGCTGATTGCATGTGTGTGTTTTGGGCCTTTTCTGCGGGGGGGGGGGGGGGGGGGGCTAGTGTAGTTATTTATTGTTCATCTGGTGATTTGGTGTTGTATGTGGAGCTCTTATTTGTGTGGCACGGGGTGGCGGCTCCATGCTCTGGTTCCGCCAACCCAGTACGTGTAAGAAGAGCTGCAGGTGGGAGAGGCTCTCACTTCTGCGTTTACCTCTGCAGCAGGTGCATGTGTGGTCAGGTGCACTGCGCCCTGTAATATAATAAACGTGTGTTCAGCTCCACTATTGCTCTCCTCCTTGACTGTACAGTACATACATACGTACATACATACGTACACCTTAACAGTACATACGACTAAGGTAAAGCTAAAAGTAAAATAACAAATAGCCCACAGGTATATGCACAGGTACGGTAGTGGCTTCACGGGTGGAACTATGTACAAAGGAGTGCAGAGTGCAGAACACATCATAGAGTAAAATGGCCCAAAGGATGATAGAGAATATGTACAGTAGTGATGTCATGTATGGATCAATACACATGAAAGTGAGGAGTGCAAAGACAGGACAGAATTGTTGGTACCCCTCTGTTAATGAAAGAAAAACCCACAATGGTCACAGAAATAACTTGAATCTGACAAAAGTGGAAATAAATAAAAATTCTATGAAAATTAACCAATGAAAATCAGACAATGCTTTTGAATTGTGGTTCAACAGAATTACTTTAAAAAACAAACTCATGAAACAGGCCTGGACAAAAATGATGGTACCCTTAACTCAATATTTTGTTGCACAACCTTTTGAGGCAATCACTGCAATCAAACGATTTCTGTAACTGTCATTGAGACTTCTGCACCTCTCAGCAGGTATTTTGGCCCACTCCTCATGACCAAACTGCTCCACTTGTCTCAGGTTTGAAGGGTGCCTTCTCCAGACGGCATGTTTCAGCTCCTTCCACAGATGTTCAATAGGATTTAGATCAGGGTTCATAGAAGGCCACTTTAGAATAGTCCAATGTTTTGCTCTTAGCCATTCTTGGGTGTTTTTAGCTGTGTGTTTTGGGTCATTATCCTGTTGCAAGACCCATGACCTGCGACTGAGACCAAGCTGTCTGACACTGGGCAGCACATTTCTCTCTAGAATACCTTGATAGTCTTGAGATTTCATTGTACCCTGCACAGATTCAAGACACCCTGTGCCAGATGCAGCAAAGCAGCCCCAGAACATAACAGAACCTCCTCCATGTTTCACAGTAGGGACAGTGTTCTTTTCTTGGTATGCTTCATTTTTGCGTCTGTGAACATAGAGCTGATGTGCCTTGCCAAAAAGTTCCAGTTTTGTCTCGTCTGTCCATAGGACATTGTCCCAGAAGCTTTGTGGCTTGTCAACATGCAGTTTGGCAAATTCCTGTCTGGCTTTTTTATGATTTGTTTTCAACAGTGGTGTCCTATTTGTTCGTCTCCCATGAAGTCCACTTTGGCTCAAACAACGACAGATGGTGCGATCTGACACTGATGTACCTTGACCTTGGAGTTCACCATGAATGTGTTTAGAGGTTGTTCTGGGCTCTTTTGTTACCATTTGTATTATCCGTCTCCTCCTGCAGCCACGTCCAGGGAGGTTGGCTACAGTCCCGTGGGTCTTAAATTTCTGAATATGTGCAACTGTAGTTACAGGAACATCAAGCTGCTTGGAGATAGTCTTATAGCCTTTACCTTTAACATGCTTGTCTATAATTTTCTTTCTAATCTCCTGAGACAACTCTCTCCTTTGCTTCCTCTGGTCCATGTTTAGTGTGGTACACACCATGTCACCAAACAGCACAGTGATTACTTGTCCCCCTTTAAATAGGCCGACTGACTGATTACAAGTTTGTAGACACCTGTGATGTTAATTAGAGGACACATCTTGGTTGAACATGTCCCTATGGTCACATTATTTTCAATCTTTTCTAGAGGTACCATCATTTTTGTCAAGGCCTGTTTCATGAGTTTATTTTTAAAGTAATTCTGTTGAACCACAATTCAAAAGCATTGACTGATTTTCATTGGTTAATTTTCATAGAATTTTTATTTATTACCACTTTTGTCAGATTCAAGTTATTCCTGTGACCATTCTAGGTTTTTCTTTCATTAACAGAGGGGTACCAACAATTTTGTCCATGGCTCCTCAGTTCTGTACAGTTAGAGGGTGCTGTAAACCAATAATATTGGTTTACCAATAGTACAGAACTGTTTCCATGGTGACCGGCATGCTTCAATGGCTTCCTCACCATGCAAAACATGAGAGTTACAGCTCAGGCAGTCCTTGTCTGATTTGGACCAAACTTTGCACAAATCATACTAATCCTACTCTGAAGACATCTGTATGTCAATATTCGCCAATATTATTGGTTCTTAGTACTAGAATAGTCTGTGGCAGGATTTCTGGTAGAGTGGCTATTCTATGGAACACAAAATATGACTTATATTTTAAATAAATAAATATCACGTAAATATCACGTCCAGTGAGCAGGACATGCACAGACAGTTCTCCAGACTGAACCCGCGCAAGGCCCCCGGGCCGGACGGTGTGTCTCCCTCCACCCTGAGACACTGTGCGAAAGAGCTGGCTCCTGTCTTCACAGACATTTTTAACACCTCCCTTAAGCAATGTCACGTGCCGACCTGCCTCAAATCCTCCACCATCATCCCTGTCCCCAAGAAGCCACGGATTACTGGACTTAACGACTACAGACCTGTAGCGCTCACCTCTGTAGTCATGAAGTCCTTTGAGCGCCTGGTCCTGTCTCACCTCAAGTCCATCACACCCCTCCTAGACCCGCTGCAGTTTGCCTACCGTGCTAACAGGTCTGTGGACGACGCAGTCAACCTGGCCCTCCACTCCATCCTGCAGCACCTGGACTCCCCGGGAACCTACGCCAGGATTCTGTTTGTGGACTTCAGCTCCGCATTCAACACCATCCGCCTCGATCTGCTCCAGGACAAGCTGTCCCTGCTCAACGTGCCTGACTCCCTCTGCAGGTGGATCACCGACTTCCTGACGGACCGGAGGCAGCATGTGCGGCTGGGGAAGTCTGTCTCGGACTCTGTTAGCATCAGCATTGGATCACCCCAGGGCTGTGTACTTTCCCCCCTACTCTTCTCCCTTTATACCAACTCCTGCACCTCCTCCCACCAGTCTGTTAAGCTGATTAAGTTTGCGGACGACACCACCCTCATCGGGCTCATCTCCAACGGCGACGAGTCCGTCTACAGGAAAGAGGTGGCCCAGCTGGTGTCCTGGTGCAGCCACAACAACCTGCAGCTGAATGCTCTGAAGACAGCGGAGATGATTGTGGACTTTAGGAAAGTCACAACCCCCCTGCCCCCCCTCACCATCACAGGCTCTCCCATCACCATTGCAGATTCCTTCCGCTTCTTGGGCACCACCATCACCCGGGACCTCAAATGGGAGCCAACCATCAGCTCCCTCATCAAAAAGGCCCAGCAGAGGATGTTCTTTCTGCGGCAGCTGAGGAAGCTCAAGCTACCCACCAAGATGTTAGTGCAGTTCTACACGGCCATCATCGAGTCCATCCTCACCTCCTCCATAACTGTGTGGTATGCAGGAGCCACTGCCAGGGACAGACTAAGGCTGCAGCGCGTCGTGCGCACTGCTGAGAAGGTGATCGGCTGCAAGCTCCCATCTCTCCAGGACCTGTACATCTCCAGGACCCGGAGGCGTGCTGGCCGGATCATAGCCGATCCTTCACACCCTGGTCACGTACTGTTTGCCCCCCTCCCCTCAGGTAGAAGACTTCGGTCCATTCGGACTAAAACCTCCCGGCACATGAACAGCTTTTTCCCCTCTGCCATCAGACTGCTGAACACTAAGTGACTTATTGACTCTCGTGCACTATGTACAGCAGCTCAACCAGACTCATGTCAATCATCACTGTTTTTCTGTTGCATTATCGACTGCACTGTGGTACCCCATATTATCTGCTACTTGCGAATTTTTTTTAAAACTGCCTTGACTAGTACTACTCATTATTACTATTATTATTACTTATTTTTCTACACTTATTGCACGTTTTTAGTCCTTTAGTTTTTTAGTTTATCTCTTTATCTCATCATGTTTTTAATGTTGCAGCATTGCACCGAGACAAATTCCTAGTTTGTGTATCACATGAACAATGGCAATAAATCTGATTCTGATTCTGATTCTGATGACTTGATAGTAAATGTGGTGAGATTGGATGTAGACTGGGCTTTGGGACTAGAAATCAGTTTGAATGAAAAGAAGTTTACGATTATAAATATGTATGCACCATATGAGTCTTATCAGTCTGAAGATGAATTTATGAACAGATTAGCAGTTGTGAATTCCTTCATTGAGGATAATGATTCAACCTGTGTCTTAGTTATTGGAGATTTTAATGCAGCTTTGTCTGATATCAATTCTATATTTGCCAAGCATCTTCTGCAATACTGTGAGGACAGTAATCTTATGGTGTCCAGCAAAATGCTCCTGCCTGATACAAGCTTCACCTACGTTAGCCAAGCCTGGCACACCACCTCCTGGCTCCATCACTGTTTCTGTACAGCAGATGCCCGTGCATCACTGAGCAACATGTGCATCTATTATGGGCTGGCTACTTCTGATCACAAACCATTTGGCACGTCTTCTAAATGTGGAGGATATACCTGCTGTCTGTGCTGATGGCGGTGCTGCTTGGTCAGGGAAGCTGGACTGGTCTAGTTTAACACTGGAAGAGTTAAATAAAGACACCACTGTAACTGACAACCAGTTTAGCAGGATCCATCTTCCCAGGAATGTTCTGGCGTGCTCTGATATGAACTGTAAAAATCCACAGCATGCTAGTGAACTCTGTGACATGCATGATGCTGCTGTTGACGTTCTCATCAGCTGTAGCAGACCATTTTGTAGAAATCCAATCAGGGGCTTAACGTCAAACCTGGATGAATGAGTTTGTGTCAGAACACGCAGCGGCTAGAGAGGCCTTTGTTCTCTGGTCTGAAGCAGGTCGGCCCAGACAGGGACCATTGCTGGAAATTAAAAAACAAACTAATGCAAGATTTAAACATGCTCTTTGTTTTATTAGAAGAAATGAGAGCAAAATGCAGGCTGAGCCACTTTCCAGGAGCCTGCAGAATAAGAATTCCTAGGACTTTTGGAGAGAGGTTGTTATGTTGGTGGTGGGAGCCAAGGACGAGGCCAGGTGTTGAGCTAAACTTTGTGATACAAATCACCAAATGCAATCAGTTCATTTAAAGAAGACTTGCTGAAGCAAGACTGGACAGAAGTCTATGTATCAGATGTAAATGAAGCCTATGACACATTTATAAACACTGTAACCACTCTTTATGAAAAAAATTGTCCATTAGTAAAGAAAAAGCTTAAACATAAATTTGCCGATAAGCCATGGTTAACCAAAGGATTACAAAAGGCGTGTAAAAAGAAAAAAATCATTATATAAAGCTTTTCTAAAGAAAAGGACAAAAGAAGCAGAGCAGCGGTATAAAACATACAAAAATAAGTTAACATATATAATAAGATGTAGTAAAAGAGACTATTACAGTAAAGAACTGGAGAAAAACAGAGACAATATTAAAAATACATGGACAATACTCAACAGTATCCTTGGAAATAAAAGCAGAAATACAAGCAACCCAACCAATTTTTCAAAAAATAATAAAACAGCTCAGAGTGTGAATGCAGCTTCACCTGCAGATGAATTTAATAACTTTTTTGTTAACATTGGTCCTAATTTGGCTCGAGAAATACCCATTATGGCACCCACAGGTGATACAATAAGCAAAAAAACTGCTATAAAAGACTCCATTTTCATAAAGAACACAGAGGAGAGAGAGGTCATAGAAATTGTTAAATCGTTTAAAAGTAAAACATCTACGGACTGTAATGGTATTGACATGCTCTTAGTCAAAACTATTATTGAATGCCTAGTAAAACCACTGACGTATATCTGTAACCTGTCTCTCCAAACAGGTATATTTCCCAGTGCAATAAAAATAGCTAAAGTAATTCCGATATACAAGACGGGTGACAGAGGGGAATTCTCAAACTATAGACCAATTTCACTATTGCTGCAATTTTCGAAGATACTTGAAAAAATATTCTATGAGAGAATTGACAACTTCATACTGAAGAATAATTTATTGTGTGAGCAGCAATATGGGTTCAGACACAAGAGGACAACTGCATTTGCTCTAATGGAATTTATAGAAAAAATGTCAACTGCCATTGAAAATAAAGAGTATTCAGTTGGGGTATTCCTGGATCTTATAAAAGCATTTGATACAGTGGATCATAATTTATTATTAAAGAAACTACAAAATTGTGGTATTAGAGGGGTAGCACTGTCCTGGTTATGTAGTTAATTAAAGAATAGATATCAGTATGTATGTGTTGGTAACAAAAACTCACAGTTACTGAAGGTTACTTGTGGAGTCCCACAGGGTTCAGTTTTGGGGCCATTATTATTCAATATGTATATAAATGATATATGTAAAGTTTCAGAAAAAATGGATTTAATATTGTTTGCCGATGACACTAATTTATTATGCAGTGGAAGCAATTTGGAACAACTTCTGGATACACTCGGAAAGGAATTAGGAAAGCTTAAACTGTGGTTTGATTCAAACAAACTAACGCTCAGTTTAAGTAAAACAAAATTTATAGTTTTTAACAACCATCACAACAACTTAGTATCTAAACTCAGTGTAAATGGTGTAGAGATTGAAAGGGTATCTGAAACTAAATTTCTTGGAGTAACAATTGATAATAAACTGTTGGAAGTCACATATTAATTATATTAAAGGTAAAATATCCAAATCAATCGCAATACTATGCAGAGTGAAATATTTGCTGAATCAACCCACATTATATACTTTGTATCATTCATTAATACTCCCATACATGACATATTGTAATGAAGTATGGGGAAATACATATAAAACAAACATATATCCAGTCTTAATGCTTCAGAAGAGAGCTATTAGAATAATAAACAAAGCTGCTTACAGGGAACCAACAAACCCACTTTTTCTTAAATTAAAAGCTCTCAAGTTGAAAGATCTGGTTGACTTTAAAACTGCAGTAATAATGTTTAAAGTGAAGAATCTATCACTGCCCGCAAATATCCAAAAGTTGTTCCAAATAAGGGAGAAACAAAATCATTTCAGAGGAACATGTATATTTCAAAAACCTTCAGTGAGAACTACCACCAAGCAACACTGTATTTCAGTGCAAGGAGTCAGATTATGGAACGATTTTGGACCTGAATTAAAATCATGTACAACGCTTGGACAATTTAAACAAAAACTAAAGGAAGAAATACTCCAAACATATATACAAGATGACATGTAAACTCACATAAGGATTGTCATATCCAGCCTGTGTTGTGTTGTAGCTTAGTTTTTTGTCACATTTTGTCTTAGTTTTGTTCTGAATTGTAATCGCTCTTGTTTTGTTTTTCTTCTGAATTCTTGGATGGAATATGGGTGGGCAATATAAGCTGCGGCTTCAGCCATCACCCATTTCAGATAACTTATGTTGAACTGTATAATCAGAGGAGTTATTGTTAATTTGACCTTGTAAGATTCTTTTTCCCCTTTGTTATATTATTCTGTTTCTTTTAACCTGTACTTTTAATCTTTCCGAAATAAAGATTCATTCGTTCATAAAAAAACACGGGCTTATTTATAGACAGTCCACAACACAGCAGCGTCCCCGCCAGGCAGAGAGGTGGCCAAGAGACCGCCCCTCCCTCTCACTGCTCTCTTATACCCTGGGTGGTGGCGGAACTGGAAAGGTGGCGCCACCACCCATGTCTCACAAATAAAGGTCCCAAACTACAACACAACACTCCCCCCCTCACAAAAGCCATAAGGCCACACACACAATTTGAACCCACCCTAATTTGGAACCCCAAACACACGCTAAGGACAGTAACACAACAAAAGTGGCCTAACACAGTCAGACTAAAAAAGTACAGTTGGGGGGAGACGGGGAGACTGCCTTCTCACCCCTCACGGCAAAGCAGATTATTCTGCCGCTTATATACCAGAATAAACCATACAAAACAAAAATACTGCCATGCCTTAATCTAAACATTACATAAAATAAATCCCCTGAACATAGGCAACCGATAAATCTGAGAGTGTTTGTTTTCTGAACAACTTAGAACAAAGTAAACAACAAAAACATGTCGCTGGACCCCCTTCTCTTTCTTCAGCAAACCGTCCAACCATCAGTCTGCCCCAAGGGAGGGACCACCCACCACCGCTGGCTGGTCCGACCCCGGTGCGCCTCCTCTTCACCACCACCGGGGACGTCCCTTGTTCAGGCTCAAGCCCACCGATCTCCTCCCGGGCGCACCGCAGCTCATTTGGATGTCTCCATGAGCATCTGATAGCTGAAGACAGGCATCCTCCCATACAGCCACCACCTGCAGCTGTCCCTGGTGTTCTTCCATCCGACGCTTGGGCTGAACCCTCCGCAACCGTGCCTCCTCCCGGGCCTGGACCACATCCACGACCACCAGAGGAGCCCTACTTGACTTACAGTGTTCCTGTTTGGCACGTCATTCTACCATGCCAGCCAGTCCTGCCCCGACCACTTTCATTTCCACTGCTGCCCTCGCCGTTGTGACTCCATGTCCTCCGGTCCCTTCCAGCCGACATCCAGGAACAAATGGAGCCAGCCACTCGGCCCCACCTGCTGTCACAGGCATCCCACCGTGCCACCCAGCTCCCTCAGCTAGGGCTACTTGGGCTCTGGCACAGGAACCCTCCTGCGATGGCTCTGGGGTGGGGTTGGTCCCGCTCACTCTCCAGGGTGCCAGACAAGTTCTCGTCCCACACAGCTCCATCCACCTTTCTTGGGATTGCCCAGTCCCACAAACCGCAGCCCAACCCCTGATGGCGAAGCCCAAACCATAAAACAAATCACACCCCATAATGTTCTCTCCACGGACAGTCACGGTGAACTTCAGGTTACACACTTCCACCGACTTGTAACGAGCCATTAGTCTCACCGTTCCCACCGTGGCCAATCTCTCTCCACCATAACCACAAATGTGGTTATGGTGGAGAGAGCGCCACCAATGTGGCGCCTGGATCACCTCCACATTGGAGGTGATCCAGGCGCCGGTGATCCAGGAATCTCTAATGTGGGAAAAAGTCTCTCATGGTTGCCCAATTCAACACGGAGCCAACCGCTCCCATGTCGATCAGCAATGAAACTGTTACCCCGTCCAGCTCTATCATACAGTAGCAATGTCCGTTGGTACTTGGAGACACAGTGTGAATAACCATGGGAGCAGGAGAGTCTTCCTTGTGTTTTGGACTCCCTCGCTCGAACTTGTGGCATGCCCTGGCAAAATGATGCAAGAGTCAACACTTGCCGCAGTGTTTCCCTCTCACCAGACACTCCCTGGCCTTATAGCGGTGCTTCATGGACCCACAACCCAAACACATGGGCGTTCCCGGGGCGGACCTCATCTATACAGCATTAGCATAGCCTCCATCACCCTCCACGCTGCTGTCACTGTCCAGGTCCACTGCCAGCACTGTCGACTGTGGAGCAGACTGTCAGTGTAACACACTCGTGCTGAGCTCCCATGATAGCTTGCCTGCTGCCTCCAACTGCTGCGCTAAATTGATGGCCGTGGATAACGTCAGTTCGCCCGCGAATGTAAGCAGCTTCGACCTTGTAGTAAGGCAGATAGTATGTTCCACCAGCTGGTCGCAAACCATCTCCTCCTCCAGTGATCCAAACTGACAGTCCCTGGCTAATTGACGCAGGTCTGCCACAAACCGCTGCACCGACTCGCCGACCCGCTGGCGGTGCTGTCAAAACTGAATCCTGAAAACAATGACGTTTTCCAGGGCGCGAAAATGTCACGCCATTAGCTCCACAACTTCTTCAAAGCTATCACATTCACCCAAGGTACTTAAAATACGCTGTCCTTCCATACCCAAATTAAGAACCAACAGTGCACGTGCTCTCAGCTTCTCCAGCCTCCCAAGGTCCAGCACCACCAAGTATGTCTGAAAAGCAGTGAACCATCTCGCCCAAGGGACAGGCGGCTCACCGGGAAGCTCCAGAAATTGCCGGATGGATGTTACACACATGTCCATAGCTTTTATCCATCCATCCATCCATCCATCCATCCATCTTCTACCGCTTTTCCGGAGGTCTGGGTCACGGAGGCAGCATTTCAAGCAGAGAAGCCCAGACTTCCCTCTCCCCAGCCACCTGCTCCAGCTCTTCAGAAAGGATACCAAGGCGTTCCCAGACCAGCTGGGAGACATAGTCTCTCCACCAAGTCATGGGTCTGCCCTGGGGTCTCCTCCCAGAGGGATGTGCCCAAAACACCTCAAGTGGGAGGCGTCCTGATCAGATGCCCAAACCCCCTCAACTGGTTCCTTTCAATGTGGAGAAGCAGCGGTTCTACTCTGAGCCTCTCCTGGATGACTGAGCTCCTCATCCTATCTCTGAGGGTAGCTTTTATCCTCTTTGCCAAATGTTATGTCAGTGGTAGGAGCCAAGGATGAGGTCAGGTGTTGAGCTGAACACAGGTTTATTAGGAGACTCTCCACAGTACACTAGCATACCCACCAGGCAGAGAGGTGCCCAAGAGACCGCCCCTCCTGCTCACTGCCCTCTTATACCCTGGGTGGTGGCGGAACCACCCATGTCTCACAAATAAAGGTCCCAAACTACAACATAACAGAGGTTCAAGTCATGAATAATGTTAAATCCTCCTTAGCATCTGACATAGAGGGTATAAGTGGCCCTGAGAAAATAGCTGAGATGTGGTGTGATCATTATTCTGAACTGTTCAATTGTGTCAGGGGTGATGTACTATCCATGAACAGTGTAGACTACCTTGAGGGCACGGTGGTTCAGCCCATGGAGGTGTGTGATGCAACCATGATGCTTGAGGACAGGAAGGCTTGTGGACTGGATCTTGTCATAGTGGAACACCTCAAAAATGCAAGCAATAAGCTCTGTCCACTGCTCTCCATGTGTTTCACTGTTTTTTTAGTCCACGGTGTCCTCCCAGACTCTCTTGTGTCTGTGGCGCTAGTCCCTGTTATCCAGGACAAAGCTGCAAAGCTAAACAGTGTTGAGAATTGCAGGCCAACTGTTCTAGCTAATATTCTATCTAAAGTGTTGGAAAGAGGTTTTGCTCACATGGCTGGAGATATTTGTTTTTTCTTCTGACAGTCACTTTGGTTTTAAAAGGAAGCATGGCACTGATATGTCTAGATTTGCTCTAAAGGAATTAGTGACAAAGTAGAGAAGCCTTAATTCCTCTGTCTTCTTGAGTTTTATCGATGCATCCAAAGCATTCGATAGAATCAATCATGAAAGTATTAATGAAATGACTCCTGAGAGGTGCTCCCAAGTAGTTAATTAGAATTCTGGTCTTCTGCTTCACCAATCAGACCACGTGTGTAAAATGGGGGAACATTCTATCAACTTCCTCTCATGTGAGCAACGGTGTACACCAAGGTGGAATCCTGTCCCCGCTTCTGTTTAATGTGTATATGGATGATCTGCCGAGACAACTGAACGGCTGCAATACAGGCTGTGTTGTGGGCGGCTCTGTCATCAATCATCTCATGCATGCAGGTGACCTAGTAATGGTGAGTCCTGATAGTGCCCGGTTGCAACAACTATTAAGAGTTTGCTCACAACATGGCAGCGGTCACAACATCAAATTTAACATTAGGAAGAGTAATGTCATGATTGTGAGATGCAGAGAAGACAGGGAACTAGTTCTTCCTGCTTTTTAACTGTGTGATGCTTCTCTTGTGACATACAAGGAAGTAAAATATCTGTGTGACATCATGACTGATGACTTGAGAGGTGACAGCGGTCTACAGGCAGAGCTGTAAGCTGTGTGCCCGGGCCAACATGTCACTGAGAAAGTTCAGTATGTGCTGTGAAAATGTTAAATCTTCTGTGTTCAGAGCTGACTGTCCTCCTCTTTCCACTGCACACCTGTGGAGCAGCTCCAGGTCCGATGGTAGGAGAAGGCTGACTGTGGCCTGCTTCAGGTGCCCAGATGGCACAGCACCAGCCAGCTGTTTGTGTCCTGTGGTATTCCTGCGTGTAAGGAACTACCGAGGAAGCTTGTGTACAGTTTTATGTGTCGTCTGGATGACTGGGAAAACAGCATCATACAGACCCTGATAAGCCGTGGGCAGAGCAGCCTCAGACCCACCTCTGCTCTCACAAGACACTGGCACAGCGGCCTCGACCAGAACTCTTTTTAGACTGTTGTGCTGCTTTTATTACTGCTATGTCGTGGATTGTTTCCCTGATAGCCTTCATCATCATCATCATCATCATCATGAATGAATGCATGAATGAATGAATGAATGTATTTTTATTCAGTAATAATAATAAACATACAATACAATAAGAACACAAAAAAGAACAACCAAAAGGGTGTAGGCTGAAGCTAGTACTTATATAGTGTCTACTCCATTACAATTATAAAATCAATAACATAAAAATTTAAGTCTTACCCAAAATCAACAAAGAAAATCAAATAGAACAAGTAGACAAAAAAAACCAACAAAAAAAAAAACCTTTAAGTTATTACAAATTTATCTCCTGTAGTGGATGCGTTCAATGATGAGGCTGAGTTTTATTTCTCAGGTTCAGCTTTATTGACAGAACACATACTCTAGCATTCTCAAAGCAGGAAGAAGAGAAAGAACTATATCACATCGCCTCTTTATATGTTTCCAGCATCAGAACTCAAGTCACATGGTGCTTCAGTAAACATACAGTCACAATGCAACCCTTTGAACTTTCACCATTGTCTCTTATTCATTGATGAGCCGGAAATCTCTCTGGGGCATCTTCTCCGAGACAAAGGCCAAATCTCGCACCTCCTCGTCATCTTCTGCAGATTCGAACCTTTTGTCCTTCGAGACGTGAAGCCTCCAATAAACATGCAGTCATACCTTTGTGGAAAATGTGAGCCCAACATATGTGCCACATAACTCCCCCCAAACGTCTATTAAAGGACAAAACATGCATGGTATAAAAAAAATAAATAAAATACTCCACACATCACAAATCAATCCACCAGATGCCTGGGTCTTAACCTTCTGCCGAATCTGCTGTAAGTCGGCTTCGCTGCCTCTGCAGCGTCTTTCTGCCTCTGTGGATTAAAGCTGTTAGCACGTCTCTGTGAAGGTTCTGGAGAATGTCTTCTCGGCGGCCTGCCACGGCAGGGGGGCCTTGCCAGCTGCACGTGGTCATCAGCTAAAACAAAAGCGGGTTTGAGTCTGTTTATGCAAATCAACTCCTTTCTGCCCCCTAAATCTAGCAGAAAAAATGCTTCTGCCTGGTGTCCAGCACTCTGAACAGTCCGTCATAAAACGGACGCAAACTTGGGCGCTGAGCATCATGTCTAACAAAAACAAACTCCGCATTTTTTTAAAGCCTTCGGCACAAAAACGCGTGGGAAACTGATTAACCAGGCCAGGGACTGTGTTTGCTCCTGTGTCGCTCTGCAACGGCTGAGCGGGGGGGGGGGGCAATTTGGTACGGGATTGTAGGGGAGAAATTCCCCCGGCAAACGGAGAGGTTGTGCAAAAACTAACTCAGCCGGGGAAGCCTGCAAATCTTCCTTGGGTGCAGAACGCAACCCCAATAAAACCCATGGAAGTTTGTCCACCCAATTTGTATCCATCAGCGACACTCTGAGGGCTGCTTTTAATGACCTGTGAAAGCATTCGCATAAACCATTAGCCTGGGGGTGATACGCGGTAGTGCGATGAATCTTCACCCCTAAGCTGCGGGCCATCGATGGCCATAGTTCGGAAATAAATTGGGGACCCCTGTCGGACGTTATGTCCGATGGGACTCCGAAACGCGCAACCCACGCTGTTAAAAAAGCTTGCGCAACTTCTTCCGCTGTGGTTGATGTCAGAGGGATCGCCTCTGGCCAACGCGTGGTGCGATCCACCATCGTCAAAAGATGTGTGTGCCCTTGTGATGGCGGAAGGGGGCCCACCAAGTCAACATGCACGTGATCAAAACGCTTAGCGGGGATGTGAAAAGGTTCCAATGGAGCTCTAGTGTGCTTGTGTATTTTGGCTCGTTGACACGCTATGCTGGCTGCTGCCCATTCCTTGACCTGTTTGCGCAACCCGGGCCAAACAAATTTCTCCCCCACCATCTTAATCGATGCGCGCACCCCCGAGTGCGCCAGAGAATGGACCGAGTCAAAAACGCGGCGACGCCACGCGGCTGGAACCGCGGGGCGAGGCCATCCCGTGGAGACATCGCAGATTAGGGGGGGCATACCAATTTGTTGCACTCTGTGCTCCAGCCTTAACCCTGTTGGTCCAGACTGGAGCGCGCGCACGTCCGCATCGTTAACCTGCTCCGCGGCCATGGCTGCATAATCTAAACCTACACGGACTGGGGCTGCGTGCGCTTCTGCGTCGCTGCCCCTGCCCGCGGCCACGGCTACAGAGTCTGCCCCCACGGGGCCTGGCGTTGCTACCGCACGCGAGAGACAGTCTGCCACTGCATTGTGTTTACCCGCGACATGCTGGATATCGGTGGTGAACTCCGATATCGCGGCTAGTTGCCTTTGTTGCCGGCCTGACCAGGGTTCTGAAATCTTGGCCATCGCAAACGTTAGCAGTTTGTGATCCACAAACACGGTGAAACGTCGCCCTTCCAGCCAGAACTGAAAATGACGGATGGCCAGGTGTAGGGCCAAAAGTGCCCTGTCGAACGCGCTGTATTTACGCTTACTATTGCGCAAGGTTTTGCTGAAAAACGCGAGGGGTTGCCAGGTACCTGCCACAAACTGTTCAACGACCGCCCCCACTGCTAAATCGGAAGCGTCAGTGGTGAGCGCCAAGCGGGCCGTTGGAACTGGGTGTGCTAACAAAACTGCGTTTGCCAGGGCTGATTTGACCTGGGCAAAAGCGCGCTCCCACTCCGGAGACCATTCAACCTTATTTGCGGGCTTTTGTTTTTTTAACGCAGTGTATAATGGTTGCATTAGCCGCGCTGCGCTTGGGAGGAGCCGGTTGTAAAAATTAACCATCCCCAAAAACTCCTGTAGCGCCTTGACCATTTGAGGTTGCGGAAAATCTGTTATTGCGCACACCTTATCGGGCAGAGGAACCACTCCTTCTGGCGAAACGCAATGCCCCAAAAAATCAATTTGCGCCACCCCAAACTGGCACTTCGCTGGGTTAATTATTAGCCCGTGCTCTGTCAGCCTCCGAAAAACTGCTGTGAGGTGACTTTCGTGTTCGCCTTCGGACGTGCTGGCCACTAAAATGTCATCCAAGTAAACGAACACGAAAGGGAGGTCGCGTAAAACTGCATCCATCATGCGTTGAAAAGTCTGCGCGGCCCCCTTAAGACCAAACGGCATGCACAAGAACTCAAAAAGACCGAAAGGAGTTATAACCGCTGTTTTGTGTATATCCTGAGCGCGCACTGGAACTTGGTGGTAACCGCGCACCAAATCTATTTTAGAAAAAATGCGCTCCCCCGCCAAATGGACTGAGAAATCCTGAATGTGCGGAATCGGGTAGCGGTCGTGTGCTGAAACGTTGTTCAACCTGCGGAAATCGCCGCACGGTCGCCACGAGCCATCAGCTTTTGGGACCATGTGTAGCGGCGAAGCCCAGGGGTTTTTGGAGCGTCTAATAATGCCCAGTTTTTCCAGGTTGGCAAACTCCTCGCGCGTGATGGCCAGTTTAGTTGAGTCCAAACGCCGAGCTTTTGCAAAAACGGGCGGCCCGGTGGTGGTGATAAAATGCTCCACCCCATGTTTAGCCACTGTCGCCGAAAACGTGGGGACTGTGAGTGCTGGGAACTGAGCAAGCAATGCGTGAAACTTACCACCCGCAGTTGTGACGCTGGCATGTGCAGTCGGCGGGGCCACCCGAGCTGTGCAGGGAATAGAATGGAAAGACAGTGCATTAACCAAACATCTATTAGCAAGGTCAACCAATAAACCATGTTAGCACAAAAAATCAGCCCCTAACATGTTGAAACTGACTGCTGCTACAATAAAAGTCCACTCAAATGAATGGCCTTGTAAGGACAGAAGCATAGTCCTCTCACCGAAAGTTTTAATCGTTGAGCCGTTCGCTGCTGACACCGACACCCAGGGAGCTTTAGACGGCATCAGCCGTTCCACGCAGGTAGGTGTGACGAAACTCAGCTGGGAGCCCGTGTCCACGAGGAATTGTTTCCCAGAGTGTGCATCCGTCAGGTAAAGCAGCTTGTTCTCGTCGCCGAGGGTCGCAGCTGCTACCGGCCCTCGGTCTTGGCGTTTCCCAGGTGCTTGAAGTGGCACGGTGGGACGCACTTGTGCGCTCTCTCTGCAAAACGGCGATGGTAGAAACACAGGCCGTCATCCGCTCCGCACCGCCTGGTCCCCGTCGCCGTCGTCGTTGGTGCGTCTGGCGCCGCGGCCACTGGCTCCAAGCCGTTTCCAGACGTCATTCCTGGGCTAGCTGCCGCGGCCGAAACCGCGCTCCGTTTGTGGGCATCGACGAGCGGCTGCGCCTCCTTGCTCAGCCCATGGTAGTCTCGCCTGGCCAATCGGGGCGACTCTGCCAGGGCTACTCTCACTGCTGGCGGCAGGGTCCGGAGGAAAAGGTGGGCGAAAATAAATTTGCCATCCTCGGAGTCTTTCAACCTCAGCATCTTCACCATCAGGTCCGCAGGTCTGTCATTCTCCGACTCCGTCAACGTCAGGAGCCCCTCTGCTCGCTGTTGGACCGAAGGGGTGAAATGGCTGATCAGCGTGTCCTTCAATGCGCTGTACTTGTCGCTGTCCGGTGGATGATTAACCAGATCTTCCACCCTCTGGACCATGTGGCTGTCCAGCTTCGCTAGCACGTGGTAGAATCTTGTGTCGTCCTTTGAGATTCTCCGGAGGTTGAACTGCGCCTCGACCTCGCTAAACCATGAGCGCGGGCTGTGCTGCCAGAAATCGGGCAGCCGGAGTGTGGAGGCAGCCATCAGGCTGGCTTCTGCCGAGCCCCGCTCGGGAGAATTCTGTCTGCTCATTCTTAGTCGTAGGGTCACCAGTGTAGAGGATGCGTTCAATGATGAGGCTAAGTTTTATTTCTCAGGTTCAGCTTTATTGACAGAACACATACTCTAGCATTCTCAAAGCAGGAAGAAGAGAAAGAACTATATCACATCGCCTCTTTATATGTTTCCAGCATCAGAACTCAAGTCACATGGTGCTTCAGTAAACATACAGTCGCAATACAACCCTTTGAACTTTCACCATTGTTTCTTATTCATTGATGAGCCGGAAATCTCTCTGGGGCATCTTCTCCGAGACAAAGGCCAAATCTCGCACCTCCTCGTCATCTTCTGCAGATTCGAACCTTTTGTCCTTCGAGACGTGAAGCCTCCAATAAACATGCAGTCATACCTTTGTGGAAAATGTGAGCCCAACATATGTGCCGCACTCCCATTATTTACAATGAGATACTGGGAGATATTCATGTGAATAATACAGACTCTGAGTTGCTGAAGATGATGTGTGGGGTACCACAGGGTTCTGTGCTTGGTCCATTCTGTTTATTTTGTATATTAATGATTTATGTTCTGTGTCTAAATTGCTCAAGTGTATTTTATTTGCAAATGACACAACTTTTTTTGTAGTGGAGAAAATCTTAAGCAGCTTCTGGATTCAGTAGAAAATGAACTTAAACAAATCAATCAATGGTTCACTGCCAATAAATTATCTATTCACCTTGGAAAAACAAAATGTATAATATTTGGAAACTGCAAATTATATAATCACAGAAAAATTAAAATAAACAATGTTGAAATTGACACAGTTTTGGAAACCAAGTTCCTAGGGGGTCATTGTTGATAACAAACTAAACTGGAAATCACACATAAATGATGTCAAAACTAAAATGTCTAAATCCATTGCAGTACTGTATAAAGTTAAGGATCTCCTGTGTCAGAAATCTCTTTGTATTTTATATAATTCACTGATAGTTCCTTATATGACATACTGTGTGGAGATCTGGGGAAACATATAAAACAAACACAAACTTGATCTTTTTACTACAAAACAAAGCCGTACGCATTGTATCAAAGAAACCTTACTATGAACCAACAAATCCAATATTCATTCAATTCCATACTCTTAAATTTAGAGATCTGGTAGATTATAATGTCATTCAAATCATGTACAAAGCAAATAATAACCAATTACCTGTAAATATTCAGAGACTGTTTAAAAAAAGGGAAAGCAAATATGAGCTAAGAGGTAACTCTGTTTTTAATAAGCCAAAGGTTAGAACAAATACAAAGGATCATTGCATGTCTGTCACTGGAGTTAAACTGTGGAACTGTTGCTCTGAAAATATTAAAACATGTTCAACTCTGAAGCAATTCAAAAAATTGTACAAAGATGAGAAAATCTCCCAGTATCTCACTGTAAATGCTGGGAGATAAATTTGTAATAAAGGTTTTTTGTCTACTTGTTCTATTTGATTTTCTTTGTTGATTTTGGGTAAGACTTAAGTTTTTATGTTATTGATTTTATAATTGTAACGGGGTAGGCACTATATAAGTGTGGTACACCCAAATAGGGCACCACATTTGGAAATAATACAGAGAGACTGTCATTTTATTTTTATTTTAAGAGTATCTAAATATATTTTGAGATTGTGGACGATCAATAATATTAACATTTGATATGTAGCCCTGTATAAATATTTAAGAGTAAGCAGCGGAACCTTAGGCACTGCGGTCGTTCCACCCCAGGTAAACAAATAGGGTGCACTTCCGGCCCCCCCTTTAGTACTATCTGGAGAAAGACACGAGTGGTCCTGTGTTCTGTCTTTCAAAGACTCTTTTTGTATTTTACAGGTCAGTATTTGGTTAAAAATGCCATAAATAAGAGCCTTAAGCTCCGTGTTATTTCTGTGTGTCGCGACGAGTAATACTGTGATGTTGGTGTGGCGTTTTGATAAGTTTTATACAAGTTCAGGCTGCAGTTGGCGCCGGAGATCAAAGGCGAGCCGCATCGCGGTAGCGGTTTCGCGCCAGTCAAATTTAGCTTTGGGAAAGACGGTTAGCTCACATAAAATGTTTTACTCAATACAAGTATATTTTGCTCCGTGTGAATGTAAAAGTCTCCTGATGCTAATTAATAGTCAGAGTGTGTCCTGTGTATATTTGCCTATTGTCAAGTTTGTAAAATAATTTGTTAAGTCCAGGTCAGCTAATCTAAGTGCAATGTCTAAACTAGCCTAAGGTCATAGTTAAGTCCTATGTTTTGTCCTAATTAATGGGAGTCAGTCTAGTAATTGAAGGTCCTGTATAAGTAAATTGTGATTTGTGAAGTATGTAAATTTGAGATGTCAGATGTAGTGTAGTTTATGCACTGTGTGACTGAGGGAAAAAGAACATTATTTACAGTATGTAAAAGAAGATGACATATAAAGCACAAAATGTGATGTTGCCTGTAAATGAAAATGAAAATGAAATAAGAGTACTATCTGGAGAAAGACACGAGTGGTCCTGTGTTCTGTCTTTCAAAGACTCTTTTTGTATTTTACAGACCCAAGAGCAGACGCGAAGGATCACGTCTTTTCACGCTTTAAAATTATTTCTTTTTGTTATTGTGGTCACCTTCCCGGGACCCGTAACAAACTGTGGGGGCTCGTCCGGGATCTCTCCTCTACAGTCATCGAGGGAAGATCCAGTGATACCAGAACTACGAGACAACGGTTGCCAAGCTGCTACATCAGACACGTCAGTCAGTGGGTGTCCAAGGAGGAAGATCAAAGAGAAAGAAAGGATCTTCAACCAAAAGTGGAACTGCACTGCTGTCAAGAAGGTAAAACGCAGCCTAGTCACTGTACAAATAATACAACACTCGAACTACAGATAGCTAAAGTACCATGTCGACAGCACGAAAAGAACTGATATGGAGCATCAGAGGACGCTTGTTTGCCCTCTCAAGTAAGGATCTTTTCGAGCTAACAAAGAGCCTAGCAGCTGGAGACAAAGACACACAGTTCAGTGAAGACGATAATGAGAGCTGTATGGACTATGTCAATGCATATCTACGGTCCCCAACTCTGCTGAAACTTGAAGATGAGGGAATGAGTCAGTTGCTGAGGTTGGATGACCTGCTCACTAAAGTGATACAAACGAGTGGCCCCACCACGCATTCAGCTGATCAGGCTGCAATACCAACCAAGTCAAGTCCTCATCCATCCAAGATGTTGCCAGATCCACCATCACCATCTGCTGTTCCACCAGGCACCCAAGTTAGTGTGAACGCAAACGCAGAGTCTGTAGAGGAACTGAGGAAAGCATATGAGACACTGGGAGAAAGACTAAGACTGTGTGAAGTTGTGACACTCCAACCACCTGTAGCACCCAGTCGTCAGAGCCACTCACAACCGCAGCCAAGGGAACAAGGAAGTCCAGAAAGGCATGTCACTCTCAAAGACCTTTCCTACCTGCCTCGGAGAGAATTCAAGGCTTTTGGAGGACAAATTGGAGACAACAGCTCTGAAATCAATTATAACAGTCTCATGAGACAGATCAATGAAGGATTAAAAGAAGGATTTTCTGAAGCAGAGGTCATGAGGGGGGTACTGAGAATTGTAAAGCCTGGCACGTTCAGGGACATGCTCATGCTCAAAGATGAACTGGTTCTTTCTGAACTTCAGGGCTTTCTCCGATCCCACCTTGGAGAAAAGGCAACAACAGAGATGTTCCAGGAGTTAATGTGCGCCCGACAAACTGAGCAGGAGTCCCCTCAGCAATTCCTATATCGCATGATTGGGCTCAAACAGAAACTCATCTTTCAGTCAAAACAAGCCACTGCAGACATCTCGTATGACCCAAGGACAATCCAGGAAGTGTTTCTGCACACAGTCTATCAAGGTCTGGGAGTGAAGTATGCAGACTTGCGGCAACGACTAAGACCTCTTACATCAAACAACAATGTAACAGATGAAGAGATTCTTAGTGAGGTCACAAAGATTATCAGTGATGAGAATGAGCACCAGCGAAGGTTAGGGCAAACCCCTCGTCAGAAGTCAGCACATAGCGCTGTGATTGCAACAAGGGACACGACAGCCAAAGACCAACAAGCCTCACAGACAATCAAACAACTCGCTGCACAAGTAGAGACTCTAACCAAGATGGTGGCAACTTTCATGGAACAGAAAGCTGTAAACTCCTCCCCTCAGCATTCTCAGCCTCCAGCTAACCAAAAGAAAACCTATCTCTGTCCGAAATGTACTGAACAAAGCTTACAGGAGTGCAGTCATTGCTTTGTATGCAGTGAGTCGGGACACAGAGCAGTCGGATGTCTGAAGCGACCCAAGAATCAGGGAAACGGGAATCGGTCTCTGTCAAGGGACAGCCAGAGATCGGTACAGAGCCAAAGTCCCAGCCAGTAAACTCTTCCTCTACCGAAGCTTCAACTCCGTGCCCCAGGCACCAGAGCAAGCAGCCGAGAAAGCAGGTCAAATGCAACAGAAGGAAAGGTCAGATTCCCTCCTGTCAGAGTGCCACCAAATACCAAGCTCCCCTTGTCGGTAAGAAAAGTCTGCTGAAATGTCTAATCGGTGGTTACCCTGCGACAGTGCTGTTTGACTCTGGCTCACAAGTGAGTATAGTTGACAGGCAATGGGTCAAAAAGCACATACCCAACACTGTGGTAAGACCACTCCAAGATCTGCTGAACGACGAGCTTGAGGTTTATGCAGTTAATGGCCAAGCAGTCCCATATGACGGATGGGTCGAGCTTACAGTCACTTTAGCGGGTCACGAAGATCCCAATCTCACTGCACAAGCGCCATTCCTAGTCAGTAAGCTGTCACTGAACCAACCACTAGTTGGAGCTAATGTGCTGGGAGCGATTATACAAGGCCAAGGGACAGATGAGGAAGCCAGTACAGTACTATATAGTCTACTGCGCAGAGCTCTTGGAATGGACGAAGACCAGGTAGTGGCCATGGTAAACTTCATTCAAGTGCCGCAAAGAACTGACTGTGATCCTGTTACACTCAGAGTCGGTAAAGACAACATGATTATCCCAGCTGGCAAAGCAGTACAAATATGTTGCAGGGTGCCCCAGAACTTTGACATCTCTGACCCTCTTGTACTTTACGAACCTGCTGAAGAGAACATTGCTTTGAGAAATTTGAGTGTGGGGGAAGGACTTTTGGAGATTAACAATTCCCAAAGACCTTTTGTAAAGGTCCCCATCTCCAACCATTCCAAACATGAAGTAATCCTGCCGAAAAGAACAGCCCTAGGCACCATCGAACATGTCGCCAAAGTCATTGAAACTGATACACTAGAGCCACCAGAAACCCAGCCCATACTGACATCAGCAACTACAGCAGAGGCACTAAGTAAGACCGCCCAAGGTGACTCTCCTGCCGAGCCTTGGTTGCCACCGGTCGATCTCAGTCATCTAAGCCCAGATCAGCAAAGGTCAGTCGAAAAGGTTCTGATGGAAGAGTGCGAGGCATTCTCTCGCGATAGCACTGATATTGGCTGTATCCCTTCTTTACAAATGGAAATCAGACTCAAAGATGACACGCCAGTTCAGAGAGCTTACGCCTCCATCCCCAAGCCCCTGTATAGGGAAGTAAAAGAGTACATTCAGGAACTGATAGTGAAGGGATGGATCGTAAAGTCTCAGTCACCCTACGCAGCCCCAGTTATCTGTGTCAGGAAGAAGGACGGATCTTTACGTCTGTGTATTGATTACCGCCTCCTAAACAACAAAACAGTGCCCGACAGACACCCACTTCCCCGGATCCAGGACCTCACCGACTCCCTCGGTGGTTACAGCTGGTTCTCGATCCTGGACCAGGGTAAAGCTTACCATCAAGGTTTCATCGCAGAGGGCTCAAGGTACCTGACTGCATTCACCACCCCGTGGGGTCTCTACGAATGGGTGAGAATACCCTTCGGGCTGTCCAACGCACCCGCAGCCTTTCAGCGGAGCATGGAAGAAATGCTGGACACGCTCCGTGATGAGTGCTGCATACCCTACCTTGATGATGTGCTCTGTTTTTCCAAGTCATTTAATGAACATGTCCAAGTGCTGAGGAAAGTTCTCCAAGCTTTGCAACGCCACGGGGCGAAGCTGAAGCCTGAGAAGTGTGAGTTGTTCCGCAGAGAGGTTCGGTATGTCGGTCGCCTGGTGTCAGAAGATGGAGTGAGGGTGGACCCCAAGGACATCGAAGCTGTGCAGGCACTCAAACACAGAAGGCCACAAATAGTTGGAGAAGTCAGACAACTTTTGGGGTTCCTGAGCTATTATCGGACGTATGTGCAGGACTTCTCGCGCATTGCCAAACCCCTGTACGACTTGCTCCAGGTAAAGTCTGACACACTGCCGTCCAAGCCATCCAAGGGCAGAGCAAAGTACCCACAGCAGTCTTCCCGAGCTCCAGTGAAATGGGACAAGGAACACCAAGAGACCCTTGAGCGCTTGATTGACATGTTGACCCAGCCACCTGTGTTAGCGTATCCTGACTTCACCCAGCCCTTCGTACTCCACACGGACGCGTCCCAGAAAGGCCTTGGCGCGGTCCTGTATCAAAACCAAGACAATAAGATGAGAGTGATTGGGTACGGGTCACGCACACTAACACCTGCCGAGCAAAACTACCACTTGCACAGTGGAAAACTAGAGTTTCTCGCCCTCAAGTGGGCAGTTTGCGACAAGTTCAGAGACTATCTCTATTATGCCCCAAGTTTCACAGTTTTTACGGACAATAACCCCTTGACGTATGTCCTCAGCACTGCAAAGCTCAACGCCGTAGGGCATCGTTGGGTGGGACAGCTCGCAGATTTCCACTTTGACATAAAATATCGCCCCGGAAAAACAAACATTGACGCTGATGTATTATCCCGTTGTCCACTCAACATTGAAGCCTTCATGCAAGAGTGTACAGGAGAACTGTCAGAGGAAGCCGTTGGTGCAGTATGGGAAGGGAGCAGAAGAGCCAAGCAAGGTGATGTAGCATGGATTGCAGCCCTCAGCCTTGCTTCACCAAGTTCACCCCTCAAGGAGCCACTGCATTTCATCGGCCACGATAAACTAGTCCAAGAACAAAGAGCAGATCCAGCCATCGGGAAAGTCATGGAGATGAAAGAAAAAGATATGACACCAACTGAAGACGACAAAGCCAAGCTTGACATAAGCACAAAGAGACTGTTGAGAGAGTGGAGTCGGATGCGCATTGAAAATGGCCTTCTCTATAGGAAAACCGCAGAACGCAAGCAGCTAGTTCTGCCCGCTGTCTACAGACAAGTAGCTCTCACCCATCTCCATAACAACATGGGCCATGTCGGTGTGGAGAAAGTCTTGAGCTTAGCCCGTGAGCGATTCTACTGGCCTTTCATGAAGCGAGAGATCGAGGAGTATGTCACCAGGAAGTGCCCATGCATAAAACAGAAAAAGCCAGCAACGCATGAGAGAGCACCCATGGGCAGTATAACATCCAACTTCCCACTCGAGTTAGTATGCATCGATTTCCTGCACCTAGAGTCCTGTAAAGGCGGGTTTGAATACATCTTGGTGGTAGTCGACCATTTCACCAGGTTTGCACAAGCCTACCCCACCAAGAACAAGGCCGCAAAGACAGCAGCAGACCGCCTCTTCAATGATTTCATTCCAAGATTCGGCTACCCCTCCAAGCTTCATCACGATCAGGGTCGGGAATTTGAGAACGAGTTATTCAAGTCCCTCAGAGAGCTAGCAGGTGTTGGCCACTCAAGGACTTCTCCCTACCACCCCCAAGGTAACCCGGTCGAAAGGCTGAATCGGACCTTGTTGCAGATGCTACGTACATTGAGAGAGAAAGAGAAACTAAACTGGAAGGAACACTTACCTCACACCATCCATGCTTACAACTGCACTAAGCATGAGGCCACTGGTTTTTCTCCATACTTCCTGTTGTACGGCAGACATCCTCGCCTCCCAGTAGACCTTCTCTTTGGCCTCATGACAGAAGAAGACACAGAGACAGCCCATGGATACGCTCAGAAATGGAAAGGGAAAATGACAGAGGCGTACAGGATCGCAAGTGCAAACAGTCAACAGTCAAGCTCTAAAGGAAAGACAAACTATGACAAACGATGTAGAGGTGTAGTCCTGCAAGTAGGAGACAGAGTGCTTGTGCGGAACCTGGGTGAAAGAGGTGGACCTGGCAAGCTAAGGCCCTACTGGGAACAAACAGTCTACGTCGTGAGGGAGCAGGTTGGAGACAACCCCGTCTACAAAGTAAGTCCAGAGACAGGAAGTCGTCCCATCCGTACCCTGCACAGAAACTTGCTTCTCCAAGTCAACGACTTACCAGTCGACATCGTTCAAAGTCCAGTTGCCAAGTCACAAAAGAGAAACAACAGACCTACCGATATAAGACAAAACACACTGGAAAAGTCAAACAGTCCTGAGGCGAGTGATTCGGAAGAAGACGAACCCCTCTATTGGTTTTGTGTTCCTAGACACCTGCAAGAAAGTCAACGTCCAGTTGACCAAGTCCAATGTGAGTCACAAAGAAGACGGGGAACAACACAGCAAAGACAAGTACAAGTTCCTATTCAACCTGAACAAGAAAGAGACAATATTACGGAAGAAGGACAAGAAATACAAAGGGAAAGCGAACAAAACGTGGACCAACTTCAACCAGACGACGACGGGGAAGTGCTTCATATCCACCAAGATGTTCCTGCTCCTAGTCCCGGACCTGCAGCTCATCCTGAGCTGGTGCCCAGTCCAGAGCCAGACCGTCGTCCTGAGTCACCACCACGTCTGAGGCAGTCCACCAGACAGAGACGACCCAACATGGTGTTCACCTATCCGTCCCTGGGCCAGCCAGCCTTCCAGACTCGTCCGTCGGTGAACACTGTCAGTGTCCAGCAGTCAACACCATATCCTTTTATGTGCTACCCTCCTTTCTATCCTCAACCTTTTTATCTTCCTTCTTTCACCTCTAACTACTTGCCATGTCAGTATGCTATTCCTTGCTATTAAACTAATCAGATCTTGGATAATACCTGAAGATGAAAAGAAAGACGTTCCAGAGACTTTTGAATAGAGACTTTAATAGTGTTGAGATTTTGATTTGTTACTGTTAAGTGTCAGGAGCCACTTTTGTTGTTGGGGAGCGTGTGGTACACCCAAATAGGGCACCACATTTGGAAATAATACAGAGAGACTGTCATTTTATTTTTATTTTAAGAGTATCTAAATATATTTTGAGATTGTGGACGATCAATAATATTAACATTTGATATGTAGCCCTGTATAAATATTTAAGAGTAAGCAGCGGAACCTTAGGCACTGCGGTCGTTCCACCCCAGGTAAACAAATAGGGTGCACTTCCGGCCCCCCCTTTAGTACTATCTGGAGAAAGACACGAGTGGTCCTGTGTTCTGTCTTTCAAAGACTCTTTTTGTATTTTACAGGTCAGTATTTGGTTAAAAATGCCATAAATAAGAGCCTTAAGCTCCGTGTTATTTCTGTGTGTCGCGACGAGTAATACTGTGATGTTGGTGTGGCGTTTTGATAAGTTTTATACAAGTTCAGGCTGCAGTTGGCGCCGGAGATCAAAGGCGAGCCGCATCGCGGTAGCGGTTTCGCGCCAGTCAAATTTAGCTTTGGGAAAGACGGTTAGCTCACATAAAATGTTTTACTCAATACAAGTATATTTTGCTCCGTGTGAATGTAAAAGTCTCCTGATGCTAATTAATAGTCAGAGTGTGTCCTGTGTATATTTGCCTATTGTCAAGTTTGTAAAATAATTTGTTAAGTCCAGGTCAGCTAATCTAAGTGCAATGTCTAAACTAGCCTAAGGTCATAGTTAAGTCCTATGTTTTGTCCTAATTAATGGGAGTCAGTCTAGTAATTGAAGGTCCTGTATAAGTAAATTGTGATTTGTGAAGTATGTAAATTTGAGATGTCAGATGTAGTGTAGTTTATGCACTGTGTGACTGAGGGAAAAAGAACATTATTTACAGTATGTAAAAGAAGATGACATATAAAGCACAAAATGTGATGTTGCCTGTAAATGAAAATGAAAATGAAATAAGAGTACTATCTGGAGAAAGACACGAGTGGTCCTGTGTTCTGTCTTTCAAAGACTCTTTTTGTATTTTACAGACCCAAGAGCAGACGCGAAGGATCACGTCTTTTCACGCTTTAAAATTATTTCTTTTTGTTATTGTGGTCACCTTCCCGGGACCCGTAACATAAGCACTAGCATCAGCCTACACATCAGTTGTTCTTTTGTGTGTTCTTATTGTATTGTATTGTATTGTATGTGTTTATTATTATTATCACCGAATAAAAAATAAATTCATTCATTCATTCATTCATTCATTCTCATCTTTGTACAATTGTTTGAATTGCTTCAGAGTTGAACATGTTTTAATATTTTCAGAGCAATAGTTTCACAGTTTAACTCCAGTGACAGACATGCAATGATCCTTTGTATTTGTATTTGTTCTAACCTTTGGCTTGGTTCCAAGGTTGTCATAACCAGGAGCGGCACTGGGGTTAAGCTCCCAGTGCTCATAAAATGCTCCTTATGGCGTGCGTCTCGAAAAGCCTCTGACAACTAAGTCCAACTCTTAGCCTGCCTGTGTGGTTTAGTCTCTAAGTCCGGCGGAACTGCTTTTACTAATAGGAGAAGGGGCGAGGGCGGATCTCTGGCGCCTTAAAACCAGATGCTTCGGGTAGATGGTGGCTCGTCAACCTGGGAAGGTAGCCCATCTAGGGGAAGGTAAACCCTGATTTCAAACCTCCGCTACCTTGCGGCACACCCTGTCACGGGAAAGGCTTCGGGAGTCAACCCTGAGGAAAAATCCGGAGTCGGAGCCCCTAAGGCAGTTCTATGTTGTGCTCAACATTGTTCTGGCAGCTCCTGCGACGGCGCTGGTGCCTAACTATAGCAGCCCTGCTGTTCCTTTGGATTCATCGGTGACGTGGAGAGGGGGGACATGCTGCATGGGTAACATCTTGTCCTCCATATCTTCCTGCCCAGGCTTGAATCCTACCAACGCCCAATGCTGGAAGGTAGAACACCGGTGCGCATCGGCCTGTTCAGCCACAGGCGGTGCTGTTCCAGCAGAGTAGACGTTTAGGATTCTCTTCCATGGTCATCATAGACCGACGGAGGCCGACGACGAACCTTTGGCTTATTAAAAACAGAGTTACCTCTTAGCTCATATTTGCTTTCCCTTTTTTTAAACAGTCTCTGAATATTTACAGGTAATTGGTTATTATTTGCTTTGTACATGATTTGAATGACATTATAGTCTACCAGATCTCTAAATTTAAGAGTATATAATTGAATGAATATTGGATTTGTTGGTTCACAGTAAGGTTTCTTTGATACAATGCGCATGGCTTTTTTCTGTAGTAAAAAGATTAAGTTTGTGTTTGTTTTATATGTGTTTTCCCAGATCTCCACACAGTATGTCATAAAATGAACTATCAGTGAATTATAATGCAAACAGATTTCTGACACAGGAGATCCTTAACTTTATACAATACAGCAATGGATTTAGACATTTTAGTTTTGACATCATTTATGTGTGATTTCCAGTTTAGTTTGTTATCAACAATGACCCCTAGGAACTTGGTTTTCCAAAACTGTGTCAGTTTCAGCATTGTTTATTTTAATTTTTCTGTGATTATATAATTTGCAGTTTCCAAATATTATACATTTTGTTTTTCCAAGATGAATAGATAATTTATTGGCAGTGAACCATTGATTGATTTGTTTAAGTTCATTTTCTACTGAATCCAGAAGCTGCTTAAGATTTTCTCCACTACAAAAAAAAAGTTGTGTCATCTGCAAATAAAATACACTTGAGCAATTTAGACACAGAACATAAATCAATAATATACAAAATAAACAGCAATGGACCAAGCACAGAACCCTGTGGTACCCCACACGTCATCTTCAGCAACTCAGAGTCTGTATTATTTACATGAACATATTGATATCTGTCTTCTAAATAGCTGTGTAACCAGTCAAAAGCAATTCCTCTGATGCAATACTTATGTTATTTACTGAGGAGTAATTTATGGTCAACTGTATCAAATGCCTTTTGTAAGTCCAGAAATATTCCAACTGTGTACTCTCTTCTATCTGTTGCATCCATAATCTGTTCAACAAAGTCCATGAGTGCCAGTGAGGTGGTCCGGTTCTTCCTGAATCCATACTGTTGTTCACAGAGTATATTGTGCTTATCAGTGAAATCATTTAGTCTGTTCACAAATATTTTTTCCAGTATTTTGGAGAACTGAGGTAACAAGGAGATGGGTCTGTAGTTTGACAATGAATGTTTGTCACCAGTCTTATACAGAGGAACAACTCTTGCTATTTTCATTTTCTTTGGAAATTTACCAGCAGTAAGTGACATGTTGCATATGTAAGTGAAGTGTTTAACAATACAGTCAATAATACATTTAACCAAGACCATACTGGAAATCATTACAATCAGCTGATTTTTTGTCTTTGAATTTGTTAACAATGTCAAGAATTTCTTTTTCATCTGTTTCTTTCATAAACATTGAGTAAGCGTTTATGTTGACGACATTGCCAGCGCCACTTGTATTTGCTGATGATACAGTGGAGTTGGCAATCTTTTTTCCTATATTAACAAAATATTCATTAAATGTGTTGGAGATCAAGCTATTTTCATTGATTATTCCATTATCTGAATTTAAATAAGAGATGTGGTTGGAATTTAGTTTTCCTTTCTTTGTTATATTATTTAATAATAATAATAATAATAATAATAATAATAATACATCAGTCTTATATAGCGCTTTTCTAAATACTCAAAGACGCTTTACAAAGCAGCACAGGAACAAACATACAGTGAACGGGTAAACAGGTACACATAGGTAGAAGAGGCAGTCAGTCTTCGTAGGTAGATTTGAAGAGATGGGTTTTGAGTTGACTTTTGAAGGAAATAAGTGTGTTGGTGGACCGGATGTGAAGGGGCAAGGAATTCCAGAGGGTTGGTGCGGCGATGGCGAATGATCTATCACCCAGGGTGCGGAATTTTGTCTTGGTGATGGAGGTAAGAAGGTGAGCGTCAGCAGAGCGGAGGAGGCGACACCTTCCATACATTACATGTACTAGTTTTGTTATTTTCCAATAATTTACTGCAATATGTTTTTTTACTCAATCTTAAAATACTAATGAGTTTATTTTTTATAAGTCTTGTATTTCTTTTCTGCTTCCACAGTTCTTAATTTCAGAAACGTTTTGTATAACAGTTTTTCTTTTTCCAGGCACTGTGCAGGTCCTTGGTGATCCAAGGCTCATCTCTGGATTTAACGTTAGTTTCCTTTACCACTAGAGGGCACTGTTTATTATATAGCTGTGATATAATAGAGACAAATTCTCCATATGCTGTATCAATGTCGTCAACATAAACACCGCTCCAGTCTTGTATTTTTAGATCATCTCTAAGATTGTTGATTGCGGTTTCTGTTCCAAGTCGTTTAAAAACCTGATCTGTTTTATCATCATCATCATCATCATCATCATCATCTACCCTTCCTGATATGGACCCGCTTGTGTGTCTGAAATAAAGATGAATTATTATTATATTATACCAATAAAATGCAATAGTAACCAGATATTATTGGCTTAATAAAGCATGTTTCAGTTAAATTCCGGTTTTTTGTGCGTGTAAACCCGTCAGAGTGACACCTCTCCTCCTCCTCCTCCTCCTCTCCTGTCTCTGTTTCCGGTTCTCCTCCCCGGTCTGATCCTCTCATTTCCACCCAAATAGGAACCAGTGCAAGTCTCCCGGCTCCTATTCCGCTCCCGTTCCTGGTGATGATCCGGTTGTGGTTCTCCGCAGCGGTCCTCCTCAGGCTGCTGCCCGCCTCTCTGAGCTCCTCGGCCCCCCTCTACTCGGAGCAGGACCCGCTCCGGATCCTGGACGGCCGCAGCCTGAAGTCCACGGTGGGAAACTCGTCCTCGGCCTGGCTGGTCCAGTTCTACGCTTCGTGGTGCGGACACTGCATCCGTTACTCCGGGACGTGGAAGGCTCTGGCCCAGGACGTCAAAGGTATCCAGAACCGGTCCTACACGGACGACACCAGACTCCATTCAGAAATCTGCTAATTTAACGTTTTCAGATCCGTTGGTGAAAGAAATGGACAATTTTCCGAACCGGACCGTTTTCTCATCAAACTCCGGTGTCTGGCTGAATTCGGAGGTTTTGGGCGTTCAGACAATCCAAAAATTCACCTTTAATTTCGTGAAATGTTTGTCAACAGCTGACACCAGACTCCATTCAGAAATCTGCTGATTTAACGTGTTCCGGTAAATCGGTTATAAAAGCGATTATTTCTCATCGTTTTGCCTTCGGGTAAATTCGGCTTTCTCATTAATAAGAAAATGTTTTTGTGAACATCTGCTTCCCAGACTTCCTTCAGAAATCAGCTGATGCCGCCCAACATCAGATGATTTTATAATTCAAGGCTGAGCTTTGGTTAAATCAGTGCTGAAATAGTCCGAATATTCCCCGTTAATCTGGTTCAAATCTCAGTTTTTTCCGTTCCTTTGTAAATGGTTCCTGTTGTGTGAAGCAACGTAAAACAGCTGTTTTTTTCTATGAGGTTCTGAATGGTGAACAAAACAAAAAAAACTGAAACTGAGTGAAGCGTTTACTGTAGGTTAATTAGGATTTAATGATTTGGATTGTGTGGGTTTAATTGTTATTTTTCAAAGCCATTAGAAATCTTCCAGTGACGTCACAAGCGTAACATTAATATCCACCGTATTCCTCGGCCCATGAGGCCTTACGTGAATTATGGCAGCAACTTCCAGTACTAGTTCAGAACGTATCATTGTCACTGAAACAGGACAATTTTCTTTGTTAAAAAACAATGACTTTGGCATCAAAAATGCGGGAACACGGCCATTTGCACCTCAAAAACAGTAATATAGGGGAGAAAGGATGCAAGTGAGGCAACGAGCTGAATGACACAAGAACTTTTTCTGTCTCCAGCATACAATACAGCAAAAGAGAACCCCGGGTCTCTGTGCATTCCTCTTTTATGTCTTTATTTCCATGCATCGAGACCCGGAACTTCCGACCATAATACATTGTTGTTCGAACAAAGAAATGTGTGGCACATTAACATGACATAACATCGGTGCTGCTAACTCACCCTTCTTCTGTCAGCACCTCTGGCAGCTCTTACTGTCCCTGGGGGGGGGCACATAGACCCAACAGTGCCGTCTGATACCCCCCGGTGACGACTCCTCCTTCGGTCCATTGTTCTGGCCTTCCCCCTTCTTCTCTTGGTGGAGAAACCCCCACACCATGCCCCCACACAGCCCCCCCCCCCCAAAAAAAAACTCCCAGAAGGGGCACTAACACCCCCCCTTCCTTTGGGCTTGTGCCAGCGCCCATAGCGGTTGTAGCGGGGGGTTGCCAATCCAGTCGAAACACCCTGCTGGTGAGGTGTACCGGAGGGCACGTCAGTCTATGGAGGGAAAGAGGGAGGGGGGGGGAGAAAACACATTAGCTTCACGAGCGGAGGTCCCTGCTGAGGGATCACCACCTTGCGGAGCCACCAATGGTGGGCATCCACCCCGGGGAGCTTGGGCCAACACCACCTGCTGGTCTGCCAACACAAAAGCGGGCTTCAGCCTGTCGATGTAGACAGTCTCCCTATATCTCTCCAAGTCTTAACACAAAATGCTTCGCCCCAGGTTCCAACACCCTGAATGGTCCGTCGTACGGTAGGCGCAGCGGGGTCCAGTGCGCATCATGCCTGACAAAAACAAAACTGGCGTTCTGCAAGCTTTTTGCGATGAATGTGCGGGGAAAACAATGGTGTGACAGGCCCGGTACACTCACAGCCTCCGTGCTGTGTAAAAATTTGCACGGGCGGATCAGCCTCGGGCACTGGGTTTTCTGGTAAAAACTCTTAGGGTATCCACAGTGGCTGAGAAAAAACGAGTTCTGCTGGGGAAGCTGCCAAATCCTCGTTGGGTGTGGAGCGCAACCCTAGGAGAACCCAGAGCAGGCAGTCAACCCAATTTGTGTCCGTGAGCGAAGCTCTGAGCGCTGCTTTAAGCAACCTATGAAAACACTCACATAACCCACTAGCCTGGGGGTTGTATGCGGTAGTGCGGTGAATGTTAACCCCCAGGCTCTGGGCCATCATGGACCAGAGTTCTGAAACAAATTGTGGACCCCTGTTAGACGTGATGTCCAATGGAGATCCGAAACGTGCAACCCAAGCCGACAAAAAAGCGCGAGCCACTTCTGCGGACATGGTAGAAGCCAGCGGAACCGCTTCAGGCCAGCACGTGGTACGGTTCACGACTGTCAAAAGGTGCATGAAACCTTGTGACGGCGAGAGGGGTCCCACCAAATCCACATGGACGTGGTCGAACCTCCTAGCCGGGATTTGGAACGGCTTGAGGGGGGCTTTGGTGTGCTTGTGCACTTTGGCCCGCTGGCACACGACACAAGCTACAGCCCATTCTTTCACATCCTTGTGCAAGTGCGGCCAGACGAATTTCGCCCCCACTAGCTTCACTGAAGCACGCACTCCCGGATGCAAAAGGAGTGGACCGACTCGAACACACGACAGCGCCAAGAGCTCAGAACCACCGGGCGCCTGGAGATGTCACAGAGCAAGGGAGGGCACCCTTCTTGCACCACCCTGCTCTCCAGTCTTAACCCAGGTGGCGCAGACTGGAGCACACAAATGTCCACGTCCCCAGCTTGCTCTGCAGCCATGGCGGGGAAATCTTTTCGCATGTAGACTGGGGTGATTAATGCAGGCAACAGGCAACTGGCCACAATGTTGAGCTTACTGGCAATGTGTTGAATGTCAGTAGTAAACTCCGAAATTGTGGCCAACTGCCGTTGCTGCCGGGCCAACCACTGTTCCGAGACCTTGGACATCGCATACATCAGTGGCTTATGGTCCATGAACACGGTGAACTCGCGCCCCTCCTGCCAAAACTGGAAATGGTGCATCGCCAGGTGGAGAGCCAGCAATTCTTTATCGAACATGCTGTATTTGTGTTCATTGTCGCGCAAAGTTCGGCTTAAAAATGCGAGCGGCTGCCACAAATCTGAGATGCACTGCTCCACCACTGCCCCGTGGCAACATCAGATGCATCCGCAGTGAGTGCTATCCGTGCATACGGATCCGGGTGAGCTAGCAATGCGGCTTCCGCAAGCACTGTTTTGCCGTTAGTAAAAGCCTGCTCCTGCTCGGGAGTCTAGTTGATGGTTTCCGCAGCCTTCTTTTTTTTTTTTTTAAGCGCGGCATGCAACGGCTGCATCAGCTGGGCTGCCCGGGGAAGGAAGCTGTTATAAAAATTAACCATTCCCAAAAACTCCTGTAGTGCTCTCATGGTCTGCAGACGCAGAAAGTCCGACACAGCATGCACCTTATCCGGTAATGAGATTGTGCCCTCCAGCGAAATGCAGTGACCCAAAAAGTCAATCACTGGCACACCGAGCTGGCACTTCTCCGAGTTAACTATCAGCCCGTGCACGTCCAACCTCTGGAAAACTGTCTTGAGATGGGTGATGTGTTCCTCCTCGGATGCGCTGGCTACCAGAATGTCGTCTAAGTAGACAAAAGCGAAGGACAAGTCGTGAAGCATTGTGTCCATCATCTTCTGGAAGGTCTGCACCACGCTTTTTAATCTGAACGGCGTCCATAAAAACTTGAAAAGGCCAAAAGGAGTTATCACCGCTGTTTTTGGAACGTCTTCCGCGCGCACCGGGACCTGGTGGCAACCGCAGACCGTATCCACTTTGAAAAAAATACGCGTCCCGGCAAGGTGCACGGAAAAATCCCGGATGTGTGGAACAGGATAGCGATCGTGTTCCATAGTGTTGTTCAAGCGCTGGAAATCGCCACACGGTCGCCACGACCCGTCGGCTTTAGGCACCATGTGTAGCGGGGATGCCCACAGGCTGTTGGAGCGCCTGACGATGCCCAACTGTTCTAAGTTGGCGAACTCCTCATATCTTTATTTCCATGCATCGAGACCCGGAACGTCTGACCATAATACGTTGTAGTTTGAACAAAGAAATGTGTGGCACATTAACATGACATAACACCGGCGCCGCTAACACACCCTTCTTCTCTCAGCGGCTCCGGCAGCTCTTACTCTCCCCGGGGGGCGCATAGACCCAACAGTCCCATCTAATACCCTCCAGTGACACCTCCTTCTTTGGTCCATTGTTCTCCCCTTCCCCCTGCCTTCTCTGGGTGGAGAAACCCCCACACCATGCCCCCACAATATAATCATACCCCTTCCCATGACTATGGAGGGATGAGAAGATGACCTTAAAAAGTGGCCAGTCACTCTGTGGACAGTAGCTCTGTCAGTTAGCTCCGCTGCTAACATGCTAATGCCCTAAACAAAAGCTCTGAGATACATCAATGTTTCCACCGCAATAAAGTCGGCTGCATTTTGTTAAAATATGTTGGACATAATCAGATTTACCTCAGAGCAGACGTAGAGTCTAGTCAGAGCCACAAAGAACCACAACACCGTGCTTGGGCGTTTTAAATTCGGGGTAAAACGTCACATCTGTGACATTCATACCAGTGAAAACATACCTGGCTCTTGTCTTGGTGTCCGTCCGGTGTCTGGACCACCGATCTCACCAACAATCCTTCAGTTTTCACTGCATGATCTACTCATCGCTGTTGAAGCCACACATTCAGCCGTGCTGATGTGTGAGGAGCCTCACACCACCAACAGCAGCAAGTTCCAGAACTACGCAGACATTCAAAAATACAAAAACTACAAGAGCTGAAATTAGCTGCCACTTGAGTGCAAAACACGTATGTGGACTATACATTAAAATGAATTTGAAAAACTTTTAAAAACGCCATTTTAAATGACCCTGCTACTCCACTCTTACTGACTGATTTAACACTAGGTCAGCTGAAAACGGAAGCTCCGCCCATAATCGTTTCTACAGCGCCTCCCCCAGGAATAAGGTGGATAAAGGGCTGGTTGTGTTTAAATGTGATTGTAAATCAAAGTTCGGAGTCAAAATGCATTAACTAAAAGGTGATGATCATGAAGTATTGCTGCTTCAGAAGTTTGTTTTTCTCAGTTTGGTGTTAAATTTTAACTCAACATCTGCAGGTTTTAATCAGTTTCACACATTCAAACACAAACTTTGTTTAACCTCTCCAGCAGGTTTATGTGTGTTTGTGAGGACCGTCCGTCTTAACGGGGTTGTTACAGGGCCACTGGTTTGGGTGCAAGATGCATCAAAAGCCCACCAAACATCCCTTCATGTAGCCAAACGAAGCCTCCATGTATTGTCTGTTATAAATGTGAAGAACATCCCCATGAAAACCAAAGAATCCAGATCTTCTCAGCTTCAGTCTCTGACCGAACAACTGTGGCCTGCACCACCAGCTTCATCACCTCAGGCCCCTCCTTCCCTAATCAATGTGCCTGTGTGACTCCTAGAAAAGAGCAGATATAATTAACAAAGATTCCTGCATTAAAACAATTTATGACAACGATGAGGTTAACAGAAAACCCATTTTCTTCTCATAAACACAACAGTTTCTGTTGTACCAAACGTGACCGTTCTGCAGGATTTCAACATATTTGTCAAATGCAGCAGTTAACCAGTCACAAAGAATCAGTCAACCCCCACTTTCACAGATGACCCTTCAAACATGATGCAATGACTTTATCCATCCATTAAAACTTTAACTACTAAGAAAAGTTACAAAACAGGAAACTTGTTGCATTTATAGGAGGAAGCTGCTGGAAGATGATCAGCAGTGAGGTTTTTTCTCACCAGGACGGTGCTGTCTGGTGAACGGCTCGAGGGCTTGGCACCAACGGAGAGCTCTGGCATTCTGATGCTGCTCTGACTTCATCCATGTCAGAAGTCTGTGATCAGTGTCCAAGACAAATGCCCCTCCCAAAAAGTAGTACTGCAGTGAGTCTACAGCCCACTTGTGGCCAGTGCTTCTTTCTCCACAGCAGAGCAGTTGTTTCTCCATCAAGCAGATTCTTGTCAGAAACAGAAGAGGTTTTTCTTCTCCAGGTTCTCCTGGGGCTAACACGGCTCCTAAGCCAACTCCAGAAGCACCAGCCTGAAGCAGAAATGGCTTTGTGAAGTCAGGGCTTTGCATCCCTGGATCCTGACAGAGCCGCATCTTCAAAGACTGGAACATCTTTTCATCTTTCCAAACCGCTTTAGAGCAGGATTTCTTTGTGAGCTCCGTCAAAGACGCAGCTCGTGTTGAAGAATGAGGCCCAGGTCTTCTATACCAGCCCACTACTTCTAGAAATGATCTCACCTGCTTCTTGTTTTTAGGTTTGGGAATCATTTGAGTAGCGTTTATCTTTTCAACTTGTGGCTTGATTTGTCCACGTCCGACCTGATATCCACCGTACTTCACCTCTTCTTGTGCCCATAAACACTTTGTTGCATTCAGAGTAGGGATGCAAGTTATTAATTAATTAATTTATTGATAATTGATTCACCTTATCGATCAATTTATGATTAATTGATAAGCAAGGATTTTCCTGAGAATCTGAATTTCCCTCAGTACATTATGATCTATGACATAAAAAGCCAGTTATTGTTTGATATACTGAATAAAAAATGCAAGTCATATTCCTCCAGGATTTGATTTATCAAATCAGTTGCATGTTAAACATTAGCAACAAAATAAACACAGAAAAATAAATATTAAGGCTACTATAACAAAGATGTGTGCGCTGCCTGATATTGAACTTCAGCAACATAAATTCTGAACAAAAAAAAATGTAGACTTAAGGTGTGTTCACACCAAACGCGAACGGTTGGCGCAAATCCATACAAAGTGAATGGAAAGAGGCAAGTACATGTGAAATTGCACATTCGCGTCCAATGCTAGTTAGCTAGCTAGCTAGCTGCTAGCTTTGAGATTCTGCCGTCACCGGAGTAAAAGTATCACCATTTCAGAGTAAACTAGCTTGAAAATGAGTCGCTCACCTGGAGACAGGAGGACCAGGAGCTCTTCAGCTGAATCTGGATTTCGGAGTTATTTACTCACGGTTTCCTGCCATGGACATGCTAGCAAGCTACAAGCTAATAATGTAAACACCCGTCATCTTATGAAGTTTTGGAGGCTGAGACAACATTTTCAGGTGAGCCCCCATCGGATAATGTAAACCTAAGCATGACGTTATTTAGGGATTTTCCACAGCAGGTTGAACACTGCTGCAGAAGTTATAAAGACAACTTCACCTGTCTGCATCTCACTCAGAAGGGGAATTCATGTCTGTTTGTGTGTTTACATTGAGTTATAATGCAATCATGCCACGCAAAAAATTCGCCCGTTCGCATTTGGTGTGAATACACTTTTAGTCCACATAATATTAAAAACGACATAAACAGTGAGCAGTGGAGGGTTTCCTCCAAACATCACTCCTGGCATTCACACCAAAGAGTTCAATCTTTGTCTCATCAGACCAGAGAATTTTGTTTCTCATGGTCTTACCTTTTGGCAAACTCCAGGTGGGCTGCCATATGCCTTTTACTAAGGAGTGGCTTCCATCTGGTCACTCTACCATATGGGCCTGATTGGTGGATTGCTGCAGAGATGATTGTCCTTCTGGAAGGTTCTCCTCTCTCCACAGAGGAACGCTGGAGCTCTGACAGAGTGACCATTGAGCTTGGTCACCTCCCTGACTAAGGCCCTTCTCCCCTGATCGCTCAGTTTAGACAGCCGGCCAGCTCTAGGAAGAGTCCTGGTGGTTCTGAACTTCTTCCACTTACGGATGATGGAGGCCACTGTGCTCATTGGGACCTTCAGCACAAATTTTTCTGTACCCTTCCCCAAATTTGTGCCTCGAGACAATCCTGTCTCAGAGGTCTACAGACAATTCCTTTGACTTCATGCTTGGTTTGTGCTCTGACATGCACTGTCAACTGTGGAACCTTATATACAGTGGATTTAAAAAGTCTACACACCCCTGTTCAAATGCCAGGTTTTTGTGATGTAAAAAAAATGAGACCAAGATAAATCATTTCAAAACTTTCCACCATTAATGTGACCTACAGTGGGGCAGAAAAGTATTTAGTCAGCCACCAATTGTGCAAGTTCTCCCACTTAAAAGATGAGAGAGGTCTCCAATTTTCATCATAGGTATACCTCAACTATGAGAGACAAAATGAGAAAAATAAATCCAGAAAATCACATTGTCTGATTTTTAAAGAATTTATTTGCAAATTATGGTGGACAATAAGTATTTGGTCACCTACAAACAAGCAAGATTTCTGGCTCTCGCAGACCTGTAACTTCTTCTTTAAGAGGCTCCTCTGTCCTCCACTCGTTACCTGTATTAATGGCACCTGTTTGAACTCGTTATCAGCATAAAAGACACCTGTCCACAACCTCAAACAGTCAGACTCCAAACTCCACTATGGCCAAGACCAAAGAGCTGTCAAAGGACACCAGAAACAAAATTGTAGACCTGCACCAGGCTGGGAAGACTGAATCTGCAATAGGTAAGCAGCTTGGTGTGAAGAAATCAACTGTGGGAGCAATTATTAGAAAATGGAAGACATACAAGACCACTGATAATCTCCCTTGATCTGGGGTTCCACGCAAGATCTCACTCCGTGGGGTCAATATGATCATGAGAACGGTGAGCAAAAATCCCAGAACCACACGGGGGGACCTAGTGAATGACCTGCAGAGAGCTGGGACCAAAGTAACAAAGGCTACCATCAGTAATGCACTACACCGCCAGGGACTCAAATCCTGCAGTGTCAGACGTGTCCCCCTGCTTAAGCCAGTACATGTCCAGGCCCTTCTGAAGTTTGCTAGAGAGCATTTGGATGATCCAGAAGAGGACTGGGAGAATGTCATATGATCAGATGAAACCAAAATAGAACTTTTTGGTAAAAACTCAACTTGTCGTGTTTGGAGGAGAAAGAATGCTGAGTTGCATCCAAAGAACACCATAGCTACTGTGAAGCATGGGGGTGGAAACATCATGCTTTGGGGCTGTTTTTCTGCAAAGGGACCAGGACCACTGATCCGTGTAAAGGAAAGAATAAATGGGGCCATGTATCGTGAGATTTTGAGTGAAAACCTCCTTCCATCATCAAGGGCATTGAAGATGAAACGTGGCTGGGTCTTTCAGCATGACAATAATCCCAAACACACCGCCCAGGCAATTTCAAGGTCCTGAAGTGGCCTAGCCAGTCTCCAGAGCTCAACCCAAAGTCATCAAAGTCATCAAAGCTTGGATGACTTGTAATTTCCTGCTATTAAATTCAGATAAGACTGAAGTCCTTCTTGTTGGTCCAAAAAACCTTAGAAATTCCTTTCCAAATCAAACTTTCAGTTTGGATGCAGTTACTCTTTCTCTTAATAGCTCTGTGAGGAACCTTGGAGTTATTTTTGATCAGGATTTGTCCTTCAATTCACATATTAAATTTGTTTCTAAGACTGCCTTCTATCATTTGCGTAATATTGCCAAGATTAGGAGCATCTTGTCTCAGAGTGATGCTGAGAAACTGATCCACGCTTTTGTTAGCTCGAGATTAGATTATTGTAATTCTTTATTATCAGGCTGTCCTAAAACATCTTTAAAAAGTCTTCAGCTGATCCAAAATGCTGCAGCAAGAGTTTTAACAGGTACTAGAAAGAGAGATCATATCTCTCCGGTTCTGGCCTCCCTTCATTGGCTTCCCATAGAGTTTAGAATTAAGTTTAAAATCCTTCTTCTTACTTACAAAGCTCTAAACAATCAGGCTCCTTTTTATTTAAAAGATCTGATACTACCGTATTATCCTAACAGAGCACTACGCTCCCAAAATGCAGGATTACTTGTAATACCTAGAATCTCCAAAAGTACAATGGGAGGCAGAGCCTTCAGTTATCAAGCTCCTCTCCTGTGGAATCAGCTGCCAATCTGGATTCGGGAGTCAGACTCGATCTCTGTTTTTAAGAATAGGGCTAAAACCTACCTTTTTGATATAGCCTACAATTAGGGAGGGATCATGTGTTTCTGAACCCTCCCTTAGTTATGCTGCTAATAGGTTTAGTCAGCTGGGGGACCTCCAGTAATGCACTGGGCCTCACTCCTTTCCTCACTCTCTATGAAATATTTTTTTTGCTGGTCATTAACATTTGTTTGTTCTCTCCCATAGATTGAGTCCCCATCGTGCTGTTTGCTCTCTACATGTCTGTTCTTTTCTTGTTCTCTATCCCCTCACCCCCCAGCCAGTCGCAGCAGATGACTGCCCCTCCCTGAGCCTGGTTCTGCTGGAGGTTTCTTCCTGTTAAAAGGGAGTTTTTTCCTCTCCACCGTCGCCAAGTGCTGCTCACAGGGGATTGCCTGATTGCTGGGGTCTTTCTGCAACTGTGGGGGTTCCCCCTACAGTTGATAGTGCTATGAGATGACTGTTGTTGTGAAATGGTGCTATATAAATAAAATTGAATTGAATTGAACCCCATAGAAAATCTTTGGAGGGAGTTGAAAGTCCGTGTTCCTCAGCGACAGCCCCAAAACATCACTGCTGTGGAGGAGATCTGCATGGAGGAATGGGCCAAAATACCAGCAACAGTGTGTGAAAACCTTGTGAAGACTTACAGAAAACGTTTGACCTCTGTTATATACCCTTTGTTTAGCAATGACAAAGTATTGAGATGAACTTTTGTTACTGACCAAATACTTATTTTCCACCATAATTTGTAAATAAATTCTTTAAAAATCAGACAATGTGATTTTCTGGATTTTTTTTTCCTCATTTTGTCTTTCATAGTTGAGGTATACCTATGATGAAAATTGGAGACCTCTGTCATCTTTTAAGTGGGAGAACTTGCACAATTGGTGGCTGACTAAATACTTTTTGCCCCACTGTATAACCTGTGGAACCCAATTGAAAAACAAACTGAAATCTTTCAAGGGAAAAAGTAAAAAAAACATACAATAACCTGGTTGCATAAATATGCATATCCTTAAACTAATACTTTGTTGCCGCACCTTTGGCTTTTATTACAGCACTCAGTCTTTTTGGGTAGGAGTCTATCAGTGTGGCACATCTTGATGTGGCAATATCTGCCCACTCTTCTTTGCAAAAATGCTCCAAATCTGTCAGAATGTGAGGGCATCTCCTGTGCACAGCCCTCTTCAGATCACCCCTCAGATGTTCGATCAGATTCAGGTCTGAATTCTCGCTGGGTCATTCCAAAACCTCAATCTTCTTCTGGTGAAGCCATTCTTTTGTTGATGTGGATGTGTGCTTTGGGTCACTGTCATGCTGAAAGATGAAGTTCCTCTTCATCTTCAGCTTTCTAGCAGAAGCCTGAAGGTTTTGTGCCAACACTGACTGGTATTTGGAGCTGTTCATAATTCCCTCCACCTTGACTAAGGCCCCAGTTCCAGTTGAAGAAAAGCAGCCCCAAAGCATGACGCTGCCACCACCATGCTTCACTGTAGGTATGGTGTTCTTTTGGTGATGAGCAGTGTGACTGATGCCTTTGAACAATCAGATCCCTCTGATGCTTTGGAAGCTCTCTGCGAACCATGGCTTGTGCTGTAAGATGTGATAACAAAAATGTCAGGAAAAGCCTACTAGACCAGCTGAACTTTATTTGGGGTTAATCAGAGGCACTTTAAATGGTGGCAGGTGTGTGCTGACTCCCATTAACATGAGATGAATGTGATTGGTTAATTCTGAACACAGCCACATCCCCAGTTATAAGAGGATATGCAAATTTATGCAACCAGGTTATTGTATGTTTTTTTTTTTTCCCCCTTAAAAGATTTCAGTTTGTTTTTCAATTGGGTTGTACAGGTTATAGGTCACATTAATGGTGGAAAAAGTTTTTGAAATGATTTATCTTGGTCTCATTTTTTTACATCACAAAAACCTGGCATCTGAACAGGAGTGTGTAGACTTTTTAGATCCACTGTAGACAGGTGTGTCTTTCCAAATCATGTCCAGTCAACTGAATTTACCACAGGTGGACTCCAGTTAAGCTGGAGAAACATCTCAAGGATGATCAGTGGAAACAGGATGAACCTGAGCTCAATTTTGAGCTTCATGGCAAAGGCTGTGAATACTGATGTACATGTGATTTCTTAGTCTTTTTTGTTTTTGATAAATTTGCAAAAATCTCAAAAAAACAACCTTTTTTCATGTTGTCATTGTGTGTAGATTTTTGAGGAATAAAATGATTTTGATCCATTTTGGAATAAGGCTGTAACATAACAAAATGTGGAAAAAGTGAAGTGCTGTGAAGACTTTTACTTTCCAGATGCACTGTAAACGATAGCATATTCTGTGAAGTGATAGACGTTTTTATATCGTCAACCAATATATATCGTCATGTCGCACTGCCCTGTTCTGGAATGGCCATTTCAGTCTCCTGACCTCAGTAACATTGAGCCACTTTACGGAGATCTCAAATGTGCAGTTCATGAAAGACAGCCTCAGAATTTACAGGAACTGGAGGCTTTTTGCCAAGAAGAATGACAGCTTTACCATCTGAGAAAATAAAGAGCCTCATCCACAACCACCACAAAAGACTTGAAGCTGTCATTGATGTTAAAGACGGCAATACATGGTATTAAGAAGTAGGGTATGTAAACTTTTGATCAAGGTCATTTGGGTAGTTTCTGCTGTCAATAGGATTTAAAAAGAGCCAACACAATTGTATGATAATAAACCCAACCACTAACTATGAGTAAAAGAAAAGTTTTTGTATTATCATCCATATTCTCTGAAGAATGGCCACAAAAACACAAATTCTGCCAGGGTATGCAAACTTATGAGCACAACTGTACCTCCACCTGTTGAGTCAGTATATCAGTCATGTGATCCCAGCTAATTAGCTTGTTAGCTAGATTTAGTTTTGACACATTGCATGTAAGTTTCCCTGCACTTCACTCAATTTTTCTTTCAAAAGTCTTAGAAAAAGTTGTTTATGAACAACTACACACCCACATTGATCTAAGTGACATTTCTGAGAAATTCCAGTCTGCTTTTAAAGCACATCACAGTACTGAAATGGCACTTTGAAGAGTTTTAAATGATTTGCTTTTAAAAGTTGATTCTGGTATCTCCACTGTTCTCGTTCTTTTGGACCTAACAGCAGCGTTTGATGCAGACCACAACATTCTTCTGTCACGTCTGGACCGGTCTGTGGGCAATAGGGGCGCTGCCCTCAAAGGGTTTGAATCTTATCTGACAGGAGGTTTTTTGTTCACTTGGGAGAATATTCTTCAGTGGTTAGCACTGTGGCAGCACAGCAACTCACCCTTGGCCGGGGGATCCTGGGTTCGAACCCAGCCCCCGACCAACAGTGATCTGTGTGGAGTTTGCATGTTCTCCCCGTGTCTGCGTGGCTTTACTCCGGGATTTCTCCGGTTTCCTCCCACAGGCCAAAAACATGCAGGTTAGGTTAATTGGAGACTCTAAAGTGGCCCCAGGTGTGAATGTGTGTGTGAATGGTTAAGGGATAGCGCCGTACCGTGGCTGCTTCATCCATGCAGGTGGATGCCCTCAATTTCCCCTCTGGGGATCAATAAAGTATACAAAATTAAAAAAAAAATGTTATTGTTTTTAAATGTTTAAATGGTTTGGCTCCTTGTTATTTCTCCGAGCTGTTACACACTCACTCTACAGCCAGAGCACTGAGGTCATCAAACCAGCTGCTGCTGGCTGGTCCAGGGCTCGGCTCAAAACTTGTGGAGGTGGAACTTTTTCAGTGGTGGCCCTGAAACTGTGGAACAGCCGACCTTATCAGGTCAGAGCTGCACAGACACTAGAGTTCTTTAAAACACTGTTAAAGACTCATCTTTTCACTTTGGCATTTAGTCCCAGCTAGGCAAGTGGTCTTGGGCTCTTTTATTTTGTTGTTAATTATCGTTAATATTTTTTAAATTTATTGTATTTTGTATCTGTGTTTATTTTAATTCTTAGTATTCTAATCCTTTTATGTTTACATGGTTGCATTTTATTACTTTTAGCTTGTTTTTTAATGTTAATTCTCTGTTTTTGGTATCTGTTCAACACTTTGATCAGCTGAGGTTGTTTAAAATGTGCTCTATAAATACACTTTGACTGGACTTGACTTTTTTTCTTGGTACTTTCAGATGAAATAAAGAGTCCATCACCACAAAGGTATCATGGTTGGCTAATGGAGACAATAAATCCAACTCTAGCTCATCTATTTTGTTGTCGACAGACATGGAATATTTAGTCAGATATTTATAAGGTTGCCACTTTTGGATCACAGAGGTCTGTCTCTTTTTAACAGCGCCTCCCTGTGGACATTAATGTATAAAATGCAGTATTACAATTCTCACATATTATTTTATTGACATAAAATAAAGTGGAGCAAACTGGAAATGAGTGCAACAAACGGAATCATTTGTCTGAAATTTCCCTGGAAAATGTGACTTTTTTTCTTATTTTTATTGTATTTGATGAAAGTGTAGGAGTGATAAAACTGATGTTTTATTATTATTTTAGTCAGTCAGAAAGGAAGAGTGTTAAACCTCTTTTAATTTTTTACTTTAATGTCCTTTAATCAGAGTGGAGGGCGGCCATCGGCGTGGCAGTTCTGGATTGCTCTGTGGAGGATAACTTTGACGTCTGTAAGGAGTTCAGCATCAAGTTGTACCCCACATTCAAGGTAGTGGAACCTGGACCTGGACCTGAAACTATGGCGATGCACCCACACCGTTCAGTAGTGGGCAGCACTGTCTGATGTGAAATACCCAGGGCCGTTTCTGCCTGATTTGTGTAATGAGTTGGGAGTTCTCAACCTTTAGAGTACTGAAGCATCTCTCACAAACAACCATTAACTGATAAACGGATAAACTAGAAGTTTTACCAACATCCATATAAACGTTGAAATTTTAGAAGAGAAAAGTCACAACTTTATGAGAAGAAAAGGTCAGGTTAATTTGAATTCTCCACCAAAAATGTTCAGGATGAACTTACAGCTTCGGAGCTCCCTGGTAGCTGAGGGTGCCTGTAGCATTTGTGTCTTAATTTAGAGGCAGAAACGGCTCTGTGACATATTAACATGTGAGACACACTGACATGAGTCAGGGACACTAACGTGTGAGGTACGCTAACATGTAAGAGGCATGCTAAACTGTGAGGTATGCTAACATGGGAGAGACATGCTAACATGGGAGAGGCATGTTAGCGTGTGAGAGGAATGCTAACGTGTGAGGCATGCTAACATGTCTGATATATGCTAACGTGTTATATTAATGTGATGTATGCCATGTGTGAGTAATGCTAACATGTGAGTCATGCTAACGTGTGAGGCATGCTAACGTGTAAGGTGTCCCAACATGTGTGAGGTATGCTAACATGTTTGACATATGCTAACATGTGATATATTAACATGTGTGAGCTATCCTTTTAGACTTGCGTAAAGCCTTTGACACGGTTAATCACTGTCCTTTCTAAACTATCAGGATATAAACTGTCCATGAATACCCTTAGCTTGTTAAAATCTTATCTATCTGGTCGCTCCCAGTGTGTGCACATAAACAATACTGTATCCCAAAGGCATGCACCATGGGAGTACCACAAGGTTCAATTTTAGGCCCACTGCTGTTTACTTTGTATATTAATGATTTGCCATTAGTATGTGAAAATGACAATTCAGATGTATGCAGATGACACAGTCCTCTACACACATGGGAAGGATGCCAAACAAGTGGCTGACAAGTTAATGGTAGCAATGGAGAAGGTCTCAAAATGGCTTAATCAATCATGCACAGCTACCGTGTGCTTTACCAACAAACAAAATCATATGCACTATCCGACTAGAACTGTAAATGGAGCAAATATAAAAAATGTAACGGAGTTTAAGTATTTGGGTGTCACATTAGACTTTTCCACAGAGACTAAAAAATGGATTTTAAGTAATCAAGCCTGCCAGCATTGACTCTGCCCCTTAAATGGGATTTGAAATTGCACTCTTAAATAATTGTGTGCCGTCTCTTATCTTTTTACCTTTTAAACTTACTCCCTGCTTGTTTCAGGGTCAACAGTTTCTGATACCCAACCTGAATTGCTTTCTATATGTGCTGTTTTTCTTTTAACTAGTGCATGCCCGTAGAAACCCTCACCCTATCTCTGAGGGTGAGTCCAGCAATCCTACGGAGAAAGCTCATTTCAGCCGCTTGTATCCGCAATCTCGTTCTTTCGGTCATTACCCAAAGCTCGTGACCATAGGTGAGAGTAGGAACGTAGATTGACTGGTAAATCGACAGCTTTGCCTTAGAACTCAGCTCCCTCTTCACCACAACAGACCGGTACAACGTCCACATCACTGCAGATGCTGCACTGATCCGTCTGTCAATCTCTCGCTCCATTTTCCCCTCGCTCATGAATAAGACCCCAAGATACTTAAGATAAGATAAACTTTATTGTCCCTCAAGGAGAAATTTGTCTTGGGCTTGTCACCCGTGCTGCAACCACACAATCCACACATACACAATAGATGTACAGTAGTACATAATAAATGAAATAAAACCCAATAAATAATACAAGTACATACATACATAAATATATAACAGCAGTCATTAAGAACAGGAGTTATCAGTGTCCCTGACCCATTTGTCTGAGTTTAAAAGTTTTACTGACGTTGGGATAAATGAGTTCTTGTATCTATTGAAGCTGCACTTGGGGGCTCTGTATCTCCTCCCTGAGGGCAGCCGCACATATTCATTGTTTAGTACATGGCTCATGTCACTGATTATTTTTTGAGCTTGTCTACAGGCTGGCTGGTTGTGTAAGATCTGCATGGGTAAATACTCTTTAACTCCAATAATTTTCCATGCTGTATGAATTAAACGCAACACTCTGTTTTTTAGTTTCACAGAGAGGTTGCCAAACCAAGCTGTGATGCTGTATCTAATACAACTCTCCAACACAGCCTGGTAAAATATTTGCATAATCCTTTTATCAACGCCATGTATTCTTATTCAACGCAAGAAATGCAGCCACTGTTGTAGTCTACTGCAGAGGTAATCAATATATGTGTGCTCCAGGTTAATGAATTGTCTTAAACTCCTTAAACTCCTCCACTTGTGGCAGGAGCCTGTCCCCACCCAGAGAGGACAATCCACCTTTTTCCGGCTGAGGACCATGGACTCGGACTTGGAGGTGCTGATTCTCATCCCAGCCGCTTCACACTCAGCGGCAAACCGTCCCAGCAAGAGCTGTAGGTCATTGCTGGATGAAGCCAACAGGACAACATCATCTGCAAACAACAAAGATGAGATCCTGTGGTCACCAGGCATGACACCCTCCATTCCCTGGCTGCGCCTAGAAATCCTGTCCATAAAAATCATGAATAGGATCGGTGACAAAGGGCAGCCCTGGCGGAGTCCAACTCTCACTGGGAATGAGTCTGACCGAGTGTTGGCAGTATGAACCCAACTCTCACAATGGTCATACAGAGACCGAATAGCTTGTAACAACAAGCCCGATACCCCATACTTCCGAAGCACCCCCCCACAAAAAAACACGAGGGACATGGTCAAATGCCTTCTCCAAGTCCACAAAACACATGTAAACTGGTTGGGCAAACTCCCACAAACCCTTAAGAATTCTCAAGAGGGTAAAGAGCTGGTCCGATGTGCCACGGCCAGGACGAAAACCACATTGCTCCTCCTGAATCCAAGGTTCGACCAATGGCCAGATTGTCCTCTCCAGTACCTTGGCATAGACCTTCCCAGGGAGGCTGAGGAGTGTGATCCCTCTAAAGTTGGAGCACACCCTCTGGTCCCCTTTTTTTGAAGAGAGGAACCACCACCCTGGTTTGCCATGCCAAAGGCACTGCCCCCGACCTCCACGCAATGTTGCAGAAGCGTGTCAACCATGACAACCCAACAACATCCAGGGCCTTGAGGTACTCAGGGCAAATCTTGTCCACCCCCGGGGCCCGGCCACCAAGGAGATTTTTAACCACCTTGGCGACCTCAGCCCCCGTGATAGGCGAGTCGTCCCCCTCGTCCACAAACCCTGCTTCCTCTGTGGAAGGCGTATCAGTGGGATTGGGGAGATCCTCAAAGTATTCCTTCCACCGCCCAACGATATCCCCAGTCGAAGTCAACAGCGCCCCATCCGCACCATACACAGTGTGGACAGGGAGCTGCTTTCCCCTCCTGAGCCGCTGGACAGTTTGCCAGAATCTCTTCGAGGCCCACCGAAAGTCTTGTTCCATGGCCTCACCAAACTCCTCCCATACCTGGGTTTTTGCTTCAGCAACCACCCGAGCTGCACTCCACTTGGCCTGCTGGTACACCTCTGCTGCTTCGGGAGTCCCACAAGCCAACCAAGCTTGATAGGACTCCTTCTTCTGACAAAAAATAAATGAGTGGTTCTTAAACAGTGGCTAATATTGGATGTCCCATTCATTTTCAGTTATTCTGTAATTAATATTCACACAATCAATAGAGTCTATTTGATTGTGTGAATATTAATTACAGAATAACTGAAAATGAATGGGACATCCAATATTAGCCACTGTTTAAGAACCACTCATTTGTTTTTTGTCAGATTACTTATTTGTCTGATCTTTTATGACTGATATTCACAATAGTGAATCTTTACTTTGAGGAATGGGAGTTGTTCAGTCACCATTATAATTTAGTTTATATGTGTAGTTTATAGTCTATGGTCAATAAACTTATGCAGTACTATAACAGGACACATTGCAAATATTTAAGACCCATTATAGTGCATCCTTAAAATATTTTAGCAATATTACAAGTACAAACGACCCAGCGTTATTATACACAGCAGAATGACCCGTTTGGCTGCAACTGTTGCATCAGTGTTGCCCATTTGTCAGTAAATGTTTAAATAAAAATTAGTTGTTATTTGGGCATTTTTGCATCTTCTTGTCATTTAGTCAAAACATGCATATGTACCGCATATGGTATGCAGTTGATCTGGCCATTCTGTGCCACAATGAAGCAGCAGTCGGGACTGTCCTCTACCGCTGACTGGGCAGGCTGAGCACGCCTCCCCGCGAACAACTGTGGAACGCCCAGTCGGACACCAGTGTTGGAGAAGCAGCAGCTGAACCTGCGGATCACAGTCCTTCGCAGGGAGCCAAGCCCAGCCTGCCCAGTTAACGGGAGTCTCACCTGCTGCTTTTACCCGTGTGCCAGTGATATCCTTTTGTGGCACCATGGGTCCCCGCCAGCACGCCCCCCACCCCCTTCCCCCTGCACCGCGTGTTCTCCATGCTGAATTATCCATTAGACCTATGCAATCACAGCAACTTTATGGTATGTATTTTGACTGAGCATCTCCATACTCGAGGAAGCACACCCTCGTAAGCTCAGCAAAGCACTTACAAAATCTTTGTTTACGAAGCGCTGTGGTGACTGACAGGTCGTGATGCCGCGTATTGTCCAATCGGCACAGAGTCAATCCGAAGCCCCGCCCACACTTCTTGAAGACAGGGCATGAAGAGACAGAGCGGTGGTGGAACTTTTATTGATAAAAAATTACATATTTTAACAGAGTGACTCCATATTCGGGGATGCACACCCTCGTAACCTCAGCAAAGTAAATTTAAAATCTTAGGCCAGTCTGACGAATGGTTCAAGAGATGCAGTATGTGTGGAACAGACAGAGATTTCATGAATTCATAGATATCTTCCTGCCTGCCTCAGGGACTACAGCTGGAAATTAGTGAGAGCGCTATAATCTGGTACAGAGCATCTTTACCCTGTTTAATAAACCAGCAAACCAAACTAAATGTGTGACATATGCTAACATGTTTGACATGTTAGCATGTGCTATATTAACATGTGTGGTATATGCTAGTATGTGTTAGGTATGCTAACATGATATATTAACATGTGTGACGTATACTAACACGTCTGAGGTGTGTTTCAGTATTTCAGAGCTCATAGCCCACCAACAGACTATGGAACCATCTACAGAGGTGAGACCCGTTTGGACCAGATCCACAATTAGAACCTAGACTGGTTTTGATTTGGGTTCAGATCCTGATCTCAGTCCTCCCCCTCCCGATACAGGTAAAGACAGGCGGGTCCAGACGGTCCGACAGTTGATGGTGAACATCCTCCAGAACCATACAGAAATGGACCGTCCCAAGTACTGTCCACCATTAGAGCCCTACAGGTACCAGAACCTTAGAAGTCAGTGTAGTAGTGGGAGGGGTCAGGGATAAGTGGGAGGAGTCAGGCAGTAGAAGGAGGAGTTGGGGGTGGTGCTTCCTGTATGCTAACCTTCCCCTCTGTCTCAGCTCCTCTCAGCTGCTCCCTCTGCTGGGTCAACGGTCAGATCACTACACCGCCATCATCGTCGAGGAGCCGGACTCCTACCTAGGACGGGAGGTGGGAACCTGTTAGTGTTTCTTTGTTTTTATGTCTTCATTCTCCAGAACGCGGGTGAGCAACCATGGGGGGGCCAAGACCCTGCAGGTTTTACCTCCAATCACTGTCTTCATCAGGTGGTTTCACTGCTGGAGAGACTGGGTGTAGGTCAAACCTGCAGGATCGTGGGCCTCCTGTTCCAGGAGGGGGAGGGGGTCCTTCATCTGTAGCCATAACTGCTGGTTAAGAACAAAACATCAAGGTAAAAAGTTTTGAAGTTTTCTAGAAAAATTAGCTGATTTGAAGAAAAAAAATCATAACTAGATTTTAGAAAAATAGAGTTGTAAAACTCTGTGAAAACTTACTTTATTCTGGGTTGGAAACATGAGGAGAACTGCTGATTAATTTAGGAGAAAATTCAAATTTAACAACAAAAAATGCAAATTGATAAAAATATCAAATGTGAGGAAAAATGTAAAAGAACCAAAAAAAGGTCATAAATTCATGTGTAAAAAGTTGGTGGAGCTGATGTTTGTTCACAACATGTGTCAATATCTGGCCCGGGGGCCTGATACGGCCCTCCAGTGTATTTTATCTGGTCTGCTAATGAGGACAAAACTTTTCCTCCAGACTCAGAAATGTCACTTCCCCCCACCCCCCACCGCCAGTTTCATGAGTTCACAAATTTTTCCCATAAATTCATCTTTTCCACACAAACCCAAACCTGTGTGTGTGTCCTCAGGTGATCCTGGACCTGGTCCCGTTCTCAGGAGTCCAGGTGGTCCGGGCCCTGACCTCTGATCGCCCTCTACTGGACACTCTGAGGATCACAGCCTTCCCCACAATCTACCTGCTGCAGCCCAACGGGACACACACACACCTACACAGGTAACACACACACCTACGTACACAGGTAACACACACACACACACACACACACATACACACACGCACTTACCTACACAGGTCACTCACACACACACACCTACCTACACAGGTAACACACGTGCGCACACACACACACACACACACACGCACTTACCTACACAGGTAACACACACACACACACCTACCTACACAGGTAACACACGTGCGCACACACACACACACACACACACACGCACTTACCTACACAGGTAACACACACACACACACCTACCTACACAGGTAACACACGCGCACACACACACACACACACACACACACACACACACACATGCACTTACCTACACAGGTAACACACACACACACACACAGAGGTAACACACACACCTACGTACACAGGTAACACACACACACACACACACACATGCACTTACCTACACAGGTAACACACACACCTACGTACACAGGTAACACACACACACACACACACACACACACATACACACATGCACTTACCTACACAGGTAACACACACACACACACCTACCTACACAGGTAACACACACACACACACACACACACATGCACTTACCTACACAGGTAACACACACACACACACACACACACACAGAGGTAACACACACACCTACGTACACAGGTAACACACACACACACACACACACACACACACATACACACATGCACTTACCTACACAGGTAACACACACACACACACACACACACACATACACACATGCACTTACCTACACAGGTAACACACACACCTACGTACACAGGTAACACACACACACACACACACATGCACTTACCTACACAGGTAACACACACACACACACACACACACACATGCACTTACCTACACAGGTAACACACACACACACACACACACACACACACATGCATTTACCTACACAGGTCACACACACACACACACACACACACACACGCACTTACCTACACAGGTAACACACGCGCACACACACACATGCACTTACCTACACAGGTAACACACACACACACACACATGCACTTACATGTGTGTGGGCAGCACGGTGGTGCAGTGGTTAGCACTGTTGCCTTACAGCTAGAAGGTTCCTGGTTCGAATCCCCAGGTTGGCAGGGGTTGGAACCTTTCTGTGTGGAGTTTGCATGTTCTCCCTGTGCTGCGTGGGTTTACTCCGGGGGCTCCAGTTTCCTCCCACAATCCAAAGACATGCATGTTAGGTTAATTGGATGTTCTAAATTGTCCCTAGATAATATCTGTCTCCTATAGGCCCTTAGAATAGAGGGTTAGTATTAGTGAAAGCGCTTTGAGTGGTCTTTGTGACTAGAAAAGCGCTATATAAGTGCAGGTTAGTTAGTTAGTTAGTTAGTTAGTTACCTACACAGGTAACACACACACACACACACACACCTACCTACACAGGTAACACACGCACACACACACACACACACACACATGCACTTACCTACACAGGTAACACACACACACACACACACCTACCTACACAGGTAACACACGCGCGCGCGCACACACACACACACACACGCACTTACCTACACAGGTAATGACAGGCTCCAGGTGTTCAGATACAACAGATGACCACTGATCTTCTAACCTCCTCCTCCTCAGTGAGAAGCCTCTCCGCTTCTTCTTCTCCTCCTTGCTGAAGTCATTACCTGGAGTTCAGCGCAGGTTGAAGCTCGTCAACAGCAGTTCAAACACCGTTCAGGAGGGGGTGCTATCGCACCATCAGAGTAATGAACCGTGGAGGGACTTTGACAGGTCAGTGACCCGCTTAACCTCAGACCGGTTCAGATCGGCTGCTGACCTCGTTAACCTCATTAACCTGCAGGTCGAAGGTGTACGTGGCAGATCTGGAGTCAGCACTTCATTACCTGCTCAGAGTTGAAATGGCCACCCATGGCACACTGGAGGGGGAGGAGCTAAAGATCTTCAAAGACTTTGTTACTCTGGTCGCCAAGGTAACAGCAGAAGAGAAGAAGCTGAGCCCACACAGAGGAAATGGGTTTATCCAGTCAGACCCTGAACAGTTAATGAGACTGTTAACCAATCAGATTCTGAATAGTTAATGAGACTGTTAGCCAATCAGATTGTCTCCCTGAACCTGCAGCTGTATCCAAATGGAGGCTCGGTGGTGAAACTGATGGAGACGCTCTCTGATTGGCTGATCGCGCTACCTCTGCAGCGAATCCCCTATCAGGCCGTTCTGGACCTAGTGGACAACAAGATGAGGGTGAGACGCACAATGACACCATGCACACAGTAAGACACACACACACAGCTGACTTCCTGTTTCCTGTTCAGATCTCAGGCGTGTTCCTGCCAGTAGAGCTTCGCTGGGTTGGTTGCCAGGGCAGCAGGCCCGGTCTCCGTGGTTACCCGTGTTCTCTGTGGACTCTGTTCCACGTTCTGACTGTCCAGCATGAGGCCACACCTACGGCGTTGGACAAAACAGGTATGAGACTGTTCCTCTTGTGACCTTTCCTCTGACCATATACTGTATATGGACACAGCTGTGCTCCTATCATTTTTAACTCATCACAAAATGGTCATTACAGATGACTCAGCACTAATTTAAAACTGATAGCTGGTGGTGATGTCAGCATCAGTTACCATGGTGACAAGTTCAGTACCTGTGACCATGGTGATTCAACAGGTAAAAGGAGAGTCGTTTTCATGAAACAATAATCTTCATGACTGCGTTTTGTTTTCCTCAGGTCTGGAGGGTGAGGCTGCACCGGTGCTTCAGGTGATGCGTCGATACATTCGTACATTTTTTGGCTGTGAGGAGTGTGGACGACATTTTGAAGAAGCGGCAGCAGCAAGTATGAGCAACATCCAGAACAAAGAGGAGCAGGTGATGTGGTTGTGGGAGATGCACAACCGCGTCAATGACAGACTAGCAGGTACGCATCACAACCACATCAATGACAGGCTAGCAGGTACGCAACACAACCGCATCAATGACAGGCTAGCAGGTACGCAACACAACCGCGTCAATGACAGGCTAGCAGGTACGCAACACAACCACGACAATGATAGGCTAGCAGGTACGCAACACAACCACGACAATGATAGGCTGGCAGGTACACAACACAACCGCGTCAATGACAGGCTAGCAGGTACGCAACACAACCACGTCAATGATAGGCTAGCAGGTACGCAACACAACCACGTCAATGACGGGCTAGCAGGTACGCAACACAACCACGTCAATGATAGGCTGGCAGGTACGCAACACAACCACGACAATGATAGGCTAGCAGGTACGCAACACAACCACGTCAATGATAGGCTAGCAGGTACGCAACACAACCACGTCAATGATAGGCTAGCAGGTACGCAACACAACCACGTCAATGATAGGCTGGCAGGTACGCAACACAACCACGACAATGATAGGCTGGCAGGTACGCAACACAACCACGACAATGATAGGCTGGCAGGTACGCAACACAACCACGACAATGATAGGCTGGCAGGTACGCAACACAACCACGACAATGATAGGCTGGCAGGTACGCAACACAACCGCGTCAATGACAGGCTAGCAGGTACACAACACAACCACGTCAATGATAGGCTGGCAGGTACACAACACAACCACATCAACGAGGCCCTACTCTTTTTAGTTTATATATGCTTCCGTTAGGCAACATTATTAGAAAGCACTGTATACATTTTCATTGTTATGCAGATGATACACAGTTATACCTGTCAATGAAGCCAGATGATGGTAATCAATTAGCCAAGTTAGAAGCCTGTCTTAAGGAAATCAAAGCTTGGATGACTTGTAATTTCCTGCTATTAAATTCAGATAAGACTGAAGTCATTCTTGTTGGTCCAAAAAACCTTAGAAATTCCTTTCCAAATCAAACTTTCAGTTTGGATGCAGTTACTCTTTCTCTTAATAGCTCTGTGAGGAACCTTGGAGTTATTTTTGATCAAGATCTGTTTTTCAATTCACATATTAAATTTGTTTCTAAGACTGCCTTCTATCATTTGCATAATATTGCCAAGATTAGGAGCATCTTGTCTGAGTGATGCTGAGAAACTGATCCACGCTTTTGTTAGCTCTAGATTAGATTATTGTAATTCTTTATTATCAGGCTGTCCTAAAACATCTTTAAAAAGTCTTCAGCTGACCCAAAATGCTGTAGCAAGAGTTTTAACAGGTACTAGAAAGAGAGATCATATCTCTCCGGTTCTGGCCTCCCTTCATTGGCTTCCCATAGAGTTTAGAATTAAGTTTAAAATTCTTCTTCTTACTTACAAAGCTCTAAACAATCAGGCTCCTTTTTATTTAAAAGATCTGATACTACCGTATTATCCTAACAGAGCACTACGCTCCCAAAATGCAGGATTACTTGTAATATCTAGAATCTCCAAAAGTACAATGGGAGGCAGAGCCTTCAGTTATCAAGCTCCTCTCCTGTGGGACCAGCTGCCAATCTGGATTCGGGAGTCAGACTCAATCTCTGTTTTTAAGAATAGGGTTAAAACCTACCTTTTTGATATAGCCTACAATTAGGGAGGGATCACATGTCTCTGAACCCTCCCTTAGTTATGCTGCTGATAGGTTTAGACAGCCGGGGGACCTCCAATAATGCACTGGGCTTCACTCCTTTCTTCACCCTTAATGAAATATTTTTGCTGGTCATTAACATCTGTTTGTTCTCTCCCATAGATTGAGTCCCCATCGTGCTGTTTGCTCTCTACATGTCTGTTCTTTTCAATTTCTCTGTCCCCTCACCCCCCCAGCCAGTCGCAGCAGATGACTGCCCCTCCCTGAGCCTGGTTCTGCTGGAGGTTTCTTCCTGTTAAAAGGGAGTTTTTCCTCTCCACCATTGCCAAGCACTTGCTCACAAGGGATCGCCTGATTGCTGGGGTCTTTCTGCAACTGTGGGGGTTCCCCCTACAGTTGATAGTGCTATGAGATGACTGTTGTTGTGAAATGGCGCTATATAAATAAAGTTGAATTGAATCAACGACAGGCTAGCACAGGGGTGGGCAGTGAGGGCCATTCCACTGCAGGTTTTCTGTTCCACCCAGTCTTTTCAGCAGGTGTTTGCTCTGATCAGCTTCAAGGATTGCTAATCACTGAAAACACCTGCTGAAGAGACTGGGTGGAACAGAAAACCTGCAGTAGAATGGCCCTCCATGGCACATGATTGCCCACCCCTGGGCTAGCAGATACTCAACACAACTGTGTCAGTGGCAGGCTGGCAGGTACACAACCATACACATGTACTTACACATATAAAAACATTAGGACTGCAGCTAACGACTACTTTTTTTAAAAAAAAGAAACTTACTTTGACCAACATGTGTGGGACTTTCTTTCCTAAAGAGCAGTAGTATTTATACCAAGCAATCAGTAACACAGGTACACATTTATTGCAATGTTTGTTGCATAGAATGCAACTTTAAACGTTACACCATAAAGTTCTGTTCTGCTAGCGGCGGTGGCTATATGTTCTTTTGTCATATAAGCATAATTAGCGTAGCTGACTACATTGTAGTCATCTTAATTTAAAATCTCAATCATGTACCTTGTCTCAGGTGCACTGGCTGTGCATGATGTGGGATGCTTTTTGCCAAGACAATAACATTGACGTTTTAGGATGCTAGCTCGCCGCTTGGCTTTACAATGTACACACTGCACAATGCTGTCTTTCATTATGAGCTTGAAATGATCCCAGACTGGAGAGAGTTTTTATCATTTTTTCTGACTTTCTTCCTTTTTGCCGGCCCGTCACTATGTCGCTCTGATGTGGCGCTATTAAACAAGATGCGTCTTGTTTACGTAGCGTGACCAGAGGAAGGTCGTACCAGAAGTGCTACATTCAACAACGCGTCGAAGCATAGATGTTGAATTGAGGAATTTTTGTAATCTAATTATTCGAGTAATCGTTGCAGCTCAAACACATACAACACTATTAACACAAATATAACCACATAGTAACCTCTCTCCTCCTCCTCCTCCTCTTCAGGCTCCCCCAGCAATGACCCCCTCTTTCCTAAAGCTCCATGGCCCAGCACCTCCCTCTGCTCCTCTTGCCATGAGGAGAACGACGGCATCCACATCTGGAACCGTGACCATGTTCTTCTCTTCCTCCGACATCACTACGGCGCCTCCAACCTCTCCCAGAAATATTCCCTGACTTCTCTGCACCTCGATCCAGCACGGACCGGCCCACCTAAGGTGGACCACCGAGGAGGAGCGAGGAGCGAGGAGGAGAGGAATACCTCTACGCGGACGAATCCACCCAGACAGGAGGGGGTGGTGGGAGGAGTCTGGATTTTGGGATTTAACAGTGTAGACATGAGCCTCTGCCTCCTCCTCTATGTCTCCTCCTGCCTCTTCCTCATGCTTCTCTTCTTCTTCTTCAGAGTCAGATCCCGACGGTGGAAGCTCCGATACTCCCGGCTCCATGTCTGACCCGGACTTGACCAGGGCCGGATCAAAACTGGAACAGAACTGGTTCACTTTGGTTTGTACGCAGGTCTGTGAAAGTTTAAGATAATTAGGAATGATGGCCTCTTTAAGACTTTCTGCCTGAAAAACTGAGTCGGAGATTGTCCGAGTTTCACTGTGTGCCAAAACGACACGCCTGCGCTGACGGGCCCTGCCCCAGCACACCTTATTTGTAAGGCCCTACCCTCAGATACACCGGTGCTAACAGGCTCTGCTGCCGACACACTTTATTTGTAAGGCCCCGCCCTCTCAGATACACCTGCTCTAACAGGCATTCTAGAACACCTGTGCTGACAAGCCCCGCCCACTCACATGCACCTGTTTTCAAGGTAAAAGTGGTCATCAACGTGAGTAACTGGAGAGTTTTAAACAGAAATTATTCATCTTTTTGTTTATTTTATGTCTTTCTCCTCGTAAATTTGGCAGGTTTTTTGTCAGAAATCTGATTCTATTCCGGATTTTTTTTTCTGTAAATTTGTAACTTCTTACTGAGAAAATGTGATTTTGAATTCAGTCATGTTTCCTAAAATTGCAGTTTTGTTTGGAAATTTTAGGTTGTTTTTTTTTCCCTCCAACTTTGTGAGGTTTTTTTTTGGGGGGGGGGGGGTAAAGTCACATGGTTGGTAGTGAAGAGCCGAAGATCCTTACATGGCCCCAGAACCACAGGTTTGAGACCACTGGTGTACAGAGAGGAAGTAAGTGTGTGTGTGTGTGTGTGTGTGTGTGTGTGTGTGTGTGTGTGTGTGTGTGTGTGTGTTCTGGCTTTGTAATTTTGAAGCAGCGAAAATGTGAAACTTTTATTTATGATGGTTGTGAACTTTATCGTTTCAGTCTGATTTGGTGTTTACAGATGAAATCTAAATGACAGAAATTTATTTTCGGGAATTAAAATCAATCTGGTGAAACTTGTTGGAGTGATTATTTAACGTTGTGTTTAACGTGACAAAAACACAATCTTTTCTAAGATTCAAAGATTTTATTTGTCACTACTACCAGACGTGCAGGACAGACAGAATTGAAATGGCGTTTCTCTCTCTCTTCGGTGGTGTGCACAATACAAGAAAGAAAAAGGAATACGGCTGGGAAAAACGGCAGTCTCTGTACAGTAATGCTACCCATAGTGCAAATGGCAACAAAAGATAGACCCAGACCTCCCAAAGTGCAAATAGAGATAAACAATTAACGATGATGAAACCCAGCAATACTATATACAGAAAACTAGAGATGTAATACCTGTAGTTGCAGTTCAGTGCGGTAGTGTAGGTGCAGACAGTGACAGAGCTGCACATGATCAGTATTGCAATGACAGACAGACACTAGCAGATATCGCATTTGTCCAAATGGTTGCAGTAAAGTGCAGAGACATTCAGCAGCAGATGTATTAGATAGATGAACTTTATTGATCCCAAACTGGGAAATTACAGACTGTTGGTGTGCCAGTCTTTCTGTGTCAACAGCTGAGGTAGTTGTTGTGTGGGTTAGTGCGCTACAGTCCAGGATGCGGGGGTGGGGTGGGGGGTGGACAGAGTTGAGGGTCCTGATGGTCCGATGAACAAAGCTGTTCAGCAGTCTTGTGGAGTGGGCTCAGAGGCTCTAGTACCTTTTCCCCAAGGGCAGGGGCTGAAGAGGGAGTGTGAGGGGTGGGAGGTGTCGCCTGCAATGTTGATGGCTCTGCGGGTGAGGTAGATGTCTGAGAGGGGGGACAGAGGGGCACCGATGATCTTGCTGGCTGCTTCCACTGCATTGTAGTGTCTTCCGGCAGGAGGCGGTGCAGCTTCCATACCACACTGTGATGCAGCTGGTGAGGATGCTCTCAATGGTGCCCGGTAGAATAAGCATATGATGGGGGGTGGGACTCATGCTCTCAGAGGAAATGGAGGTGAGTTTGAGCCTTCTTGGCCAGTGATGTGGTGGTGTTGGACCAGGAGAGGTCCTCAGAGATGTGCACCCCCAGGAACTTGGTGCTGCTCACCCTCTCCCCAGCTGCACCATTGATGATCAGAGGGGGATGCTGTGTGTGTCCCCTCCTGAAGTTGACCACGATCTCTTTGGTTTTTCCCACATTCAGGAAGAGGTTATTGTCTTTACACCACTGGACCAGTTGGCTCACTTCATTTCTGTAGTTGGCCTCTACGTTGTTGGTGATGATGTCCACTACTGCCGTGTCATCCACAAACTTGATGATGTGGTTGGTGTTGTGGGCTTGTACACAGTCATGGGTCAGCAGGGTAAAGAGCAGTGGGCTGAGCAAGCACCCTTGTAGGGCTCCTGTGCTCATTGTGATGGTCTTGGAGGTGTTGCTGCCAACCTGCACGTTGTGTAGCCTTCCTATGAGAAAGTCCAGTGCCCAGTTACAGAGAGAGGTTTTGAGTCCCAAGTGTCTGAGTTTTTGTATCAGGTGCTGTGGGATGATTGTGTTGAATGCTGAACTGAAGTCCAAGAACAGCATTCCAATGTAAGTTCTTCGAGTCCAAGTGGGCGAGGGCTGGATGGAGAGCAGCAGCGATGGCATCTTTTGTGGATCTGTTTGACCTGTATGCAAATTGAGATGGGTTGCGGGAGGGAGGAAGGATGGACTTGATGTTCTGCATGACCAGCCACTCAAAGTACTTCATTATAATGGGGGTCAGTGCTACGGGCCGGTAATCATTGTAGCTGGATGGGACGGACTTCTTTGGGACTAGTATTATGGTGGAGGTTTTGAAACATGGGGACAACAGCTTGGGTCAGGGAGATGTTGAAGATGTCGACCAGGTCATTCTTGAGCTCTTCTGCAGTCCTTCAAGACGTGGCCTGGTATGTTGTCTGGACCAGCTACCTTGCATGGGTTGATCCTGCAGAGGGTCCTCTGCACACTAGTTGGATCCAGACTCATGGCCTGCTCATCGAGAGGAGGAGTGGTCTTCTATGCTGATGTGCTGTTTTGTGCTTCAAAATTGGCCAAAGAAATCATTGAGGTTGTTTAGCAGTGTGATGTCACTCACACAGATCTGAGGTGGAGGTCTGTAGTTGGTGAGGGTCTGTATGCCACACCAGAGGGAACATGCATCTCTTGTGTTGCTGAAGTGGTCAGATATTTTCTTGCCGTACTGTCATTTTGCCTCCTTTGTGCCATGGGACAGGTTGGCCCTAGCTGTTGTTTGTTCTGCAGTCTTGCCAGCCCTGAAGGCTGCATCCTGAGCCCCCAGGAGCCTGAGGACCTCTGCTGTTACCCATGGCTTCTGGTTGGCACGAACAGTGATAGTTTTGCAGTGAGTGACATCATCGGTGCATTTCGTTATGTATGCTACAACAACCTCACTGTACTCCTCTAGGTTTGTGTGTCCATTGTGAGTGGCTGCGTGTTTGAAAGTCTCCCAGTCTATAGTGCAGAAGCAGTCTTTCAGAGCATCAGAATCTCCCTCTGGCCACGCACATACCTGCTTTTTTGTTGGTCTGATTGTTTTCACTCTGGGTTTGTATGCCAACCTTAACAAGTTGGTGACATGATCAGAGACCCAGGTAGGGAATGAGGGAGGTTCTGTAATGGCCCTTTTCCACTCGCCCCGGTCTGCCTAACTTGACTCGATTCGCCATTACTCGTTTCGGCCTCGGTTGTCTTTCCATTGCAGCTGGGTAAAGCTGGGGTGGGCGGGATTTTTTTACAGCAAGGCAGCGCCACACTCCCGTGACGTAAAACACGCAACCCAAGCAAAACATAACATGGCGGCTGTACAAGGCGACTCCTCGGTCTGTGGCTTTTTGTCACCGTAAATGCCAAAAAGGACCGCCAGACTTGGGGACAGGCAGCGAGACGAAACCCTCTGGAATAGTACTGCAGCTTCTGGGAGAGCCGAAGACGTGAGGATACAAACTAGGTCATATATTAATACATTAATACTTTAATACATTAATATTAAATTAATACATTAATACATTCATACATTAATAAAGAGCGATGGCAAGAACCAAGCAGACCGCCCGTAAAATCTACTGGAGGAAGAAGCCCCCCAGGAGACAGCTAGCCACAGGGCTGCTCGGAGAGGCGCTCTGGCCACCGGCAGAGTGAAGAGGCCTCGCCGTCACAGGTCCGTGGCTCTGAGAGAGATCCGTCGCTACCAGAAATCCACGGAGCTGCTCATCCGTAAGCTGCCCGTCCAGCGCCTGGTGAGGGAGATCGCTCAGGACTTCAAGACCGTCCTGCGTTTCCTGAGTTTCGCCGCCATGGCTCTGCAGGAGACCAGCGAGACCCACCTGGTGGTCTCTTCTTCGCTAAGGGGGTCACCATCATGCCCAAAGACTTCCAGCTGGCCCACTGCATCCGCGGAGAGAGAGCTTAGACTTTCTGCTGCACATCCACCAGCCATAATGCTCTGCACTGTGTGTCTATATATATACATTTATAGTAATATGTACATATGTATATTAGCTGCTCTTGCTTGCTTTTTTTGCCTTCTGATTGTTGCTCTGAGTGTTGCTATCCCTGTGCTGTTGCAATCCTGGAATTTCCCCATTGTGGGACTAATAAAGGCTTATCTTATATGACGGTAAGCTAATGGTTGCTAATGCTAGTTTGCTATAAGTACGTCGTGCTACACTGTAATAAGATAAGATAAGATAAGCCTTTATTAGTCCCACAACGGGGAAATTCCAGGATTGCAACAGCACAGGGATAGCAACACTCAGAGCAACAATCAGAAGGCAAAAAAAGCAAGCAAGAGCAGCTAATATACATATGTACATATTACTATAAAATATATATATACACACACACACAGACACACAGTGCAGAGCATTGTAGCTAGATGGAATAAATATGTAAATATATAAACACCCACAGTATGGAGCATTGCAGCTAGGTGGAATAAATATGCAAGTATATAAACACACAGTGCGGAGCAATGTAGCTAGATGGAATAATATGTAGATATATAAAAACACAGTGCGGAGCATAATGTCTGCAAGTTATCACTGTTAGGTACTAAAATATGTACGCTGTGTGTGTTTCAGATGGCTCTGTTGTGGGAAAATTACCGCTTCAAATGGTCGGTCTGGGCGTTCAACACAGCCCGTCACTGATGTCACCCCAGCTTCACAAACGATCAGTGGTTATAGAGCTTAAGAATGTCTGTAGAAACGTTTATTTCCTGTGCAAAAAATTGCTGTGATCTGCGTGAAAATCATGGAGAGACTGTTGAGACATCATGGACGTACCTGCTTCTGCAGCACTGAGTCTGAGGTGGTGTCATAGCAAAAACTGATCAGCTGACACAGATCGCCAGGTTAATAACTATATTAGCCACAAAATATATATTCAAAAAGTAAACAGTACTGAGTTAGGTATAATAAGATATATTTGACAGTTATGATGCATTTTAGGCTAAAACTTGACCTAGGATTAAAAGCAATTAAAATAATGCAGTCACAAGGTTACATGGAAAATGCTTGATTTACTAGATACTGTGGAGAGTGTGAATAAGGAGGCAGGTTTATGAACAGACGACTTTTATTACACTCTCTCATCAGTCATACACAGAAAAAGCATGTTACAATCAAGCATGGTTTCTCCTTTTATCCCAACCGCTCATCTCACATCTGCATGACATTTCACATCACAATACATCCATCCTTTAACACCCCCCCCCCCCCCCCGGCTCCTTCTTCCTGCTATCTCCCCATGATCTCCCTAGCTATTGTTCTCCTCTGTTTACCCTCTGCATCCTGTCTGAGATGATTAACCCAGTCTCTACAATACATGTATTGTAGAAATATATATTCTCTGCATCAACAATGTACTATACATGCATTTATGTAGTATTACACTGGGAAGTGCACTGACGATAAACCTCTGAAGTTTTTGCAGATGTCTCTTTTTTATATGTGAAGGTTACCACCATGTGGCACAAATTAAATACTAACAGATTGGAAAAACTGTCTAAGAACAATCCAGCAGTTTGATAAATCACTTTTGGTTTGGTGTAAGTCTGCCAACAGAATTATGAACCATAAAGCAGTTTGTGTTCAAATGTTAAATCCCATTAAACCCTAACCCAGGGGTTTCCAATCATGTGTCATGGGGGGCCAAGACCCTGCAGGTTCTCTCTTCTACCCAGTCTCTTCAGCAGGTGTTTTCACTGATCAGCAGTCAGTGGGAGAAATTCAGTGGAATCTGCTGTTGGAAGACACTGTTTGGAGATAAAGCCTGCAGGGTCTTGGCCCTCCATGGCACATGATTGGACACCCCTCCCCAAACCCATTATGATGAAGAGCAGATGCTAATATGGCCCAGAATTCCTCCATATACTGGTACTGTCATTAAAGTATGCAGGGTCTTCTGCACTGGCACATCCAACAATACAGTCTTCAGTTAATAAAATAATTGTTTTGGTTACTTTTTTCTTAAAAATGAGCCATTATTTTCAAAGTCACTGATAAATGGTTTGTACTGTTGACTCTTTTCCCACCAGTGTCTTAACAGACAAAATAGAAAACATGATGCAAACACATAAGTCACTAAATTGTTTATTACAATCAGCAGCAAATTTCAGGTTATTCAGAATGTGCAAAATTCACACTAAAAAAAACAAACAAAAAACTTAGAATGGGTCACACACGCCGGCCACGCTGCCTCACTGAGAAGCAGCTGGATGTGCCGCTCAAGCTGGTCCAAGTTCAACAGATCTTAGGCCTGCATCTCTGTAAATAGTGACGTCAGGTCCAGTTTGGGTGGATCATTTCCCTCTTGCCGAGACAAAAGACAGAAATGGATGGTGGTTAATTAAAGCAATGTTGCTGTTAGGAACAAAATCCGCATTGCATATAATAACTCCCTAAGAAGGTTGTTAGATGTACCACGAAGGTCGAGTGCAAGCAAGATGTTTGTGTCTGTGAACATTCCGTCTTTTGGCGAATTGATACGTAAGAATGTTTACAGTTTTTTGAAAAGGTTGCTGGCATGTAACAATCATCTTATATCAGCAATTGTCAACTCGTCACTCACACTTCATTCCAGCATTTGGAAGTGGTGGCGTTCCATTTTATACTGAGCCCATTATTGTATGTCATTGTTGTTACAAGAGCGCCAAGTGTCTGCTGATCTGTATATACTTTATTTATTTATTTGTTTACCTATTTTCTACTCGTTTTAGTTTTGCTCATAATATGAACCCTGAGTTTGAAATAAACGATTGAATTGAATTGAATTGAATTGAATTGAAAGCAAGTTTAAAACATATTTGGGAAATACACTTGTTGCTAAAAGCCAGTGGTGGAATGTGAATGAATGAATGAATCTTTATTTCGGATAGATAAAGTAAAGATTAAAAGAAAATAGTGTGGAGTGTGTGAAATCAGAGGCGGAATCATTTCAGACGATTTATTACACACTCACATCTTTCAAGCACAGAACAGACTGAACTTTCAAGCAGAAACTCTCCCCTTAAGTTTCATGGCATTTACATCACACACAACATGACATTTGCATCACACTGCATTCAACAACCTTCATCCCTGACTCCTTCCTGCTATCTCACCAGGAACCTCCTGCTCTTTGTTGTCCCAAGCTTATCACTGTCTCCTGTCTGAGATGCTAGATAATCTGGCTCACATAAGGTGCTACGCCGCCACCACCACCACCCCCCCAGCATCTTAGATAGGACAATAGAATAACAGTCCACATGCTGTGATAGAACAATTGAACATCAGTCCACATGCTGCTTGGGCTTCCGTCTCCTCCCGTATCTGCTGTAACTGGGGTTTACCGCCTCCGCGGCGCTGCTGTGCCGGTGGGGGGCTGCTGGGAGTGTGTCTGACTGCGGGTGGGCTGTTGCTGGGGGGGGGGGCATTTCGGTCTGTCCGTGTGGCTGCTCTGGAGAATCGTCTCCCTGGGGAGCTCTCCGTGGGGGTCTTCCACGCCGAGGGGCCCTAGCCAACAGCACTTGCTCGTCCGCCACAACGAAAGCGGGTTTGAGTCTGTCGATGCCAATTTTTTCCCTCCTACCCCCCAAGTCTAGCAAAAAATGCTTATCCCCTGTTTCCAACACTCTGAACGGTCCATCATAGGGTGGGCACAATGGAGGGCGGTGGGCGTCGTGTCTGACGAAAATGAACTCCGCGCTCTTCAAAGTTTTAGGCACGAAAACACGTGGAAAACAGTGGTGGGCAGGGCCCGGCAGCGTGCCTGTGTTTGCGCTACGCTGCAAAAGCTGAGACGGGCAGCTGCCCAGCGTGGGATTATCTGGCAGAAATTCCCCGAGCAGCCGTAGTGGCTGCGCAAAAACGAGCTCTGCCGGGGAAGCTTCCAGATCCTCTTTTGGCGCGGAGCGCAACCCCAGTAAAACCCATGGCAGCCTGTTTACCCAATTTGCATCCGTCAATGAAGCCCTGAGTGCCGCTTTCAGTGATCTATGAAAACGCTCGCATAACCCATTGGCCTGTGGGTTGTACGCGGTTGTGCAGTGAATTGTAACACCCAGGCTGCGGGCCATCGCGGACCAGAGTTCGGAAACAAATTGCGGGCCCCTGTCGGACGTAATGTCCGACGGGACTCCAAAACGCGCTACCCATGCTGTTAAAAAAGCGCGCGCTACGTCCGCGGTCGTGGTTGCCGCCAGCGGGACTGCTTCTGGCCAGCGCGTGGTGCGGTCCACCATTGTCAGGAGGTGCGTGCACCCCTGTGATGGCGGGAGGGGGCCCACGAGGTCCACGTGAACATGGTCGAACCTCTTAGCCGGAATACGAAACAGCTCCAAGGGAGCCTTCGTGTGTCTGTGTACTTTGGCTTGTTGGCACGCCACGCAGGCTGCAGCCCACTCCTTCACTTGTTTGTGCAGGCTCGGCCAAACAAACTTCTCTCCCACCATTTTGACCAACGCGCGCACTCCTGGGTGCGCCAGAGTGTGAACCGACTCAAACACGCGGCGGCGCCACGCAGCCGGGACCACCGGACGCGGGCGACCCGTGGAGACATCGCAGATTAGGGGGGGGGGGCGCCATCCTGCAGCACCCTGCTCTCCAGCCTTAACCCTGTTGGTCCAGACTGGAGCGCGCACACGTCTGCATCGCTAATCTGCTCCGCAGCCATGGCTGCGTAATCTATCCCCACGCAGACCGGGGCCACCGCGGCTCGCGAGAGGCAGTCCGCCACTACATTCAGTTTACCTGACACATGCTGAATATCGGTAATAAACTCTGAGATCGCGGCCAGCTGTCTCTGCTGCCGGCCCGACCACGGTTCTGAAACCTTGGCCATCGCGAATGTTGGCGGCTTGTGGTCCACGAACGTGGTGAAGCTGCACCCTTCCAGCCAGAACTGGAAGTGGCGTATGGCCAGGTGAAGAGCCAGCAACTCTCTGTCAAACGTGCTGTATTTACGTTCGCTGTCGCGCAAAGTTCTGCTGAAAAAGGCGAGTGGCTGCCAAGCCCCGGCGACGCGCTGCTTCACGACAGCCCCTATGGCCACGTCTGAAGCGTCGGTGGTGAGTGCTATGCGGGCCGTCGGGTCTGGATGCGCCAGCAGTGCAGCGTTTGCCAGGGCCGCTTTAACTTCCGAGAACGCCCGCTCTCGCTCCAGGGTCCATTCGACCCTATCCGCGGGTTTCTGTTTCTTGAGCGCGGCGTACAATGGTTGCATGAGCTGCGCCGCGTGGGGAAGGAAACGGTTATAAAAGTTCACCATCCCCAAAAATTCCTGCAGCGCCCTGACCGTCTGAAGCCGGGGAAAATCCGCCACGGTGCGCACTTTGTCGGGCAGCGGGATCGCTCCTTCCGGAGAGACGCGGTGCCCCAAAAAATCAATCCCCATCACGCCAAACTGGCATTTCGCCGGGTTGATTATTAACCCGTGCTCCTCCAACCTCTGGAAAACCGTAGTGAGGTGGGTTTCGTGTTTGTCTTCGGACGCACTGGCTACCAGGATATCGTCCAGGTAGACGAACACAAACGGGAGATCGCGCAGCACTGCATCCATCATGCGCTGGAACATCTGTGCCGCTCCTTTTAACCCGAATGGCATGCGCAGGAACTCGAATAGATCGAACGGAGTTATTACCGCTGTTTTGGGTACGTCCTCAGCGCGCACTGGGACTTGGTGGTAACCGCGGACCAGGTCTATTTTGGAAAAAATGTGCGCTCCAGCGAGGTGAACGGAAAAATCCTGTATGTGGGGAATTGAGTAGCAGTCCTGCGCTGTGGCGTTGTTCAACCTGCGGAAATCCCCGCACGGTGATAAAGTGCTCCACCCCGTGTTTAGCGATGGCTGCGGAAAACGTCGGGACCATGAGTGCTGGGAACTGAGTGAGCAGTGTGTGGAACTTACCGCCTGTAGCTGTGACGTTGGCTTGTGCTGTTGGCTGGGTCACTCGAGCTATACAGGGGAGAGAGTCAAAGGACAGTGCATTAACCAAGCGCCTGTTAGCAACATCAACCAGTAAACCATGTGCACACAGAAAATCAGCCCCCAGTCCACTCATATGTAAGGCGTGTAGAGATAAGAGCAGAGTCCTCTCACCAAAGGTCTTAATATCCGAGCCGTTTGCTGCCAACATCCCGGGGCCGCTAGATCCTGCCAGCCGGTCAGCGTAGGTCGGCCGGATGAAGCTCTTCTGGGCTCCGGTGTCCACGAGGAAACACCTCCCAGAGCGTGCATCCGTTAAGTAGAGCAGCTTGTTCTCTTCACTGAGGGTCGCAGCTGCTACCGACCCCCGGCCTTGGCGTTTTCCCGAGCGCTTGAATTGGCACGGTGGCGCACATCTGCGTGCCTTCTCTCCAAAGCGGCGGTGGTAGAAACAGAGCACGTCTCTCTGGCGCTCCTTGGCCCCCGCTGCTGCTACCATCAGTGGCTCCTCGCTTCCTCTGGTCGTCTCGCTGGGCTCCGCCGCTGCCGCGTTGATTGTGATCGCCCTTGTGGTGATGATGATCTGGTCTGCCTCCTGGGCTAGCGCACGGTAGTCACGCGCGGCCACCACGGCGAATTGGCCAGAACCGCTCTCGCTACTGTCGGAAGGTTCCGGAGGAAGAGGTGGGCAAACAGAAAGTGCCCGTCATCCATGCCCATTAACGCCAGCATCTTCTCCATCAGGTCTACGGCTGAACCATCTCCTAACTCGGTCCACATCAGGAGCCTCTCCGCTCTCTCACATTCCGAGAGTGTGTAGCGCTGGATGAGCGCAGCCTTGAGCGCCTCATATTTGCTGCTGGCTGGTGGCTGATCGAGCAGGCTCGCTACCTGCTGAGCTGTGCGGGCGTCGAGCACTGCGACCACATGGTAGAATCTGGTGTCGTCTGCCGTTACTCCCCGGAGGGCGAACTGGGCCTCAGTGAGGTGGAACCAAGAGCGCGGGTTGTGCTGCCAGAAATCCGGTAGCTTGACTGAAACCGCACATGCATGGCTGTAGGTTCCAATCCTGGCTGTCTGTGGGATGGCTGCTGCCTTGCTGTAGCTTCCTGACCGGGCCGGCTCCGGGAATCTTGCCTCGTGTTCCATAATACGTCTTGGGTCACTAGTGTGGAGTGTGTGAAATCAGAGGCGGAATCATTTCAGACAATTTATTACACACTCACATCTTTCAAGCACAGAACAGACTGAACTTTCAAGCAGAAACTCTCCCCTTAAGTTTCATGGCATTTACATCACACACAACATGACATTTGCACCACACTGCATTCAACCCCCTTCATCCTTGACTCCTTCCTGCTATCTCACCAGGAACCTCCTGCTCTTTGTTGTCCCAAGCTTATCACTGTCTCCTGTCTGAGATGCTAGATAATCTGGCTCACACAAGGTGCTACAATAGAATAATATCACAAAGGGGAAAAAAATCTAACAAGGTCAAATTAAACAATAACTCCTCTGATTATACAGTTCAACATAGGTTATCTGAAATGGGTGATGGCTGAAGCTGCAGCTTATGTTGCCCACCATGTTCCATCCAAGAATTCAAAAGAAAAACAAAACAGGAGCGATTCCAATTCCCATGTGACAATAAAGTACTTCGTTGTTGTATTTAACCACAATTTTAATGTAGCTGCGCTTCAGTAAAGTAGATTTTACAAGGGCTGGGTTACATTTAAAATCATCTGTTTTTACTGTGGCCTCAGCAATCAGAATGAATTAATACATTCACTTGAATGGAATCTAGTACTTTAACTGAAGGTGTGCATCACCGAGTATGGAGTCGCTCAGTCAAAATATGGAGTTTTTAATCAATAAAAGTTTAGCCTTTAGCACCTTGGGGGAGCCAGATTATCTAGCATCTCAGACAGGAGACAGTGGATAAGCATGGGAGAACAAAGAGCAGGAGGTTCCTTGTGAGATAGCAGGAAGGAGTCAAGGATGAAGGGGGTTGAATGCAGTGTGATGCAAATGTCATGTTGTGTGTGATGTAAATGCCATGAAACTTAAGAGGAGAGTGTCTGCTTAAATGTTCAGTCTGTTCTTTGCTTGTGAGATGTGTGTAATAAATTGTCTGAAATGAATCCGCCTCTGATTTCACACACTCCACAAACCACCACTCTGTCACCGCTTTATCTCTTCTTGCCCTGGCTTCAAGTGTGGGCTGTGTTTTGTACTAGCATTGCTAAAATATAAAAGGATGCACTACAATGGGTCTCAAATATCTGTAATGTGTCCTGTTACTGCATGAGTTTATTGATGATAGACTATAAACTACACATATAAACTAAATCATATTGATGACTGAACAACTCCCATTCCCCAAAGTGCAACATACAGTTATGAACATAACTCACAAAGGATCACACAAGTGATCTGACAAAAAAATAAATACATTAACAAACGGTTTATTTTACAGTTGATGTGCCATTCATTTTCAATTATTTTGTAATTAATATTCACACAATCAAATAAATCTCAGTTCAGTCCCTTTTATATTAAGTGGAAATTGTGCTACTTTGGTTTTGACACTTTACCTATAAAAGCAAAGGATTTCAGTACGTTCCACAGTGGTGAGGTCTGTTGTGGGGCGGCTGCTTTCCTCTTGCCTAGACCAAAGACAGAAATGGATGGTGGTTAGTTAAAGCAAGTTCAAAATATATACAGGCACATCTCAAAAATTAGAATATCATGAAAAAGTTCAATATTTTTGTCACTCATTTCAGAAAGTGAAACCCATATATAGATTCATTACAGGGACAGTGATGTATTGCAAGTGTTTATTTTAATATTGATGATTATGGCTACAGCCCATGTTAACCAACACCTCAGCGGCCAACATTTATATTTAAAAACTATTTTTTAAAATTAATTATATGTAATATTCTAAATTTTTGCCAAATTGAATTTGGGGTTTTCAGGGGCTGTAAGCCATAATCATCCAAATTAAAATAAATAAATGCTTGAAATATATCACTGTCCGTGTAATGAATCTATATAATATATGGATTTCACTTTTTGAAATGAGTGACAAAAAATATTGAGCTTTTTCATGACATTCTAATTTTTGGAGATGTACCTGTATTAGGGAAATACACTTATGAAAGTCAGTGGTGGGATGTGACAAAAATGCTTCGTTTCCCTGACAAGCACTGCAGGATCCACTCTGTACAGGTACAAGAACATTATCAATCCAGGGATTTATGGTGGAACAGCACAACACTGTTCCAACACCTTTTATGGAAAATCCACAGAATAGGAAGTGGGTCTATTCTGACGCTTTAGAAAATTATATGAATCACTTTATAAATCACTGGTTTGAAAATGCACTTGTATATGTTGAGATTTCGGATCCTGGGGTCCACTTGACCTGCATCCACAATATAATCACTGAGGGAGGCTAAACCCTGGCATGTGGAAACAGATTCTAGGAAGAAATTACACACAACTTAAAGGGCCTATATCATGCAAAATCAACTTTTTTGAGCTTTTAAGCATGTTATAATGTTAATTCCTCACCAAAAACACCCCCAAAGTGGTATTTTGCTCCATCCACGCATCTCGTGAGTATTCCTCCTCAACCCTGCTCTCTGAGCTGCTGCTCCGCCCTGTCCCTGATAATGACTGGGTCCCCACGTTCACACGTATGAATGTGGGTGAGCCGCCCACTCCAGGAAGTGCCTGTGCTGCCAGCACCGCCCCCAGGCTAACGCACACACCCACTTTCTCCGTGCAGCTAACGGAGCGGTGATCGGCAAAACTCTTTCACTTTAGCATTGACGCTGTGAAGAAGTAGTTCCTCTCGCACCTAATCCACTCAGTGACAGCAACTGTTTGCTTTTTTACGTAAGACAATGTCTTCTAAGTGGCGTAAATGTGTCTTTGGCTGTGAGAGATTTAGGAGTTCGTTCAGCCTTCCTTGTTTTCGTGGGTGGAACCCAGCGACACGCTGCAGCAGCCGGCTCAGGGGTTACGTCATGAAATGGGCAGCAGCCACAAGAAGGAGAGGCAGAGCCTCAGAGATCGAGGCATCTTACTTCCGGTCTCCCAAAAATAACTCATATTTCATAAGAAATTCATTCTCCAGTGTACCAAAGGTAATATACTATCACATACATGCATATAGTTTACTCTGAAAGGCTTAAAATAGTATGTTATAGGCCCTTTAATGCACAGCACCAAAGTGCAACACATACACAAACCAGGACTTTAACCAGGATTAACATATTTCATCGGGGGTTTTTTTGGTTTTTTTTTTGGGGGGGGGGGGGTTTGTTACTTATTTGTACCCGTAGGTAGATTTGGTTTGCAGTCTGGTGACAAGCCACCGGCTGCTGGTCGCTGCGTGCGCGAGCGCCCTAAACCTACATGTTTTTGGTATGCGGGAGGAAACCGGAGAAATCCCGGAGTAAACCCACGCAACACGGGGAGAACATGCAAACTCCACACAGCTCACTGTTGGTCGGGGGCTGGGATCGAACCCACAATCTCATGATCCCTGCGGTCCCCCGGCCGAGGGTAAAACTGTGCTGCCACAGTGCTAAACCACTGCGCCACCGTGCAGCCACAGTTTTGCTCTCACAAGCCAATACTTAGGACAAAACAAACGCGAATCAGCAGTTGGCTACTAGCTAGCTACTAGCTAACACTTGTTAGCCAGCACAGGACAGCGCTGTATCGCTCAAAAAAAAGTGAGCTTACCGCCAACAGGATAAATAAGCGAACAGATGCACAATATTGCAAATCACTCACCATTGATGGTTTTCTCACGTTCGTCTTCAGCTTGTCCGTAGTCCGGTTCTATGCTGGGTTGCATCTGTAATGAGGCCGGTCACTCCTCTCACTGTGGATCTGCCACCAAGCAGAGAAAACTCTGCACCTCTTCGTTGGACCACGGTGTAGATTTCCGCAAAACCTACAACACCATCTCTGTTAATATTGTGGCCACACATGGGGAGAACATAATGTCTAGCATCTTAGATAAGAACAAAGTGCAGAGTTTCTTTGAGATAACAGGAAGTTGTGAAAGTGTGATCTTTTGTGCGTCGGAGACTGCTAGGAGGCTCCTTTGTGTTCAGAAACTGCGAAGGGGATGTCAGGGGATTAAGGAAGTGAATGTATTGTGTCCTTTGATGTGAATGCAATGTGACTTTGAGCTGTAGGAAGACCTGAGTATTTAAGGGTCGAGTTTTTTCTGAGATGTCCTCTTGCTACGATGCTCATGTTGGAGATGTGTAATAAACTGCCTAAGACAAATCTGTCTCGTCATTTACACATTCCACACTGGTGACCCAAGACGAAGCATGCAACACGAAAGGAGTTCCCCGGAGCCAGCCTCGTTGGGAGCCCCCAGCCAAGCGTATGCCGCTGCCATCCAGCTACCGGATTTTTGGCAGCACAACCCGCGCTCCTGGTTCCACTTGGTTGAGGCGCAGTTCGTCCTCCGGGGGATTTCGGTGGATAACACGAAATTCTACCATGTGGTCGCAAAGCTCGACACCCACAAGACTCAGCATGTGGAGAGCCTGCTGGATCAGCCACCAACCAGCGACAAATACAGCGCGTTGAAAGCTGCACTCATCCAGCACTACACACTCTCAGTTGAGGAGAGAGCAGAGGGACTCCTGACGTGGACCAGGTTAGGAGATTGCACGGCTATTGACCTGATGGAGAGGATGCTGAGATTGAAGGGCTCAGACGACGACCACTTCATTTTTACCCACCTCTTCCTCCGGAACCTTCCGTCAGCGACGAGAGCGGCCCTGGCCAATTCGCCGTGGCTGGACAAGCGGGACTACCGCGCGCTGGCCCGAGAAGCACACTGGATCATCATGGCCAGCAGAGAGCTCACGACCACGGCGGCAGCGACGGAGCTCGGCGCGACGGCCGGAGAGGGTGAGGAGCCAATGACAGCGTTAGCAGAACCACCGACGACAGCGGCGGCGGGCGCCAAGGAACGCGGAAGAGACATCCTTTGTTTCTATCACCGCCGCTTTGCAGAGAAGGCACGCAAATGTATACCACCATGCCAGTTCAAGCGCTCGGGAAAACGCCAAGACTGGGGGTCGGTAGCAGCTGCGACCCTCAGGGAGGAGAACAAGCTGCTCTACTTGACGGACGCATGCTCCGGGAGACATTTCCTCATGGACACCGGCGCCCAGCTGAGTTTCATCATGCCGTCCTACGCCGACCGGCTGGCAGGTTCCAGCGGCCCCCAGATGGTAGCAGCAAACGGCTCGGAGATTAAAACCTTTGGTGAGAGGACTCTACTTCTGTCATTTCACGGCCGTGCATTTGAGTGGACTTTTGTCATAGCAGCATTGAATTTCAATATATTGGGGGCTGATTTTTTGTGCTCACATGGTTTGTTGGTTGATGTCACTAACAGGCGCCTGGTTAATGCACTATCTTTTGATTCTATCCCCTGTACAGCTCGAGCGTCCTGGCCAACAGCACAAGCCAACGTCACAGCTACAAGCGGTAAGTTCCACACACTGCTCACTCAGTTCCCAGCACTCACGGTCTCGACATTTTCGGCAGCCGTCGCTAAACACGGGGTGGAACATTTTATTACCACCACTGGGCCGCCCGTTTTTGCAAAACCTCGGCGCTTGGACGCAGCTAAACTGGCCATAGCGCGCGAGGAGTTTGCCAACCTGGAGAGGTTGGGCATCATCAGGCGTTCAAACAGCCCATGGGCTTCCCCGCTACCCATGGTCCCTAAAGCTGACGGTTCGTGGCGACCTTGCGGGGATTTCCGCAGGTTGAACAACGCCACAGCGCACGACCGCTACCCAATTCCCCACATCCAGGATTTTTCCGTTCACTTGGCAGGAGCACGCGTTTTTTCTAAAATAGACTTGGTCCGCGGTTACCACCAAGTCCCAGTGCGCGCTGAGGACATACCCAAAACAGCGGTAATAACTCCGTTTGGCCTATTCGAATTTTTGCGCATGCCATTCGGGCTTAAAGGGGCTGCACAGACGTTCCAACGCATGATGGATGCAGTGCTGCGCGATCTCCCTTTCGTATTCGTCTACCTGGACGATATCTTGGTAGCCAGCGCGTCCGAAGACGAACACGAAACCCACCTCACGGCGGTTTTCCGGAGGTTGGGAGAGCACGGTTTAATAATCAACCCAGCGAAGTGTCAGTTCGGGGTGACGCAGATTGATTTTTTGGGGCACCGTGTCTCTCCCGAAGGAGCGGTTCCGCTGCCTGACAAAGTGCGCGCGGTAGCAGATTTTCCCCGGCCGCAAACGGTCAGGGCGTTACAGGAGTTTTTGGGAATGGTGAATTTTTATAACCGTTTCCTCCCCCGCGCAGCGCAGCTCATGCAACCGCTGTACACCACGCTCAAAAAACAGAAACCCGCGAATAAGATCGAATGGTCCCCAGAGCGAGAGCGGGCGTTCTCGGAAGTCAAGGCAACCCTGGCAAACGCTGCGTTGTTGGCACATCCAGACCCAACGGCCCGCATAGCGCTCACTTCTGACGCGTCAGATGTGGCCATGGGGCGGTCGTGGAGCAGCATGTAGCCGGGGCTTGGCAGCCGCTCGCCTTTTTCAGCAGGACTTTGCGCGATAGTGAACGTAAATACAGCGCGTTCGACAGGGAGTTGATGGCTCTCCACTTGGCCATTCGCCACTTCCAGTTCTGGCTGGAAGGACGCTGTTTCACCGCGTTCGTTGACCACAAGCCACTAACATTCGCGATGGCCAAGGTTTCAGAACCGTGGTCGGGCCGGCAGCAGAGACAGCCGGCCGCCATCTCAGAGTTTACCACCGATATTCAGCATGTGTCGGGTAAATTGAATGTAGTGGCAGACTGTCTCTCGCGCGCCGTGGCGGCCCCGGTCCGCGTGGGGATAGATTACACAGCCATGGCCGCGGAGCAGGTTAGTGACGCGGAGGTGCGCGCGCTCCAGTCTGGACCAACAGGGTTAAGGCTGGAGAGCAGGGTGCTGCAAGACGGTATGCCCCCCCCCCCAATCTGCGATGTCTCCACGGGGCGACCGCGTCCCATGGTACCGGCCGCTTGGCACCGCCGCGTTTTTGACTCGATTCATTCTTTGGTGCACCCGGGAGTGCGCGCGTCGGTCAAAATGGTAGGAGAGAAATTTGTGTGGCCGAGCCTTCGCTCGAAAGAGTGGGCAGTGAAAGAGAGAGAAAGTGAAAGAGTGGGCAGCAGCCTGCATGGCGTGCCAACGAGCCAAAGTACACAGACACACGAGAGCTCCTTTGGAGCCGTTTCACATCCCGGCTAAGAGGTTCGACCGTGTTCACGTGGACCTCATGGGCCCCCTCCCGCCATCACAGGGGTGCACGCACCTTCTGACAATGGTGGACCACACCACGTGCTGGCCGGAAGTGGTTCCACTGGCGTCAACCACAGCCGAGGAGGTAGCGCGCGCTTTTTTAACAGCATAGGTGGCGCGTTTTGGAGTCCGGTCGGACATTATGTCCGACAGAGGCCCTCAATTTGTTTCCGAACTTTGGTCAACAATGGCCCGCAGCCTGGGTGTCATAATTCACTGCACAACGACGTACAATCCACAGGCTAATGGATTATGCTAACGTTTTCATAGGTCATTGAAAGCGGCTCTCAGGGCGTCACTGACGGATGCAAATTGGGTAGACAAGCTACCGTGGGTTTTATTGGGGTTACGTTCTGCACCTAAAGAGGATCTGGAAGCTTCCCCGGCTGAACTCGTTTTTGCGCAGCCGCTTCGGCTGCCCGGGGAGTTTCTCCCAGATAATCCTGCGCCGGGCAGCTCCCCGTCTCAGCTGTTGCAGAGTAACATAGACACAAGCACGCTGCCGAGCCCCGTTCACCACAGTTTTCCGCGCGTTTTTGTGCCTAAAACTTTGAAAAACACGGAGTTTGTTTTTGTCAGACACGATGCACACCGACCCCTACTGCGCCCACCTTATGATGGACCGTTCAGAGTGCTGGAAACAGGGGACAAGCATTTTTTGCTAGACTTGGGGGGTAGGAGGGAAAAGATTGGCATAAACAGACTCAAACCCGCTTTTGTGGTGGCGGACGAGCAAGTGCTGTTGGCAAGGGCCCCTCGGCGTGGAAGACCCCCACGGGGAGCTTTCCAGAGTAAAGTTTCCCCAGAACACCCACAGGGACAGTCAAACGATTTTCACCCCCAAACATCAGCTCCCCAGCATGACAGCGCCGCGGAGGCGGTGAACCCTGGTTACAGCAGATACGGGAGAAGACGGAAGCCCAAGCAGCATGTGGACTGATGTTTAATGGTTCTGTCACAACATACGGACTATTATTCTTTAGTTCTATCCAACATGCTCGGGGGGGTCGTGTGGCCGCACATGGGGAGAACATAATGTCTAGCATCTTAGATAAGAACAAAGTGCAGAGTTTCCTTGGAGATAACAGGAAGTTGTGAAAGTGTGATCTTTTGTGCGTCGGAGACTGCTAGGAGGCTCCTTTGTGTTCAGAGACTGCGAGGGTGATGTCAGGGGATTAAGGAAGTGAATGTATTGTGTCCTTTGATGTGAATGCAATGTGACTTTGAGCTGTAGGAAGACCTGAGTATTTAAGGGTCGAGTTTTTTCTGAGATGTCCTCTTGCTACAATGCTCATGTTGGAGATGTGTAATAAACTGCCTAAGACAAATCTGTCTCGTCATTTACACATTCCACAATGTCGTATTTACTCGGTGACCGAGTTAGTCCGTGAAATATTGCAAATGGCGGTCGTGTAGATTCCACAGAAGACAGACGCTTTCGTGACGTTACGCCCTATCCAATCAGTGGCTCGCAGTCTGTTAACGTCACATCTCAGCTCGACTCAGCACGGCTGTACCCTGGCCTCGAACAGGCACAAAAATAGCGCCTGTTAACCGGTGCTGGGTATAATGGAAAAGGCTACAAATGCGGGCCAAGGCGTAACGTGTTTGGCCAACTGGGGCTAGTGGAAAAGGGGCTTAAGTTTTCTTGTGAGTTGTGTACACCAGGTCCAGCAAATTGTCTCCTCTTGTTGGAAAGTCTACATATTGGTGTAGAATTGGTCGAAGGGCCTTTAAATTTGCATGGTTGAAGTCTCCTGCTGTGATGAGGAATCCGTCTGGATGCACTGTTTGTGTCTCACTGATGGCCTGATGGAGTTCTTTTAGCACTTTACTTCTCTCGCCGGTGACGGTGGGCGGGGTGTACATGGTGGCTAGTAGGACAGACGAAAATTATCTCAAAATGTAAAAGGGTCGGCACTTGATGATCATAAACTCCACTAATGGAGAAGAGTATTCAACAGTGGCATCTCTGCACCAGGCGTCACTGATGTAAACACACATGGCTCCACCCCAGGTGTTCCCTCCTTCCATGAGCACTGTGTCGCTGCGGTATAGTTTTAGCCCAGCTAATTGAATGGCAGAGTCCAGTACTATATTGTCATTTAACCATGTTTCCGTAAAGATTAAAAACACAGCAGTTCCACGCATCATGTTGCGTAGTTCTCAGGAGCTGTATGTGGTCTATTTTGTTGTCTAGTGAACATACGCTGGCCAGAATGAGGGAAGGAACCGGTAGTCTGTGCGGGCTAGCATTTAGATTCATTCGGATACCTTCATTCGGAGACCAGCTGTGTGGGATTGTTGCGTACATCTTCAACCTGAGCCTGAAGCTGGGGAGGGTACCACAGCTGTGGAAAACATCTTGTGTGGTACCTGTACCAAAAACTTCCCACCCCAAAGACCTGAACAGCTACAGACCAGTGGCCTTGACGTCCCACTTGATGAAGACCCTGGAGCAGGGGTGTCAAACTCATTCCATGGAGGGCCAAGACCCTCCATGTTTTGCTTCTACCCAGTGTCATCAGCAGGTGTTTTCACTGATCAGCAATCAGTGGGAAGAAATTCAGTGAAATCACCTGCTGAAGACACTGGGTGGAGGTAAAACCTGCAGGGTCTTGGCCCTCCATGGAATGAGTTTGACACCTGTGCCCTGGAGAGACTGCTCCTTGCTCACCTCCGCCCCCTGGTGGAACCAGCGATGGATCCACTCCAGTTCGCCTACCAACATGGCATTGGGGTGGAGGATGCGGTGATCTTCCTCCTTCACCGTTCTCTGTCCCACCTGGAGAAGCCCGGGAATGTGGTGAGGATCATGTTCTTTGACTTCTCCAGTGCTTTCAACACCATCCAACTGATGATCCTGAAGGACAAGCTGCTGCGCGCAGGGGTGGACCAGCACCTGTCATCATGGATCCTGGACTACCTCACGAACCGGCCTCAGTTTGTGAGAACCCGGGACTGTGTGTCCGACATGATCATTGGTAGCACGGGGGCCCCCCAGGGAACGGTGTTGGCTCCCTTACTGTTCACTCTTTATACTGCGGACTTCTCACACAACACAACACACTGCCATCTACAGAAGTTCTCTGATGACTCTGCAATCGTTGGCCTCATCTCCAATGAAGATGAAGCTGAGTACAGAGGGCTTATCCAGGACTTCGTGGACTGGTGCCATCGGAACTGCCTCCAGATCAACGCGAGGAAAACTAAGGAGCTGGTGGTGGACTGCCGCAGGCAAGGACAACCCCTCACAGCACCAGTAAATATACAGGGAACGGACATTGAGATGGTGACATCCTATAAGTACCTGGGTGTTCATCTGAACAATAAACTAGACTGGTCACACAATGCCGACACACTCTACAACAAGGAACAGCGCAGGCTGTTCCTGCTGAGGAGACTCAGGTCTTTTGGTGTACAAGGGGCGCTGCTGAAGACATTCTATGACACGGTGGTGGCATCAGCCATCACTTTTGGAGTGGTCTGCTGGGGCAGTGGCATTACAGCAGCCGATAGGAAGAGACTGAACAAACTGATCAAGAAAGCTAGCTCTGTCCTGGGGCAGTGCCTTGACCCAGTGGAGGAGATAGGAGAGAGAAGGATGGTGGCTAAACTGTCATCTCTGCTGGAGTCCGAGTTCCACCCTATGCAGGACATACTGAATGCACTGAGGAGCTCATTTAGCAGCAGACTACATCATCCCAGGTGCACAACTGAGAGGTTTCGCAGGTCCTTCCTACCAACGGCTGTCAGACTGTACAACCTAAGCAGGGCTGCTCGCAGAGATAGCAAAAAGACGTGACAACCTAATAGTTTTTTGAATGCAAAAGATGTAATAGACTTACACAATGGTCCCCTCCGGCATACAACTAGGAAAATACCGGTCGCTATGGAGGGTGAGAATATGTATGGGTACATAATCATACCATGTAGGATAACTAAGTAGACGGTTGTGCTGTTTCATCCCATCTAGCAACAATGCTCTGCACTGTGTGTGTTTATATATTTACATATTTATTCCATCTAGCTGCAATGCTCCGTACTGTGGGTGTTTATATATCTACATATTTATTCCATCTAGCTACAATGCTCTGCACTGTGTATATATATATATATATATATATATATATATATATATATATATACGTATATTTATAGTAATATGTACATATGTATATTAGCTGCTGCGGTTCCAAGGTTGTCATAGCCAGGAGCGGCACTGGGGTTAAGCTCCCAGTACTCATAAAATGCTCCTTATGGCGTGCGTCTCGAAAAGCCTCTGACAACTAAGTCCAACTCCTAGCCTGCCCGTGTGGTTTAGTCTCTAAGCCCGGCGGAACTGCTTTTACTAATAGGAGAAGGGGCGAGGGCGGATCTCTGGCGCCTTAAAACCAGATGCTTCGGGTAGATGGTGGCTCGTCAACCTGGGAAGGTAGCCCATCTAGGGGAAGGTAAACCCTGATTTCAAACCTCCGCTGCCTTGCGGCATACCCGGTCATGGGAAAGGCTTCGGGAGTCAACCCTGAGGAAAAATCCGGAGTCGGAGCCCCTAAGGCAGTTCTATGTTGTGCTCATCATCGTTCTGGCAACTCCTGCAATGGCGCTGGTGCCAAACTGTAGCAGCCCTGCTGTTCCTTTGGATTCATCAGTGACGTGGAGAGGGGGGACATGCTGCATGGGCAACATCTTGTCCTCCATATCTTCCTGCCCAGGCTTGAATCCTACCAATGCCCAACGCTGGAAGGTAGAACACCGGATCACTGGAGAGGACACTCCAGCTTCGCCTTTGGCATAGACAAAACACGGGGAATGACAGTTACCGGTTATAAGCCACTGCTCAATTGGTGTAGAGCGTGGCGCCAGGGGTTGTTCCCGAAGGTGGGAGGGATCATCAGATCTCACTGGACAGCTACCGCCCGCCTCAAGCTGGGCAGCCCCCAGCCAATAAGGTGTTGTCCCGCCACAGCTTGCTTTCCTCATTGGGTGCATGGGGATAAGGAGAAATCCAAACAGCAGGCTGAGAACCTTCGCACCAGGCAAGACAATAAAACAAAAGAGACCAACTCTAAAACTGGGAACTTGGAACGTCCGCACTATGATGACAGGACTCGCTGCTAACCTCAAGGACATCAACGACACCAGGAAGACTGCCATCATCAATAATGAGCTGAAGAGACTGGGAGTGGATATCGCCACTCTCCAGGAAACACGGTTAGCTGATGCAGGCACACTGAGAGAGAAGGACTACACGTTCTACTGGCAGGGAAAGGGCAGTGACGAACACAGAGAACACGGAGTGGGCTTCGCAGTGAAGAACACTTTGCTGAAGATGGTGGAACCGGGCAGCACTGGCTCTGCACGACTCCTCACCCTCCGCCTGAACACCACTCAAGGCCCAGTCACCCTTGTCAGTGTGTATGCCCCAACACAGACAGCCACACCAGAGGCAAAAGACGAGTTCTACGAGAATCTCGCAACAACTGTCAGGATCATCCCCAACTCTGAACAACTCATTCTCCTTGGAGACTTCAATGCCAGAGTGGGTGCTGACCACGACTCCTGGCCCTCCTGTCTTGGACCTTTTGGCGTGGGCAGAATGAACGACAACGGACAGCGGCTGCTCGAGTTCTGCACATATCACGATCTGTGCATCACAAACTCGTTCTTCAAGGCCAAGCCCCAACACAAGGTTTCCTGGCAACATCCGCGCTCAAAGCACTGGCACCAGCTAGACTTGATCCTGACCAGGCGCACCTCACTGAAGAACGTGCTAATCACCCGTTCGTTCCAGAGTGCAGATTGCGACACAGACCATTCATTGGTGTGTTGCAAGGTCAAGCTGCAGCTGAAGAAATTCCATTGTGCTAGACAACCTGGAAAGGCACGGATTGACATCAGCAAGATGGCCCAACCAGAACTTGTTGAGCAGTTTGCCTCCACCTTTGAGAAGGAACTTGGTGTACCACAAGGAGGAGAATCTGCAAAGCAGAAGTGGGAAGAGCTGCGAAACACCATCCACTGCACAGCCTTGGCTACCTTTGGGAGGAAGACCTCGAAGTCACAGGACTGGTTTGATGCCAAGTTGACCGAGATGACCCCCGTCATTGAAGCCAAGCGCTCAGCACTTGCTGAGTACAAGAAGTACCCAAACGAGAAGAATCTCCAGATTCTCAGGGCTGCGAGAAGCAAAGTTCAGCAGACTGCTCGGCGCTGTGCCAACGAGTACTGGACTCAGCTCAGCCAAGACATTCAAACCGCTGCCATAACAGGGAACATCCGTGGTATGTACGATGGCATCAAGAAAGCACTTGGTCCGGCTCAGAGCAAGACGGCCCCCCTCAAATCTTCCACTGGGGAGATGATCACAGAGAAGAACAAGCAGATGGAGAGATGGGTGGAACACTACTCCGACCTCTACTCTAGACAGAACACCGTGACACCGTCAGCCCTTGATGCCATCGACTGCCTGCCATCCATGGACGAACTTGACGCCGAGCCAACCATCGACGAACTCAGTAAGGCCATTGATAGCTTGGCCGCTGGCAAGGCACCCGGCAACGACGGCATACCCCCTGACCTGATCAAGCACTGCAAGACCGCCCTACTGCTGCCATTGCATGACGTCCTCTGCCAGTGCTGGAAGGAAGGTGCCGTACCACAGGACATGAGGGACGCCAAGATCATCACCCTCTACAAAAACAAAGGGGAGAGAAGCGACTGCAACAACTACAGGGGCATTTCCCTCCTCAGCGTTGTTGGCAAAGTCTACGCACGAGTTGTTCTCGTTCGTCTACAGAAGCTTGCCGAACATGTCTACCCCGAGTCTCAGTGTAGCTTCCGCGCTGAGCGATCGACGGTAGACATGATATTCTCCATCCGCCAACTCCAGGAGAAATGCAGAGAACAGAACATGCCTCTGTACGTCGCCTTCATCGACCTCACCAAAGCGTTCGATCTGGTCAGCAGAGAGGGCCTTTTCAAGATCCTGCCAAAGATAGGATGCCCACCAAAGTTGCAAAGCCTCATCGAATCGTTTCACACCAACATGCAGGGGATAGTGCAGCACGATGGCAACGTCTCAGAGCCATTCAACATACGCAGCGGAGTGAAACAGGGCTGTGTACTTGCACCAACCCTCTTTGGGATTTTCTTTGCTATGCTCCTGAGGCATGCCTTCAGCACAGCAACAGAGGGAATCTACCTGCACACAAGATCTGACGGCAGGCTTTTCAACCTCGCCCGCCTGAAGGCCAGAACCAAAGTACGCGAGGCTCTAATCAGAGACATGCTGTTCGCAGACGACGCTGCAGTCGCAACCCACACACAGCAGGAGCTTCAGACCCTGATGGACCGCTTCTCCCAGGCATGCAAGGACTTCGGGCTTACCATCAGCCTGAAGAAGACTAACGTCTTGGCGCAAGGCACGGAAGCACCACCAACCATCACCATTGACGACTACGAGCTGGAGGTCGTGAATCAGTTCACGTACCTGGGGTCCACGATCAGCAACAACCTCTCCCTTGATACAGAAATCAACAAGAGGATTGGAAAATCAGCCTTCACACTCGCTCGCCTCACCACACGAGTGTGGGAGAATCCCAAACTCTCTGTCAAGACGAAGATGGCAGTGTACAACGCCTGCGTCATCAGCACACTGCTCTATGGGAGTGAGATGTGGACAACATACGCCCGGCAGGAAAAGAGACTGAACTCCTTCCACTTGTGCTGCATTCGCCACATCCTGGACATATCCTGGACATATCCTGGCAGGACAAAGTGCCCAACACAGAAGTTCTGTCCCGCGCCGGCCTTCCCTCCATGTTCACTCTACTCAGGCAGCGCAGGCTCCGCTGGCTAGGCCACGTTCACCGTATGGAGGATGGCAGAATCCCCAAAGACGTCCTCTATGGAGAACTGGCAACTGGCAGGAGAGACGTTGGCCGCCCACAGCTGCGCTTTAGAGACGTCTGCAAGAGAGACATGAAGGCCCTGGATATCAACACAGAGCGCTGGGAGGACCTTGCAACGGACCGCTCCAAATGGAGGGGCACCCTGACCAGACAGCTCAAGGCGGGTGAAGAGAGACTGACTGCTGCAGCAGATGAAAAAAGGACCCGCAGGAAGAACCGCCACAGACCCAGCAGCACGGAGACCACCCACAAGTGTGACCTGTGTGACAGGGACTGCCATTCGCGCATCGGCCTGTTCAGCCACAGGCGGTGCTGTTCCAGCAGAGTAGACGTTTAGGATTCTCTTCCATGGTCATCGTAGACCGACGGAGGCCGACGATATTAGCTGCTCTTGCTTTTTTTTCTTGCCTTCTGATTGTTGCTCTGAGTGTTGCTATCCCTGTGCTGTTGCAATCCTGGAATTTCCCCGTTGTGGGACTAATAAAGGCTTATCTTATCTTACCTTCACATTTACCTCTCGTTTGTCGCTGCTCACACTGTCTACAGTGTCTCCATTTGCAATGAGGCACGGCAATCGAGTCCGGGGGGGTGGAGAACTGGTGGAGAAGACCCAGGCCACGGAGATCCTCTGTAACGCTCTGATCCAGGATGTAATGTTTGGTGCTATTCCTTATCTCCAGAAGGCTGTGGTGAATGTAGCTTGTGAACAACATCAGATATGTACATTAAACACATGAATATACACTTGAGCATGATTTAAACAACACTAAGTGGCACAAAACACGAAGAGAAAAGAGAGGTCCCTGTGTATCCACGTGCTACCTAGCGTTTTATTGTTATGAGAATGCACCATTTAACATGATGAAAACACACAATTTTGTTATTGTCAGGATGAGGACATTCCATTTAACATGACAAAAACACGCAATCTTTTATTGTCATTATGAGGATGCTCTGTTAACATGACAAAAACAATCTTTTTAATATCATTATGATGACGCTTTGGTTAACGTAATGAAAACACCCAATCTTATTATTATGAGGACGTTCTGTTTAACATGGCAAAGCACAATCTTTTTATTATCATTATCAGGACATTCTTTTAAACATCACAAAAGCACACAATCTTTTTATCATCATGATGAGGGTGTTCATATCATCCTAAAGTTTGCGGATGACACAGCAGTGATAGGACGCATCACTGGTGATGACGAAGCATCCTACAGGAGGGAAGTGGCCAACCTGGTGTCATGGTGTGAGGACAACAACCTCACCCTCAACACGGACAAAACAACAGAGATGATCGTGGACATGAGGAAAGGGAGGAGGAGACCCCATCGGCCACTGTTCATCCGGAAGCTTGAGGTGGAGAGGGTGAGCAGCTTTAAATACCTGGGTATCCACATCAGCGAGGACCTTAAGTGGACACACAACACAACAGAGTTGGTTAAGAGAGCTCAACAGCCACTGTACTTTCTGAGGAGGCTGAAGAAGTTTGGCATGTCTTCCAGGATCCTCAACAGTTTCTACAGCTGCATCATCGAGAGCATCCTGACCAACTGCATCACTGCGTGGTACGGCAGCACCACTGCCCTGGACAGCAAATGCCTGCAGAGCGTGGTGAAGACAGCGGAGAAGATCATCAGGACTCCACTGCCCTCTCTGCAGAGCATCTACCACCACAGAGTCTAAAAGAGAGCTGACGCCATCCTCCAGGACCCCACCCACCCCCAACACAGAATCAGGCCGGAGGTAAAGAAATGTGAAATGTAAAACAACCAGACTAAAGAACTCCTTTTCCACTGCCATCAGACTCATGAACAGACAACAACTCCCAAAACTCTGTAACACAGCTTCACATATAGGAACTCACACACCGGCTGCTAAATTTGCACACTGCTCACCTGTACAATAGATATAGTATCACCTGTCTGATGTCCATATCATCTCTGCTGCTACTTATCAAATAATTTGTATTTATACACTGCTTGTTGCACAATGCTCATTTGCACACTGTACATAAGTCTATGCCATCTCCTGTTCACATCAGGTTGCACAATGCTCGTTTGCACATTGTACATAGGTTCATGCCATCTCAGGTTCACATCATCTCTGATGTCAATATACCACTATCACTTTAGTCATCCAGTGAATTTTCAATTTCAGTCCTCTACTGTCTAACTGTGTGTTGGTATGTGTGTTTTGGCATCCATTAGTATTAAGACTGAGTTGCTGTGTTAGTGTGTAATTGTGGGGAGCCTTGAATAACGAAACCGAATTGCATTTAATTCAAGTTTGCTTTGAATAACGAAACCGAATTGCATTTAATTCAAGTTTATTTCAAGCAATCATTCCCACAGTCTGCTCTCATTCTTGAGCAGCGAACAAAGAGGAGAGAAACACACCAAAGTCCTCATCTTTATACATTCTCACATCAAGGGATCTCCCTCGCAGGGGAAGTCACACATCTCCATCATAATCCCTTTATTCACATTCATCAACCTTTTATTTACATTACTCTCCTCTCGAGCCTCAGAGGTCAGGAAGTCTTCTGTCCACACCTATGTCTTCTCTCGCTGTCCTCCGCAGGGGGCCCAGACTCTGCGGCTCTGCCTCGCAGGGGTCTTGAGACTCTGCGGCTCCTTCATCGTGAGGCTAAATCACATATGCCTATGTCCAACATGTGCATGCACAACTACACAGCCATAGTAATGACCTATCAGAATTGTTGTTTCTGTACCTTTTAACTTTGCATTCGTTCGGAGAGCAAAGTAAGAATTTCATTGCTCAGGAAATGTAACATTTTTCAACTGTGCACATGATAATAAAGCCTTTGAATCTTGAGTGCTTTCAACATCATCCAACCGGTGATCCTAAAAGACAAGCTGCTGTGCGCAGGGGTGGACCAGCACCTGTCATCATGGATCCTGGACTACCTCACAAACCGGCCACAGTTTGTGAGAACCTAGGATTGTGTGTCCGACATGATCATCGGCAGCACGGCGGCCCCCCGGGGAACGTTTTTTTTCTCCCTTCCTATTCACCCTTTATGCTGTGGACTTCTCACACAACACAACACACTGCCATCTACAGAAGTTCTCTGACGACTCTCCGATTGTCGGCCTCATCTCCAATGGAGATGAAGCTGAGTACAGAGGACATATCCAGGACTTTGTGGACTGGTGCCATCGGAACTGCCCCCAAAAGCAAACCACCACCAGTTCCTTAGCAAAAACTAAGGAACTGGTGGTGGACTGCCGCAGGCAAGGACAACCCCTCACAGTGCCAGTGAACATCCAGGGAACAGACATTCAGATGGTGACATCCTACAAGTACCTGGGTGTTCATTTGAACAATAAACTAGACTGGTCACACAATGCCGACACACTCTACAACAAGGGACAGCGCAGGCTGTTCCTACTGAGGAGGCTCAGGTCTTTTGGTGTACAAGGGGTGCTCCTGAAGACCTTCTACGATTTGGTGATGGTATCAGCCATCACTTTTCGAGTGGTCTGCTAGGGTAGCGGCATCACAGCAGCCAACAGGAAGAGACTGAACAAACTGATCCTCGCTCTGTCCTGGGGCAGCGCCTTGACCCAGTGGAGGAGATAGGAGAGAAGGATGGTGGCTAAACTGTCATCTCTGCTTGAGTCTGACTTCCACCCTATGCAGGACATACTGAACGCACTGATGAGCTCATTTAGCAGTAGGCTACATCATCCTAGGCGCGCGACTGAGAGGTTTCGCAGGTCAGACTTTACTTTACAGCTGTCAGACTTTATAACCTAAGCAGGGCTGCTCGCAGAGATAGTAAAAAAAAAAACAAAACACAAAAACGTAACAACCTAATAGTATTGAATGCAAAAGACGCAACAAACTTACACAAAATAATCCCCCTCCAGTATACAACTAGGACAATATCAATCGCTATGGAGGGTGACGATATGTATGGGTACATATTCATACTATGTGGGGTAACTAAAAAGACGGTTATGCTGTTTATTCCATCTAGCTACAATGCTCCGCACTGTGTATATATATTTATATATTTATGTGTACATATGTATATTCACTGCTCTTATTTTCTTATCTTCTAAATTATTGTTCTGAGTGTTGCTGTCCCTGTGCTGTTGCAATCCTGGAATTTCCCCATTGTGGGATTAATAAAGGCTTATCTTATCTTATCTTGTCTTAACATGACAAAAACACACAATCTTTTTATCGTCAATTTGAGGACATTTCATTTGACATGACAAAAACACACAATCTTTTTGTCATTATGAGGACACTCTGTTTAATGTGACGAAAGTACACAATCTTTATCATCATAATGAGGATGTTCTGTTCAGCATGACAAAAACGCACAATCTTTTTATTGTCATTATGAGGATGCGCTGTTTAACGTGACAGAAACACACAATCTTTTTATCGTCATTATGAGGACGATCCATTTAACATTACAAAAACACCCAATCTTTTATTGTCATTATAAGGACGTTCTGTTTAACGTGACAAAAACACAATCTTTTTTATTATGCCTCGGTGAAATGGAGATGCATATGGTATTCAGTTAACCCCTTGAACTCTGGTCAGTTTCCCTAAAAACGCCTAAAAATAACATACCCAAAGTAAATCAAAAGCTGTTCTTCAACCCTTTGCAGCATCTTCATGGGGTTGGTCTCATTTAAAAGAAAACACTTTGGATTTTTTGGCAAAACAGTCATAATCTCTCTAAGTGCTCCTGCCACTGAGTAACAGTCATCTAAACATACTGAATTTGAAGAAAATAAAGTTTGCCTGGGTGTTTTTTTTTTTAGATACAAATGCTTGCAAATAACACACAGCTGTCAGTTACTGGCTGAAAAATGCAACAGAAATGTAGAACCAAGTGTTATCAAGCTGAGGTCAAAATTTTGTAACAATACCACAAAAAATAAATATATTACACAGCTTTTTTTCTCAGGTTGTTCCCAGGCGTTTTTGAACTGTGCCAAATTGTGCCAAATGGCACAGTTTGGAAAAACGTCTATAACTTTTGAATGCTTCAACATAGAAGCTTCATCTTGGGCTCTAATGAAAGGTGACACTCAGGGCTGTGTGTGTGTGTGTGTGGAGGAGGGGGTGTTTGTTCATTCATGAATGAATGAATGAACAAACAAGCCCCCCACACACAAAGAAACATGCCACGTAAAAAATGTGTAGCCTTGTTTCACAAGAAAAAATAATCTACAATATCTGCAATGTAGAGGATAACAACCCCCCCCCCCCCCCCGCTACAGAGGAGCTCGGCGCACAAAAAAAACTTGTGGCCATGATGGACCGTTGTAATTACCGATCAGTCAAAAGTCATTTTTATTACTATTTTCATTGATAAAGAATAATTTAGCTTATAACACTTACCTGTCCACAACAGCAGTGTCGCTGGTGAACATCTGTTCCTCATTGTCAGACGAACATGAAGCTGGTCCGGTTGTTACGAACTCATGGTTCTGGTCACCCGACCCAGTCAAACCATCTCCGCTTCCATGATTGCGGTTTTTGCGAACGATTTTTCAAAACAAATAAGAACAGTAGTAATAAAAAAAGACTGGCTAATGGCTGAGAGTGGTTAACGCTACCATTACACACAGGTCTCAATGTGTGTCACCCAGCGGCTTAGACGAAAAAGATTTTACGCACGGCGACGCACGCGTTGCAATCGTCAAACTTTTCTGCTTCAATTGGCTCGTTGTATTCGCGGTCGTTGACAGGCAGGTCCTTCTTGCTAGGTTTTCAGTCATTGGTTCTTCAAGGTTTCAGAAACCCAATTCAAGGCTCTTATTAGTCGAATGAGAGGTCAATCAAATCTAAACCAATCAAACACTCCTTTGGCTTTCTGTTCACGGCTGTGTCTGTACTGGAAGAACGGAAATGCAGCTTTTTTTTTTCAATGCGCACTGAGATGCACTATGACGCAGAGACTTGACCACCTGCGGAATCCCGGAGTTCAACAGGTTAATGCATCTGTGTGTGTGTATCTGTCCATCTGTCCACCTCTCTGTTTCAGCTCACCCGATCAAAAATTAAGTGGAACTAAAGGCTTGTATCCTTGTATCGCCATATTGTCTCAATTTTTAATTTCCCCAAATTCTAAGATAAGGCTTTTTTTTTAAATAAACACAAATTTAACTCACCTTGAACGTCAATGAAGCCGGGAGAAAAGTGTAGCATCATCGTCTCCTCAAACCAACAGAAGATCACTTCTCTCCATTTTACAGGAATTTCACTTTATTCCTTCTACAGGAAAACCACTCTTCTGCATTCTACAGGAATATCACTGGCTTTCACAGTAACTGCACTCATCCCGGTCTGACCCAAAGATGTTTTCCCAGGACCCCAATGTAAACAGTTGCCTCTTGCTGAGATTGTAAGGATCAGAATTTGCTTTTAAAGGCTCAAAGGAACATAAAACTTGGGAGACCAGACCTCCAACGTGAACACTGCATTTGGATAACATCCTCCTTTACAGGAAACCAATGCTCTTAAAAGGGTCATAAACGGCTTAATCAGACAGGTTTATAACCTTGATGTTTTCCAGATTTCCTTCCAGATACCATGGACCTAAAAGAAATCATCTACAGCTCAACAGTACCTCCTAGCGGATACCTACGAAATGTGTTTCAGTATGTAGGATGACTTTTAACTTGTTCTAAACATCAAGTTTCTTTCAGCTTATCCTCTTCTCCCCTGGATCCTAAGGACACTGAAAATCATCCCTTTTTATCACCAACCATGGTTTGCTGTACTACATTAAGCTTTGATCTAAATATGAATGCATGTATTATAATTATGTATAAGAAATGTTAGGTTCATGAGTGTTATTCAAACAAATGTAAGATTAGAAGTAATGGTATAAATGCATGATCGCCAAATATTAGCCAAGTCATTTAATTTAGTTAGATCTCATATTGAGCACCTAATTTCATAAGAACTGACTGAGTGTTGATTTTTCTCTGTAATTTCATGGGATGGTGTCTTCGTTTGATTGGCTGCTCTCAAACAAAGAAATGTTCTCACATTGGATGGCAGCCATTTCAAACTGCTTTTGATAAAGTCGATTGGTCAGTCTTGCAATCGGCATCACAAGTTTATGACCAGGCGGGGTCATTTAAAAAGCAGTAGAAGCTGCCCTGCAAGTTAGATTGAGATTCGGAAAAAAACACACAGATTCAGAATTAGAACAAGACAAGCAGAAAGAAAAAGAAACACACCGATGTAAGATTAAGTTAAGGAAGAAGAAGTAAAAAAAGTTAAGAACACTGAGAAGAAGAAAGAAAGAGATTTTGAGAAAGATTGGGAACTAAGTTAAGATTAAAGAAGCAGAATAGTAATCTAGATCTCAGAGGAAGATTTTATTCCACCGTTTCAAGGTCCGGTGTAGTTTTATTTTATCTAAATTGTTCTGTGTGAAGTTTGTCAAATCCTGCGTTAGTTTTTCTGGTTACTGAGGAGAAATCACCTTTTCTTTAGAGCTCGCTTTCTCAGAGAATCAAATTCTCAAACTTTTTCCTTCACCTCAGAAGCCATTCTTGTCCTAGTAAATGTTTTTCTCATTTTTTTTTTTTTTTTTTTTTACTTTTCACGCCGTTAAAGTGGACCTTTAATTTTCCTAATTTAAAGTGAACAGAGACTGTTTTTGGACTCTCTTTCCGGCCTCATACCCGCCTGACTGAGAAGTTTCTCCTTCAGTTTTTTTGGTCTATCCCACTACAAGAGACCTCAAATTTGGACTCTTTTCCAAGGACTTGTCACGCCGCTCGGTGACAGACCATCCCCTGCTGCCATTATCTGGAGAGCCCCCAGTTGAGTTTGCACTTCCACGGCTGTGAGGAAGCATTGCAGCAGCCACTTCCTCCGACGTCCTAACTCCTAACTCGGCCAGTATCAACCCGCTGAAACGTGGACCTACAGCTGTTTTCGTAAGTGAAACTCCTAGTTCTCCTATCTGCTGGGTTAAAACGTGATGTCCGAACAATTAAATTACAATTGAATATAGTGTGGCGGGTTGATTCAACCCCCCCACAACACACAGGACAGTCAGCTCTCTTCTCTTGGTTTTTCCCGCTGCACTACTGAGATGTAATGTGCCATTCATGTATTGTGATGTAATGTGCCATTCATGTATCGTGATGCAATGTGCCATTCATGTATTGTGATGTAATGTGCCATTCATGTATAGTGTTCATGCGTCCTGTCCTTACTGTGACCTAGAGGCTGAGATCAATATGTAGATGTGCCTTGTAACCTCTTTGTCCTGCACCTGGAGCAAAGGCTAGCAAATCTGCCTATTGTTATGTAGGTCTTTCAAATGCAAATATCTCATGCCTGTTCTGCAGTCCCTTTGATCAGACCAGCTGCTGTGAATCTGCTTTGATGTATTGTTTGAGTTGGGTATAAATACTGCACAGGTTCTGTAACTCCCTCTCTCAATTCCACTTCTGCAACTGCTGCTGCTGGACACAGACTTTGTGTCCTCCTTCTCCGAGAGCCGTGGGCTCGCTCCCGGCGCACATGCACGGCGCCAGGAGCGGAGCTTGTGACGGCGGTGTGATTCATAAAACTCTGCTTAAAACCACAGCATCGCTGCTTATTTTTTATCATCCGCCGCACTGGTGACCCCGAAGACGCACATGCTTTGTGCGACGCAGCCTTCTGGTCTGGACATCCACGCTGAACCGGCCGAGGGACACAAGACGTCTCCTCCCTCTCGCCGCCCCAACGCACCATGACCTGAAGGCTGAGAAGAACACGCTGCCAGTGAACGCTTCACTGGCGACCCCGAACATGCACACGTTTGGTGCAAAGCAACTTCTGATCTGGACAGCTGCGCTGGTGACCCGTTCTTCATGATGAGATCTGCACGTCTGAGATCTGCTCATCCATGCTGGACCGGCCGCGCTCACAGTTCCTCCACACGAGAGCGCAGGCACCTCGTCCCCTCTCCACGACGGCGTCCTCCATGGCCGGCGGAGAACGCAACACGTGGACCTGAACGCATCACGGCCGAGCAGTGCCAAAGATCGTCTATTCCCTCCCACCGCTCCAACGCATCTGCACGAGCCTGAGGGACAAAAGATCGTCTATTTCCTCCCACCGTTCCAACGCACCATGGCCAAGCTGCAGCCACAGCCTAAACCTGGATTTTATCGACGCCGTCTGCGCCGATCTCCACCAAGATTCTGCACCCTGACTCGCCACTCCAGCGGCCCACCCACGCACGGAACCCCTGTGCACGCACCGGGGAGTTACGAGGACGGCACACCATGCACGGGACAATAACGGCTTCACTGACCGCCTCCCTTCTGCTGCACACTGGCCCTTCAGGCTTGCTTGTACACCTGAGGCCCGCAGCTTGCTCACTGGATTTTATGGTCTTAGCCACGGCACACAAGGGGAATTCAGCTGTCTGCGGTTCCCGAGGCTTTAGAGTTGCGCCTGCCCTAAAGTCAACACGCCAGTCCCTCTGCTTTTATTTTTTTTTTCTTCTTACAGCCGCTCCTGCTTTTCTTCATGGCCACGAGAGGAGTCAGAGACAAATTTTTCTTCTTGTGATCTCCGCACGCGCAACGGGACAGCCCCTCGACGTCGCGGAGCAGCAAGCAATTTTTGCGCGGCTCGGACGATTTCACCGCCCCTGCCGGCACTTACTACCCCTCCCCTCCCTCCCCCTCCACCTGCAGCGAGCTTCTCCCACAGCTCGCTCCCATAGAGGGATTATCGAGGTCTCGGCCCCCTGCCGTGCCCTCTGGGGGGAGCGTGTGGCGGGTTGATTCAACCCCCCCACAACACACAGGACAGTCAGCTCTCTTCTCTTGGTTTTTCCCGCTGCACTACTGAGATGTAATGTGCCATTCATGTATTGTGATGTAATGTGCCATGCATGTATTGTGATGTAATGTGCCATTCATGTATTGTGATGTAATGTGCCATTCATGTATCGTGATGCAATGTGCCATTCATGTATCGTGATGTAATGTGCCATTCATGTATCGTGATGTAATGTGCCATGCATGTATCGTGATGCAATGTGCCATGCATGTATCGTGATGCAATGTGCCATTCATGTATTGTGATGTAATGTGCCATTCATGTATAGTGTTCATGCGTCCTGTCCTTACTGTGACCTAGAGGCTGAGATCAATATGTAGATGTGCCTTGTAACCTCTTTGTCCTGCACCTGGAGCAAAGGCTAGCAAATCTGCCTATTGTTATGTAGGTCTTTCAAATGCAAATATCTCATGCCTGTTCTGCAGTCCCTTTGATCAGACCAACTGCTGTGAATCTGCTTTGATGTATTGTTTGAGTTGGGTATAAATACTGCACAGGTTCTGTAACTCCCTCTCTCAATTCCACTTCTGCAACTGCTGCTGCTGGACACAGACTTTGTGTCCTCCTTCTCCGAGAGCCGTGGGCTCGCTCCCGGCGCACATGCACGGCGCCAGGAGCGGAGCTTGTGACAGCGGTATGATTAATAAAACTCTGCTTAAAACCACAGCATCGCTGCTTATTTTTTATCATCCGCCGCAATAGCCCGTATTTCAGGGCTCAATTAGTCTCTTAGCCACAGGATAAAGCTATAAACTGAAGGAAGACTCTTAGTCATTTTTAAGTAACTGCCCTTAATTTTTGTAGATTAATTCAAAAGTCATTTTTAGATAATTAGCTTATGAATTTTCCCCATAAAATTGCGTTGTTTTGTTAGACATTTCAGCCTTCATTTACCGTTGAAACATAAGTCTGGTTCTTCCTTGGTTCTACAGAGGTGTAACGCTGGATTTTATGTTCAGGAATCCAATATCAGTTGATGTGATATCGTACACTGTTATCATTTGAATCTGTTTATCCATCATTTGAATGCCATGCCATGTAACCTGAATGAGTTTAATAAAAGGGTGAATGAGAGAAGTTGAAGAGTTTTCCTTTCACATATATCTGCTTCCTAATCACGGCAAGAAAAGAACTCACTTAAATTTTGAGACTGATTCATTAAGTAATTGAAGGTATAAAATTAATTAAAATTAAAGTTAATATTATTGTCCATTGTGACTGGTGCCCCTTTTACGAGTGCTTTTATTTAATCTAGCGGGTGTAGAAGTGACGGTTTAACTCCGCCCCCTTTCACACCCACTATTAAATAAAATAAATAATTCCTGTACCTTATGACAAATATTTTATTATATAATCCCTTACAAAATGTATTGCAATAACTATGCCGGGTCACTAGAGGCAGCAGTGCAACTTTTTTAGAGCATGTGGATGACTTCCTGTCACAGTCTATCTCTAGCTGAACTGTTATAAAATAGTGGTTACTGAAAAAAGACACACATTCAGCAACTACACCATTTATTCATCATATTGAATAAATGGTGTAGTTTCTCCTTTTTATTTAAAAGATCTGATACTACCGTATCATCCTAACAGAGCACTACGCTCCCAAAATGCAGGATTACTTGTAATACCTAGAATCTCCAAAAGTACAATGGGAGGCAGAGCCTTCAGTTATCAAGCTCCTCTCCTGTGGAATCAGCTGCCAATCTGGATTCGGGAGTCAGACTCGATCTCTGTTTTTAAGAATAGGGCTAAAACCTACCTTTTTGATCTAGCCTACAATTAGGGAGGGATCATGTGTTTCTGAACCCTCCCTTAGTTATGCTGCTAATAGGTTTAGTCAGCTGGGGGACCTCCAATAATGCACTGGGCCTCACTCCTTTCCTCACTCTCTATGAAATATTTTTTTTTTGCTGGTCATTAACATTTGTTTGTTCTCTCCCATAGATTGAGTCCCCATCGTGCTGTTTGCTCTCTACATGTCTGTTCTTTTCATCTTCTCTATCCCCTCACCCCCCAGCCAGTCGCAGCAGATGACTGCCCCTCCCTGAGCCTGGTTCTGCTGGAGGTTTCTTCCTGTTAAAAGGGAGTTTTTCCTCTCCACCGTCGCCAAGTGCTGCTCACAGGGGATCACCTGATTGCTGGGGTCTTTCTGCAACTGTGGGGGTCCCCCCTACAGTTGATAGTGCTATGAGATGACTGTTGTTGTGAAATGGCGCTATATAAATAAAGTTGAATTGAATTGAATTGAATTGAATATTGATTGTTTTCACACTGGTTTTGCTGTTTAGTTTTGCAGAGGAAGGATGAGGTAAAATCAGAATCAGATTTATTGCCATTGTTCATGTAGTACACAAACTAGGAATTTGTCTCGGTGCAATGCTGCAACATTAAACATGATAAAATAAAAGAAATAAACTATACATGCAATAAAGTGTAGAATAAGAGTGAGTAATACTAGTCAGCAGTTTTAAATATATTAGCGAGCAGCACATAATGTGGAGAACCATATAGTGCAGTTGGTAATGCAGGAAGAAAACAGTGATGATTGACATGAGTCTGGTTGAGCTGCTGTACATAGTGCACGAGAGTCAATAAGTCACTTAGTGTTCAGCAGTCTGATGGCAGAGGGGAAGAAGCTGTTCATGTGACGGGAGGTTTTAGTCTGGATGGACCGAAGTCTTCTACCTGAGGGGAGAGGGGCAAACAGTGCGTGACCAGGGTGTGAGGGATCGGCTATGATCCGGCCAGCACGCCTCCGGGTCCTGGAGATGTACAGATCCTGGAGAGATGGGAGCTTGCAGCCGATCACCTTCTCAGCAGTGCGCACGACGCGCTGCAGCCTTAGTCTGTCCCTGGCAGTGGCTCCTGCGTACCACACGGTTATGGAGGTGGTGAGGATGGACTCGATGATGGCTGTGTAGAACTGCACTAACATCTTGGTGGGTAGCTTGAGCTTCCTCAGCTGCCGCAGGAAGAACATCCTCTGCTGGGCCTTTTTGATGAGGGAGCTGATGGTCGGCTCCCACTTGAGGTCCCTGGTGATGGTGGTGCCTAGGAAGCGGAAGGAATCAGCAGTGGTGATGGGAGAGCCTGTGAGGGTGAGGGGGGCAGAGGGGTTGTGACTTTCCTGAAGTCCACAATCATCTCCACTGTCTTCAGAGCGTTCAGCTGCAGGTTGTTGTTGTTGCACCAGGACGCCAGCTGGGCCACCTCACTCCTGTAGGCGGACTCATCGCCGTTGGAGATGAGCCCGATGAGGGTGGTGTCGTCCGCAAACTTGATCATCTTGACAGACTGGTGGCTGGAGGTGCAGGAGTTGGTGTAAAGGGAGAAGAGTAGGGGGGAAAGTACACAGCCCTGGGGTGATCCGGTGCTGATGCTAGCAGAGTCTGAGACAGTCTTTCCCAGCCGCACATGCTGCCTCCGGTCCGTCAGGAAGTCGGTGATCCACCTGCAGAGGGAGTCAGGCACGTTGAGCAGGGACAGCTTGTCCCGGAGCAGATCGGGGCGGATGGTGTTGAATGCGGAGCTGAAGTCTACAAACAGGATCCTGGCGTAGGTTCCCGGGGAGTCTAGGTGCTGCAGGATGGAGTGGAGGGCCAGGTTGACTGCGTCGTCTACAGACCTGTTGGCTCGGTAGGCAAACTGCAGCGGGTCCAGGAGGGGGGTGGTGATGGACTTGAGGTGGGGCAGGACCAGGCGCTCAAAGGACTTCATGACTACAGAGGTGAGCGCTACAGGTCTGTAGTCGTTAAGACCAGTGATCCGTGGCTTCTTGGGGACAGGGATGATGGTGGAGGATTTGAGGCAGGACGGCACATGACATAGCTTAAGGGAGGTGTTAAAAATGTCTGTGAAGACAGGAGCCAGCTCTTTCGCACAGTGTCTCAGGGTGGAGGGAGACACGCCGTCCGGACCGGGGGCCTTGCGCGGGTTCAGTCTGGAGAACTGTTTGAGCACGTCCTGCTCACTGATGACAAGGGCAGGGGGGGAGGAGGGGGGGGGCGCCTTTGATGAAGTAGGGACCGTGGAGGCTGTGGAGCTGGAGGGAGGGGGGGAGTTGGACACAGATGACGGGGTGTCAAAACGGACATAGTGTTGGGACAGTCTTTGACAAAGGGCTTTGTCATCCTGACCTTTAGGAGCCTGAGGCCGATAATTGGTGATTTGCCTCAGTCCTCTCCACACAGAAGCCGAGTCATTAGCAGTGAACTGCTGCTGGAGTCTCTCAGAATACACAGATTTAGCTCTCTTCAGCTCTCTGTTAAACCGATATTTAACCTCCCTGTAGCAGCCCCTGTCTCCACTTTTCAGCGCTGCTTCCTTCTCTTTCCTGATCTGTCTGAGCTTAGCAGTGAACCAGGGCTTATCATTAGAGTACCTCACCCTGGTGCGCGATGGAAGAATGCTCTCCTCACAAAAGTGGATATAAGAGTTCACAGTGTCCGTGTACTCATCCAGATCATGCGTGGCTCCTTTAAACATGCCCCAATCAGTTATTTCCATGCACGTTTCCAGCTTCTCCTCAGCTTCACTGGTCCATTTCTTCGTAGTGCTCACAACAGGTTTAGTGAGCTTCAATCTCTGTCTGTATGTGGGAATGAGGTGGACCATCACATGATCAGATAGTCAGATCAGATAGACATGATAGATAAAACTAGTTAAAAACTAGTTAAAAACTCGCTAAAAACTCCAAGTCCCAACATTCCTTGCCCGCAAATGGTTGCAATGCACTGTGCATGCGCCCAGAAACTCCTGCCTGAGGGAAGTCTGAGCAATCTGTCAACACTGGGCAAACAAATATCCGGCTTTTTGCGTGTCTGTTTTCTTTTTCTGCCACTAAACAGCAAAAGCTCCTGTTTGTCTTGATTGACATTGTATTCACAGACCTCCATCACTTCCGGCATTTAAAATGTCTGCCACTGTGCTCTTCTTTTGTTTGGATTGCAGCTGTTCAAATCAGTTTTGTGGCTCTTGGCTGCTGCCGACAGTACAGGCATGTGAACTGCAGATGATTTTCACTGTGCATGCATGTACTCCAAAAAAATTGGATGGATTTGGATGAAATTTTTCCCAGAGCTGGTTCTTGGGCTAGAGAGGAACCCATAATATTTTGATGATGATTCCAGAACGCATACCTCCACCAAGGCTCTTATCTTTTCCCAATGTATAAGCAAGAATACTCCAAAACTACAAGATGGATTTGGATGAAATTTTTACCACAAGTGGTCCTTGGGCTAGAGAGGAACCCCAAATATTTTTGTGATGATCCAAGAATGCATACCACCGCCAAGGCTCTGGCACCGAGGCATCAGCGCTTTGGTGCCTTCATTATCATTATGAGGACGTTCTGTTTAACTTGACGAAAACACAGAATCTTTTTGTTATCATTATGAGGACATTCCATTGACCATAATGAGAACACACAATCTTTTTATTATCATTATGATGACATTGTGGGGGCATGGTGTTGGACTTTTCCACCCAGGGAACAATGGACTGAAAGAAGAGGTGTCACCGGAGGGTACCAGACAGGACAGTAAGGACTATGCGCTTCCCGGGGAGAGGAGTAATTGCCGGAGCTGCTGGGAGTAGAAGAGTGTTGAAGCAGCGCCGGTGTTATGTTATGTTAATGTGCCACACAGTTCTTTGTTGAAACAGCAATGTGTTATGGTCGGACGTTTCGGGTCTCAATGCATGGAAATAAAGTTTTAAAAGTTTTTGGTTTTTTTTTACTTACGGCACCACACGAGTCGGCTGCCTTTTGCAACAGCGGCTCAATTCTGAGTCTTTTTTTTCCCCCTTCCTCTCTCTTCTTGATCCGGTTTTCACTCCAGTTAATATCACGGACACACAGATCGTCCCAAATGTCTCCTGAGCCGGTGGACGGAGCCACTGTTTATAGCAGGAGACGGTACAGCAGGGAAGAGCTGCTAGCACTCAACCGCCACCTGGTGCTAACGGAAAAACTCGACATACCGGGAGAACTGAGGCAAAAACCCCGTGGTTGCCGGGCTGGAGTAAGGCGGAAAACAAAGAATATAAGGTACAGACCCTCTCTGCCATCCATTGTCATGGGGAATGTATGGTCGTTACTGGGAAAGGTAGATGAGCTAGCGGCTATCTCCCGCTACGATAGCATATACCAGGAATGCTCTCTCCTTTTGTTTACCGAGACGTGGCTATCCGAACTAGCAGCAGATGCTAACATTGAACTGGAGGGTTTCCACACGATACGGGCAGACCGAACACCAGACAGTGGCAAAGAAAGGGGCGGTGGAGTGATAATGTATGTTAACAACAACTGGTGCAGACCGGGACATATCACTGTTAAACAATGGCACTGCAGCAAAGACATTGAGTTGCTAGCTGTTAGCATGCGGCCGACATATCTCCCGAGGGAATACTCACACGTGATCTGCATTGTTGTTTATGCAAATCCGACGGCGAATGCTGGGGCAGCGCGTGACGTCATCCATTCAGTAACCAGCAGGCTGCAGACAGAACACCCAGATGCTCTTCTCCTCATCTCAGGCGATTTCAACCATGTTTCACTGTCTCCCATTCTACCCACATTTACCCAGTATGTCACAGGCCACACTAGAGACAGTAAAACACTGGACTTATTCTACGCAAACACTAAGGAGGCGCACACCTCATTACAACTCCCCCCACTCGGGAGATCGGATCACAACTTGGTTCATCTCCGGCCGGTGTACAAACCCCTAGTGCACAGACAACCTCCGGCCATGCACACTGTGGAGTTATGGTCTGAGGAGGCAATGGACACTCTAAAGGGCTGTTTTGAAACCACTGCCTGGGAGCAGCTCTGCGAGCCACATGGTGAGGACATCGATGGCCTCACTCACACCATCACGGACTACATCAACTTCTGTGTGGATGACACCGTTCCCACCAAGACCATACGGTGTTGCTCAAACAACAAACCCTGGATCAACCCTGAGATAAAAACAATTCTGAGAGAGAAGAAGAGGATCTTCAGGTTGGGGAACAGGGAGATGCTGAAGTCCGTACAGAGGGAGCTGAGGAGAAAGATCAGAGAAGGCAAGGATAGCTTCAGGAAGAAGATGGAGGACAAGCTGCAACAGAGCGACATCAGCAGGGTCTGGAGAAACCTTAAAACCATCTCTGGGCTCCAGAATACCTCCCCCCAGGCCACAGGGGGCAGGGAGTGGGCGAACAATCTGAATCTGTTTTTCAATAGGTTTGATCAACCACCCTCCCCCCTGACTGCACAACAACCACTGCTGCCTCTAAAGACATCAAGTCCTGCTGCCCATTCCCCACTCAACCAACACCCCCCCCCACACTCCTAACACACAGCCCCCCAACCTGACCCTGACTAAGACCCAGGTGAAGACGGAGCTGAGGAAGATCAAGGCGAGGAAGGCGTTGGGACCGGACAGCATCAGCGCAAAGCTCCTCAAGTCCTGTGCAGACCAGCTGTGTGGGATTGTGGAGTACATCTTCAACCTGAGCCTGAAGCTGGGGAGGGTACCACAGCTGTGGAAAACATCTTGTGTGGTACCTGTACCAAAGACTTCACACCCCAAAGACCTGAACAGCTACAGACCAGTGGCTTTGACGTCCTACATGATGAAAACCCTGGAGAGACTGCTCCTTGCTCACCTCTGCCCCCTGGTGGGACCAGCGATGGATCCACTCCAGTTCGCCTACCAGCATGGCATTGGGGTGGAGGATGCAGTGATCTTCCTTCTTCACCGTTCTCTGTCCCACCTGGAGAAGCCCGGGAATGCGGTGAGGACCATGTTCTTTGACTTCTCCAGTGCTTTCAACACCATCCAACCGATGATCCTGAAGGACAAGCTGCTGTGCGCAGGGGTGGACCAGCACCTGTCATCATGGATCCTGGACTACCTCACTAACCGGCCTCAGTTTGTGAGAACCCGGGACTGTGTGTCTGACACGATCATCGATAGCACGGGGGGCCCCCAGGGAACGGTTTTGGCTCCCTTCCTGTTCACCCTTTATACTGCGGACTTCTCACACAACACAACACACTTCCATCTACAGAAGTTCTCTGATGACTCTGCGATCGTTGGCCTCATCTCCAATGGAGATGGAGCTGAGTACAGAGGGCTTATCCAGGACTTCGTGGACTGGTGCCATCAGAACTGCCTCCAGATCAATGCAAGGAAAACTAAGGAGGTGGTGGTGGACTGCCGCAGGCAAGGACAACCCCTCACAGCACCAGTAAATATACAGGGAACAGACATCGAGATGGTGACATCCTACAAGTACCTGGGTGTTCATCTGAACAATAAACTAGACTGGTCACACAATACTGATGCACTCTACAAGAAGGGACAGCGCAGGCTGTTCCTACTGAGGAGACTCAGGTCTTTTGGTGTACAATGGGCGCTGCTGAAGACATTCTATGACACGGTGGTGGCATCAGCCATCACTTTTGGAGTGGTCTGCTCGGGCAGTGGCATTACTGCAGCCAATAGGAAGAGACTGAACAAACTGATCAAGAAAGCTAGCTCTGTCCTGGGGCAGCGCCTTGACCCAGTGGAGGAGATAGGAGAGAGAAGGACGGTGGCTAAACTGTCATCTCTGCTGGAGTCCGAGTTCCACCCTATGCAGGACATACTGAATGCACTGAGAAGCTCATTTAGCAGCAGACTACATCATCCTAAGTGCACAACCCAGAGGTTTTGCAGGTCCTTCCTACCAACAGCTGTCAGACTGTACAACCTAAGCAGGGCTGCTCGCAGAGATAGCAAAAAAATGTGACAACCTAATAGTTTTGAATGCAAAAGACGCAATAGACTTATACAATGGTCCCCTCCGGCATACAACTAGGAAAATACCGGTCGCTATGGAGGGTGAGAATATGTATGGGTACATAATCATACCATGTAGGATAACTAAGTAGACGGTTGTGCTGTTTCATCCCATCTAGCAACAATGCTCTGCACTGCGTGTGTTTATATATCTACATATTATTCCATCTAGCTACAATGCTCCGCACTGTGTATGTATATATATATATATATATATATATATATATTTATGTTTATATGTACATATGTATACTTGCTGCTCTTGTTTTTCTCTTGCCTTCTGATTGTTGCTCTGAGTGTTGCTATCCCTGTGCTGTTGCAATCCTGGAATTTCCCCATTGTGGGACTAATAAAGGCTTATCTTATCTTATCTTAAAAGAGGAATGCACAGAGACCCGAAAATCTCTTTTGCTGTAAGTTGTGTTGGAGAAAGAATAAAGTTCTGTGTCATCCAGCTCATTGCCTCGCCTGCCTCCTTTTTCCACAGTAGTGACCGTAAGACACACCATGGAAAACAAGCCGAGCGTCACCCCAGAGGCTGCCGGGAGGAAGAGCACCGGTGCTGTGTGCGCTGTCTCAGTCAAGCTCCCAGACTTCTGGGTTCACAGCCCAACTGTGTAGTTCCTGCACATAGAATTCCACTTCACACTCCGTGGGATAACAACGGACGACACAAGATATTACTACATGGTCGCTGCACTGGATGCGTGCGCCACGCAGCAGGTGACGAGCCTGCTCCAGGAGCCGCTGGCCCAAGGAAACTATGAAATGCTCAAGAGGATGCTTCTCCAGTGTTACACCCTTTCTGATAGTGACAGGGCAAGGATACTCCTAACGCATTCATAGTTAGGGGACAGATCAACAGTGGAGCTATTGGAGAGCATGCTGGCATTGAGGGGGACAGACAATGAATCCTTCCTTTTCGCCCACTTGTTCCTCAGGAACCTACCAGCTACGGCAAGGGCGATCCTGGCCAACTCGCTGCGGCTAGTTGCTAAGGACTACTGCGCCCTGGTGCAGGAAGCGGACCACATCATCTTGGCGACCATAACTCTCAGCGGGCAGACAGTGTCACCGGCATCCCTGAGGGACTCCAGCGAGGTCGAGGAGCCGTTCGTGGTAGCTGGTATGGACACCAAAAGACGAAGGAGTGGAGCAATCTGTTTTTGTCATTGCTGTTTTGGCTGGAATGCCCAACGCTGTCTGTCGCCATGCCAATTCAAGGAGCTGGGAAGATGGCACGTATGGAATTTGGTTGCAGCTGCGACTGATGGCAACAGGAACAGACTGCTTTATGTCACAGACACACATTCGGGGAGACTTTTTTTGGTGGACTCCGGCTCCCAGAAGAGCCTCATCCTGCCGGTAAACACAGACAGGGTGGCAGGACACAGCGGTCCCGAGCTCATGGCCGCCAACGGGTCCACCATCAGGACATTTGGTGAGCGGACACTGACGATATGCTTATACGGACGCAACTTTTAGTGGGACTTTGTGATAGCTGCATGTTCCGGCCCGATTTTAGGCACAGATTTTTTTATGTGCTTATGGGTTGTTAGTCAATGTTGCTAGTGGGAGATTTGTGAACACTGTCTCTTTTACCTCACTGTCCTGCACAGCTCAGGGAGCTGGGTTGACAACACTGGCGAACGTTATAGCTCCAGGGGGCAAGTACCAATATATGCTCGCACAGTTCCCAGCACTCACAGTCCTGGCTTTTTCGGCTATGGTAATGAAACACAGGATCAAGCACTTTATAACAACAAAAGGCCCACTGATGTTCACACGTCTTCAGCATTTGGAAGCAGCTAAACTGGCCAGCGAGCGAGAGGGGTTTGCCAACATAGAGCAGTTGGGCATCGTCAGGCACTCCAACAGCCCGTGGGCATCCCCGTTACACATGGTACCTAAAGGCAACAAGTCGTGGCGACCGTGCAGTGATTTCTGGCACTTGAACAATGCCACAGAACACAATCGCTATCCTATTCCACACATCCAGGATTTTTCCGTGCACTTGGCCAGGGAGCGTGTTTTTTCCAAAGTGGATCTGGTCCACGGTTACCACCAGGTCCCAGTACCCATGGAAGACATTCCAAAAATGGCGGTAATAACTCCTTTCGACCTTTTCGAGTTTTTACGCATGCCATTCGGATTAAAAGGCACCAGGCAGACCTTCCAGAGGATGATGGATGCAGTGCTGCGCGACTTGTCCTTCGTTTTCGTCTGCTTAGACGACATTCTGGTAGCCAGCGCATCCGAGGAGGAGCACATCGCCCATCTCAAGACAGTTTTTCAGAGATTGGAAGCGCACGGGCTTTTTCTGTTGCTGCTCCTAAACTATGGAACAGTCTTCCTTTGCCTATTAGACAGGCTCCTTCACTGTCCACTTTTAAAACTTATCTTAAAACTCATTTTTACTCCTTGGCCTTCAACCCAGCATGAGGCATTGATCGTACATGTTTTATTGCTTTTATTATATGATTGTCATCTTTATGTGATGATTCGCTCTGCCTGCCTGCTACCTGATTCTCCACAGCTGCGTGCACACCTGCTCTCTCTCATCAACGGAGCTATTTAAGCTGTGCTGCCCACAGGTCTGCAGGAGTCGTCTTTCTCCCTGGTCTGATGAGACCGGCACACCACTTCGTCCGAGCCCACACTACGTCTCAACAACACCTCCATCATCTCCATTCGCAACCGGGCCTGTAGACACTGTCTCCCTGGCCGGAGCCTTTGGGGCTAAGCCTGAGCTGCTCACCATCTCATCAACAGTAAGCCCTAAACATAACTGTACATTCCCTCCTGAGTTTTGACACTAATTCTCCCTGTCTTTGCTCGTCCATAGGGTTGCCAGGCTGTACGGTGCTCTGCTCGCCCCGGCTGCAACATCCACACATACACGCATACAATCAGTACACAATAAAGATAATCGAGTTTACTTTTGAGTCTGTGTCTGCTTACTGGGTCCTAAACCATGTCACTTTACTTGTTTTGTTTTATGCCTTTTTAGTTGCATTTTACTGTTTTTTATGTCCTTTTTATTTTATCTATTCCTGATGTACAGCACTTTGTATCAGCTGTAGTTGTTTTTAAAGTGCTTTAGAAATAAAGTTTGGTTGAGTGATTGATAGTCAACCCGGCGAAGTGCCAGTTCGGTGTGCCAGTGATTGATTTTTTGGGCCACTGCATTTCGCCGGAGGGTGCTATACTGTTACCAGATAAAGTGCGCATGGTGTCGGGTTTTCCGCATCCGCAGACCGTGAGAACACTACAGTAGTTTTTGGGATTGGTCAGTTTTTATAACCGTTTCCTTCCCCGAGCAGCCCAGCTGATGCAGCCGTTGTATGCTGCGCTTAAATAAAAGAAGCCCACGGAAACCATCGACTGGACTCCCGAGGGAGTCCAGGGTTTTACTAACACCAAAATGGCACTTGCAGATACCATATTGTTAGCCCACCCAAATCCGTCTTCACGGATCGTGCTCACTACGGATGCATCTGATGTTGCCATAGGGGCAGTGGTGGAGCAGTGTGTCTCAGGTTCGTGGCAGCCGCTTGCATTTTTTAGTCGCACTTTGCGCGACAACGAATGCAAGTACAGAGCAATTGATAGAGAATTGCTGGCTCTCCACCTGGCGATGCACCATTTCCAGTTCTGGCTGGAGGGGCACGAGTTCACCGCGTTCGTGGACCATAAGTCGCTGACATATGCAATGGCCAAGGTCTCAGAACCATTGTCGGCATGGCAGCAATGGCAGTTGGCCGAAATTTTGGAATTTACTACCAACATTCAACATGTTGCTGGTAAGCTCAACGTTGTCGCCGATTGTCTGTTGTGCATGTTAATTTCCCTGGTCTACATGGGGTAGATTTCCCCACCATGGCTGTGGAGCAAGCCGGGGACGCAGACATTAGCGCACTCCAGTCTGTGCCAACGGGGTTAAGGCTGGAGAGCAGGGTGGTGCAAGAAGGGTGCCCTCCTTTGCTCTCCAACATCTCCACCGGCCACCGCACCCAGTGGTTCCGAGCTCTGGGCACCATCGCATTTTTGAGTCGGTCCACTCCCTTTCCCATCCGGGAGTGCGTGCTTCAGTGAAGCTAGTGGGGGTGAAATTCGTCTGGCCACACTTGCACAAGGACGTGAAAGAGTGGGCTGCAGCTTGCGTTGCGTCCCAGTGGGCCAAAGTGCACAAGTACACCAGAGACCCCTCGAGCCGCTCCAAATCCTGGCCAGGAAGTTCGACCATGTCCACGTGGATTTGGTGGGACCCCTCCCAGCATCGCAAGGTTTTACACACTTCTTAACAATTGTGGACCGCACCACACGCTGGCCTGAAGTGGTCCTGCTGGCTTCTACCACATCCGTGGAAGTGGCACACGCTTTTTTGTCGGCTTGGGTTGCACGTTTCGGATCTCCATCAGACATCACGTCCGACAGGGGTCCACAATTCGTTTCAGAATTCTGGTCCGCAATGGCCCAGAGCCTGGGGGTCAAAATTTACCGCACTATCCCGTACAACCCCCAGCCTAACGGGTTACGCGAGTGTTTTCATAGGTCGCTTAAAGCAGCGCTCAGAGCTTCGCTCACGGACACAAATTGGGTCGACGGGCTGCCCTGGGTTCTTTTAGAGTTGTGCTCCGCACCTAAGGAGGATTTGGCAGCCTCCCCGGCAGAACTAATTTTTTCTCAGCCACTACGGATCCCCGGAGAGTTTTTACCAGAAAACCCCGAGCCCGAGGCTGATCCGCCCGCGCAATTTTTACACAGTACGGAGGCTGTGACTGTACCAGGACTGGCCCACCATTGTTTTCCCCGCACATTCATCCCAAAGAGCTTGCAGAACGCCAGTTTTGTTTTTGTCAGGCACAATGCGCACCGGACCCCGCTGTGCCCACCGTACAATGAACCATTCAGGGTGTTGGAACCTGGCACAAAGCATTTTGTGTTAGACTTGGGGGGACATAGAGAGACCGTCTGCATCGACAGGCTGAAGCCCGCTTTTGTGTAGGCAGACGTGCAGGCGGTGTTGGCCCAAGCTCCCTGGCTCCGCTAGTTGGTGATCCCTTGGCAGGGACCTGCGCTCATGAAGCTGATGTGTTTTCTCCCACTCCCCTTTTCCCTCCACTGGCTGACGTGCCCTCCATTTCATTCTCCCAGCAGGGCAGTTCAACAGGATCGGTGATCCCCCGCTTCAGCCGCTATGGGCGCCAGCTCAAGCCCAAAAGACGGGGGGTTAGTGCCCTTTCTGGGTGTTCGGGGGGGTATGGGGGCATGGTGTTGGACTTCTCCACCCAGGGAACAATGGACCGAAAGAGGAGGTGTCACCGGGATGTACCAGACGGGACAGTAAGGACTATGCGCCCCCCGGGGAGAGGAATAATTGCCGGAGCTGCTGGGAGTAGAAGAGTGTTGAAGCAGTGCCGGTGTTATGTTATGTTAATGTGCCACACAGTTCTTTGTTGAAACAACGTGTTATGGTTGGACATTTCAGGTCTCGATGCATGGAAATAAAGTTATAAAACAGGAATGCACAGAGACCCAAACATCTCTTTTGCTGTAAGTTGTGTTGGAGAAAGAGTAAAATTCTGTGTCGTCCAGCTCATTGCCTCGCCTGCCTCCTTTCTCCACAACGTTTCTTTTAACATGATAAAAACACAATCTTTTTATTATCATTGTGAGGACACCACTGACCTCCATCAATATCATCCCATCTCAGGATTGTCTTCTCCTCCTGAGTGTTATGGAGGGGTCAAAGTGGTTTGTGGGGCCTTTTTCCCCATCCCTCACATTCACACTTTGGCTCCACCCCTGTAGAGCATGAACATCCTCACAAACACAGGAGGATAGGCACACACTCCGCTACTGTATGAGTCCTGATTTAGCTTCAACACCTCCTCTCTGCTGCACATGTTCAGCATCCACCCACCCATCGTCAGAGACATGGCAGACCTTTCTTCGTCAGTCTTTCTGTCTCAGTCTGTCCCCACAGTGTCCGTCTGTCTCTGAATCTCACTGTACGTGTTGGTGGAAGCTGAGGTTGCACAAATCTCTGCTGTGTGTGTGTTTGGACTGGTGAGAACCACAGTGGATTTTTCACCATCAAAATGAGGACATTTGGACATTTTGGAAGGTCCCTGTAAACATAATTCTGAGTATAGCTGTATGTCGGTTGAACTTGTCCAACTTATGAGAACCACATTAGTGTTTGACCATCAAAGTGGGGACATTTAGGGATGTCCTTATAAACATCAGTTTGAAACTGAGAGAGTATATGCTGGGATTGTGTGTGTATATTTGTGTGTGCGTGCATATGTGTGTGTGTGCGGCAGCCTGGCACAGTCGCAGTAATGCACGCTGTGTACTCGGCATGCCAACTCAGCCTCAGCACTGCAATGCAGCTCCGTGCATTTGGCCAAGTCATGCCACACACACACACTCCCACACACACACACTCACAGCAGGCTGTGTGCATCTACATGTGTGTTTATTGTGTGTGTTGTTGTGTACAGAGGAGCTGTGTAATGCTTCCTCCCCCTCCCCCTCCCTCTCCCTCTCTCTCTCCCCCCCCTCTCCTTCTCTCTCTCTCTCTCTCCCTCCCTCTCCCTCTCTCTCTCGCTCCCATCCTCTGCAGGGCAGTTAGCCGCATTAGCTCCTTGCTGTCCTCAGATGACTCCTCCTCCTCCCCCTCCTCCTCCACTGTCTGCTGTGTCTCCCCCTCCTCCCCCTCCTGTGACACACCAGACGATGCATTGACTGAGCGCAGGAGGAGGAGAAGAAGAAGAAGACGACATCTCCCATCCCGCTGCATGGAGGAGAATCAGAGGAGGAAGAGGAGCAGAGAGGAGGTGAGGAGCTGTCTGTCTGTCCCTGTGGACACCTGTCTGTCTCTTTGCTGATGTAAATGACAGAAACACAGAGCTGGGCTGAACAGAGCTGTCCTGGACTTTAGGTGACTACCCTAGACTGTTCAGGACTTTAGAGGTCTATGGTGGACTATTCTGGACTTCAGAGGACTGTCCCGGGCTATAGGCTGTTGTAGTTTCTGCAGAACTCTGTTGCACTGTAACAGTCATGAACCTGAGTGAACTCTACTGGACTGTCCTGGACTTAACAGGACTATAGTGGACTGTCTGTTCTTATTGGTAGAGGACACTAGTGAACCTTTTCATTTTTGTAGAAGGCTGTCCTTGGTGGTAGTGGACAATAACACTCTGTGGGCTAACATGAATTATAGTGGACTGTCCTGGTCTTTAGGTGACTATGAGAACTGTCTGGTACTGTAGAGGAATGCGGGAGACTGTCAAGGACTGTCCTGACTATAGTGGCCTGTCCTAGTCTGTAGAGGCCTCTGTTGGACTATCGTAGACTATATTGGACTCTGATGGACTGTAGTGGACTGTCCTAGACTGTAGTGGAGATTGGCGAAGTAGAAAAAATATAACTTTAAAAACAATGAATCAGATTGAATGGAAATGTGAACATGACAGAGATGATGGGACCCAGTTGTGAACCTTGAGGAACACCACAACATGAACAACAGTTAGATCTGAGATTTGAACTTTTTCATTTTAAGGTCCATTTATGGAGGACAATGACAAAAATTAAAGTACAGCTGTGTGTCTCACAGTTTGTACCACTCTGACCTCTCAGGTTCAGCCTTCATTAACCTACGGTGGTAAGGGATGAGGACCTGTACTTATACAGTGCTTTTTCTAGTCACAAACACCACTCAAAGCTCTTAACTAGTGGCTACACTAACCCTCTATTCTAAGGGCCTATCAGAGACAGATACCTCGGCACAATTTAGAGTCACCAGTTAACCTGGCATACATGCCTTTGGATTGTGGGAGGAAACTGGAGCCCCCACAGTAAACCCGCACAGCACAGGGAGAACATGCAAACTCCACACAGAAAGGTTCCCACCCCTGCCGGCCTGGGGATTTGAACCTGGAACCTTCTAGCTGTGAGTCAACAGTGCTGGCCACTGCACCACTGTGCTGCTCGGTACTTTTACAAACCCCAATTCCAATGAAGTTGGGACGTTGTGTAAAACATAAATAAAAACAGAATGCAATGATTTAAAAATCTTTTTCAACCTTTATTCAATCGAATCCACTACACAGACAAGATATTTAATGTTGAAACTGATAAACTTGATTGTTTTGCTACAAATATTCACTCATTTTGAATTTGACGCTTGCAACACGTTCCAAAAAAGCTGGGACAGGGCCATGTTTACCACTGTGTTACATCACCTTTCTTTTTTACTATTAGGAAAATTCTAACTTAAATATCAGGTTAAATTAACCAGAGGGGAAAAAAATCAAGTGTGAGCAAAAAGGGATTTTTTAAAATGTTTTGATCAAAAGATGACACACAGCCAGGCACAGCCTGAGTGTGAAGCAACATGTGTGTGTGTCACGTCAGTCTAACCTCTCTCTATACATCAACAAGGCTACACACATGCACACACAAGCTCAAGATAAAACTCTTCGCAAAGCCACATAACGTGCACTGATGTCAAAGCACATTTATCTGTAAGTATGGAATGACTTGACCACGGGGCACTTCACATGTCATAGAACATCTTTATCAGAAAACAACATATTGTTTGTTTGCTGGCTCCTCAGAACCCTTAACATGACTCAACAATACTGCAGCACATTCTGTGTGAGAGATACATAGAATTATATATTCAGGGATAAACTTTAAAAAAGAAACTAATAAACAACATTTTTTCCTTCATTTACAACACTTAATAAGTGTTTAGGAACTGAGGACACTGGTTATTGAAGCTTTGTAGATGGAATTTTTCCCATTCTTGCTTGATGTATGACTTCAGTTGATCAACAGTCCGGGGTCTCTGTTGTCAGGGATGCTTCATAATGCTCCACACATTTTCAGTGGGAGACAGGTCTGGACTGCATCAGGCCAGTCTAGTACCTGCACACTTTTTCTGTGAAGCCACGCTGTTGTAACACCTGCAGAATGTGGCTTGGCATTGTCTTGCTGAAATAAGCAGGGACATCCCTGAAAAAGGCGTTGCTTGGATTGCAGCAGATGTTGTTCCAAAACCTCTATGTACTGTTCAGCACCAATGGTCCCTTCACAGACGTGCAAGTTACCCAAACCATGGGCACTAATACACCCCCATACCGTCACAGATACTGGTTTTGAACTCTGCTCTGATAACAATCTGGATGGTCCTTTTCCTCTTTAGCCCAGAGGACATAACGTCCATGATTTCCAAAAACAATCAGAAATGTGGACTCGTCAGATCACAGCACACTTTTCCACTTTTTATCAGTCCATCACAGATACGCTCGGGCCCAGAACAACCGGTGGAGTTTCTGGGTTTGGTTGATATTTGGCTTTGGTTTTGATGGTAGAGTTTAATTTGTAGATGTAGCGATGACTTGTGTTAACTGACAATAGTTTCCTGAAGTGTTCCTGAGCCTATGTGGTAATATCCTTCACAGAATGATGCCAGTTTTTAATGCAATGCCACCTGAGGGATCAAAGGTCATGGGCATTTTATGTTGGTTTTCGGCCTTGCTGCAGAAATTTCTCCAGATTCTCTGAATCTTTTGATGATATTAAGGACCGTAGATGATGAAGTCTCTAAATTTCTTGCAGTTGTACATTGAGAAACATTGCTCTTAAACTGTTGGACTGTTTGCCCATGCAGTTGTTTACAAAGTGGACATCCTCGCCCCATCCTTGCTTGTGAATGACTGAACCTTTCAGGGATGCTCCTTTTATACCATTCATGACACTCAGCTGATTTCCATTAACCTGTTCACCTGTGGAATGTTCCACAAAGGTGTTTTTGAGCATTCCTCAACTCATCCAAACTTTTGTTGCCCCGTCCCAGCTTTTTTGGAACATATTTTTGGAATCACATTCAAAATGATTTTATATTTGCAACAAAATAATAAAGTTTATCAGTTTGAACATTAAATGTCTTGTCTTTTGTAGTGGATTCAATTGAATATAAGTTGAAACAAATTTTTAAATCATTGTATTCTGTTTTTATTTGTGTTTTACATAACGCCCATATTTCATTGGAACTGGGCTTTGTATGATGCTGTAAAGATCTGTGGTGGACCTCCTCAGGATCCAGACTTCTGACCTGAGTTTTCCTCATGTACAGGCAGTAAAGCCAGGAAGTGGTCATAATGATCCTCGTCAGTCAGATCGACCCCGGCTGCTGCTGCTGCTGGGTGACTCATGAACAAGAGATTTTCTTTGTAGATTGAAACAAACCCATCCACAACAGTCAGGCTAGCTCAGAATGCTAATTAAAAAAACACCGGATCACCTAAATCCTTCATCAACCCTTCTGACCATCGCAGGGTTTAATTTTCTCAGGAAAGAAGTTACATTTTATTTCCATCCATCTTCTTCGGCTTAATCCTTTTTGGGTCACGGGGGGGCTGGAGCCTATCCCAGCATCTTTGGGCGAGAGGCAGAGTACACCCTGGACAGATCGCCAGTCCATCGCAGGACACAGAGAGACAGACAACCATTCACTCTCACAGTCAGACCTAAGGACAATTTTTAGAATCCCCAGTTTGATGCCAATTAACCTAACTTGCGTGTTTTTGGCATATGGGAGGAAACTGGAGAAATCCCAGAGTAAAGCCAAGCAGACACGGGGAGAACATGCAAACTCCACACAGATCACTGTCGGTCAGGGGCTGGGATCACGAGCTGACGACACCGACTTTATTCTCCTCCATCAAACATAACAGACTGAATCTGAGTGCCAGAGCAAACTCTCTTATACACTTTATTCCCACCTCCGGCACCCAGGGTAAACCCGTTATCATACAAGCTGTGAAACATGCACACACATCCACATCCACATTAACATATCGTCACAGAGCAGGTCTCGATACAATACATTCACACCCCTGTGTCCTCAGGTGTGAACCTGGCACAGCGGGAGCAGAAGGCACATCTTTCTTTGGCTTTATACCTCCTAGCACTCTGGTACTCTTAGCTGGCTCTTCTCACCTTTTCTCCATTACCATTTCTGACTACCTTCTCCCCCACCAACCCCCTGTCCTGGGTGGAGTGCCATGTCCTCTTTTGTCCCCCACACAACCCCCCCCCCCAACACCCAGAAGGGGTCCTATCCCTTTGGATTTTGGGGCTTGAGCAAGCGCCAGTAGCGGCTGTAACGTGGAGCTGCCGAGCCGGTCGAAACTCCTTCTTGTCGAGGTGGGTGGAAAGGGAGGTCGGTCTCTGGAGGGGGAAAGGGTGGGGAGGGAAAAGGGTTAGTTCCGTGCAAACTATTCTCTGCTGGAGAAACACAAACTTTTGGAGCCACTGTAGACAGTCGCCCGTGCCGGGGAGCTTGACCCAACACCACCTGTTTGCCTGCCAACACACAAACAGGCTTCAGCCTGTCTATGCAGACGGTTTCCTTACGCCCCCACAAGTCTAATACAAAATGCTTCTCCCCAGTTTCCAACACTCTAAACGGGCCATTGTACAGTGGCTGCAGCAGGGTTCTGTGAGTGTTGTGCCTGATGAAAATGAATTTGGCGTTCTCTAAGCACTTTGGAACAAAAGTGTTGGGAAAACAATGGTGCACCAGGCCCAGAAGGCTGGTAACCCCTGCACCAGAAAAAAGGTACGCAGGTGGGACGGTCCCAGACAAAAGGCTCTCAGGCAAAAATTCTCCCGGGATCCGCAATGGCTGAGAAAAAACAAGTTCTGCCGGGGAAGCTGCCAAATCTTCCTTAGGTGCAGAGCTCAACCCCAATAGAACCCAACGCAGGCGGTCGGCCCAGTTTGTATCCGTCAGCGAGGCCCTGAGCGCTGCCTTAAGCAACCTGTGAAAATGCTCGCACAAACCTTTAGACTGTAGGTTGTATGCGGTGGTGTGATGGATTTTGACCCCCAGGCTATCGTCCATCGCGGACCAAAGCTCTGAAACAAATTGCAGACCCCTGTTGGAGGTGATGTCTGATAGGGATCCGAACTGTGCAACCCAAGCTGACAAGAACGTGCGGGCTACCTCAGCAGACGTGGTGGAACTCAGCAGAATCACCTCCAGCCAATGCGTAGTGCAATCCACGATTGTTAAAAGGTGTGTGAACCCCTGTGATGGCGGGAGGGGGCCCATTAAATCCACATGTATGTGGTCGAACCTCCTGGCTGGAAAATGAAATGGCTTGAGGGGGGCTTTGGTGTACTTGTGCACTTTAGCCCACTGGCACACGATGCATGCTGCAAACCATTGTTTCGCGTAGGCAAGGCCAGACAAATTTGGACCCCACTAGGTTAACTGAGGTGCGCACGCCGGGATGTGAAAGGGAGTGGACGGACTCAAAAATGCGGCGGTACCAAGAGCTCAGAACCACCAGGCAGGTGCGGCCGGAGGACACGTCGCAGAGCAAGGGGGGGGCACCCTTCTAGCACCACCCTACTGTCCAGTTTTAATCTGGTAGCTGCAGACTGGAGCGCACAAATGTCTGCGTCCCCAGTTTGGTCAACGGCCATAGATGAAAATCTATGCCCATGTAGACCGGGGAGACTAATACGCGCGACAGGCAGTCGGCCACGACATTAAGCTTACCGGCTACGTGTTGAACATCGGTAGTGAACTCAGAGATTGCGGTCAAGTACCGCTGCTGCTGGGCCGGCCACGTCTTCACGACTTTGGACATTGCATACGTTAGTAGTTTGTGATCAACAAACGCGGTGAACTCGCGGCCCTCGAGCCAAAACTGGTTGTGCAAATTATGGCTGAAAAACACGACTGGCTGCCATGAGCTGGAGACGTACTGCTCCACCACTGCCCCTATCGCAACATCAGACGCATCTGTGGTGAGTGCTATCCACACTGACGGGGTTGGGTGGGCCAGCAGAGCCAAGATAGCGAGCGCCATTTTGGCGTTTGTGAAAGCCTGGGCCCACTCAGGGGTCCAGTCAATTCTATCCCTGGGCTTCTTTTTTTTTAAAGTACAGTGGTTGCAGCAGCTGTGCTGCCTGGGGGAGAAAATGGTTGTAAAAATTGACCATCCCCAGAAATTCCTACAGCGCCCTCACGGTCTGTGGACGCGGAAAATCCCACACTGTGCACACTTTATCCGGTAGCGGGATCGCGCCGTCTGGTGAGATGCATCCATCCATCCATCTTCTTCCGCTTAATCCTTTTCGGTTCGCAGGGGGGGCTGGAGCCTATCCCAGCATCTTTGGGCGAGAAGCAGGGTCCACCCTGGACAGATCACCAGTCCATCGCAGGGCCAACACAGAGAGACAGACAACCATTCACTCTCACAGTCATACCTAAGGACAATTTAGAATTCCCAGTTTTGATGCCAATTAACCTAACTTGCATGTTTTTGGCATGTGGGAGGAAACCAGAGAAATCCTGGAGTAAACCCACGCAGACACGGGGAGAACATGCAAACTCCACACAGATCACTATTGGTCGGGGGCTGGGATCGAACCCAGGATCCCCCGGCCAAGGTTGAGTTGCTGTGCTGCCGCAGTGCTAACCACTTCGCCACCGCGCTGCCCGCGCTGGTGAGATGCAGTTCCCCAAAAACTCAATCACTGGCAGCCCGAACTGGCACTTTGCTGGGTTAACAATAAGCTCGTGCACTTCCAACTGTTGGGCGAGGTGCTCCTCTGACACGCTAGCCACCAAAATGTCGTCCAAGTAGACAAAAACAAATGGCAGGTCATGGAGCACTGCGTCCATCATTCTTTGAAAGGTTTGCGCTGTGCCTTTTAACCCGAACGGCACGCGCAGAAACTCGAAAAGGCCAAAAAGAGTTATTACCGCTGTTTTAGGAACATCCTCTGCACGAACCGGGACCTGGTGGTACCCGCGGACCAGATCCACTTTTGAAAAAATGCGCGTCCCGGCCAGATGCACGGAAAAATCCTAGATGTGCGGGATGGGATAGTGGTCATGTTCTGTAGCGTTGTTCAAGCATTGGAAATCGCCGCACAGCCGCCATGACCCATTGGCCTTGGGCACCATGTGCAGCAGAGATGCCCAAGGACTGTTGGAGCACCTAACGATGCCCAATAACTCTAAGTCAGTAAATTCCTCACGCACGCTGGCTAGTTTAGCTGTGTCCAGGAGGCGAGAGCGCGTGAACACAGGCGGACCTTTCGTTGTGATAAAATGTTCAACCCCGTGCTTGGTTACCGCAGTGGAAAAGGTGGGAACTATGAGTGCTGGGAACTCGGAACTCGGCTGGCACTTACTCCCTTGAGCTAGAACGTTAGCGTGTGTTGGTGGCCCAACTCCCTGAGCTGTGCAGGGAAAGGAGGAAAAAGAAACAGCATCCACTAAGCGTCTGTTTGCAACATCAACAAGCAATCCATGAGCAAACAGAAAATCAGCACCTAAGATGGGGATCGAACATGCAGCAACCACAAAGTCCCACTGGTAATTGTGTCCATGTAAACAAACAATCACCGTCCTTTGTCCTAACGTCCTGATGTGGGATCCGTTGGCAGCTGTCAGTGCCGGGCCGCTGCCTTCTGCCAACCAGTCTGCGCTGACTGGCAAAATGAGGCTCTTCTGGGAGCCAGAGTCACCAGAAAACCTCTCCCAGAACGTCTGTCCATAATGAAAAGCAGCTTCTCCCTGTCGCCAGCGGTCACAGCTGCTGGCTATCTCGTTTTCCGGCTTTCTTGAAGTGGCACGGTGGCAGACAATGTTGCGCTTCCTTGCCAAAATGGCGGTGATAAAAACATAGCATCCCGATTCTGTGTCCCCAGGTGGCCATCCCAGCCACCACCATCAGCTCCTCAACCTCACTGGATTCCTTTGGAGATCCCGGTGTCACTGCATGCATGATCTCTCCCTAATTGTAGGCTATATCAAAAAGGAAGGTTTTAGCCCTATTCTTAAAAACAGAGATCGAGTCTGACTCCCGAATCCAGATTGGCAGCTGGTTTCACAGGAGAGGAGCTTGATAACTGAAGGCTCTGCCTCCCATTGTACTTTTGGAGATTCTAGGTATTACAAGTAATCCTGCATTTTGGGAGTGTAGCGCTCTGTTAGGATGATAGGATAATATCAGATCTTTTAAATAAAAAGGGGCCTGATTGTTTAGAGCTTTGTAAGTGAGAAGAAGGATTTTAAACTTAATTCTAAACCCTATGGGCAGCCAATGAAGGGAGGCCAGAACCGGAGAGATATGATCTCTCTTTCTAGTACCTGTTAAAACTCTTGCTGCAGCATTTTGGATCAGCTGAAAACTTTTAATAGATGTTTTAGGACAACCTGATAATTAAGAGTTACAATAATCTAATCTAGAGCTAACAAAAGCGTGGATCAGTTTCTCAGCATCACTCTGAGACAAGATGCTCCTAATCTTGGCAATATTATGCAAATGATAGAAGGCAATGCAAGTTAGGTTAACTGGCATCAAACTGGGGATTCTGAATTGTCCTTAGGTATGACTGTGAGAGTGAATGGTTTTCTGTCTCTCTGTGTTGGCCCTGCGATGGACTGGCGATCTGTCCAGGGTGTACCCTGCCTCTCGCCCAAAGATGCTGGGATAGGCTAAAGCTCCCCCCACCGCGACCCAAAAAGGATTAAGCGGAAGAAGATAGATGGATGATAGAAGGCAGTCTTAGAAGCAAGTTTAATACGTGAATTATAAAACAGATCTTGATCAAAAATAACTCCAAGGTTCCTCACAGAACTATTAAGAGAAAGAGTAACAACATCCAAAGTAAGGGTTTGATTTGGAAAGGTATTTCAAAGGTCTTTTGGACCAACTAAAATGACGTCAGTCTTATCTGAATTTAACAGCAGGAAATTACAAGTCATCCAAGGTTTGATTTCCTTAAGACAGGTTTCTAATTTGGCTAACTGATTACTGTCATCTGGCTTCATTGACAAGTATAATTGTGTGTCATCTGCATAACAATGAAAATGTACAGTATGCGGTGCTTTCTAATAATATTGCCTAGCGGAAGCATATAAAAGCTAAAAAGAATAGGGCCTAGCACAGATCCCTGTGGAACTCCATGATTGAGCTTTGAGTTAGAAAACTCATTAGTGACATGAACAAAGTGGAACCTATCAGATAAATAAGATTTAAACCACTGCAACGAAGTTCCATTGAGTCCAACAAGGTGCTCTAATCTATCAAATAAAATATTATGATCGATAGTATGAAAAGCTGCACGAAGGTCCAAAAGGACAAGTACAGAAACAAGTCCATTATCAGATGCGATAAGGAGGTTGTTAGTGACCTTCACTAAGGCTTTTTCAGTACTATGATGGATTCCAAAGCCAGATTGAAACTCTTCAAATAAACCATTTCTCTACAAGTGGTCAAATAGTTGTGTAGCAACAACTCTTTCTAAGATTTTTTAAATGAAAGGGAGATTAGAGATTGGTCCATAGTTAGCTAAAACTCCTGGCTCCAGTGTTGGCTTTTTAAATAGGGGTTTAATTACAGCAGTTTTAAAAGCCTGCAGTACATGGCGTAATGTTAATGAAGAATTGATTATTTGAAGAAAAGAGCTACCAATAAATGGGAAGACTTCTTTAAACAACCTGGTAGGAATAGAGTCTAAAAGACAAGTTGAAGGCTTGGATGAGGAAATTATTTTTTCCTAACTCTAAAAGGTCAATTGGAGTAAAGTAAACTGATCCAAACAGATATCAATTGAAGGAGTTGTAGTTGTTACTGTATTTAAGTTAATGGTGGGAAGAATCTGACTGATTTCATGTTTGATAGATGAAATTTTATTATTGAAGAAGTTCATAAAGTTCATTTACCCCTGACATGCTGATGTCACCTGTGCATGTCTGTAGTGCAGCACGTCACGTCACATTGCATATACTACAGCTATTTTCTTTTTTCTGACTACATTGTGGAATAGATCCAAAAAACAAAAACAACACTCAACACTTGATGTGAGTTGTGTGTTCAAAAAAGTACAAGATAATCAAAATGTTCTAAATTTTAGGCTCTTAAAAGGCTGTAGCTGGCTGAGGAATTACTGACTGTGCTTGCCTTGCTTGCTATCTAGCCTACCCGAGCTTTTGTCTTTTATTGGATGATGCTCTGTTTGTTAACGTTGTAACACAATATGTTAACATGCTTGAGAAGAGCAGTTTGTCGTTATTTGGAGGCCCTATGCAAGATTGTGTTTGGGGTTCCTATTATTCTTTTATTTCTTTTTTGATATGGAGGAGTTCAAACCCTTGAGGTTGATTCATAGTGATGCATGAATCGTTTAACTTTGAACCCTATTTCACACTGTGTTTGCCTAGTACTTCTCTAGGTGCCCCCATGTGGAATGCTCTAGTTTTTAAAGGGTTATTATAAAGTCTATTCGTTGACAAAAATTTATTTGATTCAAGTAATAATTAAAATTAAAATAATTACAAATATTCAAAAGCAGAATCATTTCATCAATGTCCAAATTACACCATGCAATTGAAAGCACCAAGGTGCTAATGCCTCGGTGCCAGAGCCTTGGCGGAGGTATGCATTCTCGAATCATCACCAAAATGTTATGGGTTCCTCTCTAGCCCAACGACCACCTCTGGTAAAAATTTCATCCAAATTCAAAGATTCAAAAGATTCAAAGATTTTATTTGTCAATATTACTATATGTACAGGACATACAGGAGAATTGAAATGGCGTTTCTCTCTCTTCAGTGGTGTGCGCAATGTAGAAAAAAGGAATAAGGCTGGAAAAAAACAGCAACAGCAGTCTATGTACAGTAATACTACCCGTAGTACACATAGCGACAAAAGATAGACCCAGACCTCCCATAGTGCAAATAAAGATAAACAATAAAATCCAGGAATCCTATATACAGAAAAAGTAGAGCAGTAATACTTGTAGTACCAAGTTCACTGCAGTAGTATAGGTGCAGACAGTGACAGATACGACTGCACATGATCAGTATTGCAATAACAGACAGCAGCAGATATGACATTTGAGCAAATTGTTGCAGTAAGGTACAGACACATACAGCAGCAGATGTACAGACGTGGATAAAATTGTTGGTACCCCTCTGTTAATGAAAGAAAAACCCACAATGGTCACAGAAATAACTTGAATCTGACAAAAGTGGTAATAAATAAAAATTCTATGAAAATTAATCAATGAAAATCAGACAGTGCTTTTGAATTGTGGTTCAACAGAATTATTTTAAAAAACAAACTCATGAAACAGGTCTGGACAAAAATGATGGTACTCCTAGAAAAGATTGAAAATAATGTGACCATAGGGACATGTTCAACCAAGACGTGTCCTCTAATTAACATCACAGGTGTCTACAAACTTGTAATCAGTCAGTCGGCCTATTTAAAGGGTGACAAGTAGTCACTGTGCTGTTTGGTGACATGGTGTGTAGCACACTAAACATGGACCAGAGGAAGCAAAGGAGAGAGTTGTCTCAGGAGATTAGAAAGAAAATTATAGACAAGCATGTTAAAGGTAAAGGCTATAAGACCATCTCCAAGCAGCTTGATGTTCCTGTGACTACAGTTGCACATATTATTCAGAAATTTAAGATCCACAGGACTGTAGCCAACCTCCCTGGACGTGGCCACAGGAGGAGACGGATAATACGAATGGTAACAAAAGAGCCCAGAACAACCTCTAAACACATTCCTGGTGAACTCCAAGGTCAAGGTACATCAGTGTCAGATCGCACCATCTGTCGTTGTTTGAGCCAAAGTGGACTTCATGGGAGACGAACAAATAGGACACCACTGTTGAAAACAAATCATAAAAAAGCCAGACTGGAATTTGCCAAACTGCATGTTGACAAGCCACAAAGCTTCTGGGAGAATGTCCTATGGACAGACGAGACAAAACTGGAACTTTTTGGCAAGGCACATCAGGTCTATGTTCACAGACACAAAAATGAAGCATACCAAGAAAAGAACACTGTCCCTACTGTGAAACATGGAGGAGGTTCTGTTATGTTCTGGGGTTGCTTTGCTGCATCTGGCACAGGGTGTCTTGAATGTGTGCAGGGTACAATGAAATCTCAAGACTATCAAGGTATTCTAGAGAGTTTGTTTTTTAAAATAATTCTGTTGAACCACAATTCAAAAGCATTGTCTGATTTTCATTGGTTAATTTTCATAGAATTTTTATTTATTACCACTTTTGTCAGATTCAGGTTATTTCTGTGACCATTGTGGGTTTTTCTTTCATTAACAGAGGGGTACCAACAATTTTGTCCACATCTGTATTACTGCTGGTGTGCCAGTCTTTCTGTGCCAACAGCTGAGGTAGTTTTTGTGCGGGTGAGTGCATTACGGTCTGGAAAGGGGGGAGGGGGCAGAGTTCAGGGTCCTGATGGCCTGATGAACAAAGCTGTTTAGCAGTCTTGTGGAGCAGGCCTGGAATCTCCGGTACCTTTTCCTCGAGGGCAGAGGGCTGAAGAGGGAGTGTGAGGGGTGGGCGGTGTTGCCTGCAATATTGATGGCTCTGTGGATGAGGCGGGTGAGGTAGATATCCGAGAGAGGTGGCAGAGGGGTACAGATGATCTTGCTGGCTGCTTTCACTGTGTGTTGTAGTGTCTTCCGGCAGGAGGTGGTGCAGCTTCCATACCACACTGTGATGCAGCTGGTGAGGATGCTCTCAGTGGTGCCCCGGGAGAATGAGCACATAATGAGGGGGAGGGACTCGTGTTCTCCTCAGTTTGCGGAGGAAATGGAGGCGAGTTTGAACCTTCTTGGCCAGTGATGTGGTGTTGTTGGACCAGGAAAGGTCCTCAGAGATGTGCACCCCCAGGAATTTGGTGCTGCTCACCCTCTCCACAGCTGCTCCATTGATGAGGGGGATGTTGTGTGTGTCCCCTCCTGAAGTCAACCACAATCTCCTTGATTTTTCCCCACGTTCAGGAAGAGATCATTGTCTTTACACCACTGGACCAATTGGCTCACTTCATTTCTGCAATTTCTGTACAGTCATGGGTCAGCAGGGTGAAGAGCAGCAGGCTGAGCACGCACCCTTGTGGAGCTCCTGTGCTCAGTGTGATGGTCTGGGAGGTGTTGCTGCCAACCCGCACATTCTGTGGCCTCCCTGTGAGAAAGTCTAGCACCCAGTTACAGAGAGAGGCTTTGAGTCCCAAGTGTCTGAGTTTTTGTGTCAGGTGCTGGGGGATGATTGTGTTGAATGCTGAACTGAAGTCCAAGAACAGCATGTGCACATAGGAGTTCTTTGGGTCCAGGTGGGTGAGGACTGGATGGACAGCAGCAGCGATGGCATCTTCTGTGGATCTGTTTGACCTGTATGCAAACTGAGATGGGTCGTGGGAGGGGGGGAGGATGGACTTGATGACCAGCTGCTTGAAGCATTTCATTATGATGGAAGTTAGTGCTACGGGCCGGTAATCATTGTTGTTGGATGGGACAGCCTTCTTTGGGGCTTTGGTATTATGGTAGCAGTTTTGAAACATGTGGGGACAACAGCTTGACTCAGGGAGATGTTGAAGATGTCAACCAGGACATTCTTGAGCTCCTCTGCACAGTCATTCAGGACGCAACCTGGTATGTTGTCTGGTCCAGCTGCCTTTTGTGGGCTGATCCCACAGAGGGTCCTCTTCACACTCGCCAGATCCAGACTTATGGCCTGCTCGTCTGAAGGAGGAGTGGTCTTCTGTGCTGATGTGCTGTTTTGTGCTTCAACGCGACCAGAGAACTCATTTAGGTTGTTAAGCAGTGTGATGTCACTCACATGGGTCTGAGGTGGAGGTTTGTAGTTGGTGAGGATCTGTATGCAATACCAGAGGGAACATGCATCTCTGGTGTTGCTGAAGTGGCCGAATATTTTATTACTGTACTGTCATTTTGCCTCCTTGATGCCACGAGACAGGTTGGCCCTAGCCGTTGTCAGTCCTGCAGTGTTGCCGGCTCTGAAGGCTGCGTCCCGGGCCCTCAGGAGCCTGTAGACCTCTGCTGTCATCCATGGCTTTTGGTTGGCATGAACAGTGATGGTTTTGCAGTGAGTGACATTATTGATGCATTTAGCTATGTATGCTACAACAACCACGGTGTACTCCTCTAGATTTGTGTGTCCATTGTGAGTGGCTGCGTGCTTGAAAGTGTCCCAGTTTGTAGTGCTGAAGCAGTCTTTCAGAGCATCAGAGGCCCCCTCTGGCCACACACGTACCTGCTGTTTTGTTGGTCTGATTGGTTTCACTCTGGGCTTGTATGCCGGCCTAAACAAGATGGTGATGTAATCAGAGAGATTGAAGTGGGGAAGGGGGAAGGCTCTGTATGCTTTCTGTTGTGTACACCAGGTCCAGCAAATTGTCTCCTCTTGTTGGAAAATCCACATGTTGGTGTAGGTTTGATAGGAGAGCCTTTAAATCTACATGGTCTCTTGCTGTGATGAGGAATCTGTTTGAATGCGCTGTTTGTGTCTCACTGATGGCTTGATAGAGTTCCTTTAATGCTTTACTCCTCTCGCCGATGGCGGTGGGCATGACATACACGGCAACTAGTAGGACAGATATAAATTCTCTCAGAATGTAAAAGGGCCGGCACTTGACGATCATAAACTCCACCAATGGAGAACAGTGTCTATGCACAACAGTTGCATCATGGGACCTAGTGCTACTGATCTAAACACACATGCCTCCACCTCGGGTCTTCCCTCCTTCCATGAGCACTCGATAGCACGATAGCACGTTAGCCCTGCTAAGTGAATGGCAGAATCTGAGATATTATCATTTAGCCATGTTTCTGTAAAGGTAAAAACACAGCAGTTCCATGCATCACATTGCGTCGTTCTCAAAAGCTGAATGGGGTCTGTTTTGTTGTCTAGTGAGCGTACGTTGGCCAGAATGAGGGAAGGAATCTGAGTCTGTGTGGGCTAGTGGCTTGCTTCGTTCGGACACTTCCTCGTTTGCCTCTCTTTTGTCGCCATTCACATTGTCTACATCATCTCCATTTGGGATGAAACAGCAGTCGAGTCCGGGGGTGTGGAGGTCTGGTGGAGGAGACTTAGGCCATGGAGTTCCTCTGTAACGTTCTGATCCAGGACATAATGTTTCATCATATTCCTTATCCCCAGAAGGCTGTGGCAACTGTAGCTTGTGCGCAGCATCATATACAGACATTAAACACATGACTATACACTTAGGTGGAATTTAAACAACACTAAATGGCACAAAACACGAAGAGAGAAGGGAGGCCACTGCGTGTTCACGTGCCACCTAAAGGAGAATCCAGTTCATTCAGTAGTTTTGGGGTACACGCATGCGCAGTGAAAATAATATGCAGTTCACATGCCCGTACTGTCTGTGGCAGCCAAGAGCCACCAACTAAATCTGAATAACTGTAATCCAAACACAAAGAAGAGCACGGTGGCAAATATTTTAAATGGTAGGGGTGACGGAGGTACATGAATACAATGACAATCAAGACAAACAGGAGCTTTTGCTGTTTAGTGGCAGAGGAAGAAAACAGACGGGCAAAAAGACGGACATTTGTTCACCCAATATTGGCGAATTGCTCACTTCTTCCCTCTGGCGGGAGTTTCCGGGAACATGCACAGTTCACTGCAACCATTTGCAGGTGAGGAATGTTAGGACTTGTAGTTTGGATGGTACAGGTGAGATAAATCTGTGCTTATTTCGAAAGCAAAGCCTTATCTTGGAATTCTAGCAAACTGAAAGTCAAAAAATATGGCGATACAATGATACAAGCCTTTAGTTCCACTTAATTTTGACCGGGCGAGCTGAAACGGACAGGTGGACAGAACCATGTACCCACACACATTGCGGACAGAGCCACCCACAGACACATTGAACAATTGCTGTATGCCTCCGTTTTCACCAAGGCATAAAAATAAGGTTCTACGTGTGTGTCTTCATGTGGATCACTAACAGGACCATCTGAAATATCTCTTAGAATCTGATGGAATCTTTCATTTTTGCCAGACCTTTGATTTCACTGCTGATGCTACTTAAATTATATTTATATATATATATATATATATATATATATATATATATATATATATATATATATAATTTTTTTTTTTTTTTTTTTTTTTTTTTTACCTTTTGGATCTCAGACAAGAGAACTTCAGTTTCCCTCAAGATTTTTTGTCTTACACTTTGAAACCATTTTTGTTAATGAAACTTATGGCCAGACAAAGGGAAGCAGGGCCTTATATGGTAGTTATAGGGCCTCAATTCAGCAAATCTTCAATACTAGTGAACACACTCACTTATACAGGGGTGTGATTCACCAGATTTACCTGGACTGTTTTCACACGTTTTGTAGGATGTACAAGTGTTTGTTGAATCTGAAGTGGTTTGTTCATACTAACGTGGCTTACGAACAATGTGGGATTTTCACATACTAATACATTCTTCCATGAGGCCCAATGTGTCTGATGATATAGAATTGTTCTGGTTAAACTTTTCACCTACTTTAACACATCTGACAGCAAAGTACTTTAGTTTTCATTAAATTGTCCTGTTTTCTTAATTTATTCTGTTGTTAGCCTTTAGATTTTATATTTGTGTGTCTTGTTCTGGTCTGTGTGGGTCCATAGATGATTTCACCCATCACATCCAAGTGCACCCCCCCCACCTCCCCCCCAAATTTTTTTTATCACCCACCGCCACTAGTGACCACCAACATAAATATTAGGTAAGGTATTTTGATTACATTTCCTACTGAAATACATTGTAGCAGTTTTTGCAATGTTCAATCAAAGACAAGAAGATTTAAGTCAGTCCAAATTTTGTCCATTACAAGTAAAAAATTGGAAGCTTGCTCCCCAAGTCGGGAAATAACTACATCATCTGCGTACATTAAAATTCTGCATTATCACACACTGACGGAAGATCATTAATATACAAGCTGAATAAAAGTGGCCCCAATATTGATCCTTGTGGTTCTCTCATATTACAGGCTTTTGACACAGATTTCATGTTATTAATCTGAACATATTGAGTACGATTTGATAAATACGATTTTATCCACTTTAATACATTGGATGATAAATTATATTTCATAAGCTTTGCAAGAAGTACTGAATGACTGACTGTGTCAAAAGCCTTACACAAGTCCAAAAACACTGCTCCTACTACCCCTCCTTTATCTAGATTACTCTGATAACCTCTGTAAAATAACAGCATGCAGTTTCAGTAGAATGATTTGTTCTAAATCCAAAGTGGATGTTAAAAAAAATATATTTTTGTTTAGACGATTTACCAACTGTTCAGTGATCACTTTTTCTATAATTTTTGAAACAGCAGGAAGTACAGTGGGGCAAATAAGGATTGAACATGTCAACATTTTTCTCATTAAACATACAGAGCATCCAGGAAGTCTTTGCAGCACTTCACTTTTTCCACATTTTGTTATGTTACAGGCTTATTCCAAAAGAGATTAAATTCATTTCTTTCCCTCAAAATTCTACACACAATACCCCATAATGACAATGGGAAAATATTTTTTGACAGTTTTACAAATTTATTAAAAATAAAAAAAGACTAAGAAATCACATGTAGTACATCAGTATTCACAGCCTTTACCATGAAGCTCAAAATTGAGCTCAGGTTCATCCTGTTTCCACTGATCATCCTTGAGATGTTTCTACAGCTTAACTGGAGTCCACCTGTGGTGAATTCAGTTGATTGGACATGATTTGGAAAGACACACACCTGTCTATAGAAGGTCCACAGTAAGCAACTTTCGCATTACGAGTGCGCATGTGTGGACTATGTGAGTTCAAAGTTCACGACTACCAAACATTCCGGTAGCCGTCTTGCTTTTGTATAGAGACATTACTGTCACACCTGAACAATTGCCGTTTAAAATCTGCTTCAAGCTTTAAATCATCGTTATGCCAGGTGCACATTGTGCTGTAGTTAAGTGTGGAACGGCATGTATCATCTAGAGCGGTGGAAAAAGAAAACTTGCAGCATACATGTGTGTTACTTCGGGACCAGCGTGTGCACATATCCGCCGCCATTCACGTTATATACATTCCCCGTGGAGCTGAAGGATCTGGATGGACGTAATTGTTGGATTAAAACAGTAAGTCTATATTATAGCATAATTAAATAGTGTTGTGGATAAGATAAGATAAGATAAGTCTTTATTAGTCCCACAATGGGGAAATTCCAGGATTGCAACAGCACAGGGATAGCAACACTCAGAGCAACAATCAGAAGGCAAGAAAAAACAAGAGCAGCTAGTATACATATGTACATATTACTATAAATATATATATATATACGTATATATATATATATATATATATAAGATAAGATAAGATAAGATAAGCCTTTATTAGTCCCACAACGGGGAAATTCCAGGATTGCAACAGCACAGGGATAGCAACACTCAGAGCAACAATCAGAAGGCAAAAAAAGCAAGCAAGAGCAGCTAATATACATATGTACATATTACTATAAAATATATATATACACACACACACACACAGACACACAGTGCAGAGCATTGTAGCTGGATGGAATAAATATATGAATATATGAACACACAGTGCAGAGCATTGTAGCTAGATGGAATAAATATGTAAATATATAAACACCCACAGTATGGAGCATTGCAGCTAGGTGGAATAAATATGCAAGTATATAAACACACACAGTGCGGAGCAATGTAGCTAGATGGAATAATATGTAGATATATAAAAACACAGTGCGGAGCATTGTAGCTAGATGGAATAAAAATATAGATATATAAATATAAACACACCCAGTGCAGAGCATTGTAGCTAGATGGAATAAGTATGTAAATATATAAACACACACAGTGCAGAGCATTGTTGCTAGGTGGGATGAAACAGCATAACCGTCTATTTAGTTATCCTACATGGTATGATTATGTGCCCATACATATTCTCACCCTCCATAGCGACCGGTATGTTCCTAGTTGTATGCCGGAGAGGACCATTGTGTAAGTCTATTGCATCTTTTGCATTCAAAAACTATTAGTTTGTTACGTCTTTTTGCTATCTCTGCGAGCAGCCCTGCTTAGGTTGTACAGTCTGACAGCCGTTGGTAGGAAGGACCTACGAAACCTCTCGGTTGTGCACCTGGGATGATGTAGTCTGCTGCTAAATGAGCTCCTCAGTGCATCCAGTATGTCCTGCATAGGGTGGAACTCGGACTCCAGCAGAGATGACAGTTTAGCCACCGTCCTTCTCTCTCCTATCTCCTCCATCGGATCAAGGCGTTGCCCCAGGACAGAGCTAGCTTTCTTAATCAGTTTGTTCAGTCTCTTCCTATCGGCTGCAGTAATGCCACTGCCCCAGCAGACCACTCCAAAAGTGATGGCTGATGCCACCACCGTGTCATAGAATGACTTCAGCAGCGCCCCTTGTACACCAAAAGACCTGAGTCTCCTCAGCAGGAACAGCCTGCGCTGTCCCTTCTTGTAGAGTGCGTCAGTATTGTGTGACCAGTCTAGTTTATTGTTCAGATGAATACCCAGGTACTTGTAGGATGTCACCATCTCGATGTCTGTTCCCTGTATATTTACTGGTGCTGTGAGGGGCTGCCCATGCCTGCGGCAGTCCACCACCAGCTCCTTAGTTTTCCTCGCGTTGATCTGGAGGCAGTTCCGATGGCACCAGTCCACAAAGTCCTGGATAAGCCCTCTGTACTCAGCTTCATCTCCGCTGGAGATGAGACCAACGATCGCAGAGTCATCAGAGAACTTCTGTAGATGGCAATGTGTTGTGTTGTGTGAGAAGTCACACAACACAACACATATATATATATATATATATATATATATATATATATATATATATATATATATATATATATAGACACACAGTGCAGAGCATTGTAGCTAGATGGAATAAATATGTAGATATATAAACACGGTTCCAAGGTTGTCATAGCCAGGAGCGGCACTGGGGTTAAGCTCCCAGTGCTCATAAAATGCTCCTTATGGCGTGCGTCTCGGAAAGCCTCTGACAACTAAGTCCAACTCCTAGCCTGCCCATGTGGTTTAGTCTCTAAGCCCGGCGGAACTGCTTTTACTAATAGGAGAAGGGACGAGGGCGGACCTCTGGCGCCTTAAAACCAGATGCTTCGGGTAGATGGTGGCTCGTCAACCTGGGAAGGTAGCCCATCTAGGGGAAGGTAAACCCTGATTTCTAACCTCTGCTGCCTTGCGGCACACCCAGTCACGGGAAAGGCTTCGGGAGTCAACCCTGAGGAAAAATCCGGAGTCGGAGCCCCTAAGGCAGTTCTATGTTGTGCTCAACATCGTTCTGGCAGCTCCTGCGACAGCGCTGGTGCCAAACTGTAGCAGCCCTGCTGTTCCTTTGCATTCTTCAGTGACGTGGAGAGGGGGGACATGCTGCATGGGCAACATCTTGTCCTCCATATCTTCCTGCCCAGGCTTGAATCCTACCAACGCCCAACGCTGGAAGGTAGAACACCAGATCACAGGAGAGGACACTCCAGCTTCGCCTTTGGCGTAGACAAAACACGGGGAAGGACAGTTACCAGTTATAAGCCACCGCTCAATTGGCGTAGAGCGCGGCGCCAGGGGTTGTTCCCGACGGTGGGAGGGATCATCGGATCTCACTGGACAGCTACTGCCCGCCTCAAGCTGGGCAGCCCCCAGCCAATAAGGTGTTGTCCCGCCACAGCTTGCTTTCCTCATTGGGTGCATGGGGATGAGGAGAAGTCCGAACAGCAGGCTGAGAACCTTTGCACCAGGCAAGACAATAAAACAAAAGAGACCAACTCTAAAACTGGGAACTTGGAACGTCCGCAATATGATGACAGGACTCCCTGCTAACCTCAAGGACATCAACGACACCAGGAAGACTGCCATCATCAATAATGAGCTGAAGAGACTGGGAGTGGATATCGCCATTCTCAGGAAACACGGTTGGCTGACGCAGGCACACTGATAGAGATGGACTACACGTTCTACTGGCAGGGAAAGGGCAGTGACGAACACAGGGAACACGGAGTGGGCTTCGCAGTGAAGAACACCTTGCTGAAGATGGTGGAACCGGGCAGCACTGGCTCTGCACGACTCCTCCCCCTCCGCCTGAACACCACTCAAGGCCCAGTCACCCTCGTCAGTGTGTATGCCCCAACACTGACAGCCACACCAGAGGCAAAAGACGAGTTCTACGAGAATCTCGCAACAACTGTCAGGATCATCCCCAACTCTGAACAACTCATTCTCCTTGGAGACTTCAGTGCCAGAGTGGGTGCTGACCACGACTCCTAGCCCTCCTGTCTTGGACCTTTTGGTGTGGGCAGAATGAACGACAACGGAGAGCAGCTACTCGAGTTCTGCACATATCACGATCTGTGCATCACAAACTCGTTCTTCAAGACCAAGCCCCAACACAAGGTTTCCTGGCAACATCCGCGCTCAAAGCACTGGCACCAGCTGGACTTGATCCTGACCAGGCACACCTCACTGAAGAACGTGCTAATCACCCGTTCGTTCCAGAGTGCAGATTGCGACACAGACCATTCATTGGTGTGTTGCAAGGTCAAGCTGCAGCTGAAGAAATTCCATCGTGCTAGACAGCCTGGAAAGGCACGGATTGACACCAGCAAGATGGCTCAACCAGAACTTGTTGAGCAGTTTGCCTCCACCTTTGAGAAGGAACTTGGTGTACCACAAGAAGGAGAATCTGCAAAGCAGAAGTGGGAAGAGCTGCGAAACACCATCCACCGCACAGCCTTGGCTACCTTTGGGAGGAAGACCTCGAAGTCACAGGACTGGTTTGATGCCAAGTTGACCGTGATGACCCACGTCATTGAAGCCAAGCGCTCAGCACTTGCTGAGTACAAGAAGTACCCAAACGAGAAGAATCTCCAGATTCTCAGGGCTGCGAGAAGCAAAGTTCAGCAGACTGCTCGGCGCTGTGCCAACAAGTACTGGACTCAGCTCAGCCAAGATATTCAAACCGCTACCATAACAGGGAACATCCGTGGTATGTACGATGGCATCAAGAAAGCACTTGGTCCGGCTCAGAGCAAGACGACCCCCCTCAAATCCTCCACTGGGGAGATGATCACAGAAAAGAACAAGCAGATGGAGAGATGGGTGGAACACTGCTCCGACCTCTACTCCAGACAGAACACCGTGACACCGTCAGCCCTTGATGCCATCGACTGCCTGCCATCCATGGACGAACTTGACGCCGAGCAAACCATCGACGAACTCAGCAAGGTCATTGATAGCTTGGCCGCTGGCAAGGCACCCGGCAACGACGGCATACCCCCTGACCTGATCAAGCACTGCAAGACCGCCCTACTGCTGCCATTGCATGACATCCTCTGCCAGTGTTGGAAGGAAGGTGCTGTACCACAGGACATGAGGGACGCCAAGATCATCACCCGCTACAAAAACAAAGGGGAGAGAAGTGACTGCAACAACTACAGGGGCATCTCCCTCCTCAGCGTTGTTGGCAAAGTCTACACACGAGTTGTTCTCGTTCATCAACAGAAGCTTGCCGAACATGTCTACCCCGAGTCTCAGTGTGGCTTCCGCGCTGAGCGATCGACGGTAGACATGATATTCTCCATCCGCCAACTCCAGGAGAAATGCAGAGAACAGAACATGCCCCTGTACGTCGCCTTCATTGACCTCACCAAAGCGTTTGATCTGGTCAGCAGAGAGGGCCTTTTCAAGATCCTGTCAAAGATAGGATGCCCACCAAAGTTGCAAAGCCTCATCGAATCATTTCACACCAACATGCAGGGGATAGTGCAGCACGACGGCAACATCTCAGAGCCATTCAACATATGCAGCGGAGTGAAACAGGGCTGTGTACTTGCGCCAACCCTCTTTGGGATTTTCTTTGCTATGCTCCTGAGGCATGCCTTCAGCACAGCAACAGAGGGAATCTACCTGCACACAAGATCTGACGGCAGGCTTTTCAACCTCGCCCACCTGAAATCCAGAACCAAAGTACGCAAGGCTCTAATCAGAGACATGCTGTTCGCAGACGACGCTGCAGTCGCAACCCACACACAGCAAGAGCTTCAGACCCTGATGGACCACTTCTCCCAGGCATGCAAGGACTTCGGGCTTACCATCAGCCTGAAGAAGACTAATGTCTTGGCGCAAGGCACGGAAGCACCACCAACCATCATCATCGATGACTACGAGCTGGAGGTCGTGAATCAGTTCACGTACCTGGGGTCCACGATCAGCAACAACTTCTCCCTTGATACAGAGATCGACAAGAGGATTGGAAAATCAGCCTTCACACTCGCTCGCCTCACCACACGAGTGTGGGAGAATCCCAAACTCTCTGTCAAGATGAAGATGGCAGTGTACAACGCCTGCGTCATCAGCACACTGTTCTATGGGAGTGAGACATGGACAACATACGCCCGGCAGGAAAAGAGACTGAACTCCTTCCACTTGCGCTGCATTCGCCACATCCTGGACATATCCTGGCAGGACAAAGTGCCCAACACAGAAGTTCTGTCCCGCGCCGGCCTTCCCTCCATGTTCACTCTACTCAGGCAGCGCAGGCTCCGCTGGCTAGGCCACGTTCACCGTATGGAGGATGGCAGAATCCCCAAAGATGTCCCCTATGGAGAACTGGCAACTGGCAGGAGAGACGTTGGCCGCCCACAGCTGCGCTTTAGAGACGTCTGCAAGAGAGACATGAAGGCCCTGGAGATCAACACAGAGCGCTGAGAGGACCTTGCAACGGACCGCTCCAAATGGAGAGGCGCCCTGACCAGATAGCTCAAGGCGGGTGAAGAGAGACTTACTGCTGCAGCAGATGAAAAAAGGACCCGCAGGAAGAACCGCCACAGACACAGCAGCACAGAGACCACCCACAAGTGTGACCTGTGTGACAGGGACTGCCATTCGCGCATCGGCCTGTTCAGCCACAGGCGGTGCTGTTCCAGCAGAGTAGACGTTTAGGATTCTCTTCCATGGTCATCATAGACCGACGGAGGCCGACGATGATATAAACACACACAGTACGGAGCATTGCAGCTAAATGGAATAAATATGTAAATATATAAACACCCACAGTGCGGAGCATTGTAGCTAGATGGAATAATATGTAGATATATAAACACACAGTGCGGAGCATTGTAGCTAGATGGAATAAATATGTAAATATATAAACACACACAGTGCAGAGCATTGTTGCTAGATGGGATGAAACAGCACAACCGTCTACTTAGTTATCCTACATGGTATGATTGTGTACCCATACATATTCTCACCCTCCATAGCGACCGGTATTTTCCTAGTTGTATGCCGGAGGGGACCATTGTATAAGTCTATTGTGTCTTTTGCATTCAAAACTATTAGGTCGTCACGTCTTTTTGCTATCTCTGCGAGCAGCCCTGCTTAGGTTGTACAGTCTGACAGCCGTTGGTAGGAAGGACCTGCGAAACCTCTCGGTTGTGCACTTAGGATGATGTAGTCTGCTGCTAAATGAGCTCCTCAGTGCATTCAGTATGTCCTGCATAGGGTGGAACTCGGACTCCAGCAGAGATGACAGTTTAGCCACCGTCCTTCTCTCTCCTATCTCCTCCACTGGGTCAAGGCGCTGCTCCAGGACAGAGCTAGCTTTCTTGATCAGTTTGTTCAGTCTCTTCCTATCGGCTGCCGTAATACCACTGCCCCAGCAGACCACTCCAAAAGTGATGGCTGATACCACCACCGTGTCATAGAATGTCTTCAGCAGCGCCTCTTGTACACCAAAAGACCTGAGTCTCCTCAGTAGGAACAGCTTGCGCTGTCCCTTCTTGTAGAGTGCGTCAGTATTGTGTGACCAGTCTAGTTTATTGTTCAGATGGTACTTGTAGGATGTCACCATCTCAATGTCTGTTCCCTGTATATTTACTGGTGCTGTGAGGGGTTGTCCTTGCCTGCGGCAGTCCACCACCAGCTCCTTAGTTTTCCTCGCGTTGATCTGGAGGCAGTTCCGATGGCACCAGTCCACGAAGTCCTGGATAAGCCCTCTGTACTCAGCTTCATCTCCATTGGAGATGAGGCCAACGATCGCAGAGTCATCAGAGAAATTCTGTAGATGGCAGTGTGTTGTGTTGTGTGAGAAGTCCGCAGTATAAAGGGTGAACAGGAAGGGAGCCAAAACCGTTCCCTGGGGGGCTACCGATGATCGTGTCGGACACACAGTCCCGGGTTCTCACAAACTGAGGCTGGTTCGTGAGGTAGTCCAGGATCCATGATGACAGGTGCTGGTCCACCCCTGCGCACAGCAGCTTGTCCTTCAGGATCATCAGTTGGATGGTGTTGAAAGCACTGGAGAAGTCAAAGAACATGATCCTCACCGCATTCCCGGGCTTCTCCAGGTGGGACAGAGAACGGTGAAGGAGGAAGATCACCGCATCCTCCACCCCAATGCCATGCTGGTAGGCGAACTGGAGTGGATCTATCGCTGGTCCCACCAGGGGGCGGAGGTGAGCAAGGAGCAGTCTCTCCAGGGTCTTCATCATGTGGGACGTCAAGGCCACCGGTCTGTAGCTGTTCAGGTCTTTGGGGTGGGGAGTTTTTGGTACAGGTACCACACAAGATGTTTTCCACAGCTAAGGTACCCTCCCCAGCTTCAGGCTCAGGTTGAAGATGTACGCCACAATCCCACACAGCTGGTCTGCACAGGACTTGAGGAGCTTTGCGCTGATGCCGTCCGGTCCCGACGCCTTCCTCGCCTTGATCTTCCTCAGCTCTGTCCTCACCTGGGTCTTGGTCAGGGTCAGGTTGGGGGGCTGTGTGTTGGGAGTGGGGTGGTGTTGGTGGAGTGGGGAGTGGGCAGCAGGACTTAATGTCTTTAGAGGCAGCAGTGGTTGTTGTGCAGTCAGGGGGGAGGGCGGTTGGTCAAACCTATTGAAAAACAGATTCAGATTGTTCGCCCACTCCCTGCCCCCCGTGGCCTGGGGGGAGGTATTCTGGAGCCCAGAGATGGCTTTAAGGTTTCTCCAGACCCCGCTGCTGTCGCTCTGTTGCAGCTTGTCCTCCATCTTCTTCCTGAAGCTGTCCTTGCCTTCTCTTATCTTCCTCCTCAGCTCCCTCTGTACGGACATCAGCATCTCCCTGTTCCCCGACCTGAAGATCCTCTTCTTCTCTCTCAGAAGTGTTTTGTCCTCACCATGTGGGTCGCAGAGCTGCTCCCAGGCAGTGGTTTCAAAACAGCCCTTTAGAGTGTCCATTGCTTCCTCAGACCATAACTTCACTGTGCGCATGGACGGAGGTTGTCTGTGCACTAGGGGTTTGTACACCGGCCGGAGATGAACCAAGTTGTGATCCGATCTCCCGAGTGGGGGGAGTTGTAATGAGGTGTACGCCTCCTTAGTGTTTGTGTAGAATAAGTCCAGTGTTTTATTGTCTCTAGTGTGGCATGTGACATACTGGGTAAACATGGGTAGAATGGGAGATAGTGAAACATGGTTGAAATCGCCTGAGATGAGGAGAAGAGCATCTGGGTGTTCTGTCTGCAGCCTGCCAGTTACTGAATGGATGACGTCACGCGCTGTCCCAGCGTTCGCCGTCGGATTTGCATAAACAACAATGCAGATCACGTGTGAGTATTCCCTCGGGAGATATGTAGGCCGCATGCTAACAGCTAGCAACTCAATGTCTTTTCTGCAGTGTCGTTGTTTAACAGTGATATGTCCCGGTCTGCACCAGTTGTTGTTAACATACATTATCACTCCACCGCCCCTTGCTTTGCCACTGTCTGGTGTTCGGTCTGCCCGTATCGCGTGGAAACCCTCCAGCTCAATGTTAGCATCTGCTGCTAGTTCAGTTAGCCACGTCTCGGTAAACAAAAGGAGAGAGCATTCCCGGTATATGCTGTCATAGCGGGAGATAGCTGCTTGCTCATCTACCCTTCCCAGTAACGACTGTACATTCCCCATGACAATAGATGGAAGGGAGGGTCTGTACCTTATATTTTTTGTCCTCCGCCTTACTCCAGCCCGGCAACCACGGCGTTTTCGCCTCAGTTCCCCCAGTATGTCGAGTTTTTCCATTAGCACCGGGTGGCAGTTGAGTGCTAGCAGCTCTTCCCTGCTGTATCGTCTCCTGCTATAAACAGTGGCTCCGTCCACCGGCTCAGGAGACATTTGGGACGATCTGTGTGTCCGTGATATAAATGGAGTGAAAAAAAAACGGATCAAAAAGAGAGAGGACGGGAAAAAAAAAAAGACTCAGAATTGAGCCGCTGTTGCAAAAAGCCAACGACTCGTGTGGCGCCGGAAGTTGTTCAAGTTGTAGCCTAATTGACACGAGTCTAAACCCTGAAGTAGTAGGTACGGACAGGCAGGCCTGGATGTGGGATCTAGTTCTTTGTATATTGGTATTGAAGCTTGATCTACACACACATGTAATTAAGGCCATTGATAAGTCGGCTGGTATAAAATAAAACTGCAAATCATTGAAAACGTGTGGTACTTAAACTATAGTAGTATCGACCTATAGATCTAAGTAAGCAGACTATGCCTTGTAGTGAAATTTACTCAAAATGACAAAACCAAGGTTGAGCTGTCAAACCACTCGCTTACCTTCTTTGTAGTCGTTTCGGAGTCTCGCAAGTAAGGGTGCTTGGTCCTTTGACAACAAAAAATCTGCTATGTCAGCGTACATACGGAGGGGGGGTGCATTTTGGCCAATTTCTGCAATGTGGCCGCGAATGCAAGCGCAACTAGTTTATCCTTGCGTTTGCGGGTACAACCAGGAAGACCCCTGCGCATACAATATGCTTGTAGATCAGGAACTTTCAATAAATTAATTGTATTGATAGAGCATGTTTGGTAGCCACGTTCCCATGATGCTTTGCGTGAGCCGAGATGCGAAAGTCGCTTGTTGACAGTGCATGTCAGAGCACAAACCAAGCATGAAGTCAAAGGAATTGTCTGTAGACCTCCGAGACAGGATTGTCTCGAGGCACAAATCTGGGGAAGGGTACAGAAACATTTCTGCTGCTTTGAAGGTCCCAATGAGCACAGTGGCCTCCATCATCCGTAAATGGAAGAAGTTCAGAACCACCAGGACTCTTCCCAGAGCTGGCCACCCATCTAAACTGAGTGATTGGGGGAGAAGGGCCTTAGCCAGAGAGGTGACCAAGAACCCGATGGTCACTCTGTCAGAGTTCCAGTGTTCCTCTGTGGAGAGAGAAGAACCTTCCAGAAGGACAAGCATCTCTGCAGCAATCCACCAATCAGGCCGGTATGGTAGAGTGGCCAGACGGTGTCACAGGACTGAGCACGGGTTCTACCAGGCTCAGTTTCTCAATTTATTTATGTATTTATCCTATATTTTCTCCAAGCTTTGTGGTTTCTTTTTGTGTTTTGGTTCCTGATAATTTATCGTTCTATTACACAGGGTTACAAAATTAATTTTTTTGTAAGTTGTCTGTGTTTTTTCAACTGATTTAAGACAATTTTGTACCGCTGGATCCGAAAATGACATCCGTTTCTTTAGATCAGGTCAGGTTTTTATGCTAAGTTGATTTTTAAAAAATCTGATCTTCTGACTAAATCGATTACATTTCTGTGACATTATCGGTTGATTTTTGTTAATATTTCTCATCCAAAATGGATTTTTAAGAGAAAAAATCATTTTCTTGCACAATTTATTGATTAAATGTTACAAACTTCAATTACTGTAAATTGAATAGTAAGCATTGATAAAGGTAAGTACATGTAAATTGAATGTTTTGCCATCATTGTTCAAAATTCCGAGCTTCAACTTCCGTTTATTTGAACCTCTAGAATGCTCAGCGGCAGGGATGTCTCTCTTCAGAGTCCAACAATAATCAGACATCATGACAATTTATGACATCATGTCATAAATTGGTGCATGCAAACTCTTCAGAGTTTGAGAAATTTCGAGAAATAAAAAAAAAATTTGCATCATATAAAGCGAAAATACCCGTACATGTAAACAAAAACATAAAAAACAATGTGGCCATAGTTCAAAAAGTTGACTTGACTGAGCAAAACCAATGTGATTTTTGGATTCAGCACATCACAATTGTCCTAAATCAGCTAAAAAAAACTTAGACAATAAATTTGGTGTTGACCAGTATTCAATATTATTATGTTGCCTATTCATGTACTTTGAGACTGTTTTTCCTTCCTCTGAGACAGGGTCATTATGTCTACTGTTCCCAGACACACCTTCCTCTCACAGCCTGTTTCCCAGATTACCTCAGCTGTGAGAGATCTGTGCCGCGTCTCAGGCAGGCCTGGCTATAAAGCCCGCTGGAGATTGGCAGCAGGTGTGCGTGCAGCTGTAGTTGATGATGGCCCTGAGGGAGCCATGACAGTACTCCACCCCCCCCGAGAGGTGCTTCCTGGCACCTGACCCAGCCTACCCGGGTGCATCCGGTGGAAGTCCCTGATGAGCTGCTTATCGAGCACGAATGACGGACGTACCCAGGACCTCCACTCGGGGCCATACCCCTCCCAGTCCACCAGGTACTGCAGGCCACGACCCCAACGGCGGACGTCCAGGATGGTGTTGACTCTCCAAGCCGGGTCACCGTCAATCAACACTGGTGGAGGTGGAGTCTTGGGAGGGGGACAGAGGGGGCTGGAGCAGACGGGCTTCATCTGGGAGACATGAAATGTCGGACAGATGCGGAAAGAGGAGGGGAGAGTTAGGCGTACAGCCACAGAGTTAACAATACGTGTGATGGGGAAGGGGCCAATGAAGTGCTGGGCCAACTTCCGCTTTTCAGCCTTCTCAAATTAATATTCTGTGTGGACAGCCATACCTGTTGACCCACCTGCTACTGGGGAGCCAGTCTCCTGCGGCGGTTAGCCGTCTTGGTGTTGCGCTCGGCAGTGCGAAGGAGAGCTCTGCAGGTGGTAGTCCAGAGCCAGCGGCAGCGCCTCACGTGGTCGTGGACAGAAAGCACCGCCACCTCCTTCTCCTCTTCTGGGAACAGTGGGGGGTCGTAACCTAAGGAGACCCTGAAGGGAGACATGCCGATCGCCGAGGAAACCGTCGAGTTATGGGCATACTTGATCCAGGGGAGGTGGCTGCTCCAAGACGATGGGCTGGAGGCGATGACACAGCACAGAGCGGCCTCCAGCTCCTGATTGGCCCGCTCACACTGCCTGTCACTCTGGGGATGGCATCCGGACGACAGGCTCACTGTTGACCCCAGTGCGTTGCGGAACGCCCTCCAGACCTGGGACACGAATTGGGGCCCACGATCAGAGACGACATCGGTGGGGATCCCGTAGAGGTGTATGACGTGCTGCACTAGCAGATCCGCTGTCTCCCGCGCCGTAGGCAGCCCCCGGAGAGGGACGAAGTGGGCAGCCTTAGAAAACTGGTCCACAATGGTGAGGACTGTGGTGAAGTGGTTGGAGGGTGGAAGGCCAGTCACAAAATCCAGTGCAATATGGGACCAAGGACGGCTGGGAACCGGCAGCGGGTGAAGGAGCCCGGCCGGCGGAGAAGAGGACGTCTTCCCGGTGGCGCACTGAGCGCAGGCACGGACGTAGGCGGTGACATCCTTCCGAAGACCCGGCCACCAGAACGACCTCTGAAGAAGCTCAACCATGCGGGACACCCCTGGATGGCACAAAAACTTCGAGAAATGGGCCCAATGAATCACCTCACCCCGAGTTGATGTGGGGACAAACAGCCGCTCTGCGGGTCCACCTCCAGGATCAGGTTCAGCCTCCTGCGCCTTCAAGACCTTCTCCCTGATACCCCATGAGAGGGCGCCGACGACGCAGGATGCTGGAAAGATGGTACGTTTGTGGTCCTCAGCCACCTCCGCCGCGAACTGCCTGGAGAGGGCATCTGGTTTGGCGTTCTTAACCCCAGGGCGATAGGTGATTGTGAAATTAAAACGCCCAAAAAACAGGGACCAACGGGCCTGCCGGGAGTTCAGCCGCTTGGCGGTCCTCAGGTATTCTAAGTTCTTGTGATCGGTCCATACTATGAAAGGTTGGGCAGCCCCCTCCAACCAGTGATGCCATTCCTCCAGGGCGAGCTTCACCGCCAGGTGCTCCCTGTCGCCGATGTCGTAGTTTCTCTCAGCCGGGGACAGGCAGTGTGAGAAGAAAGCACAGGGGCGGACCACCCCGTCCACTGGAGAGCGCTGGAAGAGAACTGCCCCTACCCCGGAATCAGACGCATCCACCTCCCACCGCATCCACCTCCCAAGCACTGGAGGGACAGATCTACCTGCGTGAGGACACGAGACGACGAGAACTCCCCCTTGAGGGTGCCGAACACTGCTGCAGCCTCCTCCGTCTAACGGAAAGCCACCTTGGGGGACGTGAGATGGGTCAGGGGGAGAGCGATCATGCTGTAGTTTGGCACAAAGCGGCAATAGAAATTGGCGAACCCCAGGAACTGCTGGAGTTGCTTCCTTGACGGGGGGGGGGGGGGGGGCATTCCACCACCACCTTGACCTGCACCGGGTCAGGGAGAACCTGGTTACGGGAAATGATGAAACCGAGAAATGAAGTCTCGTTGGCGTGGAACTCACACTTCTCGGCTTTAACGAACAGCTTGTTCTCCAGGAGTCATTGGAGGACCCATCTCACATGTAACCGATGCTCATCCAGTGACTGCGAGAAGATGAGGATGTCATCCAATTAGGCGAAGACGAAGGAGCCAAGGAAGTCCCAGAGAACGTTGTTTATGAGGCGCTGGAAGACGGCCAGCGCATTGGTCAACCCAAACGGCATCACGAGGTACTCGAAGTGGCCGCTTGGGGTCCGGAATCCCGTCTTCCACTCGTCTCCCTCCTTGATCCGCACAAGATGGTGCGTGTTGCGAAGGTCGAGCTTGGTGAACCAAGAGGCCCCCGGGAGGGAATAGAAAGCCGTGTCCATGAGGGGCAGGGTGTATTTGTCCTTCACCATGATCTCGTTGAGCCCCCTGAAGTCGATACATGGCCGCAGCGAGCCATCCCTCTTGCCCACGAAGAAGAACCCCGCCCCCACCGCCGAGAAAGACAGTCGAATGATGCCCAAGCTCAGCGACTCTTTAATATAGGCATCCATCACCTCCCGCTCCGGAGCAGACAGGCTGTAGAGACGGCTCGACGGCAGCGGGACAACAGCCCGGAGATTGATGGCACAGTCATACGGGCGGTGGGGGGGAAGTGACAGCGCCTGCGACTTACTAAATACCGCCCCCAGGTCATGGTATTCAGGTGGCACCTTGGACAAATCTGGAGGAGGAGCGGCGTGAGGGGCTAGGGACACCGACGGAGCGCATGCTGCGGACTGCAGACATGCGCTGAGGCAAAACGAGCTCCATGATGTTATACTCCCAGTCCGCCAATCAAACAATGGATTGTGGAGCCGGAGCTAGGAGAAGCCCAAGATAACTGGAGATGTCGAAGAGGGCAGCACCAGCAAGCGTAGGTCCTCCCGATGGTTTCCTGAGACAATCATTGACACCGGGGCGGTCTGTTGACAGACTGTCACCAAGGGGGTCTTAGACAGGGCGATGAGCTTAAGGGGTGACTGGAGTGTATGGCAGGGAAGCCCTAATCGGGTTGCCAGGTCCCCTGATATGAAGCTCTGCTCAGCCCCCGAGTCAATCAGTGCGTGTGTGGCATATTCTGTTTGTTTGTAAATGAATCTAATGGGCATGAGGCATTTGGTGAGGGGATTAGGCCGAGACGAGTCCGTGAGTCCCCCTACTGCGACGCACAGACCCCCTCTTTTGGTCGAACAGGGAAACTCTCTACCTCATGCTCTTTTCTACCGCAGTACATGCACAGCCCTAACTCCCTACGGCGCTGTTTCTCGGCTAAAGAAATTTTGGAGCGCCCGACTACCATATCCTCCTGCCCATCTAGAGCTTCAGGTGGAGGCAGGGCCAATTGAGATGACTGGGAGGAGCGGAAAAACTGGGTGCCCGAGCGACCGGAAGCTCTTCACTCGGCTGCCCGTTCCCTCAGCCTATTATCCAAATTAATGGTTAGGGAGATTAGCTCAGTGAGTCTCTCTGGTTTATCTAACCTGGCTAGCTCATCCCGTAGGCTAGGGATGAGCCTAGCCTATGGGTAGGCTCCTGGAGGCCGGAGGAAACGTCCGCTGTCCATCCAGACGCTCCAACCGGCTGTTAATTTGAGTTAGCTGGTTAAGGATAACATGTTGTTGGTAAGCTAAATGCTCTACCCGAGCCTCTAGATTGTTAACTCGGCGTGCTAGCACGCTGTCCGCTGGGTCGCTCTGACGGAGCCGTACTGACATAATTATAGACCCAGGGGACAAAACACAGACTCGAGTGATACAGTTTATCCTTTTATTGCTAACCGTGTGTGTATGAGTGCGTGTATGTACAGTGTGTATGTTGTGTGCAGTTCAGGAATCATGCTCGGGGGGGGAGCTGGACATCGTTCAGCCTGGCAACCCTATAACGACAGAGCAGAGGTGTTAGTTCAGCCCACAGGCAAAGAGTGTGATAGTAATGGTTGCTTACTTTGCAGGTGGTCGTGGGAATGCTCATGTTGGCCTTGCGGGCAGCAGCCAGGGAGACAGCGTCTGACTCTGTGCAGGGAAGTGAGCAAGTAGCCCTGTAGTGGCGATGAAGGCTGGACCGCCACCAGGGAGAGAGGGATCCGCCACCGGGGAGATCCACCTGTGCACAGGAGAAGGCGACTGACAAAGGTAAGTCAATAGTAAGGCCTACGTGAAGCGTTGAGACGGTCAGGAACTCTGACGATGAAGCTAGGAACTTGGCTGTTGACGCGAGACATGTCTATGGAGGTTGACAGACGGCTCCGTGCCGAGTCTCAGGCAGGCCTGGCTATAAAGCCCGCTGGAGATTGGCAGCAGGTGTGAGTGCAGCTGTAGTTGATGATGGCCCTGAGGGAGCAATGACAGTGTTTGGATCTGTCCTCTCTGTGCCTCATAGAGGTGCATATGACAGACGGAAGCCACTCCTTAGTAAAAGGCACATGGCAGCCCACCTGGAGTTTGTCAAAAGGCACCTGAAAGACTCCCAGACCATGAGAAACAAAATTCTCTGGTCTGATGAGACAAAGATTGAACTCTTTGGCGTGAATGCCAGGCATCAGGTTTGGAGGAAACCAGGCACCACTCATAATCATGCCAATGGTGGTGGCAGCATCATGCTGTGGGGGTGTTTTTCAGTGGCAGGAACTGGGAGACTAGTCAGGATAGAGGGAAAGATGAATGCAACAACGTACAGAGACATCCTGGATGAAAACCTGCTCCAGAGCGCTCTTGACCTCAGAATGGGGTGACGGTTCATCTTTCAGCAGGACAGCGACCCTAAGCACACAGCCAGGATATCAAAGGAGTGGCTTCAGGACAACTCTGTCAGTGTCCTTGAGTGGCCCAGCCAGAGCCCAGACTTGAATCCAATTGAACATCTCTGAAGAGATCTGAAAAAAGCTGTGCAACATTGCTTCCCATCCAATCTGATGGAGCTTGAGAGGTGCTGCAAAGAGGAATGGGCCAAACTGCCCAAAGATAGGAGTGCCAAGCTTGTGGCATCATATTCAAAAAGACTTGAAGCTGTAATTGCTGCCAAAGGTGTATCAATAAAATATTGAGCAAAGACTGTGAATACTTCTGTATATGTGATTTCATTCATTCATTCATCTTCTTCCACTTAATCCTTTTCGGGTCGTGGGGGGCTGGAGCCTATCCCAGCATCTTTGGGCGGGAGGCAGGGTACACCCTGGACAGATCGCCAGTCCATCGCAAGGCCAACACAGAGAGACAGACAACCATTCACTCTCACAGTCAGACCTAAGGACAATTTAGAATCCCCAGTTTGATGCCAATTAACCTAACTTGCATTTTTTTTGGCATGTGGGAGGAAACCGGAGAAATCCCGGAGTAAAGCCACGCAGACATGGGGAGAACATGCAAACTCCACACAGATCACTGTTGGTCAGAGGCTGGGATTGAACCCAGGATCCCCCGGCCAAGGGTGAGTTGCTGTGCTGCCGCAGTGCTAACCACTCCACCACCGCACTGCGTATGTGATTTCTTAGTTTTTTATTTTTAATAAATTTGCAAAAATCTAAAAAAAACTTTTTTTGTCTTGTCATTATGGGGTATTACGTGTAGAATTTTGAGGGAAAAAAATGAATCCAATCCCTTTTGGAATAAGGCTGCAACATAACAAAATGTATAAAAAGTGAAGCGCTGTGAAGACTTTCCAGATGCTCTGTATTTCTGATGGAGCCATTGACCTGAGATTTTCACCAGATATCAGTAACAACCCAAGTAATCCATACATACATAGAAATCAAGGCAACTGTGTTCACAAGACAAGTTATATTTATTAAAGTGGAATGACACAGGGAATAAGTATTGAACATGCTTGGTGAAATTCATTTAATATTTAGCAGAAAAGCCTTTGTTGGTAATAACGGCTTCAAGACACCTCCTGCATGGAGAAACTAGGTGCAGGCATTGCTCAGGAGTGATTTTAGCCCATTCTTCCACACAAACTGTCTTCAAATCTTGAAGGTTCCGTGGGTGTCTTCAATGAACTCTGATCTTCAATCCATTCCATAGAGCTTCAATTGGATTCAGGTCAGGTGACTGACTGGGCCATTCTAACAGCTTTATTTTCCTTCTCTGGAGCCAGTTGAGAGTTTCCTTGGCTTTGTGTTTGGGATCATTGTCTCGCTCAAATGTTCACCCTCGTTCCACAACCCTTGTGGAGTCCCACAGGGTTCAGTTTTGGGGCCATTGTTATTCAATATGTATATAAATGATATATGTAAAGTTTCAGAAAAAATGGACTTAATATTGTTTGCCGATGACACTAATCTATTATGCAGTGGAAGCAATTTGGAACAACTTTTGGATACACTCGGAAAGGAATTAGGAAAGCTTAAACTGTGGTTTGATTCAAACAAATTAACGCTCAATTTAAGTAAGACAAAATTTATAGTCTTTAACTACCATCACAACAACTCAGTATCTAAACTCAGTGTAAATGGTGTAGAGATTGAAAGGGTATCTGAAACTAAATTTCTTGGAGTAATAATTGATAATAAACTGTGTTGGAAGTCACATATTAATTATATTAAAGGTAAAATATCCAAATCAATTGCAATACTACATAGAGTGAAATATTTGCTGAATCAACCCACACTATATACTTTGTATCATTCATTAATACTCCCATACATGACATATTGTACTGAAGTATGGGGAAATACATATAAAACAAACATAAATCCAGTCTTTATGCTTCAGAAGAGAGCTATTAGAATAATAAACAAAGCTGCTGACAGGGAACCAACAAACCCACTTTTTCTTAAATTAAAAGCTCTCAAGTTGAAAGATCTGGTTGACTTTAAAACTGCAGTAATAATGTTTAAAGTGAAGAATCTATCACTGCCCGCAAATATCCAAAAGTTGTTCCAAATAAGGGAGAAACAATATCATTTCAGAGGAACATGTATATTTCAAAAACCTTCAGTGAGAACTACCACCAAGCAACACTGTGTTTCAGTGCAAGGAGTCAGATTATGGAACGATCTTGGACCTGAATTAAAATCATGTACAACGCTTGGACAATTTAAACAAAAACTAAAGGAAGAAATACTCCAAACATATATACAAGATGACATGTAAAATCATATAAGGATTGTCATATCCAGCCTGTGTTGTGTTGTAGCTTAGTTTTTCGTCACATTTTGTCTTAGCTTTGTTCTGAATTGTAATCGCTCTTGTTTTGTTTTTCTTTTGGATTCTTGGATGGAATATGGGTGGGCAATAGAAGCTGTGGCTTCAGCCATCACCCATTTAGGATAACTTATGTTGAACTGTATAATCAGAGGAGTTATTGTCTAATTTGACCTTGTTGGATTTTCTTTCCCCCTTTGTTATATTATTCAGTTTCTTTTAACCTGTACTTTTAATCTATCCGAAATAAATAAATAAATAAATAAATAAATAAATAAAGATTCATCTTCAGCATCTTGGCAGATGGCATCCAAAAAGTTCAATTTTGGTCTCACCAGACCAGGCCATATTCCCTCAGTATTTTACTGGCTTGCCCATATTTATGCAGCTAACTTTAAATGAGCTTCAACATGCTTTTTCTTTAGCACTGGAGTCTTGTGAGGTGAGTGGGCATAGAGCCCATGTCGGTTGACTCATTACTTATTGATTTCTTTGTAACAGCAGAACCTGCCAACTCCAGGTCTTCCTGGAGCTCTCCACGAGTGGTCTTTGGCTCTTGGTTGACTCTTCTGACAATTCTTTTGACTCCTTTAATTCAATTTATTTCAACTTTATTTATATAGCGCCATTTCACAACAACAGTCATCTCATAGCACTATCAACTGTAGGGGGAACCCCCACAATTGCAGGAAGACCCCAGCAATCAGGCGATCCCCTGTGAGCAGCACTTGGTGATGGTGGAGAGGAAAAACTCCCTTTTAACAGGAAGAAGCCTCCAGCAGAACCAGGCTCAGGGAGGGGCAGTCATCTGCTGCGACTGGCTGGGGGGTGAGGGGACAGAGAAGAAGAAAAGAACAGACATGTAGAGAGCAAACAGCACGATGGGGACTCAATCTATGGGAGAGAACAAACAGATGTTAATGACCAGCAAAAAAAAAAAATATTTCATAGAGAGTGAGGAAAGGAGTGAGGCCCAGTGCATTACTGGAGGTCCCCCGGCTGACTAAACCTATTAGCAGCATAACTAAGGGAGGGTTCAGAAACACATGATCCCTCCCTAATTGTAGGCTATATCAAAAAGGTAGGTTTTAGCCCTATTCTTAAAAACAGAGATCGAGTCTGACTCCCGAATCCAGATTGGCAGCTGATTCCACAGGAGAGGAGCTTGATAACTGAAGGCTCTGCCTCCCATTGTACTTTTGGAGATTCTAGGTATTACAAGTAATCCTGCATTTTGGGAGCGTAGTGCTCTGTTAGGATAATACGGTAGTATCAGATCTTTTAAATAAAAAGGAGCCTGATTGTTTAGAGCTTTGTAAGTAAGAAGAAGGATTTTAAACTTAATTCTAAACTCTATGGGAAGCCAATGAAGGGAGGCCAGAACCGGAGAGATATGATCTCTCTTTCTAGTACCTGTTAAAACTCTTGCTGCAGCATTTTGGATCAGCTGAAGACTTTTTAAAGATGTTTTAGGACAGCCTGATAATAAAGTATTACAATAATCTAATCTCGAGCTAACAAAAGCATGGATCAGTTTCTCAGCATCACTCTGAGACAAGATGCTCCTAATCTTGGCAATATTATGCAAATGATAGAAGGCAGTCTTAGAAACAAATTTAATATGTGAATTGAAGGACAAATCCTGATCAAAAATAACTCCAAGGTTCCTCACAGAGCTATTAAGAGAAAGAGTAACCGCATCCAAACTGAAAGTTTGATTTGGAAAGGAATTTCTAAGGTTTTTTGGACCAACAAGAATGACTTCAGTCTTATCTGAATTTAATAGCAGGAAATTACAAGTCATCCAAGCTTTGATTTCCTTAAGACAGGCTTCTAACTTGGCTAATTGATTACTATCATCTGGCTTCATTGACAGGTATAATTGTGTGTCATCAGCATAACAATGAAAATGTATACAGTGCTTTCTATTAATGTTGCCTAACGGAAGCATATATAAACTAAAAAGAGTAGGGCCTAGCACAGATCCCTGTGGAACTCCATGACTAAGCTTTGAGTTGAAAGAAAACTCATTATTTACATGAACAAACTGGAGCCTATCAGATAAATAAGATCTAAACCATTGCAACGAAGTTCCATTAAGTCCAACATAGTGTTCTAATCTATCAAGTAGAATATTATGATCGATAGTATCAAAAGCTGCACTAAGGTCTAAAAGGACAAGTACAGAAACTAGTCCATTATCAGATGCAGTGAGGAGGTCGTTAGTGACCTTCGCTAAGGCTGTTTCAGTACTATGATGGATTCTAAACCCAGATTGAAACTCTTCAAGTAAACCATTTCCCTGCAGGTGGTCAAATAATTGCGTAGCAACAACTCTTTCTAAGATTTTTGAAATGAAAGGGAGATTAGAGATTGGTCTATAGTTAGCTAAAGCTCCTGGATCTAGTGTTGGCTTTTTGAGTAAGGGTTTAATTACAGCCGTTTTAAAAGCCTGCGGTACATGGCCTAAAGTTAATGAAGAATTGATTATATGAAGAATAAAGCTACCAATAAGTGGGAAGACTTCTTTAAATAACCTGGTAGGAATAGGGTCTAAAAGGCAAGTTGAAGGTTTGGATGAGGAAACTATTTTGTCTAACTCACAAAGGTCAATTGGAGTAAACTCATCAAGACAGACATCAATAGAAGGAGTTGTAGTAGTTACAGTATTTAAGTTAACTGTGGGAAGAATCTGATTGATTTTATCTCTGATGGATGAAATTTTATTATTGAAAAAGTTCATTGTCTGTTCTTTTCTTCTTCTCTGTCCCCTCACCCCCCAGCCAGTCGCAGCAGATGACTGCCCCTCCCTGAGCCTGGTTCTGCTGGAGGTTTCTTCCTGTTAAAAGGGAGTTTTTCCTCTCCACCGTCGCCAAGTGCTTGCTCACAGGGGATCGCCTGATTGCTGGGGTCTTTCTGCAACTGTGGGGGTCCCCCCTACAGTTGATAGTGCTATGAGATGACTGTTGTTGTGAAATGGCGCTATATAAATAAAGTTGAATTGAATTGAATTGAATAAAGTCCTGACTAGTAAGCTCTAAGGGAATGCTAGGATTGACAGAGTCCTGACTCTTTGTCAACCTGGCTACAGTACTGAAAAGAAACCTGGGATTATTCTTGTTCTCTTCTATTAATGCAGAGTAATAACTCGTTCTAGCTTTTCTAAGAGATTTTTTATAAATTAAAAGATGATTTCTCCAAGCTAAATAGATTTCATCTAAATTAGTGGAGCGCCATTTTCTTTCTAATTGACGAGTCTTCTGTTTTAAGCTACGAGTTTCTGTGTTGAACCAAGGAGTTAGAAATCTCTGATTAGACTTTTTCTTTTTTAAGGGGGCCACCAAGTCTAGAGCCTGATGCAGAGAAGCTGAAACACTATCCACCATGTTATCAATTACAGAAGGAGCAAGCTGTCTATAGCTTATTTCCGTTGTGTTGACACATGGCATAGAGGAAACAATCTGCATAAATTTGGTAACAGCATCATCTGAGAGGCATCTACTGTAATAATATTTTTCTTTAGGAGCCAAATAGTCAGAAATAGTAAAATCAAAGGTTAACAGACAATGGTCTGACAGTACAGGGTTATGAGGAGACACTACAAGATTTTCTATTTCTATGCCATATGTCAAAACAAGGTCCAATGTATGGTGAAGGTAATGAGTAGAATTTCCTACTTTCTGAGAAAACCCAATCGAGTCTAATATTGAATTGAATGCCACATTAAGGCAGTCACTATCTACATCCACATGTATATTAAAGTCCCCTACTATAATTATTCTATCAGATTTCAGCACTAAATCAGCTAAGAAATCAGCAAATTTGGATAAAAATTCTGAGTAGGTTGATGGGGGACGATAAACTATGGCAAATAAAACTGGGTTTAACCTAAAATTGCTAAAGTGCCCAATACTGAGGACCAGGCCCTCAAAGGAATTATAACATGTTTTTTGCTTTACATTAACTAGTAATTTGGAATGGTAAATTGTTGCTACTCCTCCTCCACGACCAGAACTTCTGGGATTTTGACAGTTTAAATAACCAGAGGGAGTTGATTCATTTAAACCAACATAATCCTCTTGCCCTAACCAAGTCTCTGTAAGGGAAATTAAATCAATCTGATGATCAATTAACAGATCATGGACTAACAGAGACTTGGGAGTTAGAGACCTAATATTTAATAAACCACATTTAATTTTTAAATTATGAGGAGGAACAGAGGCCAAATCATTCAATTTAGAGGCTTTATGTTTAATTTGAGTTTTACCAATATTTTGCTTTATCACTTTGGGATGCTTATGCATGATATTTTTATTTACTTTGGAGGGAGCAGACAACGATTCTCTGATGGGGAAGACAGGGGCTAAGCTGAGGGGTGGCGGATGAAGAGGAGCTGCAGAGAGGCGTGTAAGACTGCGACTCTGCTTCCTGGTCCCAACTCTGAATAGTCACGGTTTTGGAAATTTGGATAAAAAAGATGCCAGATTGTTAGATAAATGAGAAGCACCATCCAAAGTGGGATGAATGCTGTCTCGTCTCATAAGACCAGGTTTTCCCCAAAAAGAGCTCCAATTGTCAATGTAGCCCACGTCATTTTTAGGACACCACACAGACAGCCAGCGGTTCAAGGATGACGAGCGGCTAAACATGTCATCACTGGTCAGATTGGGGAGGGGCCCAGAGAATACTACAGTGGCAGACATCGTTTTTGCAAAGTCACACACCGATTCTACATTAAGTTTCGTGACTTCCGACTGCCGGAGACGGATGTCATTAATGCCGGCGTGAATAACAATTGTGGAATATTTACAGTTACTTTTAGCCAGCATTTTCAAATTTGACTCGATGTTGCCTGCTCTGGCCCCAGGAATGCATTTGACTATGGCCGCTGGAGTCTCTAGGTTCACATTTCTGACTACAGAGTCGCCAATGATCAGAGTTTTTTCCTCAGCGGGTGTGTCGCTGAGCGGGGAAAAACAATTAGAAACGTGAACAGGTTGGTGGTGAACCGGGGCTTTGCGACTAGGCTTCCTTCTCACCGTCACCCACCCAGTCTCCTCACTGCTGAGGAGAGCCGGGGAACCGCTGACAGGGGGGCCTAAGCTAGCTAGCTCCGCTGCAGCTAATGGGCGTCCATCAAGATTAACTGGCGCAGACGGTGTTTCAATGCAGCGGAGCCGGGATTCCAAATCAGACAACCTCACCTCGAGCGCCTCAAAAAGACAACATTTATTACATTTACCGTTATCGCTAAAAGAGGCAGAGGTGTAGCTAAACATCTGACAGAGCACACCAGAGGAGGAGAGGAAAGAGAGCTAGTAGCCATAGCTAGTGGCTAGAGAGCAAACCACAAAGCAAACCACACAGGCAGACAGCAAAACAGGAAGTGACGATACGTTACCACAAGGAAGTGGTAGAAATGCACCTGTAACCAGTGCCATCATTATGTTTTGCAACAATAAGATTGCAAAGATCTAGAGACAGCTCTTTGCTTCTACCCATCATGAGTTCTTTGTGGTGTGACAATCTGATATTCACAGACCTCAGTCCAGACGTTAATCAGCTGAAATTAATTTGCACTGATGGGGAATTGGATGACTTCCTAAAATCTGATGGATTTCAGCTGGTTTCTTAGCTTTCTATGCCTTTTTGCACCCCTTTTTCTTCATGTGTTCAATACTTATTCCCTGTGTCATTCCAGTTTATTAAATATAACTTGTTTTGTGAACACAGTTGCTTTCTTTGCATGTATGGATTACTTGTGTTGTTAATGATATCTGGTGAAAATCTCAGGTCAATTCTTCCATCAGAAATATGTTTAATGAGAAAAATGTTGACATCTTCAATACTTATTTTCCCCGCTGTATACTAATGGGTACACAGTCTGTCACCAGCTTCATGTACCGGGGTTACTACAGCAGGGAATTTCTTTCACTCATGATACGTCTTAGGGTCACCAGTGTAGATAATGTGAAAATGATGAGGCAGAGTTCATCTCACGAGTCAGGTTTATTCACATCATCCAACATCATCAAAAGCAGAAAGAGGAAGAAACCCAGACATTCGTCCTTTAAATACCTCTGGCTTCTGATGTCAAGAGCTATATGTTTTCTTGTGCGGTGTGTCAACTCACCAAGCCGAGTCAGAAAGTCAGCCGGGTTTATGGCTCCCATCAAACTTCAGAAACTCTGGGAATACATGGATGACTACATTGGCCCGCTACGCCACACACCCAGTGTAAATGCTTACATCCTTGTCTTTGTGGATTATTTTTTGAAGTGAGTTGAAGTGTGTGATGTAGGGGAAGCCACAGCTCAGGTTGCAGCTAACAGGTTCATTGCTGACATTTTTGCTCGACATGGTGCTCCCTCGTACCTCATTTCAGACAGGGGGACACCTTTTTTGAGTGATCTCTTTGAGCATGTTGTGTCTGTGCTCGGAACTGAGCTTAGGCTCAGTACAACATATCACTCACAAACTAATGCCACAGAGCGTGTCAGTCACACTCTCAAGACAGCCATACATGCTTATGTGGGAGACAAACACTTCCTGGGACAAATTTATTCCCCAGATCTGCTTCGACCTGCGCACTGCCTGTCACGAGAGCACTGGTCTAAGCCCATCCATGATGTTGTATGGACGAGCATTAGAGACCCCACTTGACCTTGTCACCCAGCCCACCTGTGATGGGATGGACCACCTGGCTGTCCCTTATCCAGAATGCCTGAGAGTCTCACTCCAGGAAGCACTACTGCTGGCACTGTTGTTCGTTACAGGTTAAGGTTGTCAGGGGCCCCTAGAGTCACCTTTGGGTGATCAAACAATAGGTGGACAAACCCCTATCTCATTGACAGACTTAACTTTGCTTAGCTACACCTTGGTTCGTAGTTCTGTTTCAGTGTTCACGAGCCTTGTGATTGCAAATTATTTTAATAATTATTTTATTGATTCTGTGAAAGAAGTAGATGGGCATCAAGATCAAAAAGTGATGAAATTTTGTGTTTTAAGCAGATAAATACATTTAAAGTCAATGAAGTTATTTTTTCATGAACAAATATTAACAAATCCAAAGGCTAAAGACAGTTGGGGACTTGATACTATTTTAAAAAAAAACAGATACTGTAATTTAATAATTCCAATCACATATACAGTATTGTGGGACACATATATGTGCACTTATGTATATCACTTCATGCTTCATATGTATACCACTTTAGGCTTCACATCTTAGATTGAACAAAGGACTGAGCCTCTCTGGAGATAACAGGAGGATGTGAAAGTCTAGTCTTTGGTATGCAGAGAGACGGCCTGGGGAGATTTTCCTGGCCGCCAGAGGCTGGGGGTGGAGGTGTTAAGATCTGAAGGAAGATGTATTGTTATTTGGGATTAAATACAATGTGACTGTGTGCTTTGAAGTCCTGAGGTATTTAAAGGACAAATGTCTGGGTTTCTTCCTCTTTCTGCTTTTGATGATGTTGGATGATGTGAATAAACCTGACTCGTGAGATGAACTCTGCCTCATCATTTTCACATTATCTACACTGGTGTCCCTAAGACGTATCATGAGTGAAAGAAATTCCCCCGAGCCAGCCGTGTCAGAAGCTCCCAGCCAAGCGTATGCCGCTACCGTCCAGCTACCGGACTTTTGGCGAGACAACCCGCGCTCCTGGTTCCACTTGGTTGAAGCACAGTTCGCCCTCCGGGGGATAACGGTAGATGACATGAAGTTCTACCATGTGATTGCCAAGCTCGACAACCACACAGCTCGGCATGTGCAGAGCCTTTTGGAGCAGCCACCGGCCGACGACAAATACGGCGGGTTGAAGGCTGCGCTCATCCAACGCTTCACTCTCTCAGTCCAGGAGAGAGCGGAGAGGCTCCTGGCTCTGAACGACTTGGGAGATGGCACGCCCGTTGACGTGATGGAGAACATGCTGAGCTTGAGGGGCTCAGACGACGACGACTTCATCTTCACCCACATTTTCCTGAGAACCCTACCTTCTGCCACGAGAGCGACCCTGGCCAGTTCGCCGTTGTTGGCCCAGCGGGACTTCCGCGCGCTGGCCCAGGAGGCGCACCGGATTCTCAACGCCAGCAAACAGCGCGCGGCCACCGCGGCAGCGACGGAGTTCGGCGCGATGGCCGGAGATGGCGAGGGGCCAGAGACGGCGGTAGCAGACCCACCGAAGACGGCAGCGGCGAGGGCCAAGGATCGCGGAGGAGACACCCTCTGTTTCTACCATCGCCGCTTTGCAGAGAAGGCACGCAAATGTATACCACCGTGCCAGTTCAAGCGCTCAGGAAATGCCAAGACCGGGGGTTGGTAGCAGCTGCGGCCCTCGGTGAAGAGAACAAGCTGCTCTACTTGACGGACGCGCGTTCGGGGAGGCAATTCCTCATGGACACAGGCTCCCAAGTGAGTTTCATCACGCCTACCTCCGCTGACCGGCTGGCGGGTCCCGGAGGTTGCGGGGCGTCAGCAGCGAACGGCTCGGAGATTAAGACCTTTGGTGAGAGGAACTTGCGTCTGTCCCTACACGGCCGTACATTTGAGTGGACTTTTGTTATAGCTGCAGTGAGTTTCAATATGTTGGGGGCTGATTTTCTGTGCTCACATGGTTTGTTGGTTGATCTTGCTAACAGGCGCCTGGTTAATGCACTTTCCTTTTATTCTATTCCCTGTGCAGCCCGAGTGACCCCGCCCACAGCACAAGCCAACGTCGCAACGGCAAGCGGTAAGTTCCACACACTGCTCACTCAGTTCCCAGCACTCACGGTTCCCACATTTTCAGCAGCCATCGCTAAACACGGAGTGGAACATTTTATTACTACCACCGGACCGCCCGTTTTTGCAAAAGCTTGGCGCTTGGATTCAACTAAACTGACCATAGTGCGCGAGTGTGACAGAGATCATCCTGCGCAGTTCGCCCCACACGGGACACGAACCCGCGACCTCTCAGTCAACTAACACACAGTTCGAGCATGGGAGACACAGCACGATCGCGCTGAGCTAAAGGTCCGACCGGTAGCTCAGCGCTACCGATACTGTATGAGGCTTTGGGAGGGAGGTTTTACTAACGTTCTACGCCGAACAGCACTAGTTGGCATCCGTTACACTCTCCCCCTTAAACCTCACTCCCATGCCGGGTTCACGGCACCAGTGTGACAGAGATCATCCTGCGCAGTTCGCCCCACACGGGACACGAACCCGCGACCTCTCAGTCAACTAACACACAGTTCGAGCATGGGAGACACAGCACGATCGCGCTGAGCTAAAGGTCCGACCGGTAGCTCAGCGCTACCGATACTGTATGAGGCTTTGGGAGGGAGGTTTTACTAACGTTCTACGCCGAACAGCACTAGTTGGCATCCGTTACACAAGGAGTTCGCCAACCTGGAAAAGTTGGGCATCATCAGGCGTTCGAAAAGCCCATGGGCTTCCCCGCTGCACATGGTCCTGAAAGCTGATGGCTCATGGCGACCTTGCGGAGATTTCCGCAGGTTGAACAATGCCACAGCGCACGACCGCTACCCAATCCCGCATATCCAAGATTTTTCCATTCATTTGGCGGGGGCGCGCGTTTTTTCTAAGATAGACTTGGTCCGCGGTTACCATCAAGTCCCAGTGCGCGCTGAGGACATACCCAAAACAGCGGTAATAACGCCGTTTGGCCTATTCGAGTTTTTGCGCATGCCATTTGGGCTTAAGGGCGCTGCGCAGACGTTCCAACGCATGATGGACGCGGTGTTGCGCGATCTCCCTTTCGTATTCGTCTACCTGGACGACATCTTAGTAGCCAGCGCGTCCGAAGACGAACACGAAAACCGCCTCACGGCAGTTTTCCGGAGGTTGGGAGAGCACGGGTTAATAATCAGCCCAGCAAAGTGTCAGTTCGGGGTGATGCAGATTGATTTTTTGGGGCATCGCGTCTCCCCAGAAGGAGCGGTTCCACTGCCTGACAAAGTACGCGCGGTAACAAATTTTCCCCAGCCAAAAACAGTCAAGGCGTTACAGGAGTTTTGGGGAATGGTGAATTTTTATAACCGTGTCCTCCCCCGCGCAGCGCAGTTCATGCAACCATTGTATGCCACACTAAAAAAACAAAAACCCACAAATAAAATCGAATGGTCTCCAGAGCGAGAGCAAGCATTCTCGGAGGTCAAAACAGCCCTGGCAAACGCTGCGTTGTTAGCACATCCAGACCCAACGGCCCACATAGCGCTCACTACTGATGCGTCAGATGTGGCCATAGGGGCGGTCGTGGAGCAGCATGTAGCCGGGGCTTGGCAACCGCTCGCCTTTTTCAGCAGAACTTTGCGCAATAGTGAACGAAAATACAGCGCATTCGACAGGGAGTTGTTAGCTCTCCACTTGGCCATTCGCCACTTCCAGTTCTGGCTGGAGGGACGCCGTTTCACCGCGTTCGTTGACCACAAGCCGCTGACATTCGCGATGGCCAAGGTTTCAGAACCGTGGTCAGGCCGGCAACAGAGGCAGCTGGCCGCCATCTCAGAGTTTACTACCGATATTCAGCATGTGGCGGGTAAACTGAATGTAGTGGCAGACTGTCTCTCACGCGCCGTGGCGGCCCCGGTCCGCCTAGGGATAGATTATGCAGCCATGGCCGCGGATCAGGTTAGCGACGCGGACGTGCGTGTGCTCCAGTCTGGACCAACAGGGTTAAGGCTGGAGAACAGGGTGCTGCAAAATGGTATGCCCCCCCCCCTAATCTGCGATGTCTCCACTGGGCGACCGCGTCCTGTGGTACCGGCCGCGTGGCGCCGCCGCGTTTTTGACTTGATTCATTCTCTGGCGCACCCGGGAGTGCGCGCGTCGGTCAAAATGGTGGGAGAGAAATTTGTATGGCCGAGCCTGCGCAAACAAGTTAGAGAGTAGGCAGCAGCCTGCATGGCTTGTCAACGAGCCAAGGTACACAAACACACGAGAGCTCCCTTGGAGCCGTTTCACATCCCGGCTAAGAGGTTCAATCATGTCCACGTGGACCTCGTAGGCCCCCTTCCGCCGTCACAGGGGTGCACACACCTTCTGACAATGGTAGACCGCACCACACGCTGGCCGGAAGTGGTCCCACTGGCGTCAACTACAGCCGAGGAGGTGGCGCGCGCGTTTTTAACAGCATGGGTAGCGCGCTTTGGAGTCCCGTCGGACATTACGTCCGACAGAGGCCCTCAATTTGTTTCCGAACTTTGGTCAGCAATGGCCCGCAGCCTGGGGGTAACGATCCACCGCACAACCGCGTACAATCTGCAGGCTAATGGGTTATGCGAACGTTTTCATAGGTCATTGAAAGCGGCTCTCAGAGCGTCGCTGACAGATGCAAATTGGGTGGACAGGCTACCGTGGGTTTTATTGGGGTTGCGTTCTGCACCTAAAGAGGATTTAGAAGCCTCCCCGGCTGAGCTAGTTTTTGCGCAGCCACTTCGGCTGCCCGGGAAATTTCTCCCAGATAATCCTGCACCAGAATGCTCCCCGGCTCAGCAGTTTCAGCGTGGCACAGAATCAGGCACGCTGTCTGGCCCCGTTCACCACAGTTTTCCGCGCGTTTTTGTACCTAGGGCTTTAAAAAACGCAGAGTTTGTTTTTGTCAGACACGATTCCCATCACCCGCCGCTACGACCACCTTATGATGGACCATTTAGAGTGCTGGAAACAGGGGATAAGCATTTTTTGCTAGATTTGGGAGGCAGGAAAGAAAAGATTGGCATAAACAGGCTCAAACCTGCCTTTGTGGTGGCGGATGAGGATGTGCTGTTGGCCAGGGCTCCTCGGCGCGGCAGACCCCCTAGGGGATATTCCCCAGAACACCCACAGGGATTGACTAACAGTTCTCACCCTCAGACAGCAGCCCCCCAGCAGGATGGCGCCGCGGAAGTGGTGAAGCCTGCTTACAGCAGATACGGGAGGAGACTGAGGCCCAAGCAGCACGTGGATTAATGTGTAATGATTTTATCATGACATGCAGACTGTTATTCCGTTGTTCCATCTTAGACGTTTGGGGGGGGGGGCAAGTGGGACACATATGCACATGGTTATATCACTTTAGACTTCACATCTCAGATTGAACAAAGGACTGAGTCTCCTTGAAGATAACAGGAGGATGTGGAAGTTTAGTCTTTGGTATGCAAAGAGACGGCCTTGGGGGATTTCCTGGCTGCCAGAGACTTTAGGTGGAGGTGATAAGATCTAAGAGAGGATGCATTGTTACTTGGGATTAAATGCATTGTGACTGTGAGCTTTGAAGGTCCTGGGTATTTAAAGGACGAAGGTCTGGGTTTTTTCCTCGTTTCTGTTTTGCTGATGTTGGAGGATGTGAACAAACCTGACTCGTGAGATAAACTCTGCCTCGTCATTTTCACATTTCCACAATATAACACTTTTTCACACCACTGTGGGTGTGGGTGTGTATATACACTCACCGGCCACTTTATTAGGTACACCATGCTAGTAACGGGTTGGACCCCCTTTTGCCTTCAGAACTGCCTCAATTCTTTGTGGCATAGATTCAACAAGGTGCTGGAAGCATTCCTCAGAGAGTTTGGTCCATATTGACATGATGGCATCACACAGTTGGCGCAGATTTGTCGGCTGCACATCCATGATGTGAATCTCCCGTTCCACCACATCCCAAAGATGCTCTATTGGATTGAGATCTGGTGACTGTGGAGGCCATTTGAGTACAGTGAACTCATTGTCATGTTCAAGAAACCAGTCTGAGATGATTCCAGCTTTATGACATGGCGCATTATCCTGCTGAAAGTAGCCATCAGAAGTTGGGTCCATTGTGGTCATAAAGGGATGGACATGGTCAGCAACAATACTCAGGTAGGCTGTAGCGTTGCAACGATGCTCAATTGGTACCAAGGGGCCCAAAGAGTGCCAAGAAAATATTCCCCACACCATTACACCACCACCACCAGCCTGAACCATTGATACAAGGCAGGATGGATCCATGCTTTCATGTTGTTGACGCCAAATTCTGACCCTACCATCCGAATGTCGCAGCAGAAATCGAGACTCATCAGACCAGGCAACGTTTTTCCAATCTTCTATTGTCCAATTTCGATGAGCTTGTGCAAATTGTAGCCTCAGTTTCCTGTTCTTAGCTGAAAGGAGTGGCACCCGGCGTGGTCTTCTGCTGCTGTAGCCCATCTGCCTCAAAGTTCGACGTACTGTGCGTTCAGAGATGCTCTTCTGCCTACCTTGGTTGTAACGGGTGGTTATTTGAGTCACTGTTGCCTTTCTATCAGCTCGAACCAGTCTGGCCATTCTCCTCTGACCTCTGGCATCAACAAGGCATTTCCGCCCACAGAACTGCCGCTCACTGGATATTTTTTCTTTTTCGGACCATTCTCTGTAAACCCTAGAGATGGTTGTGCGTGAAAATCCCAGTAGATCAGCAGTTTCTGAAATACTCAGACCAGCCCTTCTGGCACCAACAACCATGCCACGTTCAAAGTCACTCAAATCACCTTTCTTCCCCATACTGATGCTCGGTTTGAACTGCAGGAGATTGTCTTGACCATGTCTACATGCCTAAATGCACTGAGTTGCCGCCATGTGATTGGCTGATTAGAAATTAAGTGTTAACGAGCAGTTGGACAGGTGTACCTAATAAAGTGGCCGGTGTATATTTATATATATACAGTGGGGGGGGAAAAAGTATTTAGTCAGCCACCAATTGTGCAAGTTCTCCCACTTAAAAGATGAGAAAGGTCTCCAATTTTCATCATAGGTATACCTCAACTATGAGAGACAAAATGAGAAAAAAAAATCCAGAAAATCACATTGAAGGATTTTTAATGAATTAATTGGTAAATTCCTCGGTAAAATAAGTATTTGGTCACCTACAAACAAGCAAGATTTCTGGCTCTCACAGACCTGTAACTTCTTCTTTAAGAGGCTCCTCTGTCCTCCACCCGTTACCTGTATTAATGGCACCTGTTTGAACTCGTTATCAGTATAAAAGACACCTGTCCACAACCTCAAACAGTCAGACTCCAAACTCCACTATGGCCAAGACCAAAGAGCTGTCAAAGGACACCAGAAACAAAATTGTAGACCTGCACCAGGCTGGGAAGACTGAATCTGCAATAGGTAAGCAGCTTGGTGTTAAGAAATCAACTGTGGGAGCAATTATTGGAAAATGGAAGGCATACAAGACCACTGATAATCTCCCTCGATCTGGGGCTCCACGCAAGATCTCACCCCGTGGGGTCAAAATGATCACGAGAACGGTGAGCAAAAATCCCAGAACCACATGGGGGGACCTAGTGAATGACCTGCAGAGAGCTGGGACCAAAGTAACAAAGGCTACATCAGTAACACACTACGCCGCCAGGGACTCAAATCCTGCAGTGCCAGACGTGTCCCCCTGCTTAAGCCAATACATGTCCAGGCCCGTCTGAAGTTTGCTACAGAGCATTTGGATGATCCAGAAGAGGATTGGGAGAATGTCATATGGTCAGATGAAACCAAAATAGAACTTTTTGGTAAAAACTCAACTTGTCGTGTTTGGAGGAGAAAGAATGCTGAGTTGCATCCAAAGAACACCATACCTACTGTGAAGCATGGGGGTGGAAACATCATGCTTTGGGGCTGTTTTTCTGCAAAGGGACCAGGACGACTGATACGTGTAAAGGAAAGAATGAATGGGGCCATGTATCGTGAGATTTTGAGTAAAAACCTCCTTCCATCAGCAAGGGCATTGAAGATGAAACATGGCTGGGTCTTTCAGCATGACAATGATCCCAAACACACCGCCCGGGCAACGAAGGAGTGGCTTCGTAAGAAGCATTTCAAGGTCCTGGAGTGGCCTAGCCAGTTTCCAGATCTCAACCCCATAGAAAATCTTTGGAGGGAGTTGAAAGTCCGTGTTGCCCAGTGACAGCCCCAAAACATCACTGCTCTAGAGGAGATCTGCATGGAGGAATGGGCCAAAATACCAGAAACAGTGTGTGAAAACCTTGTGAAGACTTACAGAAAACGTTTGACCTCTGTCATTGCCAACAAAGGGTATATAACAAAGTATTGAGATGAACTTTTGTTATTGACCAAATACTTATTTTCCACCATAATTTGCAAATTAATTCATTAAAAATCCTTCAATGTGATTTTCTGGATTTTTTTTTTCTCATTTTGTCTCTCATAGTTGAGGTATACCTATGATGAAAACTGGAGACCTCTCTCATCTTTTAAGTGGGAGAACCTGCACAATTGGTGGCTGACTAAATACTTTTTACCCCACTGTATATATATATCCATCCATCCATCCATCTTCTACCGCTTTTCCGGAGGTCCGGGTCGCGGAGGCAGCAGTTCAAGCAGAGAAGCCCAGACTTCCCTCTCCCCCGCCACCTGCTCCAGCTCTTCAGAGAGGATACCAAGGCATTCCCAGAGCAGCTGGGAGACATAGTCTCTCCACCGAGTCCTGGGTCTGCCCCGGGGTCTCCTCCCAGTGGGACATGCCTGAAACACCTCAAGTGGGAGGCGTCCAGGAGGCATCCTAATCAGATGCCCATACCACCTCAACTGACTCCTTTCAATGTGGAGGAGCAGCGGTTCTACTCTGAGCCTCTCCCGGATGACTGAGCTCCTCACCCTATCTCTGAGGGTGAGTCCAGCAATCCTACGGAGAAAGCTCATTTCAGCCGCTTGTATCCGCGATCTCGTTCTTTCGGTCATTGCCCAAAGCTCGTGACCATAGGTGAGAGTAGGAACGTAGATTGACTGGTAAATCGACAGCTTTGCCGTAGAACTCAGCTCCCTCTTCACCACAACAGACCGGTACAACGTCCGCATCATTGCAGATGCTGCTCCAATCCGTCTGTCGATCTCTCGCTCCATTTTCCCCTCACTCGTGAATGAGACCCCAAGATACTTAAACTCCTCCACTTGGAGCAGGAGCCTGTCCCCAACCCAGAGAGGACAATCCACCTTTTTCCAGCTGTGGACCATGGACTCAGACTTGGAGGTGCTGATTCTCATCCCAGCTGCTTCACACTCAGCGGAAAACCATCCCAGCAAGAGCTGTAGGTCATTGCTGGATGAAGCCAACAGGACAACATCATCTGCAAACAACAGAGATGAGATCCTGTGGTCACCAAGCATGACACCCTCCATTCCCTGGCTGCGCCTAGAAATCCTGTCCATAAAAATTATGAACAGGATCAGTGACAAAGGGCAGCCCTGGTGGAGTCCAACTCTCACTGGGAATGACTCCGACCGAGTGTTGGCAATACAAACCAAACTCTCACAACAGTCGTACAGAGACCGAATAGCTCGTAACAACAAGCCCGATACCCCATACTCCCGAAGCACCCCCCACAAAAATCCACGAGGGACGCGGTCAAATGCCTTCTCCAAGTCCACAAAACACATGTAAACTGGTTGGGCAAACTCCCACGAACCCTCAAGAATTCTCAAGAGGGTAAAGAGCTGGTCCGATGTGCCACGGCCAGGACGAAAACCACATTGCTCCTCCTGAATCCGAGGTTCGACCAACGGCCGGACTCTCCTCTCCAGTACCTTGGCATAGACCTTCCCAGGGAGGCTGAGGAGTGTGATCCCTCTAAAGTTGGAGCACACCCTCCGGTCCCCTTTTTTGAAGACAGGAACCACAACCCTGGTTTGCCATGCCAAAAGCACTGCCCCCGACCTCCACGCAATGTTGCAGAGGCGTGTCAACCATGACAGCCCAACAACATCCAGGGCCTTGAGGTACTCAGGGTGAATCTCGTCCACCCCCGGGGCCCAGCCACCAAGGAGATTTTTAACCACCTTGGCGACCTCAGCCCCTGTGATAGGCGAGTTATCCCCCTCGTCCCCAAACCCTGCTTCCTCTGTGGAAGGCGTATCAGTGGGATTGAGGAGATCCTCGAAGTATTCCTTCCACCGCCCGAGGATATCCCCAGTCGAAGTCAACAGTGTCCCATCCGCACCATACACTGTGTGGACGGGGAGCTGCTTTCCCCTCCTGAGCCATCGGACAGTTTGCCAGAATCTCTTTGAGGCCGACCGAAAGTCTTGTTCCATGGCCTCACCGAACTCCTCCCATACCCGGGTTTTTGCTTCAGCAACCACCCGAGTTGCACTCCGCTTGGCCTGCCGGTACACCTCAGCAGCTTCGGGAGTCCCACAAGCCAGCCAAGCTTGTTAGGACTCCTTCTTCAGCTTAATGGCCTCCCTCACCACTGGTGTCCACCACTTGGTTCGGAGGTTGCCACCACGAGATGCACCGACCACCTTGCGGCTGCAGTTCTGGGCCGCCGCTTCAACAACAGAGGTGGAGAGCATGGCCCATTCAGACTCCATGTCTCCAGACTCCCTCGGAATGTGGTTGAAGTTCTTCCGGAGGTGGGAGCTGAAGACCTCCCGGACAGGGGCCTCAGCCAGACGCTCCCAGCACACCCTCACTATATGTTTGGGTCTACCAGGTCTGAATGGCTTCCTCCCCTGCCATCGGATCCAACTCACCACCAGGTCGTGATCAGTTGACAGCTCTGCACCTCTCTTTACTCGGGTGTCCAAGACATACGGTCGCAGGTCTGATGATACGATAACAAAATCGATCATCGACCTGCGACCTAGGGTGTCCTGGTGCCAGGTGCACATATGGACACCCTTATGCTTGAACATGGTGTTCGTCATGGACAGACTGCGGTTAGCACAGAAGTCCAATAACTGAACACCACTCGGGTTCAGATCGGGCAGGCCGTTCCTCCCAATCACCCCCCTCCAGGTTTCACTGTCGTTGCCCACGTGCGCATTGAAGTCCCCCAGTAGGACAATGGAGTCTCCAAGAGGAGCACCCTCCAGCACCCCAGTCACAGACTCCAAAAAGGGTGGATACTCTGAAACATCATTTGGTGCATAGGCACAAATGATGGTCAGGACCCATTTCCCAACCCGAAGGTGCAGGGAAGCAACCCTTTCGTCCACCGGGGAAAACTCCAATATAGAGGCAGCAAGGTGGGGCGATACAAGAATACCCACCCCTGCTCGTCGCCTCTCGCCCAGGGAAACTCCAGAAAAGGCCAAGCTCCAGCCCCTCTCCAGGAGACTGGTTCCGGTACCGGAGCTGTGTGTTGAGGTGAGACCGACTATATCTAGCCGGTATCTCTCAACCTCGTACACCAGCTCAGGCTCCTTCCCCACCAGAGAGGTGACATTCCACGTACCAAAAGCCAGTTTAGAAAGCTTGGGATCAGTACGCCAAGGTCTCCGCCTTTGACCGCCACCTAATCCACATAGCACCGGACCCCCATGATCCCTCCTGCAGGTGGTGAGCCCACTGGAGGGCGGACCCATGTAACTCCTTCGGGCTGAGCCCGGCCGGGTCCCATGGATGGAAACCCGGCCACCAGACGCTAGCCTTCGAGCCCCTCCCCCAGGCCTGGCTCCAGGGTGGGGCCCCGGTAACCCCATACCGGGCGGGGTACACTGAATCCTTGATATAAAATTTATCATGAGAGTCTGTTGGATCGTTCTTAGTCTGGCCCCTCACCCAGGAAAAGTTTGTCTTGGGAGACCCTATCAGAGGCAAATTGCCCCAGACAACATAGCTCCTGTATATCAGAATCAGAATCAGAATCAGCTTTATTGCCAAGTATATTTACAAGTAAACACACAAGGAATTTGACTTGACATTGGGCGCGCACGTTAGGCGCATCCAATGACACGGCAGCCATGAAGGCGCCTGTCATGCAGTATATACTGTATATATATATGTCATGCAGTATATATATACTGTATATACTGTATATGTATGTGTATATATATATATATATATATATATATATATATATATATATATACACACTACCGTTCAAAAGTTTGGGGTCACCCAGACAATTATTTTGTGTTTTCCATGAAAAGTCACACTTATTTACCACCATGAGTTGTAAAATGAATAGAAAATATAGTCAAGACATTGACAAGGTTAGAAATAATGATTTGTATTTGAAATAATAATTTTTTCCTTCAAACTTTGCTTTCGTCAAAGAATCCTCCATTTGCAGCAATTACAGCATTGCAGACCTAACATGATTGCACAAGGGTTTTCTAATCATCCATTAGCCTTCTGACGCAATGAGCAAACACATTGTACCATTAGAACACTGGAGTGATAGTTGCTGGAAATGGGCCTCTATACACCTATGTAGATATTGCACCAAAAACCAGACATTTGCAGCTATAATAGTCATTTACCACATTAGCAATGTATAGAGTGTATTTCTGATTAGTTTAAAGTCATCTTTATTGAAAAAAAGTGCTTTTCTTTCAATAATAAGGAAATTTCTAAGTGACCCCAAACTTTTGAACGGTAGTGTGTATATATACAGTATATATACGTATATACTGTATATATATATATATATATATATATATATATAAAGCCCTGGACAAAATTGTTGGTACCCCTCTGTTAATGAAAGAAAAACCCACAATGGTCACATAAATAACTTGAATCTGACAAAAGTGGTAATAAATAAAAATTCTATGAAAATTAGACAATGAAAGTCAGACAATGCTTTTGAATTGTGGTTCAACAGAATTACTTTAAAAAATAAACTTATGAAACAGGCCTGGTCAAAAATGACGGTACCCCTAGAAAAGATTGAAAATAATGTGACCATAGGGACATGTTCAACCAAGATGTGTCCTCTAATTAACATCACAGGTGTCTTCAAACTTGTAATCAGTCAGTCGGCCTATTTAAAGGGTGACAAGTAGTCACTGTGCTGTTTGGTGACATGGTGTGTACCACACTAAACATGGACCAGAGGAAGCAAAGGAGAGAGTTGTCTCAGGAGATTAGAAAGAAAATTATAGGCAAGCATGTTAAAGGTAAAGGCTATAAGACCATCTCCAAGCAGCTTGATGTTTCTGTGACTACAGTTGCACATATTATTCAGAAATTTAAGATCCACAGGACTGTAGCCAACCTCCCTGGACGTGGCCGCAGGAGGAGGCGGATAATACGAATGGTAACAAAAGAGCCCAGAACAACCTCTAAACACATTCCTGGTGAACTCCAAGGTCAAGGTACATCAGTGTCAGATCGCACCATCTGTCGTTGTTTGAGCCAAAGTGGACTTCATGGGAGACGACCAAGGAGGACACCACTGTTGAAAACAAATCATAAAAAAGTCAGACTGGAATTTGCCAAACTGCATGTTGACAAGCCACAAAGCTTCTGGGAGAATGTCCTATGGACAGACGAGACAAAACTGGAACTTTTTGTCAAGGCACATCAGCTCTATGTTCACAGACGCAAAAATGAAGCATACCAAGAAAAGAACACTGTCCCTACTGTGAAACATGGAGGAGGTTCTGTTATGTTCTGGGGCTGCTTTGCTGCATCTGGCACAGGGTGTCTTGAATCTGTGCAGGGTACATTGAAATCTCAAGACTATCAAGGTATTGACAGAAATGTGCTGCCCAGTGTCAGACAGCTTGGTCTCAGTCGCAGGTCATGGGTCTTGCAACAGGATAATGAGCCAAAACACACAGCTAAAAACACCCAAGAATGGCTAAGAGCCAAACATTGGACTATTCTAAAGTGGCCTTCTATGAGCCCTGATCTAAATCCTATTGAACATCTGTGGAAGGAGCTGAAACATGCCGTCTGGAGAAGGCACCCTTCAAACCTGAGACAACTGGAGCAGTTTGCTGATGAGGAGTGGGCCAAAATACCTGCTGAGAGGTGCAGAAGTCTCATTGACAGTTACAGAAATCGTTTGATTGCAGTGATTGCCTCAAAAGGTTGTGCAACAAAATATTAAGATAAGGGTACCATCATTTTTGTCCAGGCCTGTTTCATGAGTTTGTTTTTTAAAATAATTCTGTTGAACCACAATTCAAAAGTATTGTCTGATTTTCATTGGTTAATTTTCATAGAATTTTTATTTATTACCACTTTTGTCAGATTCAAGTTATTTCTGTGACCATTGTGGGTTTTTCTTTCATTAACAGAGGGGTACCATTTTGTACATATATCTATATATCTATATCTATCTACGTATATATATATATGTGTGTGTGTGTGTGTGTGTGTGTGTACGTACACAGTGGTGTGAAAAAGTGTTTGCCCCCTTCCCGATTTCTCATTTTTTGTATGTTTGTCACACTTCAATGTTTCAGATCATCAAACAAATTTAAATATTAGACAAAGATAACACAAGTAAACACAAAATGCAGTTTTTAAATGAAGGTGTTTATTATTAAGGGTTACAAAAAATCCAAACCTACATGGCCCTGTGTGAAAAAATGATTGCCCCCTAAGCGTAATAACTGGTTGGGCCACTCTTAGCAGCAACAACTGCAATCAAGCGTTTGTGATCACTGGCAATGAGTCTTTTACAGAGCTGTGGAGGAATTTTGGCTCACTTATCTTTGCAGAATTGTTGTAATTCAGCCACATTGGAGGGTTTTCGAGCATGAACCCCCTTTTTAAGGTCATGCCACAGCATCTCAATCGGATTCAGGTCAAGACTTTGACTAGGCCACTCTAAAGTCTTCATTTTATTTTTCTTAAGACATTCAGAGGTGGACTTGCTGATGTGTTTTGGATCATTGTCCTGCTGCAGAACCCAAGTGGGCTTCAGCTTGAGGTCACAAACAGATGGCCAGACATTCTCCTTCAGGATTTTTTGGTAGACAGCAGAATTCATGGTTCCATTTACCACAGCAAGTCTTCCAGGTCCTGAAACAGCAAAACAGCCCCAGACCATCACACTACCACCACCATATTTTACTGTTGGTACGATGTTCCTTTTCTGAAATGCTGTGTTACTTTTACGCCGGATGTAATGGGGGACACACCTTCCAAAAAGTTAAATTTTTGTCTCATCAGTCCACAGAGTATTTTCCCAAAAGTCTTGGGGATCATGACGATGTTTTCTGGCAAAACTGAGATGAGCCTTTATGTTCTTTTTGCTCAGCAGTAGTTTTTGTCTTGGAACTCTGCCATGCAGGTCATTTTTGCCAAGTCTCTTTCTTATGGTGGAGTCATGAATACTGACCTTAACTGAGGCAAGTGAGGCCTGCAGTTCTTTGGATGTTGTTGTGGGGTCTTTTGTGATCTCTTGGATGAGTCGTCACTGCGCTCTTGGGGTAATTTTGGTCAGCCAGCCACTCCTGGGAAGGTTCACCACTGTTTAATGGCTCTCACTGTGGTTCGCTGGAGTCCCAAAGCTTTAGAAATGGCTTTATAACCTTTTCCAGACTGATGGATCTCAGTTACTTTGTTTCTCATTTGTTCCTGAATTTCTTTGGATCGCAGCATGATGTCTAGCTTTTGAGGATCTTTTGGTCTACTTCACTTTGTCAGGCAGGTCCTAGTTAAGTGATTTTGTGATTGAGAACAGGTGTGGCAGTAATCAGGTCCTGGTGTGGCTAGAGAAACTGAACTCAGCTTTCCAAAGATGTAATAAACCACAGTTAATTTATGTTTTAACAGGGGGGGGGGGTAATCACTTTTTCCACACAGGGCCATGTAGGTTTGGATTTTTTCCCTTAATAATAAACACCTTCATTTAAAAACTGCCTTTTGTGTTTATTTGTTACCTTTGTCTAATATTTAAATTTGTTTGATGATCTGAAACATTTAAGTGTGACAAACATACAAAAACAATGAGAAATCAGGAAGGGGGCAAACACTTTTCAAAAATAGCAGTTGAATTATTTTTTTAAAAAAAAACATCCTCTGCATTTGGTGGTCGATCGAAAGCAATCACAAAAGAAATTTCTGAAGAAAGTCTAATATTAAGTCCGACACATTCGAGCACTGCTCCAAAATCATCAATTTGTGGACACTGAATAGACTTAGACTTAGACTTAACTTTATTAATGCCTTTGGGATGACTCCCTCTGAGAAATTTAAAATTTCCAGCAGCACATGAAAGGAGCATACAGATCAGAAAAGCAAAAAAGAAAAAAATAAACACTTAACATAATATACACAATATAAATAATAATAATGCATCAGATTTATATAGCGCTTTATCATAGACACTCAAAGACGCTTTACAAGTAGATACATTATTCATTCACTCCAGACAGACAATGGTAGTGGTAAGCTACTACTGTAGCCACAGCTGCCCTGGGGCAGGCTGACGGAAACGTGGCTGCCAATCCGCCCCAACGGCCTCTCCGGCCACCACCGAACATTTATACACATTCATACCCAGTGTTATGGGCACTGGAGGCAATGCAGGTGAAGTGTCTTGCCCAGGGACACAACGGCAGGATATCTGGGGAGAGTGGGATTAGAATCGCCAACCATCGGGTTATTAGACGACCTGCTCTACCTCCTGAGCTGCTCAGGCTAAATACAAGGCTGAATATGGCTTGTACAAGTATGGTTAAGTTAAGGTTATTGCACTATGAATGCCCTACTGTCCTCTGTACTCTATGCCCCCCCCCCAAGTGAGGAGTTATAGAGTGTGATGGCATGGTGGACAAAAGAGTTCTTGAGCCTGTTGGTCCGACACTTGGGAAGGAGCAGTCTTTCACTGAACAGGCTCCTCTGGTCGCTGATGACGGTGTGCAGAGGGTGGCTGACGTTGTCCATTATATCCAACAGTTTATCCAGAGTCCTCATCTCTGCCACCGTCACCAGGGTGTCCAGCTTCGCGCCGCCCACAGAGCTGGCCCGCCTGATCAGTTTATCCAGTCTGGACACATCCTTCTTGGATATACTGCCCCCCCAGCACACCACGGAGTAAAAGAGGACGCTGGCAACCACAGACTGGTAAACATCTGCAGAAGTTTGCTGCAGATGTTGAAGGACCGCAATCTCCTTAGGAAGTACATCCTACTTTGTGTCTTCCCATACAAGTGGCTAATGTATGTTGTCCAATCCAATTTATTATCCAACCACAACCCAAGATATTTGTATGAATCCACAACCTCCACCTCAGCTCCCTCTAACAGGACTGGTTGAGGTCTTGGTCTTGGTCTAGACCTCCCAAAATCAATAACCGGCTCCTTCGTCTGTCCTTTGAATACGGTCCTTAAAATAAATCATAACTCCACCTCCCCTACCACACTCTTGATCCCGTCTAAAAACATTATAACCTGTAATATTAAATACAGATGGAGGAGCTAATGGTGATATTCACGTTTCGGAGAGACACCAAAAAATCCAGATTAGAGTTTGTTAATAGTTGTTCAACTTGTTCAGTCTTTGATATAATGCACCTTATGTCCACCAAGGATCCCCTTCGGTTTTACTTTTGGATCCCAGAGTACTTTAGCATGATTTACAGTCAGAAAAAAGTTTAGCATTGCATTGCTTTAATGCAGCGATGTTTTTAATTGGTATGTCCGAAGCTGAATTACATGCAAGGAGGTCAGGTGTTACATCAGTCAAATTTGGAATAAATTTTATCACGCCATCAGGATGTGTTGCACTAAAATTTGAAGATCCAAGGGGAGGGTAACTCACTGCATCGCAGATTGTAGATCCATAGAAGGTGAGATGCTGTCCTCCGCTGGCTGGCCATTTACAGGCCCAGCATTAAGATGAACTAGTGCATGCCTGTGCATGCCCATAGAAAGCAAGTGTAACCAAGCATTTCTGCATGCCCATAGAAAGTTACTGTTACCATGGCGACAGTAACCATGGTGAAACCTGCCTTTGATCTTTGACGTCACCACTCGTTCAGTGATACTGCCTTTGTTCTGTGATGCCTGCCTTTGATCTTTGATGATATCATAGCGAGTGCTATGATCATGAGTGATGCCTGCCTTTGATCTTTGATGTCATAGCGAGTCCTATGATAGTGAGTGATGCCGGCCTTTGATCTCATAGCAAGTCCTATGATCTTTTTGCGAGTCCTATGACCATGACATCGTGACATTGTGACAGAGACCTGCCTTTGATCTTTGACGTCACCACTCGTTCAGTGATACTGCCTTTGTTCTGTGATGCCTGCCTTTGATCTTTGATGATATCATAGCGAGTGCTATGATCATGAGTGATGCCTGCCTTTGATCTTTGATGTCATAGCGAGTCCTATGATAGTGAGTGATGCCGGCCTTTGATCTCATAGCAGGTCCTATGATCTTTTTGCGAGTCCTATGACCATGACATCGTGACATTGTGACAGAGACCTGCCTTTGATCTTTGACGTCACCACTCGTTCAGTGATGCATGCCTTTGTTCTATGATGCCTGACTTTGATCTTTGATGACATAGCAAGTCCTATGTTCATGAGTGAAGCCTGCCTTTTATCTTTGATGATATCATAGCGAGTCCTATGATCTTTTAGCAAGTCCTATGATCGTGAGTGATGCCTGCCTTTGATCTTTGATGATGTCATAACGAGTCCTGTGATCTTTTAGCGTGTCCTCTGATCGTGACATAGCGAGTCCTATGATCTTTGTAGTGAGTCCTATGATGTTTGATGTTGATGTAGCCAGTCCTTTGATTGTGATGATGCCTGCCTTTGATCTCTGACGTGGTTAGCATGGCAACACAAAGTCCTATGATTGTGACATCGGGACATTGTCACATTGTGACAGACAGAGATTTCTTGAATTATAGTATACAGTATATAGTGATGTCCCCACACAGCAGGAGAAAAGTGCAGATCAACATTTAGCTTTTCCACCTCTACAAGACATCCATGTTCTCAGCCAGATCAAGCATGTGGCCACACATTTCATTGTTGGAGGTTAACTGATTTTACTGTGGTTTATCATACTCTTGCCTCTCTGATGGGTTAGCTGCTGCTAGAAGCTAATCACCCCTGCTAACGGTAACTAACTCATTCAGGGTTGTTTATTAGTTGAAGGATGAGTTTATTTAACCATTTCTTTCCTGTTTCAGCTGTTTATATTGACCTGACCTCCATCTTTAAGCTCCAGCACCTCCTCCCCTACCTCAGATCTGAACCTCCACACCTCCTCATTTCCTCCACACTGCCGTTATGGACGTGAAACCTTCTGGAAGAGGGACCTGCAGCCTCCCTGATACCTAAACACCTGTCAGGCTGACTTTGGCTGGTCGGCTAGTCTTCACCACTGTCCACTTTCTGCTCAGCCATCCTGACCACTGGCCTCCATCATGGCGGAGGGGCTGCTGCAGGTGGAGATCCCGGACTTCGGCAGCAGCGTCCTAGGCAGCCTTAATGAGCAGCGGCTGCTGGGCCAGTACTGTGACGTCTCCATCCTAGTCCAGGGTCAGGCCTTCAAGGCGCATCGCGCCGTCCTCGCCGCCTCCTCGCTTTACTTCAGAGACCTGTTCAGCTCTGCCGCTGACTCCTCCTCTTCCTCCCCATCCTCCTCCTCCTCTTCCTCCTCTCAGGTGGTGTTCGAGCTGCCGTCCTCGGTCACGCCGGCATGTTTCCAGCAGATTCTGTCCTTCTGCTACACCGGACGCCTTAGCATGGCTGCCAGTGAACAGCTGGTGTTGATGTATACAGCAGGGTACCTGCAGATCCAGAACATCGTGGAGCGGGGCATGGAGCTGATGATGATGAAGGCCTCCTCCTCCTCCTCGCCACTCTGCTGTGACTCACAGGTGAGCTCTGACTCAGGCCCCACCTCCATTCTTGTGACTATTGATAACTCTAGAATTTAAAAGTAACAATTTGGGGGCTTGTCCGGGATAAAAGAAATCACATTTCCCCAGAAGGTCTAGGCTATGAGTCTGAAACCTGCACCTCCAGTGACACGTGGCTCTTATTCATAAACAGTGGCTCCCTAAGACTGAGCTAAACTTTAAAGCATCACCAGTCATGTGAAGTTCAGGAGCGTGTAGCTGCTACACCTCACCTCTGAAAACAGGAGTCACTGAACTGGTTTCTGATTTGGCTTGAAATTGACTTTTGTGGTAATGGTGCCTGTTTAATGTAATCTGACTAATCATATACTGTAAATATGGATTGCCGTCATCATGGGTGTCTGGTGCTAAGTCACAGGCAGAGACATTTAGAGACATGTCTTGTCAACATCACCTGGACGTCTAGGACAGTACCTTTGGCATGGCAAACTGGCATGGTGGATCCCCTCTTCAAGGAGGAGGACCAGAGAGTGTTCCAACTTTAGAGGGATCACAGTCCTCAGGCTTCCTGAAAAGGTCTATGCCAAGGTACTGGAAAGGAGAGTCTGGCTGTGAACCCCAGGTTCAGGGGGAGCAAGGCAGTTTTTGCCCTGGTCAAATCTTCAAGGGGTTGTAGGAGTTCGTACTGCCAACACTCAGTCGAACTTCTTTCCAGTGAGAGTTGAATGCCGCCAGGGCTGCCCTTTAATACCAGTCGGGTTCATAATTTTTATCCCCCGCTGGTCAAAGCTCGAAGATAAGCCTTTATTAGATAAGGCAGTGCTATTCAATTACAAAATCAGTTGGGCCACAATCTGAAATCAAGACATGTAACTGGGCCGCACATATTCAGCGATCTGTTGAATGACAAATTTCAACCAACACATATTAATATGATGAAAAATATACACTTTTCATTCATTGTCTTGGTTTTAAATGTGCACTTGGCACATGACAAAAGCACATCAAAAGTGCATAAAAACACAATAGCAGAACTTGAAGTAGTAAAAATATTTTTCCTTTTGAACAAAAATTAAATAAATAGAATGGAAAAAAATTCTGTAAATAACCATTTTGGTCACATCTTACTCAGGCATAGCTCAAAGCGCATAAAAACTCAATGTGCATTGTTAGTAGCATTAACATTTGTTTCCCTTTTGAAATAAAGTCAACTACATCCTGGTCATAACTGACCTTGGCACATCACAAAGTGCATTTAGCTGAATAAAATATGAACTGTCAAACACTTCAGTGCACAAACCCCCCAAGAAAAGACTGATAACATTAACAAACATTGCACATCCACTATTGTGGTTTGTTTTGTTTTAAATCACCACGTGTGAGTAGGAACCTCTTTTTATAACTGTACATTCCATTAGAAGAAGAAGAAGCCATGTCTATTGTCATTCAGTCCATACAGCCAATCATGTACAGCAGAACAAAATTATGTTTCTCCTATCTACAATGCTAATCACATGTAGAATCAGGAGGGGTTGCTGCCATGCAAGGTGTCGCCACAAACAACTTCTCCTTCCCCCATTCTGAGCACCAAGCTAGAAGGTGGGAAGTACCATTTTTACTTGGTCTGACCCGACTGGGACTTGAACCCCCAACCTCCTGGTTGTGGGGCAGATGCTTTATCAACTAGGCCACACATATCAGTCAACCAAAATTTCTGGTAGAGTTAAGGATGCATAAAGCAGCCACTTAAAAACTTGAGTAATAACTTCAGTCTTGAAGGTTTGAGGATTTTTTTCCAAAATTTATAACAATTGTCTTATAATTTTCTACTTTTCTCTGTAAATTTATCTAAATTTTAAACCTTTTTCCTCAAATTTGTAATTTCCTCTTGTAAAATTGACTTTTCTTGTACATTTGAGACTTTATTATAAATTTGGATTTTTATGGCTAATTTTCATTTCTTTAAATAAAATTACTGTTTTTTTTTAATATAAACTTGAAACAGATTGTGATAAAAATTTTGACCTTTTTTCCTTATGCAATTTACACTTTTGACCATAAGTTTGCAGAACCAGAACAGAACAATAATTTAACTCCGATTTCAAAGAAAAAACTTAATAAAATTATATTTAATGAAAGAAATTAACTTAAATGACCAAAGATGCAGTTATTTCTGTTAAAATATTTCTATATATTCATAGTTTTTTAGAACTCTCCTCACCACCCAGACAGCAGGAAAAAACTCCCTCATTTTGAAATCCAAATGTTGGCACGTTTGGTTTGTCTGAAGGCTGCTGATGGATTAGTCACTGACTTCATGAATTTCAGTCATCTTAACTTGCCAGGTACATAATAATGGATGGATTGATGGATGGATATTGTAATAGCTGGTGAAGTCAGTCCAAAGTGATTCAGTCACACTTGCCTTTCCCTGCATACAGTATGAAGCCTCAGCACACCTGTTAGCTAAGCGACTCTTCATTATTGCTCCCGTTACCAGCGGGTTAAAACCACCATAAATGCCTCCACTGCTTACATACCTCTTCTGACTTTTTCCACGTTTAAAGTACCTTAATAAGCTCATATTTCTCTCGGACAGCAACGCTAGCGAGACACTCTGCCTGCAGACTGAAACGCTCACGTGGGCGGGGTGCTTCTGAACTCCGCACGGATGACAGTCATGCACATTGTTCATGTGTGCACTTCCGGACTGTCATTCCTTCATATATTTTTCTTAAATTTATATTGCCTTGACGTGGCCTGGGCCACTCGGAGGTTGGTTCAGGGCCACATGTGGCCCATGGACGGCTAATTGAATAGGCCTGCCCTTAGGGGTTGAAGGCTGAAGGTAGATTATGTTATGGGTCAGTCCATCCATCCATCCATCCGTCCGTCTATCTGTCAGTCTGTCCCACTTTTGTGAAATCAACTCCTCCTACAGTTTTGTTCTGATTATTTTGAAACTTGGTACCATGGTTGGATATACTTTGATGATGCACAAATAGCAATTTCACTCACATTGGATGACCTTGAGGTCAAAGATCAGAGGTCAGATTTTCCCCTAAATCTTCTAACCCAGCGGTGTCCAATCATGGGCCATGGAGGGCCAAGACCCTGCAGGTTTTCTCTTCTACCCAGTCTCTTCAGCAGGTGTTTTCACCAATCAGCAATCAGTGGGAAGAAGTTCAGTGGACTCTGCTGTTGAAGACACTGGTTGGAGGTAAAGCCTGCAGGGTCTTAGCCCTCCACGGACCATGACTGGACACCTCTGTTCTAAACACAATAACTACTGAAAGAAATGATGTAGGCTTTTCAAATCGATACAGCGGTTGTATCTAATACACATCTTGGACAACTTACACTCTCACCTGACTATGGGTTTGGGGTCTTGAGGTCAAAGTTCAAAGTTGACATTATTTGTAATATGGTAGATTTCTGGAATTTCCCCATTGTGAGACTAATAAAGGCTTATCTTAACTTATCTTAAAAGCTACATTTACTATTACTATAAAATGAGTAAAGCTAGGGCCACCAAACTTGGTCCACAGGTTCACCTTGTGACCCTGAAGTGTGACTGTGGTTTTGGATTTGCAAGGTCAAAGGTCAATATCAAAATGGCTTATAAACTATATCTCAACAACAAAGAAAGCTAGCGTCACCAAACCTGGTACACAGGTTCACTCTGACACCATAACCTCTAACTACAGGTTTGAGGTCAAAAGGTCAAAGGTCAAGGTTGGCACTCCCTATGCTGTCTTACTGTAGAACTTGTAAAGCTCTCTAGGGTCGCCATATTTGCTACACAGGTTCATCTCATGATTCTGACCTACAACTATGGGTTGTATACTTTGTTGTATATTCGTGAATGATGGTTTATCATAATTTGGTTCTACCATATTAATTTTTTGGAAAAGTTGAAAACTGCTGTCCATCAGTAAGTACTGGGATCTTGAAAGAAAATGGAGGTGGGGGATACTGCACTCACCTCTGAGTGCTCTTGTTATGGACAGGATTTCTAGGTGCAGCCAGGGAATGGAGGGTGTCATGCTTGGTGACCACAGGATCTCATCTCTGTTGTTTGCAGATGATGTTGTCCTGTTGACTTCATCCAGCAATGACCTACAGGTCTTACTGGGACGGTTTGCTGCTGATTGTGAAGTGGCTGGAATGAGAATCAGCACCTCCAAGTCGAAGTCCATGGTGCTCAGCCGGAAAAGGGTGGATTGTCCTCTCCGGATAGAGGACAGGCTCCTGCCCCAAGTGGAGGAGTTTAAGTATCTTGGGGTCTCATTCACAAGTGAGGGGAGAGTGGAGCGAGAGATTGACAGACGGATCAGAGCAGCATCTGCAGTGATGTGGACATTGTACTGATCTGTTGTGGTGAAGAGGGAGCTGAGCTCTCAAGCAAAGCTGTTGATTTACCAGTCAATCTACATTCCTACTCTCACCTATGGTCATGAGCTTTGGGTAATGACCGAAAGAATGAGATTGCGGATACAAGTGGCTGAAATGAGCTTTCTCTGTAGGATTGCTGGACTCACCCTCAGAGATAGGGTGAGGAGCTCAGTCATCCAGGAGAGGCTCAGAGTAGAACCGCTGCTCCTCCATATTGAAAGGAGCCAGTTAAGGTGGTTTGAGCATCTGATCAGGATGCCTCCTGGATGCCTCCCACTTGAGGTGTTTTGGGCACGTCCCACTGGGAGGAGACCCTGGGGCAGACCCAGGACACGCTGGAGAAACTGTCTCCCAGCTGGTCTGGGAATGCTTTGGTGTCCTCTCTGAAGAGCTGGAGCAGATGACTGGGGAGAGGAAAGTCGGGGCATCTCTGCTCAGACCCAGACCCACCAATAAGCCGAAGAAGATGGGTGGATGGATTTTGGTTGAGCAGAAACAGAAACTCAAAGTAGTCTTAGGACCTAAACCTGAAGCTAATTGAAGTCTTTTTATTCCTTTTTCTGTCTTTCCTTGACAGACGACCTCGGCAGATGAACTTGGAGTCTTTGATGCGCCTCCGGTCCAACACCAACATGGAACCGCCCCTCAGCTGCAGGAGGTCAGTCCAGGCCAGCCAGCCCTGAGTCCTGAGGAGCTGCTGATCGCCGTCAGCAGGATCAAACAGGAACGTGCCGACACGCCTCCTGCAGCGGAGAATGGAGGAGAGGAGGCCAGGTGGGGGTGGGGGGAACTGTCCATAAACCTTTGCATGTTGGGATGTTTCTAAATCTGAGTCCATCTTCTCCTCCTGTCCTCAGGATGGACGCTACAGGAGACATCCAGTCCTCCAGAAACAGCACCCTCTGCTACCTGAGTGCCAGTGGGGGACTGGTTGCGGGACTGCAGTCCTACCTGCTGACCACTGGGGGTCGTTCGAGTCCAGGAGGGTCCAGTCTACCTGCTGACTCCCCCCCTTCCCACCCTCCCACTGAGGAGGAGCTGGAGGAGGAATACTATGGCAACGCCGTCCATCAGGGACTCTATCAACACATCTATGGACACCCTTACAGTGAGTTTGACCGATCAGAGACAAAGATTTTAAAAATGACCAGTCAGAGATTAAAGCTCAACGTACAAAGTTTACATTGGGAATACATCTTACAAAGGTCATTTGGTGATTGGCAAAATGCTGACATCCAGCTAATATCTTGCCAATGACCAAACAACATCTATAAGATGTATTCCAAATGTAAACTTGCTGACGTTGACACAACATTGGCCCAACATATATGTGCCGTCTGAGATCAGTCATAGACCAACCAGACATCAGAGACCTGCTGAAGACCATCAGGTGGTCATTTCTTGGTCCTTCAATGTTGTGCTGAATTAGATTGTGGAGTGAGACAGATGTGGGCTCATCTGTCTGTTTGGTTCAGTCCAGGACAAGATGGACATGCTGCCCCTTCCACTGGCTAACGAACGGCGGCCCTGCGTCCTGGTCGGCCGGGACAACATGGCACTGCCCGCCAGTCTGATCAGTCAGATCGGTTACCGCTGCCACCCGTCGCTCTACACTGAGGGGGACCCCGGGGAGAAGGTGGAGCTGGTGGCAGGTGAGACTCAACATCTGTACAGCTGTGGGAGCAAACAGCTGATAACTGGAATATGGACCATATGAAAGTTCATCATTTACCATTATAATGTAAAAAAAAAAATCAATTTTTCCCCTAGTTTTGTAAATTTGTGGCTTTTTTTCGTCTTGTAAATTTGTAACTTTTTCTGCCAGTTTCAGAAACTTGCAACTCACTCACTTTTTTGCATAAATTTGACACTTATCTGTGGAAAATTTGACATTTTTAAACTGTCAAATTAGCATCTTTATTGGATTTTTGCAACTTTCTTTTCAAATTCATACCTAGTTTACATTCATACATTTATACCTTATGCTAAATTTGTGGATGCCCCCCACACCCACCACCATCCCCCTTGTTGAAGTGACACGTTTCTGTTGTTAACATGTCTATAACATGTTTTTTGTGACCTACAAAACATATCAAGAGCAAAATCTCACCACAGTCCCAAGTGTGTTTTTCTGCTGTGAATTTCCAGTTTGGTGATGCCCCCCTGAAACAGGTGAGCTTGGACAGACCATTAGTAGCTACGTAAACATTCCTGCTTAGCCTGGTTGGTTATAACGTGAACCAATCAGACAGATACTCTTGGCTACCTCAGGGGAAGAGGGAGGAGACAAGAAGCAGCAGGATTGAAGCAGGGCAGGTTGGGGTAGCAGGAGAGAGAAAGCAGAGAGAGGTGGGGGGGAGGGGGATTTGAATGCGTCTGTGCGAGACCGTGATCTCGCACAGACGCATTCAAATCAAGCTGATCAGCTCACTTCTTCGGCAGATGGGGCGCCGCACTGTGAGCTGAGAGCAGCCACATTCAAATCAGCCCCATCCCCCCGCTCAGTCGCCAGCGGATGGGGTACTGGTTGTTAGTAAAAAGTAAACACATATTTGGCAACTACACATATATCTCTCACCTCGACCATTTTCAGAAAAGTGTTTTGCTTTTTACTTTTGAAGATATAGGCAAAACTTTAACATCCGGAAGCATCTTGAACAGACTAGCAGCCAGGAGCTGCAGCCAGGAGTTGTGGTGACCAATCACGTGCAAGCCTTGCAGGCTGCTAATTAGAATATTCATAGATCCTTGCATACTTAAGTCGGTGAAAGATTTAAAATCTCTTTACTGTCATGACTGTAAATGATAAGCTGACGTGCAGGGCAACGAACACCAGAGAAGTCACTCATACATGGAGTAAAAAATGTTAAACACAACTTTATTGGAAAATGAACACAACTGGAAAGAAAAGCGGCGCACGCAGAGGGAACATACAGCCTGTGGAAGAAGGGAAAATGAGAGCTGGTTAGGAATGAGGAATCAATTTGGGGATAATGGATAAGAGCAGGAGATATCTTACAACAGGTGAGCAGAGAGCCCGGCAGAGGAACCCAGCGAGGAGGGGAGGGACCCAGCAGGGCAGAGCTGGCAGGGAATGTAAAGAGGAGAGGAGCTGGGGGGAGTCTGACCGGGTGGAGAGAACAGTCCAGGAAGATGAAGATGAGGAGACAGGCGAGCGCACCACAATCCTGGAGACGCACCGATGAGATGGCAGCAACCTGGGGAGAGCGGAGGAAAAGGAAAATTAGGCTGAGTTCCAAGTGGCACAATTCTTAACTTTATACTAAGGCAGCCCTACCCAACGAGCCAGCGCCGAAGTGTTCACAAGCAGATCCTTTTAAGCGCTGGCAGTGAAGAGGCAGCAGGTGCATCCACTCACGCAGGTGCAATGATGACCTGCGGAGCCGGGAAACGGATAAGGAACCTCCCACAGAAAGGGGGGGGGAGCGCGTTCGCCTGATCAGCACATCTACAAGCAATTCTAAGGCAATGAAAGTTTTTTTGTGGATAAAAAGCCACAATATATTATTTTGGGCAATACACATTTGTTTTTGAGGTGGTTTTAGAGTCGCTGGAGTGTGTCTTTAAAAAAACTAATAAATGGCATGCTGCCTGTCAGAGGTCATAAAAGAGGTCACCTGATAACGCTGATGTGTATGTGTGTCCAGGCTCAGGTGTGTTTATGACCAGAGGTCAGCTGATGAACTGTCACCTGTGTGCTGGAGTCAAACACAAAGTTCTGCTCAGGAGGCTTCTGGCCACCTTCTTTGACAGGTGAGTCTAATGGTGCTTTCATACCAAACATGAAAACATGTAACATTAATGCAAGCATGCAGAAAACATGCACATTTTTCTGCATTTTTATTTATTTATATATTGTTTTTCTTCTCCTCTTTGGTTACACACCATGGACTACATTTCCCACAAGTCATGTGACTGTCATTTTGTCATGTGACTTCCTTGTAGGTAATTGATTGGCCAGAGACACTTCCTGATGCAGTCTTACAACTGATGATGGTGTTCAGATGAATACTGAAACATCTTAATTAGTTTTTAGTCCAGTGTTTTTAAATAAAAACTCATTTTGAAAGTTTATCTGACACCTGAATGTTTGAAAATTAACAGACACAAATGTGTAAATTTGCATTCTATGTAAGAGGGAATTGGTAGTGATAACTAATTAACTAAGTTTATCCACCCATGTACTCTTGCTACCGATGTCCTAACAAGGGCTAGCAGGCTAGCAGTGTAAACAACCATCATCCAGGTGCAGTTTCTGGAGGAGGCAGTGACATTTTCCCAGCTGTGAGCCTGTAGGATAATGTTGTAAACCTAAACATGGTGGCGTTTTGGGATTTCCACAACAGGTAGAAAGCAGTTGCAGAATGTATGAAGGTAACCCCGCCCCTCTGAAACTTGCGGTGGATGTGAATTCACTTTTAATAACCCTTGAATAACCTTGAATAGCATTTTAATAACACACTGATAGAGCATCTGCCCCACAACTGGGAGGCTGGGGGTTCCCGGCCGGGTCATACCAAAGACCATATCAAAATGGTACTTCCCACCTTCTAGCTTGGTGCTCAGTGTAATAGAATGGGGGAAGGAGAAGTTATTTGTGGCGACGCCTTGCATGGCAGCGACCCCTCTGATTCTACATGTGATTAACATTGTAGATAGGAGAAACGTGATTTTGTTCTACTGTATGTGAATGGCAATAGAGATGGCTTTTTCTTCTAATAGTGTTATAACCCTTTAATAATGATTTAAAAACCCTGTGTCAAACATCACCCATCAGCCACAGTGATCAGATGTCATGTGACCTGGCTGATTTGCTACAGAACCTTCTCACTGCCTCAGCAGCTTTAATAACATTTTAATAACACTGTAATAACATGTGTCAAACACTAGCTGTTGCTGTGGCTCTCAGACATAATTTGACCCAGCCATGTTGTTCCAGAGCCTTGTCACAGTTTCAGCAGCTTTAATAATATTTGAATGATAATGCTAAAGTAATGCTTTAATAACCTGTAATAATCCTTTAATATCACTTTAACCTTTAATGAGGTTTAATAACATGTAATAACCCCTTAACAATGCTTTAGTAACCTTTAATATTTTAATAGCCCTTTAATAATCCTTTAATGTTTTTTGTCTTTCGGCTGCTCCCTTTCAGGGTCATCACAGTGCATCATCTTGTATTGCGATGAGCCACATGTTGATTTTGCAAGGATTTTTACGCCAGATGCAACCCTGCCCATTTATCCAGGCTTGGGACCAGCACAGGGAGGACACTGGCTTGTGCTCCCCCTGTGGCTGGGTAACCAACTTTCCTTCCTCCACTCTATTTTTTCTGAGCACCAAGCTAGAAGGCAGGAAGTACCATTTTTATATGGTCTTTGGTATGACCCTGCCGGGACTTGAACTCACGAGCTCCCGGTTGTGGGGTGGATGCTCTACCTCTAGGCCACCACTCCGGTTTTAATAACCCTTTAATAACATTTAATTATGTTTTAATGACCCTTTAATCAAATCAAATCAAGTTTATTGTCATATGAACAGTAAGAAACAGTTTCCCTGTACAATGAAAATCTTCCTTTGCTTTCTGCCATGAATGCCACATAATACAAAATATGTCAATGAATAAAATAAATAAATAAATACACACTATACACAGTGCGGAGGAAAAATATAAACAATGAAACTATAGAAATTATAACAATTGAGCTGCAAATAATACATACATTGTACAAATGACTGCAACATGAACTTATGTGCACTGAGAGCAATGAATATAAGCAGTTTCAGCAGCGAGTGCAGTTGCAGATATGCAACGTGGCAAAAGTAAACAGTAAACAGTTGGATGCAGTTGCGTGAGGTAGTCATATGATTGCAGACTCCTGTCAGCTATTTTGGAGTCTGATGACTGTGGGAACGAGAGTTCTTGAGTCTTGGAAGTCCTACATTTCACACTTCTGTACCTCCGACCTGAGGGTAGAAGTGTGAACAGATCGTATTGGGGTGGGTGGGGTCCTTCAGAATGGAGGTAGCACTCCTGTGGACTCTGCAGTTGTAGATGCTCTGCAGAGAGGGCAGTGAAGTCCTATGATCCTCTCCCCATCTTCACCACTCTCTGCAGGTGTCTGCAGTCCAATACAGTAGTGCTGCTGTACCACACAGTGATACAGCTGGTCAGTATACTCTCAACAATGCAGCTGTAGAAGTTGCCGAGGATGCTGGGTGACATCCCAAACTTCCTCAACCTCCTCAAAAAGTACAGCCGCTGTTAAGCCTTCTTGACCAGCTGTGTGGTGTTCATTGTCCAGGTGAGGTCCTCAGTGATGTACTAGATACCAAAGTACTTAATGCTGCTCACCCTCTCCACTTCAAGCTCCCTGATGAACAGTGGGTGATGAGGTCTCCTCTCCTTGCTCATGTCCACTGTCATCTCCTTTGTCTTGTCTGTGTTGAGGGTGAGGGTGTTGTCTTCACACCATGACACCAGACCGGCCACCTCCCTCCTGTAGGCCGCTTCGTCCCCACCAGGGATTCTTCCTATCACTGCAGTGTCATCCATAAACTTAAAGTTGATGTTGTCCTTGTGAAAGACAACACAGAACACAGTTGTGAGTGAACAGGGTGTAAAGGATGGGGCTGAGGATGCATTCCTGTGGGGTGCCTGTGCTTGTAATGATGCTGGCTGAGGTTCTGTTTCCAATCTGGACAGATTGGGGTCTGCCAGTTAGGAAGTCTAAAAGCCAGTCACAGAGGGTGGGGTGCAAGCCAAGTGTGAACAGTTTATGGGTGAATGCTCAAATGCGTTCATTTTGTCTTCTTTTCCAATAATTAACTTACTGTTTCTTTCTTTCAGACAAAAAGGCAGAAGATGTTTGTTTTCTACATTGACATGTTTTGATTGGCATCTGCAGTCATCTTCAGAAGTGTCAGCTGATCGCTGTGACGTGTCGTTTATCAGCTGTTTTCCTTAGGTGTGGCCAGCCTGATGGACCCGACAGATCCACCATGCTGGCCACGCCTGGCGTCATCAGGTGGTCTCTGGAGGATGGAGTCCCATGTGTGGGAAAGCATGAATGCTCCCTCATCCCGGTTTATGGTGTCCTTTGCATGTTTTCCCACAGCTGGGACTCCATCCTCCAGAGACCACATGATGACGCCACGGGTGGCCAGCATGGTGGATCTGTCAGGTCCATCAGGCTGGCCATGCCTAAGGAAAACAGCTGATAAATGACGCATCACAGTGATCAGCTGATGCTTCTGAAGATGACTGCAGATGCCAGTCGAAACATGCCGAGTTAAAAAAACAATTAAAAAAACAAACATTTTCTACCTTTTTGTCTGAAAGAAAGAAACAGTAAATTAACAAGTTTATGGGTGAGTTTATGTCGGATGACCGTGTTGACAGCAGAACTGTAATCAACAAAGATTATCCTGATGTAAGAGTCTTTGTTTTCCAGGTGGGGGAGAGAGTAGTGGTGTGCAGCAGCGATGGCGTCCGAGGTGGACCTGTTGGGCTAGTGGGCATACTGCAGGGGGTCCAGTATGCTGCTCTGAATGTGGGCCAGCACTATTCTCTCAAAATATTTCATAATGATTGGAGTGAGTGCTACTGGCCTGTAGTCATTCAGGCAGGTAGGTGGACTCTTCTTGGGAATGGGGACGATGGCTGTGGTCTTGTAGCAGGAGGGAACGGTGCTCTGGCTGAGAGAAAGGTTGAGCTATCAGCCAATCAGGCAGCTCATTGGCACATGCTCTGAGGGCCCAGCCAGGGATGTTGTCTGGCCCTGCTGCCTTGCGGGGGTTGAACCCCTAAAAGTTTCATACACCTGGCCTATTGAGACTGTTGGGGGAGGGGAAGGGCATCGAGTGGTTGACGTGTGTGTGTGTGCCTCCTCTCTGTGCTGTGACTGGAGGACTCAAAGAGGGTGTAGAAGGTGTTTAGATCAACTGGCAGGCTGTCTGTAGAGCTGATGGTGCTGGTGGGGGTCCTGTAGTCTGTTATGTGCTGCAGGCCTTGCAACATCTGCCTGGAGTCAGCAGTAGAGTAGAAGCCATCCAGCTTCTTTCTGTCTTGTACTCTATCTCATTGCCTGATCTAAATGCAAGAGAGCAAACACGCAGCATGTGGCATACCGGTTATCCAGGGCTTCTGGTTGGGGAACTGCTTGACTTGTATAGTGGGCACGATGTTGTGGACACAAGTGCTGATGTACCCAGTCATATACTCAACATAGTCCTGTATGTTGACAGAAGAGTTCTCCAGAGTGACTGTGACCTTAAACACATCCCAGTCTGTCTGGGCAAAACAGTCCTGCAGGGTGTGCTCAGTCTCTGGGGTCCAGCGTTTAACTTGTTTTGTGACAGGGTTCATTTGTTTAAATTCTTGTCTGTAGGCCGGGTACAGGAAAAAAGAGATGTGGTCCGAGTGTCTGAACTAGGGACGGGGTGCAGCCCTATATGCACCACATACAGCAGCGAAAATAAGTATTGAACACATCAACATTTTTCTCATTACAAAAGTGGTGGCCGCAGAGTGGTGGCTAAATGGTTAGGGATGTGGACTGGTGAGTGGAGGGTCACAGGTTTGATCCCTGGACTGACACAATTGGATCTGGGTGGGACAGATAACATAGCAGTGTTTGCCCCACCCTCCTTAACCCCACTGTGGTGCCCTTGAGCAAGACCCTTAATCCCAACTGCTTCAGTGGAGCTGCTCAGTGGCCACATGTCAGTCTGTGGTTGTACTGGGCAGCTTCCTGGTGTGAATGTGGAACTATGTGAATGTGAACAGGGCCTTCTTGAAAAAGAGAGGTTGCCTCTCAATGGAACTACCCTATACGTATAAATAAAGGTTAAATAAAATAGAAAAAAAAACAGCTTCTAGACACCTCCTGTATGGCAAAACTAGGCACAAACATTGCTCAGGAGTGATTTTAGCCCATTCTTCCACACAAACTGTCTTCAAATCTTGAAGGTTCCGTTGGTGTCTTCTGTGAACTCTGATCTTTAGTTCATTCCATAAATTTTCAATTGGATTCAGGTCAGGTGACTGACTGGGCCATTCTAGCAGCTTTATTTTGCTTCTCTGGAGCCACTTGAGAGTTTCCTTGGCTGTGTGTTTGGGACCATTGTCTTGATGAAATGTCCACCCTCGTTTCATCTTCGCCATCTTGGCAGATGGCAACAGGTTTTTTTCAAGGATGTCTGTACATTTGTCCATTCATCTTTCCTTCAATTATATGAAGTCTGCCGGTACCATGTGCTGAAAAACACCCCCACACCATGATGCTTCCACCTCCAAACTTCACTGTTGGTATGGTGTTTTTGGGCTGATGTGCAGTGCCAATTCTCCTCCAAACACGCTGTGTGTTGTAGCATCCAACAAGTTAAATTTTGGTCTCATCTGACCAGACTATATTCTGCCAATATTTTACTGGCTTGCCCAAATGTTGAGCAGCAAACTTTAGATTAACTTTAACATGTTTTTTCTTCAGCAATGGAGTCTTGCAAGGTGAGTGGACATAAAGCCTATGTCGATTGAGTGCATTACTTATTGTTTTCTTTGAAACAGCAATACCCTACTAACTCCAGGTCTTTCAGGAGCTCTCCACCAGTGGTCTTGCTGCGTTGTGCCACTGGGGGCACGTGACCTATCCATGAAATGTGGCCAGTTAAAAGGTTAATAAAAATCTTGCGAGGACCTCCTGGTCATGGCCGGTTTATGATAAAATGATGTTCTTTCCACTTCCAAATCATGGCTCCAACAGTGCTCACTGGAACATTCAGCAGTTTAGAAATGCACCTATAACCAGTGCCATCATTATGTTTTGCAATGTAGAGAATGTGGAAGGACGAGGCTGAGTTTATTTCACAAGTCAGGTTTATTCACATTCTCCATCATCCAAAAAACAGAAAGAGAGAGAGAATCCCCCAACATCTGTCCCCTTTATACCAGGACATCAAAACACACAGTCACATGGCACTTAATCCCCAGTAACAATGTAACTTCCTCCCGATCTTAACACCCCCCACTTTCAGTCTCTGGCCGCTGGGCGAAATCCCCCCAGGCTGTCTCCTTGCATGCCAAAGACTAAACTTTCACATGTTATCTCGTGTTATCTCCAGAGCGGTTCAGTCCTTTGTTCCGTCTCAGATGTGAAGCCTAAAGTGGTATACGTATGAATCATACAGTGATATACATATGTGCATATGTGAGTCCCACATGACCCCCCCCCCCCCCAAACGTCTAAGATGGAACAACGTAATAACAATCTGCAAGTCATGGTAAAATTATTACACATCAGTCCACGTGTCGCTTGGGCCTCAGTCTCCTCCCATACCTGCTGTGAGCGGGCTTTACCACTTTCGCGGCGCCCTCCTGCTGGGGAGCTGCTGTCTGAGGATGAGAACTGTTAGTCAATCCCTGTGGGTGTTCTGGTGAATGCTTCTTAGGGGGTCTGCCACGCCGAGGAGCCGTAGCCAACAGCACATCCTCGTCGGCCAACACAAAGGCGGGTTTGAGTCTGTTTATGCCAATCTTTTCTTTCCTGCCCCCCAAATCTAGCAAAAAATGCTTATCCCCTGTTTCCAGCACTCTAAATGGTCCATCATAAGGCGGTCGCAACGGCGGGCAATGCGCATCGTGTCTGACAAAAACAAACTCTGCATTTTTTAGAGCCTTAGGCACAAAAACGCGCGGAAAACTGTGGTGAACGGGGCCTGGCAGCATGCCCGCTTCCATGCCACCCTGCAACCGCTGAGCCGGGAAACATTCTGGTGCAGGATTATCTGGGAGAAATTCCCCGGGTAGCCGGAGTGGCTGCGCAAAAACTAACTCAGCTGGGGAGGCTTCTAAGTCCTCTTTAGGTGCAGCACGCAACCCCAATAAAACCCATGGTAGCCTGTCCACCCAGTTTGCATCCGTAAGCGACGCTCTGAGGGCCGCCTTCAATGACCTATGGAAACGTTCGCATAACCCATTAGCCTGCAGGTTGTACGCAGTAGTGCGGTGGATCGTTACCCCCAGGCTGCGGGCCATCGCTGACCAAAGCTCGGAAACAAATTGAGGACCTCTGTCAGATGTAATGTCCGACAGAACTCCAAAGCGCGCTACCCATGCCGTTAAAAAGGCGTGCGCCACCTCCTCGGCTGTGGTTGATGACAGTGGGACCACTTCAGGCCAGCGCATGGTGCGGTCCACCATTGTCAGAAGGTGTGTGCACCTCTGCGATGGCAGGAGGGGGCCTACGGGGTCCACGTGTACGTGGTTGAACCTCTTAGCCGGGATGTGAAACGGCTCCAAGGGAGCTCGCTTGAGTTTGTGTACCTTGGCTCGTTGACAAGCCAAGCAGGCTGCCGCCCACTCTCTAACTTGCTTGCGCAGGCCCGGCCATACTCTCCTACCATTTTGACCGATGCGCGCACCCCCGGGTGCGCCAGAGAATGAATCGAGTCAAAAACGCGGCGGCGCCACGCGGTCGGTACCACCGGGCGCGGTCGTCCCATGGAGACATCGCAGATTAGGGGGGCATACCATCTTGCAGCACCCTGTTCTCCAGCCTTAACCCTGTTGGTCCAGACTGGAGCGCGCGAACGTCCGCGTCGCTAACTTGATCCGCGGCCATGGCTGCGTAATCTATCCCTACGCGGACTGGGGCCGCGCGGACTTCCGCGCCGCTAGCCTGCTCCGCGGCCATGGCTGCATAATCTATCCCTACGTGGACTGGAGTCGCTACGGCGCGCGAGAGGCAGTCTGCCACTACATTTAGTTTACCCGCTACATGCTGAATATCTGTAGTAAACTCTGAGATTGCAGCCAGCTGTCTCTGCTGCAGGCCTGACCACGGTTCTGAAACCTTGGCCATCACGAAAGTCAGCGGCTTGTGGTCGACGAACGCGGTGAAACGGCGTCCCTCCAACCAGAACTGGAAGTGGCGAATGGCCAAGTGGAGAGCTAACAACTCCCTGTCGAATGCGCTGTATTTTCGCTCGCTGTCGTGCAAGGTCCTGCTGAAAAAGGCGAGCGGCTGCCAAGCCCCGGCTACATGCTGCTCCATGACCGCCCCTATGGCCACATCTGACGCGTCAGTAGTGAGCGCTATGCGGGCCGTTGGGTCTGGATGTGCCAACAATGCAGCGTTTGCCAGGGCTGTTTTGACCTCCGAGAATGCTCGCTCTCGCTCCGGAGACCATTCGATTTTATTCGTGGGTTTTTGTTTTTTTAGCGCGGCATGCAATGGTTGCATGAGCTGCACTACGCAGGGGAGGAAACGGTTATAAAAATTCACCATTCCCAAAAACTCCTGTAATGCTTTAACCGTTTGTGGCTGGGGAAAATTTGTTACTGCGCGCACTTTGTCAGGCAGAGGAACCGCTCCTTCTGGAGAGACGCGGTGCCCCAAAAAATCAATCTGCGTCACCCCGAACTGACACTTCGCTGGGTTGATTATTAAACCGTGCTATCCCAACCTCTGGAAAACTGCCGTGAGGTGATTTTCATGTTCGTCTTCGGACGCGCTGGCTACCAATATGTCGTCCAGGTAGACGAACACGAAGGGCAGATCGCGCAACACCGCGTCCATCATGCGTTGGAATGTCTGCGCCGCGCCTTTAAGCCCAAATGGCATGCGCAAAAACTCGAATAGGCCAAACGGAGTTATTACCGCTGTTTTGGGTATGTCCTCAGCGCGCACTGGGACTTGGTGGTACCTGCGGACTAAGTCTATCTTAGAAAAAAACGCGCGCCCCCGCCAGATGGATGGAAAAATCTTGGATATGCGGGATTGGGTAGCGGTCGTGCGCTGTAGCGTTATTCATCCTGCGGAAATCCTCGCAAGGGCGCCACGAGCCGTCAGCTTTAGGGACCATGTGCAGCAGGGAAGCCCATGGGCTTTTCGAACGCCTGATGATGCCCAACTTTTCCAGGTTGGCGAACTCCTCACGCGCTATGGTCAGTTTAGCTGCATCCAAGCGCCGAGCTTTGGCAAAAACGGGCGGTCCGGTGGTAGTAATAAAATGTTCCACTCCGTGTTTGGCGACTGCTGCTGAAAATGTGGGAACCGTGAGTGCTGGGAACTGAGTGAGCAGTGTGTGGAACTTACCGCTTGCCGTTGCGATGTTGGCTTGTGCTGTGGGTGGGGTCACTTGGGCTGCACAGGGAATAGAATAAAAAGAGAGTGCATTAACCAGGCGCCTATTAGCAAGATCAACCAACAAACCATGTGAGCACAGAAAATCAGCCCCTAACGTATTGAAGCTCACTTCAGCTATAACAAAAGTCCACTCAAATGTATGGCCGTGTAGGGACAGAAGCAGAGTCCTCTCACCGAAGGTCTTAATCCTCGAGCCGTTCGCTGCTGATGCTCCGTGACTTCTGGGGCCCGCCAGCCGGTCAGCGTAGGTAGGCGTGATGAAACTCACTTGGGAGCCTGTGTCCACGAGGAATTGCTTCCCCGAACCGCATCCGTCAAGTAGAGCAGCTTGTTCTCTTCCCCGAGGGCCACGGCTGCTACCGACCCCCGGCTTTGGCGTTTCCCGAGCTTTTGAACTGGCACGGTGGTATACAGTTGCGCGCCCTCTCTGTGAAGCGGCGATGGTAGAAACAGAGGTCGTCTCGTCCGCGATCCCTGGCCCTTGCCGCCGCCGTTGTTGGTGGGTCTGCTACCGCCGCCTCTGGCCCCCTGCCATCTCCGGCCGTCGCGCCGAGTTCCATCGCTGCTGCGGTGGCTGCGCGCTGTCTGCTGGTGTTGAGAATCCGCTGTGCCTCCTGGGTCAGCGCGCAGAAGTCCCGCTGGGCCAACAACGGTGAACCGGCCAGGGTCGCTCTCGTGGCCGACGGTAGGGTTCTCAGGAAAATGTGGGTGAAAAGGAAGTCGTCGTCGTCTGAGCCCCTCAGCCTCAGCATGTCCTCCATCAGGTCGACGGGCGTGCTATCTCCCAGGTCGTTCAGAGCCAGGAGCCTCAGCTCTCTCCTGGACTGAGGGAGTGAAACGCCGGATGAGCGTAGCCTTCAACCTGCCGTATTTGTCGTCGGCCGGTGGGCGCTCCAACAGGCTCTGCACATGTCGAGCCGTGCGGTTGTCGAGCTTGGCAATGACGTGGTAGAATTTCATGTCATCTGCCGTTATCCCCCAGAGGGCGAACTGTGCTTTGGCCAAGTGGAACCAGGAGCACGGGTTATCTTGCCAGAAGTCTGGTAGCTTGACTGTGGCTGCGTTCGCCTGGCTGGATCCTGACGAGCCCGGCTCGGGGGAATCTCCTCTGCTCATGATACGTCTTAGGGTCACCAGTGTAGAGAATGTGGAAGGACGAGGCTGAGTTTATTTCACAAGTCAGGTTTATTCACATTCTCCAACATCATCCAAAAAACAGAAAGAGAGAGAGAATCCCCCAACATCTGTCCCCTTTATACCAGGGCATCAAAACACACAGTCACATGGCACTTAATCCCCAGTAACAATGTAACTTCCTCCCGATCTTAACACCCCCCACCTTCAGTCTCTGGCCGCTGGGCGAAATCCCCCCAGGCTGTCTCCTTGCATGCCAAAGACTAAACTTTCACATCCTCGTGTTATCTCCAGAGCGGCTCAGTCCTTTGTTCCATCTCAGATGTGAAGCCTAAGATGGTATACGTATGAATCATACAATGATTATACATATGTGCATATGTGAGTCCCACAGCAACAATAAGGTTGCGAAGGTCTAGAGAGAGCTCTTTGCTTCTACCCATCATGAGTTCTTTGTGGTGTGACAATCTGATATTCACAGACCTTTTCAAAGGCTATCAGTCAGGACTTAACCAGCTGAAATTAATTTGCACTGATGGGGGATGGGATGGCTTCCTAGATTCTGATGGATTTCAGCTGGTTTCCTGGCTTTCTATGCCTTTTTGCACCTCTTTTTCTTCATGTGTTCAACACTTATTCCCTGTGTCATTCCATCCATCCATCTTCTTCCACTTAATCCTTTTCGGGTTGGGGGGGGGGGCTGGAGCCTATCCCAGCATCTTTGGGCAAGAGGCAGGGTCCACCCTGGACAGATCGCCAGTCCATGGCGGGGCCAACACAGAGAGACAGACAACCATTCACTCTCACAGTCATGCCTAAGGACAATTTAGAATCCCCAGTTTTGATGCCAATTAACCTAACTTGCATGTTTTTGGCATGTGGGAGGAAACCGGAGAAATCCTGGAGAAAACCCCCGCAGACACGGGGAGAACATGCAAACTCCACACGGATCACTGTTGGTCGGGGGCTGGGATCGAACCCAGGATCCCCAGGCCAAGGGTGAGTTGCTGTGCTGCCGCAGTGCTAACCACTCCGCCACCGCACTGTCCCCGTGTCATTCCACTGTATTAAATATAACTTGTTTTGTGAACACAGTTGCCTTGATTTCTTTGTATGTCTGAATTACTTGGGTTGTTACTGATACCTGTCGAAAATCTCAGGTCAGTGGCTCCATCAGAAATATGTTCAAAGAGAAAAATGTTGATGTGTTCAGTGCTTATTTTCACTGCTGTATGTGCTATAGACATGATGTAACGTGTTCTTGTCATGGGTCGGAATATCAACACGTTGATAATCAATAATGCTTTAATAGTAAAATAATAATGATGTCAAACATCAGCTGTTGCCGCAGTGATCACACATGTATGACCCAGCTGTTTTCTTCTAGATCCTTGTCACAGTCTCAGCAGCTTTAATAATCCTTTAATAACATTTTAGTAACGTTATAATAACCCTTTAATAACCCTGTGTCAAACATCAGCCATTGCTGTGGCAGTCAGACGCCAAGTGACCCAGCTGTTTTCTTCCAGAACCTTCTCTCCCTCTGTCTCAGCAGCTGTTTTACATAATAAAACCTCAGTCACACAGATCTGCAGAAGGGGGGTGGGGCCAACATAAAGCTGCCATACCTGCTGATTGGCTTCTTATGGTTTCTATAGAAACACCCTGGCCAATAGCTGTGGGACGGGGATCCGTTCCTCTACCAATGATCCGAGCCGGAAACCGCTGGACAACCGGGTGTTGAACACCGTCAAGTGTGAGTCTCACACACACACACACAGATACACACTAATGTACACAGTTGTTGTTTGACTGAGACCCTCCTCCTCTCTCCTCCTCCTCCTTCACCCCCCCCCCCCCCAGTGTACTGTCAGAACTTTGCTCCTAACTTTAAGGAGAGTGAGATGAACGTTATCGCCGCTGACATGTGCACCAACGCCCGCCGAGTCCGTAAACGTTGGCTCCCAAAGATCCAGTCACTCCTCCCAGACAGTCTCCCGGCCTCCACCTCCTCCTCTCATCCCCGCAAAGCTAAGAGAGGAGGAGCAGGAGGAGGCCAGGTGGGAGATCCGGTGGTGGCGGCGGCGCAGCCCGGTGGCGGCCCCTTTGAACTGGACCTCCGTCAGCTCGGCCCCTCCTACCTCGGCCTGGAGGCTCCGATGTACGGCGAGCGCCGCGAGAGGGAGGCAGAGAGGAGCAAGGAGAAGGAAAAGGAGGCGCCGGCCGCGCTCCTGCCTCATCTGCAGTTTGCCCGTGGGGGAGGTGGAGGAGGAGGCGGGGGGCAGACGGAGGATGGGGGGCCAACGGGAGGCGAGGGGGACGGGGGAGGGAGCGAACAACCCCCAGACCTCCCCCTCTCTTCCTCCTCATCCTCCTCCTCTTCCTCCTCACACCCCTCCCCCCAGCCTGTGGAGACCACCCCTCTTCACCAGGGATTGGCTGATGAAAGAGGGGCGGAGCCTCTGGAAGACAGCCAATAAGCTTCTAATGCATCTGCCTACCTGTATATGACAACACAATAGCTACCTGTCCCCAACTGTCCCCCTACCTCACCTCCTGTCCATCTGTCCACATGTCCCTACCTGTCCACCTGTCCCCCACCTTACTTCCTGTCCACCCATGTTTCGCCCTACCTTCCTGTTCACCTGTCATCTCACCATCTGTCCACATGTCTATCTGTCCCCGACCTCACCTCCTGTCCATCCAACTGTCTGTCCACATGTCACTACCTGTCCACCTTTCCCCCTACCTCACTTCCTGTCCACTCCTGTGTCATTGTACCTCACTTCCTGTCCACCTGTCCTTCCCCAACTCACTTCCTGTCTACTTGTGTGTCTCCTTACCTCACTTCCTGTCCACATGTGTGTTTCCCTACCTCACTTCCTGTCTACCTGTCCTTACCCCTACCTCACTTCCTGTCCACCTCTCTACCTCTTTGCCCCTGACTTCCTGTCTGTCTGCTCGGCTCTGCTGCATGCTAACATGCTAACAGCCTATCAGCACACAGGCCCACCAGGACTGATGAAGACAATGATGATGATACTCTGAGATAGCATCAATAAAGCTTCTGATAATCAGACTGAAGGTTTCCTTTTCATTTTTTTCTGAAACAAAATCTGAGAACTGCTAAAATGCTATAAAATATGCTAACAGCGTAATGCCAACATCTAACCAGTGTCTAGCCATTGAGCAGATGACCTCTATAAGATGTATTCTGGATGTAGATTGAAGTCAAACGGGCCTTTACATGACCAACATGAAAAGTCAAGATGGCTGCACCCATGTGCTACGCTCAGAGGCGATTCTAGAGTCTCTTGAGGGCCGAGGCCAAAATTCACAAGTGGAACCTCCAACCAGCATTCATCACCCTTATATAATAAATAATCTCACCAGTGTTGCTAGATGGGAAATGAAGAAATACTGTACTGTCACTTCACAATTATCGTATTTTGACCCAAACTATCGTATGTACTAAAATAACTAGAAATAAATCACAGGCTAGGACAGTGCATTTAAAAACAAAGCATTCTACTGTGTATGTATGAAGTGCAGTAACACGAAGCGCAAGTTATGCATCAGCTTCGATGCCACGCAGATGCGACGGCATCAATGCAGCAACAACGTGCACAGAGAGGTGCACGTTGGCAACGCAGGCTAAAAGAGCTGTGATTGGTCTGCTTTGTCTCCTCATTCATATTTCCTGGTTCTCACCATAGCTGCCAAGTCCGCTTATTATAAGTGACTTTGGGCTTGTTCTTGTCTAAAGTTGCTTGTAAACCTCGCCAGTCGCGGGTTGTGGGTTTTTGGGCTTGTTTTTTAACGTGTAGCTGCTTATTTGGTCTTGCTTTGCTGTCTGTGTGACAGCTCTCCCAGCTCCCCACAGAACATGAGCACAATACTTTGTTTACAGGACCCATCCACACCCCCGGCTCCCGGTTACCGCACCCGCTCCACTGATCTCTACAGAAAAACTAGACTGATCACTGGCCACCAGAAGTGAAGCCACCTGGCCACCAGATTAGTCCTCCCAAAACACTAGTTCATCCAAATCAACGGCTGCTAAACATAATGTCATCTCCAGTTCTATAGTTCACCGGTTGCACAAGATTATCAGCTGTGTCTCCAGACCAAGAAGTTCGAACTCTGATAATTTTAGGGAAGATATTGAGGTAAAAGTGGCCGACCAGGGGCTTCACTTCTGACGGCCAGTGATCAGCCAGTTTTTCTAGAGAGATCAGTGGCCCGGACTCCACTCGGCTCTGGACTCACTAATGGGGCGTGAGCTGTCCAGGTTGTTTTATCCAGATCAGTGCATATGGGACCTTAAATCAAAAAGTCTCCATTGAAATGAAAGGCAAGAGCAACATTATCTTTTGATCCTGATCAAATTTTGCCATGAGTTACACATATGACGTGTGTCAGTTTAAAAGATAATTTTCCATGTAATTAAAGTTGTCGGCTGTCGTGTAATAACAGAGTAATATTGTTTTTGTTTAACGGACTAGCAGACAACAACCACCATCCACAGCACTAAACTGTAATGGTGGTCAGTGCTGTTACTACGCAACAGCAACAGACTTACACAGTGGTCCCCTCCAGTATACAACTAGGACAATATCAGTCGCTACGGAGGGTGACAATATGTATGGGTACATATTCATACTATGTAGGACAACTAAGTAGACGGTTATGCTGTTTATTCCATCTAGCTACAATGATCCGCACTGTGTATCTTATCTTATCTTACTGATGCAGAATGGACATCTTTTGATCAGAGCTTAAAAATTAATTTATTCAAGGTTTTTATGTTGACTGTGTTTACTATAAATTTGCTGTTGCTTATGCAGAATGCAGATGTATTCTCCTTTAATTAGTTTATAAAATTCAGTTATTCAATGGTGACTGTGTTTACAGTCAATTCACTGCAAACAAAAATAAATCTACGGTCTGTTATCAAGCAGCAGCTCTTTTACACAGTGTGGTAGGGTGCCTGTTGGGCTTTGGGGGGGGGGGGCTTCTTTCCATAGAGCTGGTTTCTTGTTTCTCTCGTGAAACCTGGCAACACTGGTTCTCGCTGCTACACCGCTCTGCCTGTTCACCGCAGCACAACTTCCAAGGCGAGTTGGTTAAATATTATTTTATTAATATTTTCTCTTTGAAATCAGAGTTAAATTATTGTTCTGTTCTGGCTCTGCAGACTTATGGTCAAAAGTGTAAATTGTATATGGAAAAAAGTCACAATTTTTCCAAAATCTGTTTAAAATTTATTTAAAAAATCAGCAATTTAAAAAAATAATCCACAAATTTATAATAAAATCTCAAGCGTACAAGAAAAGTCCATTTTATGAGAGGAAATTACAAATTTGAGGAAAATGGTTTCAAGTTTAGATAAATCTAAGACAAGCCTTTATTAGTCCTACAATGGGGAAATTCCAGGATTGCAGCAGCAAAGGGATAGCAGCACTCAGAGCAGTAGTTAATAAGATAATAAGATAAGAACTGGTTAGCCAAAGCAGTAAATAAAAATACTCATGTACACAGTTGCATACACAGTGCAGGAGCATTGCAGCTAGATGGTATCAGCGGCATTACGGTTAAATTACCCAGCCAAATATAAATATGGACCCAGACAGTATATTTCACATTGAATCAACAGTGTTGTTGCCACCCACAGTAATAATTGTAATTGTCTTAGTTGTGTATTGGAGGGGACGATCTCTATTGTGCAGAGTTGTGACATTTAATACTTACAGAGAAAATACTATAAAAAATTGTTATAAATTTTGGAGAAAAACCTTAAACTTTCAAGACTGAAGTCTTTACTCTTTACTAAAGTTTTTAAGTGGCTGCTTTTTGCATCCTTAACTCTACTAGAAATTTTTGGTTGACTGACGTGTGTGTAATGGAATGTGTAGTTACATAATGAGGTTCACACGTGGGGATTTAAAACAAAACAAACCACAATAGTGGATGTGCAGTGTTTGCTAATGTTATTAATCTATTCTTGGGGGGTTTGTGCACTGAAGTGTATGACAGTTCATTTTTTCATTCAGCTAAATGCACTTTGTGATGTGCCAAGGTCAGTTATGACCAGGATGTAGTTGATTTTATTTCAAAAGGGAAACAAATGTTAATGCTACTAACAGTGCACATTGAGTTTTTATGCACTTTGAGATATGCCAGAGAAAGATGTGACCAAAATGGTTATTTACAGATTTTTTTTCCATTCTATTTATTTAATTGTTGTTCAAGAGGAAAAATATTTCTACTTCTTCAAGCTCTGCTCAGCACTGTTATTGTGTTTTTATGCACTTTTGATGTGCCTTTGTCATGTGCCAAGTGCACATTTAAAACCAAGACAATGAATAAAAAGTGCATATTTTTCATCATATTAATCTGTGTTGGTCTGAAATTTGTCATTCAACAGATTGCTGAACATGTGCGGCCCAGTCTTGATTTCAAATTGTGGCCCAACTGATTTTGTAATTGAATAGCCCTTCTGTACATCAACGATAAGTAAAATATAAAAACAATAAAATACAGCAAAAAAAGTACAAAACAGCACAAATAAAACAGTAGTCATACAACGGAGACAATAAGAATAAATAAAATCAACATCTCAAATGGGTCAAAAGCCAGAGAATAAAAATGGGTTTGAAAATGAGTTTTAAAACTGGAGAGTGAAGAGGCCTGTCTGATGGACAAAGGCAGATTGTTTAACAGTTTAGGAGCAGCAGCAGAAAAAGCTCTGTCCCCTCTGAGCTTCCTCGTTGATCTCAGTATCTCCAGGAGCAGCTGATCAGCTGACCTGAGAGACCAAGCAGGAGAGTAAGGGTGGAGCAGCTCAGAGAGGTAAGGAGGGGCAAGGCCATTTAATGATTGAAAAACAAATAAACGACTTTTAAAATGAACCCTAAAATGCACAGGCAGCCAGTGGAGGGAAGCTAACATATGGTATGGTATGGACACTTTGCTGTTAAATCTCAATAACTTATTCTTGAGAGAAGAAAAAACTCCAGTTTTGACCAGATAAAGAAAGACAGCGATGTGTCTATGGCAGACTATATAATAGACTTTGAGCAGTGCTACTCCCGCATGTGTAAATGTAAAATGGAGCTTCCCGATGCTGTGTTAGCATTTAAGCTGTTAGACACTGCATGTTAAAGATCGGCAGCTCACCTTGACTGCGTGTACACACTTAACCTTTGCCTCAATGAAATCAGCATTCAAACCAATATTTGGTGAAAATTCATCTGCTTCAACCATGGGCATTAATCAGGAAACAGCCTATATCACAGAACAAAAATGGCAAACAAGCAAGTCATCTTCCTGGAATAATAACACCACAAGCAGGCACCAACCCTCTGGACAGGTATGGCCGGACATCATGATGTCCTCTCTGCCAAAGCACATTCCACTGGGCTATAGACCGTCCAGACAGAAGTGAACAAGTCAAACTTATAGAAGTGGGTAAAGCAGATAACATAGAAGAATGTAACGTTACCCTGCTTACTAAAGAGTCCCCCAGTGAAGCAAAAATTTTTATTGAGTCTTCTGCTTCTGCAGTAGTCAATACTGCATGCACTCGAACTGTGTGTGGACAAGAATGGCTCACTCGTTACATGACAAGGCTGAGTCCAAGTGAAATAAAGATTCTGAGAAAAACAGAGAAGCAGATTAGTAGACCATTTAAATTTGGTGATGGAAAAATGATTCGTTCCACAAAAAAAGTTGAAAATACCTGCAAAGATCGGACAAAGTGCAATATTGAAACTGAAGTTGTTCCTGTAAAAATCCCACTTCTGAGCAAGACATCCTTGAAAAGAGCAGGAACAGCGTTGGATATGGAGAATGACAGTGCAGTGATGTTTAGGCAGCCAGTGCTGGTCACTACTGTGTGAAAATTAAGGACAGGAAAAACAGAGTCAGAGTGATGATCAGATTTTGGCAGCTGATGATGATGTCACAAAACATGAACATGGAGATGAGAACCAAGAGCAATGTGATGAGGAGATCCTGACAATCACAGACAACTTGAACTGGGCAGAAAAGCGCAAAATCCTGGAGAAGCTTCACAAACAGTTTGGCCATGCTTCTGCTGACAAACTGCAGAAGCTGCTAGATAGCTCTGGAAACAAAGACACAGAACACAACATGCTCCTGCAAAACATCATCAGTGAATGTGACATCTGCCAAAGGTACAGGAAGACCAAACCAAGGCCTGCCGTTGGGTTGCCACGAGCATCTCAGTATAATGAAACTGTGGCAGTTGATCTATATGAACTGAAGCCAGGCCTGTGGTATCGTCACATTATTGATCAATTCACACGACTCAGTGCAGGCAGCATTCTCACTAGAAAAAAAGCACAGAAACTGTGAAGCACTTCATTCATCTGTGGGTAAGTGTACACGGTCCACCACAGAAATCATTTAATGACAATGGAGAAGAGTTCAATAATGATGAAGTGAGAGACGTGGCAGAGAATTTCAACGTAGAAGTTAAGACAACAGCTGCCTACAGCCCATGGAGCGATGGACTTCTGGAGAGACAGACTCAAACACTCACAGAGATCATAATGAACATTAAATCAGTAACTGCTGTGACTGGAGCACTGCACTAGACTGGGCACTCATGGCAAAGAACACTATGCTCATGTTCAGGGATACAGCCCATATCAATATAGCCCATATATTCAAACCCAGAGCTGTCTCGGATAGGGAAGCCCAGCCCGTAGAAGAGGTCACATCCCATAATGTTGTCACCGTGTGCTGCTACTTGGAACATGAAGTCATACACAATCTTAGATATGTAGTAGACCGTTAGCTCAACTGTTCCTACGTTACAGAGTCTGTGACCACCATATCCATACAGCTCCGTTGAATTTTTCTTAATTTTGTGGTTGGGGAAAAATTTCTTCACCATGGTCTGGTTTAACATTGACCTAACTGCCGCCGTGTTGAGCAGTAGCGGTAATGCTAAACCGTCTAACTCAACCATGCTGTATGCATAACCGTTGATGTCAGGGCTTACCGCATAAATGGTTGTTGTTGGCAGGTGGCTTGGCTTACTTGGCAGGTTCTACGGTGCCGGCAACCGGCACACTCTGAAGAAATGGTTTAAGCATCCACATTTGTTACCAATTTGTCCTCTTGCCGAGTAAAAACATGCTCTGTCCTGGTGTGTCGGGGACCCACAGCTACCACAGATGGGACCTCTCAGAGTGGTCCTTCAGTTGACAGCGTTTGTCTTGTACTCTTCTGCCATGTCCTCATATTCCTCTGTGCCCACCACGTTAGCTAGCATCATCTGTCCGGGTAGCTTCTGTAGTTGCCGCCCACCTAGCTCCATTGCTACCTTCTCCGCTGACTCAAGCTAGAATGCTAGCTCAAGCGTGCTAACTAGCATCATGTCGTTTGGCACCGTTAGCATCTTAGCTGTTAGCCTCGGGTTACACATGTGCTCAGCTAACTGGTCCCGCACCATCTCATCTTTTAACAGTCCAAAGAAGCACATGCTAGCCAAATGTCTCAGGTCGGCGATGAATTGTTGTGTGGACTCACCAATTCTCTGTCGCTGTTGGCGAAATTGAATTTGTCATACTATCACATTGTCCGGTGTAGCAAAACAGCTAGCAAGCAGTTCAACAGCATCCACGTATGAGACTGTCGGACCCAGCGTGTGGAAAATCCTCTAACCTTCTATGCCGAAGTTGTGGACAAGAAGTACTTGTTTCCTTACTTTATCCAGTTTTCCCAGGTCCAGCGCTGCAACGTAGGTCTCAAACGCGTCCAGCCATCTTGGCCACAGGACGATTGGTTCACCCAGGGACTCAAGGACAAGCTGTAGTGGTCTCAAGCACACTCCCATGGTTCGAAATTCTCATTGCCAAATGTTATGTCCACAAACCTGGGATGAAGACAGACGAGGATGCTGTGCTCAAACGGAACTTTATTACAGAAGGACTTGGTATAAGCACGTGTACACTCAGTCATCATATCCACACCTGCAGTCAAGCTGTAACCCATATATTGCTTCTACAACAACATGCAGTGAGATGGTGGACCACCCAAAATATACTAGTGGTTATGCCAGCCGCAGGCCGCATTCCACTCCAAATGTGTCTCTTGTTCATACACCACATTCAGCCTTTCAGCTGCGTGGGGCAGCACGGTGGTGCAGTGGTTAGCACTGTTGCCTTACAGCTAGAAGGTTCCTGGTTTGAATCCCCAGGCTGGCAGGGGTTGGAACCTTTCTGTGTGGAGTTTGCATGTTCTCCCTGTGCTGCGTGGGTTTACTCCGGGGGCTCCGGTTTCCTCCCACAATCCAAAGACATGCATGTTAGGTTAATTGGCTGTTCTAAATTGTCCCTAGATATCTGTCTCCTATAGGCCCTTAGAATAGAGGGTTAGTACGAGTGAAGCGCGTTGAGTGGTCTTTGTGACTAGAAAAGCGCTATATAAGTGCAGGTTAGTTAGTTAGTTTCAGCTAAGGGGTTGTTTGAACACATGTTGACATGTTTTTGCCATTTGACATACTTGGGTTTGAATATCACTATTTAAAAAAAAAAAGGACAGGTAGCTTGTTAAGTTTCAGATGCAACATATGTATTGTATATAACTGTGTCATTTATCAAATGTTTGTTATACTGTTATCTGCAAGGCTTTTATTTAGTGCAGTTTATTGGTTTATTTGTCAGAGACCATGTACCGAAAAAACCTTAAACACAGGGTAAAGATGCTCTGTACCAGATTATAGCGTTCTCACTCATTTCCATCTGTAGTCCCTGAGGCAGGCAGGAAGATATTAAAAGAAAAACAGCACATATAGAAAACAATTCAGGTCAGGTTTCAGAAACTGTTGACCCTGAAACAATCAGGGAGTAAGTTTAAAAGGTAAAAAGATAAGAGAAACAGCCCCCCAAAAATCTATTTAAGAGTACAATTTCAAATCCCATTTAAGGCAGAGAGTCAATGCCGGCAGGCTTGATTACATAAAATCTATTTTTTAGTCTCTGTGGAAAAGTCTCCGTAATTTGTTCTGGTCTTCAAAGCAGTGGGGAGCTTGTTCCATCCCATTATTGCTTTGTATGAGAATGCTGATTGTCCAAAAGCAGTTTTATGTAGGGGGATGCAACAGTGCCACCTAGAGGAAGTCTATTGAAGTGGAAGTTTATTGTGAAAGTGAGCAGAAGTGAAGCTAGCAGATAAGTTTTTCAGTAGGTGTTCTGGAACGTGGCAGTGGTGAATAAAAGTTGTCACCTAGCATCCCAAGTGTGTCGTCCTTATTATGCCTCGGTGGAACAGAGAGGCGCACGGTAATCAGTTAATGCATGTGTGTGTGGTTGTATCTGTTCATCTGTCTGTCTGTCTGTCACCAGCTTTTCAGCTTGCCCAGTTAAAATTAAGTGCAACTAAAGGCTTGTATCATTGTATGGCCATATTTTCTCAATTTTTAATTTGCCAGAATTCCAAGATAAGGCTTTGTTTTTGAAATAAACACAAATTTAACTCACCTTTCATGTCTTTGAAGGCGGGGAAAAAGGTATTGTAATAACTATGTATGCTGGGCCACTAGAGGTGGCAGTGCGACTTTTTTACAACACATGGATGACTTCCTGTTATAGTCGATCTCTAGATGAATTGTTCTAAAATAGTGGTTACTGAAAAAACAAACAAGTATTCAGTAACTCCACCATTTATTCATCACATCGAATGTTTTCACACTGGTTTTGCTGTTTAGTTTTGCAGAGGAAGGACGAGGTAAAATTCGTTAAAACTTGCTAAAAACTACAACCCTGCAAATGGTTGCAGTAAACTGCACATGCACCTGTAAACTCCCGCCACAGGGAAGTAGCATTTGTAGCATTTGTTCACCCACCAATATTGGGTGAACAAATGTCTGTCTTTTTGCCCGTCTGTTTTCTTCCTCTGCCACTAAACAGCAAAAGCTCCTGTTCGTCTTGACTGTCATTGTATTCATGTACCTCCGTCACTTTTGCCATTTAAAACGTCTGCCACCGTGCTCTTCTTTTGTTTGGACTACAGCTGTTCAAATCAGTCTGGTGGTGCTTGGCTGCCGCCAAAAGTACGGACGTGAACTGCACATGATTTTCACTGTGCATGCATATACTCCAAAGCAACTGGATGGATTTGAATGAAATTTTTACCGGAGGTGGTCCTTGGACTATACAGGAACCCATAATATTTTGGTGATGATCCGAGAACACATACCTCCACCAAGGCTCTGGCACTGAGGCATCAGCACCTTGGTGCTTTCATTGTTTATCAGCAACTCCATGCTTGAGGATGCACACCCTCATAACCTCAGCAAAGCACTTGTAAAACCCGAGGCCAGTCTGATGAATGGGTTTAAGATAAGATAAGATAAGCCTTTATGAGATGAGATGAGATGAGATTCAACTTTATTGTCATTACACATGTATGAATACAAGGTAACGAAACGTGACTTGGCATTTGGGCACGCTCTGCAGAGCGCATCTAAGGCCGGGGCAGCCGCTAGGCGCCAGTCATAAAGAAGAAAGGGAAAAAAAAGAAAAGAGAAAGGATATGACACAATAGGCGAGAGAAAAAAACATGTTTTATCAAATTGACGCTTAATGAGTAAGCGAAATTTTGATTGCAGGCAAAAAAAACCCTCAATGCATATTTAGCAGACATTTAGTAGACAGATCACACAGCAGAGGGAGAGCAGTGTGTGTATATATGCATGTAGTGTTGTATGCATTGTGTAGTGTAAATGTAACAGTTGTTAGTGAGCAGCAGAGGGCGCCTCCTGGCAGTGGATAGATGTTATAATCATGTGACTTATAAACAAGTCCAGAGTCCAGAGTCTATCTCTCTTGCTTGCAGAAGGCACATGGGCATTGTCCTTGAGGGTCCAATCCGCTGACGACAAACAACTGATTGCTGATTGTTGGGTAGACATAAGATAAGATAAGATAAGATAAGCCTTTATTAGTCCCACAACGGGGACTAATAAAGAACCGGGGAAGAGCCGGTCCTTCCACTTGTCTCAATCAGGAGGAATGTAAACACGGGGCAAACAAGGTCAAATCAAATCAAATCAGCACAGTGCACTCAGAGAATAGAATTTGTCCTCACCCGTGTAATTCTGTGCTTCCATTATATATGCAGGCTTAAACTGTTTTTCCACAGAGAGCACAGGGCTTCAGATGTATTCCTTCACTGAATCACTGTCATTCAGTTCACCGTTTGCCGCTACTCGTGCCCTCCCCAACTGGTCGAATTTGATGAAGGAGCTTGCCGGGTCCGCTTTGAACAGCTCTCTCACTTTCCTTCAATTTCTGATGCATCAGGGAACTCCACAGCCAAAAATAGAAGTCCTGAGATTATAACCAATAATGTTTCCATAGACGCATGAATTCCAATGTCCATGAGTCTCCTCGTAGGTTCCAATTCTTGGGCTCCCCCTTGGCCCAATTCTTGTTGAAAAATAGTGACAATAGCACATTTAAGCCGCTTCCAAATCCATAATTTCCATTTAGATTAAGATTCAGCAGAAGAAGAGCGACTAAACACAGACAAAAACACAACATTGCAAAAGCTGGGAATAGATCAGGAAGGCAGGGGAGGAGGGAAGAAAAATGCGACTGCTCTCTCTCAAGGCAAGATGGAAAAAAAAAAAAAAATTATTAGTCCCACAATGGGGAAATTCCAGGATTGCAACAGCACAGGGATAGCAACACTCAGAGCAACAATCAGAAGGCAAGAGAAAAAAAAAAACAAGAGCAGCAAGTATACATATGTACATATAAATATAAATATATATATATATATATAGACACACAGTGCGGAGCATTGTAGCTAGATGGAATGAATGGGTTTGGGAGATATCTGAGGAACACAGACACAGACAGCTATTTCTTGCATTTATAGATAGATTATTATTATTATTATTATTATTGTTATCTTCAAATCTCTCACTTAAGTGCTAGAAGTCCAAAATTAGATGGGTCATTCAACAGAAATGTTACAAGAAAGCAGTTGCCTTTGTCATGAAGTCCTGACTAAAAATAAACTTTTATTCTGCATTTATCTCTGCATGCTTCCGCTTGGTCACATCATCCGACAACATGGTCTTCACTTTCACTGCTACGCCGACGACACCCAGCTGTACATCTCCTCTAAATCCATCACCCCCGCCATTCTCTCCACCATCACCAACTGCCTCAAGACATAAAAACCTGGATGACGAACAACTTTCTCAAGCTAAACAGTAATAAAACAGAAATCATCATTTCTGGACCAAAATCTCTTTTACCCTCTTCCCAGAACTTTTCATTCCAAATCGATGGTCACTCAGTCACCCCCTCCCCCCTGGCCAGAAACCTCGGCATTATCATGGACCCCACCCTCTCCTTCAAATCTCACATCAACCATATCACCAAAACATCATTTTTTCATCTTCGTAATATTGCACGCCTCCGTCCCACCCTCTCACCCTCTGCTGCTGAAATACTCATCCACGCCTTCATCACCTCCAGACTTGATTACTGTAACAGCATTCTGTATGGACTTCCTTCCACCATCCTCCAAAAACTACAGTATGTCCAAAACTCAGCCGCCCGCCTACTTACTCACTCCCGCTCCAGAGACCACATCACTCCTCTCCTCCGTCAGCTCCACTGACTCCCCATTCAACAGTGCATCAACTTCAAGATCCTCCTCATCACCTATAAAGCTCTTCATAACCTCGCCCCCTCATACCTAACTGACCTTCTATCTCGTCATTCCCCCACTCGTCTCCTCCGCTCTGCTGACACTCACCTTCTTACCCCCATCACCAAGACAAAATTCCGCACCCTGGGTGATAGATCATTCGCCATCGCCGCACCAACCCTCTGGAATTCCTTGCCCCTTCACATCCGGTCTGCCAACACACTTGCTTCTTTCAAAAGTCAACTCAAAACCCATCTTTTCAAATCTACCTATGAAAACTGACTGCCTCTTCTACCTAAGTGTACCTACCTTGTCTGTTTACCCGTTCTCTGTATGTTTGTCCCTGTGGCGGCATGAAATAATAAGGAGCGAACCGAGAGTTTTTAAGGGTGTTTATTATCATTCATCCCGCCATCATAGAACTCACTCCAGCCCTGTGCAGGCGGGCTGGAGCGGGTCCTCAGGCTCTCAGGCAATGCGTGTAGTCAGATGAGCAGTATGAGAGAGAGTGAGCTACAGAGCATATGCAGTTTAAATACCCCACTACAGACAATACATGAAAGGCATGGGACATTTGCATCACAGTCAGAGCAGGAAGCATGAACATTTGCATTTGAGTCATACATATTGACAGCAAGATTGGCAGGAAGGAGCTAGACAAAGAGCGGCTGCCTATTGATCACAATACACACATCTCATTGTTCTGCTAATTGCCCCAGCTGAGCGCTCTGCTTGTCCCAGTCTGTTGTGGGGGTCACCCACAGTCCCTATGCTGCTTTGTAAAGCGTCTTTGAGTATTTAGAAAAGCGCTATGTAAGACTGATGTATTAGATAGATAGATAGATAGATAGATAGTTTATTTCGAACACAAAAATATAACAAATACAAGCAAATGGCAAATGCAATAAAGTAACATTATACACTGTTCGAAAGGGAGAAGGAAGAAGTGAACACTTATTAATTCCATCTCCTCTTTTCCATAGATACACCCATGTGAATTTTATACAAATTACCACCTTTAAGACCCCAAGTAAACAATTTACTGTATTTTTTACAAATCAACATTAACACCCATCCATTCTAACATACAATGATGTCCATACAACAAAACCAGCCTCAAACAACACAGATATACACAGTGCTGTCCCACCCACCATTCCATAGTGTCCCATAATATCCCAGAGTGAACATAATGAATCGTACATATAACTACTACCCTTCTAACATATACCCTTTCAGCAAATGATGCTTATACCTCTTTTTGAATTGATTTCTGTTTGTACATAGTTTCAGTTCCGGCTCTAGACTGTTCCACAAATCCACCCCACAGACAGATATGCACAGACTTTTCTTGGTAGTACGTATCTTGGGTTTTGTAAAGTTTAAGTCTCCCCTCAATTTTTATTATTATTATTACTATTATTATTATTATTATTCATTATTATTATTTATTTACAGCTCTTAACCAACAGGTAACTACTGTACCATAGTTTGTAAAACAAAACACCATCATGCTGGATCAGTTATTAATTTACTGTGGCGTAACATTATGTAGCTCACATACTCCTTGGCAGAGACCCAGACATGAGGGAACTTTGAGCTCGCAGTGTGTATTGACATCACGCCTCAAACGGACATTGAGTCTGGACCCCCTGCGGACTGGAGAAGAAGTGAGAAGATCTGGGAGTGGACCTGAAGGGACTGTCTGACTCCTGGGGTCAGACAGAGAAGCCGAGAGGACAATGGGAGGATTAAATGTGAATGTAATTCTGTGTTTGATGTGAATGTGATTCGTGTTTGATGTGAGAGTATAAAGGTATGTGGTTTACCGCAGCTCGCCCTCTTCATTCCCTGACTGAGAGAGGAGCTGTAGGACGTGAGATGAAATAAACCAATACTGAGAAATCATTCAGTCTCTTCATTTCATGGTTCCTACATTGGTGACCCACACGTGAGAAATATGGAAAGGCTTGGAGATCGTCTCTCCGAACCTGATTCACCGGAGACCGCCCGCACCGGCGTAAGCTCAATTAAACTCCCCGAGTTCTGGCAAGAGGACCCGCACTCATGGTTCCAGCACGTGGAGTCGCGGTTCGTGCTCAACGGGGTATCAGCAGATGACATTAAGTTCCATAATGTCATCGCAAGACTCGACAGCCGCACAGCCCGGTGTGTGCGGAGCCTGGTGCAGCAGCCGCCCGCTGCTGGCAGATACGACGCCCTGAAAGCCGCCCTCATTCGGAGTTTTGTGCCATCAGCCGAGGTGAGGGCCAGAACACTCCTGGACCTGCGCGACAGAGGAGGACGCAGGCCGACCGTCCTCATGGAGGACATGCTGCAGATGATCGGGGCAGACAACGATACGTTTTTATTTAAACACATCTTCTTAAGGACTCTTCCAGCGCACATGAGAGGCTCCCTGTCCAGCATGAGGTGTGTGGACCAGCAGGACTTCCGCGCGCTGGCCTTGGAAGCGGAGTGGCTCCTGGACGCATGCAGCGAGCAGGAGACGGCAGCGGCAGCAGCAGACCTCGGCGCGGCGGCCGGGGGCGATGGAGAACCGGTGGCAGCAGAACCGACCCCAGCGACAACAGTGGCAGCGCAGTCCCGAAGCAGAGGAGGGGACGAGCTGTGTTTCTACCATCGGCGCTTCGCGCACAGGGCACACAGATGCGTCCCACCATGCAACTTCAAGAAGCAGGGAAACGCAAGAACCGGGGGTCGTTAGCAGCTTCGACCCTCGGTGAACGGAACAAGCTGCTCTACCTGACAGACGCGAGCTCCGGACGGCAATTCCTTGTTGACACCGGGGCACAGAGGAGTTTCATCACCGCAACCTACGCGGACCGGGTGGCCGGTCCCCGCGGAGATGGGGCAACAGCCGCAAACAGCTCGTCGATCAAGACTTTTGGCTAAAGAACTCTGCGCCTGTTCTTGCACGGCCGCATCTATGAATGGACCTTCATAGTAGCGGCGGTGAGTTTCAACATGTTAGGCGCCGACTTTTTGTGCTCACATGGCTTGTTGGTAGATCTGGCTAATAGACGCTTGGTTAATGCACTCTCTTTTTGTTCTATTCCCTTTGCAGCGCGACTGTCCCCGCCGTCAGTACAGACCAACGCCGCCGCAGCAGGAGGTAAGTTCCACACTCTCCTAAACCAGTTCCCAGCACTCACAGTTCCCACATTTTCAGCTAAGGTGGCGAAGCACGGGGTGGAGCACTTTATAACCACAAGTGGCCCACCAGTTTTTGCTAAGGCTCGGCGCTTGGATGCAGCTAAGCTCTCCATTGCGCGGGAGGAGTTCGACAACCTGGAAAGGTTGGGCATAATTCGCCGCTCGAAGTCCGCTTGGGCTTCCCCCCTCCATATGGTCCCTAAGGCGGATGGCTCGTGGAGACCGTGCGGCGATTATCGCAGGTTAAACAATGCCACAGCGCAGGACCGCTACCCAATTCCGCATATCCAAGATTTTTCCGTGCATTTGTCCAAGGCGCGCATTTTTTCTAAAATAGACCTGGTCCGCGGTTATCATCAGGTCCCGGTCCGACCAGAGGACATTCCCAAGACAGCGGTAATAACCCCTTTCGGGCTTTTTGAATTTTTACGCATGCCTTTTGGCCTTAAAGGCACTGTGCAAACCTTCCAACGCATGATGGATGCCGTTTTGCGCGACCTCTCTTTTGTTTTTGTCTACTTAGATGATATTTTGGTCGCCAGCGCCTCTGAGGAGGAACACGAAAGTCACCTCAGAACTGTTTTTCAGAGGTTGGGAGCGCATGGGTTGATAATCAACCCAGCCAAGTGCCATTTTGGCGCAGCGCAGATCGATTTTTTAGGGCACCGCGTCTCCCCAGAGGGTGCAGTTCCGCTGCCCTCCAAAGTACGCGCAGTGGCTGAGTTTCCCCAGCCACAAACAGTCAAAGCGTTGCAAGAATTTTTAGGTATGGTAAATTTTTACAACCGTTTCATACCTCACGCGGCGCAGCTCATGCAACCGTTGTACGCCGCGCTGAAAAAACAGAAGCCCTCCAATGCAATTGAGTGGTCCCCGGAGCGGGAGCGCGCATTCACTGAGGTTAAGAAAGCACTAGCAGATGCAGCACTGCTGGCTCACCCAGACCCGGCAGCCCGAATAGCGCTAACCACAGACGCGTCAGATGTGGCCATAGGAGCCGTGGTGGAACAGCAAGTCGCCGGGGCTTGGCAGCCACTCGCTTTTTTCAGCAGATCCCTACGCGATGCTGAGCGAAAATATAGCGTGTTTGACAGGGAACTGCTAGCGCTCCACCTGGCCATTCGCCATTTTCAGTTCTGGTTGGAAGGGCGGCGTTTCACCGCGTTTGTCGACCACAAACCGCTAACCTTTGCAATGTCCAAAATCTCAGAACCATGGTCAGGCCGACAGCAGAGGCAGCTGGCCACAATTTCAGAATTCACCACCGATATACAGCACGTAGCCGGTAAATTTAATGTGGTGGCAGACTGCCTCTCGTGAGCGGTAACAGCGCCTGTCTGCGTGGATGGGGGCTGTAGCGCTGCAGACGCGGAGCGCGGTAACAGCGCGGACGCGCACGCGGCTCCGATGCACGTAGGGATAGATTATGCGGCCATGGCAGCGGAGCAGGGCGAAGACACAGACGTGCGCGCGCTCCTGCCTGGACCAACAGGGTTAAGGCTGGAGAACATAAGTTTACAAACCAGTTCACCCCTGCTTATTTGCGATGTATCCACCGGGCGACCTCGCCCAGTGGTACCGGCCACGTGGCGCCGTCGCGTTTTTGACTCGGTGCACTCCCTAGCACACCCGGGAGTACGCGTTTCGGTGAAAATGGTAGTAGAGAAGTTTGTTTGGCCGAGCCTGCGCAAGCACGTGAAGGAGTGGGTGAGAGCCTGCATGTCCTGCCAGCGGGCCAAAGTTCACAGACACACAAAAGCTCCTTTAGAACCTTTCCACATCCCGGCTAAGAGGTTTGATCATGTGCACGTAGATCTAGTGGGACCCCTGCCGCCCTCGCAAGGGTTCACACATCTCCTGACAATGGTGGACCGGACCACGCGTTGGCTGGAAGTAGTCCCATTGCAGTCTACCACAGCAGCAGAGGTGACTCGCGTTTTTTTAACAGCCTGGGTAGCGCGGTTCGGAGTCCCGTCGGACATTACGTCCGATAGGGGTCCGCAATTCGTGTCAGAGCTGTGGTCAGCAATGGCCAGCGGCTTAGGGGCAACAGCTCATCGCACCACCGCTTATCACCCACAGGCCAACGGTTTATGCGAGCGTTTTCACAGGTCGTTGAAGGCAGCCCTCAGAGCGTCGCTCACGGATACAGATTGGGTAAACAAACTACCATGGGTTTTATTGGGGTTGCGTTCGGCACCCAAAGAGGATTTAGATGCCTCACCTGCTGAATTAGTTTTTACTCAACCTCTCAGGCTGCCAGAAGAATTCCTGCCAGCCCATGCAGCACCGGAGCGCCCCCCCGGTGCGGGGACCTCTACGTGGCACGGGGGCAGAAATGCTCTCGGGCCCCACTCATCACACTTTTCCGCGGGTTTTTGTTCCCAAGGCTTTGCAAAACGCAGAGTTTGTTTTTGTCAGGCACGACGCCCAGCGTCACAGCCTCCGCCCACCTTACGACGGTCCGTTTCGAGTGCTGGAAACCGGGGAGAAATATTTTGTGCTGGATTTGGGGAGCAGGAAAGAAACAATCAGTGTTGACAGATTAAAGCCTGCTTTTGTGTTACGCGATGAACCTGTACAGCCGGCGGGGGCGCCTCGACGCGGCAGGCCTCCCAGGGAACAGCCCCTAGTTCCCCAGCAGGGGGTAAATAACCCTTCTCCCCCTCATTCCACAGGCGCACCGCAGGACGGCGCAACACAGGCTGCGAAGCCTGCGTTCAGCAGATTCGGGAGGAGATTGAAGCCTAAGCGACGGGCAGAGTGATGTGTATTTTGATCAACCCGTGTAAATTGTGCTGTAGATCCTGCAAAGGGGGGGTGATGTAAGGGTATAATGTGTATGACTGCCCATTATTGACATGAAGTCGGTGTGTGTGTCCATTCTTGACATAATGTGTATGACTGTCCATTATTGACATAAGGTGTATAACGGTCAGAGTAATGTTGGTGTATGTCCGTTCTTGGGCGTTTCGGGGGGAGTGATGTGGCGTAACATTATGTAGCTCACATATTCCTTGGCAGAGACCCAGACATGAGGAAACTTTGAGCTCGCAGTGTGTATTGACATCACGCCTCAAACGGACATTGAGTCTGGACCCCCTGCGGACTGGAGAAGAAGTGAGAAGATCTGGGAGTGGACCTGAAGGGACTGTCTGACTCCTGGGGTCAGACAGAGAAGCCGAGAGGACAATGGGAGGATTAAATGTGAATGTAATTCTGTGTTTGATGTGAATGTGATTCGTGTTTGATGTGAGAGTATAAAGGTATGTGGTTTACCGCTGCTCGCCCTCTTCATTCCCTGACTGAGAGAGGAGCTGTAGGACGTGAGATGAAATAAACCAATACTAAGATAAGATAAGATAAGATAAGCCTTTATTAGTCCCACAACGGGGAAATTCCAGGATTGCAACAGCACAGGGATAGCAACACTCAGAGCAACAATCAGAAGGCAAGAAAAAAAACAAGCAAGCAAGAGCAGCTAATAAACATATGTACGTATTACTATAAAATATATATATATACACACACACACAGACACACAGTGCAGAGCATTGTAGCTGGATGGAATAAATATATGAATATATGAACACACAGTGCAGAGCATTGTAGCTAGATGGAATAAATATGTAAATATATAAACACCCACAGTACGGAGCATTGCAGCTAGGTGGAATAAATATGCAAGTATATAAACACACACAGTGCGGAGCAATGTAGCTAGATGGAATAATATGTAGATATATAAATATATAAACACACCCAGTGCTGAGCATTGTAGCTAGATGGAATAAATATGCAAATATATAAACACACACAGTGCAGAGCATTGTTGCTAGATGGAATGAAACAGCATAACCGTCTACTTAGTTATCCTACATGGTATGATTATGTACCCATACATATTCTCACCCTCCATAGCGACCGGTATGTTCCTAGTTGTATGCCGGAGGGGACCATTGTGTAAGTCTATTGCATCTTTTGCATTCAAAAAACTATTAGTTTGTTACGTCTTTTTGCTATCTCTGCGAGCAGCCCTGCTTAGGTTGTACAGTCTGACAGCCGTTGGTAGGAAGGACCTACGAAACCTCTCGGTTGTGCACCTGGGATGATGTAGTCTGCTGCTAAATGAGCTCCTCAGTGCATTCAGTATGTCCTGCATAGGGTGGAACTCGGACTCCAGCAGAGATGACAGTTTAGCCACCGTCCTTCTCTCTCCTATCTCCTCCATCGGATCAAGGCGCTGCCCCAGGACAGAGCTAGCTTTCTTAATCAGTTTGTTCAGTCTCTTCCTATCGGCTGCAGTAATGCCACTGCCCCAGCAGACCACTCCAAAAGTGATGGCTGATGCCACCACCGTGTCATAGAATGACTTCAGCAGCGCCCCTTGTACACCAAAAGACCTGAGTCTCCTCAGCAGGAACAGCCTGCGCTGTCCCTTCTTGTAGAGTGCATCAGTATTGTGTGACCAGTCTAGTTTATTGTTCAGATGAATACCCAGGTCCTTATAGGATGTCACCATCTCGATGTCTGTTCCCTGTATATTTACTGGTGCTGTGAGGGGCTGCCCATGCCTGCGGCAGTCCACCACCAGCTCCTTAGTTTTCCTCGCGTTGATCTGGAGGCAGTTCCGATGGCACCAGTCCACGAAGTCCTGGATAAGCCCTCTGTACTCAGCTTCATCTCCATTGGAGATGAGGCCAACGATCGCAGAGTCATCAGAGAACTTCTGTAGATGGCAGTGTGTTGTGTTGTGTGAGAAGTCCGCAGTATAAAGAGTGAACAGGAAGGGAGCCAGCACCGTTCCCTGGGGGGCCCCCGTGCTACTGATGATCGTGTCAGACACACAGTCCCGGGTTCTCACAAACTGAGGCCGGTTCGTGAGGTAGTCCAGGATCCATGATGACAGGTGCTGGTCCACCCCTGCGCGCAGCAGCTTGTCCTTCAGGATCATCGGTTGGATGGTGTTGAAAGCACTGGAGAAGTCAAAGAACATGATCCTCACCATATTCCCGGTCTTCTCCAGGTGGGACAGAGAACGGTGAAGGAGGAAGATCACCGCATCCTCCACCCCAATGCCATGCTGGTAGGCGAACTGGAGTGGATCCATCGCTGGTTCCACCAGGGGGCGGAGGTGAGCAAGGAGCAGTCTCTCCAGGGTCTTCATCAAGTGGGACGTCAAGGCCACCGGTCTGTAGCTGTTCAGGTCTTTGGGGTGGGAAGTTTTTGGTACAGGTACCACACAAGATGTTTTCCACAGCTGTGGTACCCTCCCCAGTTTCAGGCTCATGTTGAAGATATACGTCACAATCCCACACAGCTGGTCTGCACAGGACTTGAGGAGCTTTGCGCTGATGCCGTCCGGTCCCGGCGCCTTCCTCGCCTTGATCTTCCTCAGCTCCGTCCTCACCTGGGTCCTGGTCAGGGTCAGGATGGGGGGCTGTGTGTGGGGAGTGGGGGGGTGTTGGTGGCGTGGGGAGTGGGCAGCAGGACTTGATTTCTTTAGAGGCAGCAGTGGTTGTTGTGCAGTCAGGGGGGAGGGCGGTTGGTCAAATCTATTGAAAAACAGATTCAGGTTGTTCGCCCACTCCCTGCCCCCTGTGGCCTGGGGGGAGGTATTCTGGAGCCCCGAGATGGTTTTGAGGTTTCTCCAGACCCCGCTGATGTCGCTCTGTTGCAGCTTGTCCTCCATCTTCTTCCTGAAGCTGTCCTTGCCTTCTCTGATCTTTCTCCTCAGCTCCCTCTGTACGGACTTCAGCATCTCCCTGTTCCCTGACCTGAAGATCCTCTTCTTCTCTCTCAGAAGTGTTTTTATCTCAGGGTTGATCCAGGGTTTGTTGTTTGAGTGACGCCGTATGGTCTTGGTGGGAACGGATTTGTCCACACAGAAGCTGAGGTAGCCCGTGAAGGTGTGAATGAGGCCATCGATGTCCTCACCATGTGGATCGCAGAGCTGCTTCCAGGCGGTGGCTTCAAAACAGCCCTTTAGGGTGTCCATTGTCTCCTCAGACCATAACTCCACAGTGTGCATGGCCGGAGGTTGTCTGTGCACTAGGGGTTTGTACACCGGCCGGAGATGAACCAAGTTGTGATCCGATCTCCCGAGTGGGGGGAGTTGTGATGAGGTGTACGCCTCCTTAGTGTTTGCGTAGAATAAATCCAGTGTTTTATTGTCTCTAGTGTGGCATGTGACATACTGGGTGAACGTGGGTAGAATGGGAGACAGTGAAACATGGTTGAAATCGCCTGAGATGAGGAGAAGAGCATCTGGGTGTTCTGTCTGCAGCCTGCTGGTTACTGAATGGATGACGTCACGTGCTGTGCTGTCCCAGCGTTCGCCGTCGGATTTGCATAAACAACAATGCAGATCACGTGTGAGTGTTCTCTCGGGAGATATGTAGGCCTCATGCTAACAGCTAGCAACTCAATGTCTTTGCTGCAGTGTCGTTGTTTAACAGTGATATGTCCCGGTCTGCACCAGTTGTTGTTAACATACATTATCACTCCACCGCCCCTAGCCTTGCCACTGTCTGGTGTTCGGTCAGCTCGTATCATGTGAAAACCCTCCAGCTCAATGTTAGCATCTGCTGCTAGTTCAGTTAGCCACGTCTCAGTAAACAAAAGGAGAGAGCACTCCCGGTATGTGCTATCATAACGGGAGATAGCCGCTAGCTCATCTAACTTTCCCAGTATCGACCGTACATTTCCCATGACAACAGATGGAAGGGAGGGTCTGTACCTTATATTTTTTGTCCTCCGCCTTACTCCAGCCCGGCAGCCGCGGCGTTTTCGCCTCAGTTCTCTCGGTATGTCGAGTTTTTCCAATGGGACCGGGTGGCGGTTGAATGCTAGCAGCTGTTCTCTGCTGTATCGTATCCTGCTATAGACAGTGGCTCCGTCCACCGGCTCAGGAGACATTTAGGACGATCTGTGTGTCCGTGATATAAGTGGGGTGAAAAAAAAAGACGGATCAAAAGAGAGAGGAAGGGAAAAAGACTCGGAATCGAGCCGCTGTTGCAAAAGGCAGCCGACTCGTGTGGCGCCGAGAGAAAAAAAAAAAAAAAAAAAAAAAAAACTGAGAAAAAACTGAGAAATCATTCAGTCTCTTCATTTCATGGTTCCTACATTACAATATTTTACTTAGCCCAGCAGCTCCCTCACTCTCTCAGTGGTCTGTTGTCCATTCTCCGAGTGTTCTACATTTGAAAATTGTTTATCAATCATCAACTTTTATGCTCCAACACAGTGCTGCACGTTGAACAAAACTGTTTATCCCTGCTTTATGAAAAATAGTCACAAACTGTTGAGTGCAGTCTTTAGCCGTGCCTTTTGTTGATGAATTAACTTCAGCAAGTCCGCTCTGTAGCTGCCAAATGTAAACATGGACGTAATGTGAGCATGCGCCGCAGGGAACTCTCACATGGTTGTTCATCAGACTTGTGTTTTGTGTTTCACAGACGTAAAAGCATGATATTAAAAGAGCAATCTGTGGATTTTGTGGCTCGATATAGGCTCAGTCAAACGTGAATCAATTTGAATCGGTCTTTTGAACCCACTCCTAATAAATTTGCTTCATTTTGATATAGCCACTCTCACTTGTTTGTTTACATAAGATGCACACCGTTACTTTGGAGAGTGAGAGGTGGAGGTGGGCCCCTTTAGGGTGCGCTGTGCTGGCCTACCACTGTCATTACAAACTCTCTACTGTGACGTATGCAAGGTTGAATGAATGAATGAATTTATTTCTTTCGGATAATACAGTACAGGTTAAAGAAACTGTATAATATAACAACAAGGTCAAATTAGACAAAGACTCCTTCTAACTAACTAACTAACTAACTAACTAACCTGCACTTATATAGCGCTTTTCTAGTCACAAAGACCACTCAAAGCGCTTTCATTAATACTAACCCTCTATTCTAAGGGCCTATAGGAAACAGATATCTAGGGACAATTTAGAACAGCCAATTAACCTAACATGCATGTTTTTGGCATGTGGGAGGAAACCGGAGAAATCCCGGAGTAAACCCACGCAACACGGGGAGAACATGCAAACTCCACACAGATCACTGTTGGTCGGGGGCTGGGATCGAACCCACGATCCCACGATCCCCACAATCCCCCGGCCAAGGGTAAACTGTGCTGCCGCAGTGCTAACCATTGCGCCACTACTAAACAATTCCACGTGAGTTATCCGAAATGGGTGATGGCTGAAGCCGCAGCTTATATTGCCCACCCATATTCCATCCAAGAATTCAAAGAAAAAAGAGTAAACAAGACAAGAGCGATTACAATTTAGAACAAAGCTAAGACAAAGTGTGACTGAGAGAAAAAAAAAAAAAAGAAAACTAAGCTAAGCTAAGTTAAGCAGTTACTATTCAAGACAAATCTAAGACAGAATGTCACAGAGAGAAAGAAAAAAAAAAAAAACTAAGCTACAACACAACACAGGCTGGAAATGTCAATCCTTATGTGAGTTTACATGTCGTCTTGTAAATATGTTTGGAGTATTTCTTCCTTTAGTTTTTGTTTAAATTGTCCAAGCGTTGTACATGATTTTAATTCAGGTCCAAAATCGTTCCATAATCTGACTCCTTGCACTGAAATACAGTGTTGCTTGGTGGTTGTTCTCACTGTAGGCTTTTGAAATATACATGTTCCTCTGAAGTGATATCGTTTCTCCCTTGTTTGGAACAACTTTTGGATATTTGCAGGCAGTGATAAATTCTTCACTTTGAACATTATTATTGCAGTTTTAAAGTCAACCAGATCTTTCAACTTGAGAGTTTTTTGTTTAAGAAAAAGTGAGTTTGTTGGTTCCCTGTAAGCTGCTTTGTTGATTATTCTAATAGCTCTCTTTTGAAGCATAAAGAGTGGATATATGTTTGTTTTATATGTATTTCCCCATACTTCAGTACAATATGTCATGTATGGGAGTATTAATGAATGATACAAGGTGTATAGTGTGGGTTGATTCAGCAAATATTTCACTCTGTGTAATATTGCAATTGATTTGGAGACTTTACCTTTAATATAATTAATATGTGACTTCCAACACAGTTTGTTATCAATTATTACTCCAAGGAATTTGGTTTCAGATACCCTTTCAATCTCTACACCATTTACACTGAGTTTGGGTACTGGATTGTTGTGATGGTTGTTAAAGACTATAAATTTTGTTTTACTTAAATTGAGCGTTAATTTGTTTGAATCAAACCACAGTTTAAGCTTTCCTAATTCCTTCCCGAGTGTATCCAGAAGTTGTTCCAAATTGTTTCCACTGCATAGCAGATTAGTGTCATCGGCAAACAATATTAAGTCCATTTTTTCTGAGACTTTACATTTATCGTTTATATACATATTGAATAATAATGGTCCCAAAACTGAACCCTGTGGGACTCCACAGGTGACCTTCAGCAACTCTGAGTTTTTGTTGCTAACACATACATACTGATATCTATTCTTTAAGTAACTACTTAACCAGGACAGTGCTACCCCTCTTATACCACAGTTTTGTAATTTCTTTAATAATAGATTGTGATCTACTGTATCAAATGCTTTTTTAAGATCTAGGAATACTCCAACTGAATACTCTTTATTTTCAGTGGCTGTTGATATTTTTTCTGTAAATTCCATTAGAGCAAATGCAGTTGTCCTCTTGTGTCTGAACCCATATTGCTGCTCACATAATAAATCATTCTTCAGTATGAAGTTGTCAATTCTCTCATAGAATATTTTTTCAAGTATCTTGGAAAATTGTGGTAATAGTGAAATTGGTCTATAGTTTGAGAATTCCTCTCTGTCACCCGTCTTGTATATCAGAATTACTTTAGCTACTTTCATTGCATTGGGAAATATACCTGATTGGAGAGACAGGTTACAGATATACGTCAGTGGTTTTACTATGCATTCGATAACAGTTTTGACTAGTAGCATATCAATACCATCGCAGTCAGTAGATGTTTTACTTTTGAACGATTTAACAATTTCAATGACCTCTCTTTCGTCTGTGTTCTTTATGAAGATGGAGTCTTTTACAGCAGTGTTATTGCATATTGTATCACCTGTTGGCACCGTAGTGGGTATTTCTCGGGCCAGTTTAGGTCCAATGTTAACAAAAAAATTATTAAATTCATCTGCAGGTGAAGCGATATTCACACTCTGAGTCGTTTTATTATTTTTTGGAATATTAGTTGGGTAGCTGGTATTTCTGCTTTTATTTCCAAGGATACTGTTAAGTATTGTCCATGTATTTTTAATATTGTCTCTGTTTTTCTCCAGTTCTTTACTGTAATAGTCTCTTTTACTACATCTTATTATATATGTTAACTTATTTTTGTATGTTTTATACCGCTGCTCTGCTTCTTTTGTTCTTTTCTTTAGGAAAGCTTTATATAATGAATTTTTCTTTTTACACGCCTTTTGTAGTCCTTTGGTTAACCATGGCTTATTAGCAAATTTGTGTTTAAGCTTTTTTATTACTAATGGGCAGTTTTTTTCATAAAGAGTGGTTACAATGTTTATAAATGTGTCATAGGCTTCATTTACATCTGATACATAGACTTCTGTCCAGTCTTGCTTCAGGAAGTCCTCTTTAAGAGAACTGATTGCATTTGGTGATTTGTGTCTGAACGATTTTGAAGTTTTTTCTGCGTTGGGCCCCGTGTGGCCATGGATAAGTGCAAAGGTTGGCAAGTGGTCACTTATATCATTTATCAATAATCCACTTTCTATTTTCTTATCGAAAACATTGACAAACAGGTTGTCAATAAGTGTAGCAGTGTGAACTGTGATTCTACTGGGATGTGTTATTGTGGGATATAGACTCATGCTGTACATAGAGTTCATGAACTCTGTAACTACATTTTGTTGATGAGGATTCAGTAAGTCAATATTGAAATCTCCACAAATTGCTACCATTTTCTTACTAGTAATATTATTGTACAGCTCGACTAATTTATCTCTGAATGTCTCAATGCAAGTTCCCGGCGTTCTATATATGCAGCTTATGATTAGATTTTTTGTTTTGTCTAGGTCAATCTCAACAGTAACACATTCCAAAATCCCTGGTAGTGCTGAGGACATTTCATTTACAAGCTTACACCTGTACAGGTCATCAATATACAGTGCAACACCACCACCCTTTTTTTGAGTTCTGTTAATATAAAACATCTGATATCCCTCTATTGCCATCAGGGGAGCCTGGTCTTTGTTAAGCCAAGTTTCAGAGACTGCAATAGCTGTGAATTTTCTGTCTAGCTGTTTTAAATAGTCCTGAATCTGTGGAAAGTTTTTGTTAAGACTTCTGCTATTGAAGTGTATTATTGACAGTTTACCATCTAGTTGCATTTGACTTTTGAATTGTTTTTCAGTGTAATATTCACAGTGGTTATGAATATTGTTGAAAAAGTGGTTATCAGGATCAATATCATTCTCCATCTCTTGTGGTTTATGTTCAGCATAATGGTATATTTTCAGAGTTTGAGTTTCCTCATTCTGTGTCAAATGACTTCCTCCAACTGGGGATAATTGATGTCTACTTGAGTCGGTCATAAGTTTTTGTTTGTTTTGGTTATTTTTATTAAAGTACTTTGGCATGGTGTATCAAAAGAACTATTCTTATCGTGTGTATGAGTATGGATTATCATTGGCTCGTAATTTTCTAATCAGTGTTCATCTGTATTTATCTAAGTCAGTAGCATCTCTGATCATTATACTCTTTGCTTGCTCAGGTGTTCCATTTAGTTTAATCCAAATTCTACAGTTTCTTGTCCAGGTTGCTTGTATCTTATCTTGTTTTTTTTAGCATCCGTGCCTGTCGTGCTAATTCAGCGTTTTTTTTTGTCAGGTGTTCATTTATGTAAACTTGAGTTTCCTTTAGCTTTTTGGCCTGCCTCAGTATGTTATTCTTTACCCTTCTGTTCACAAAGCGCATCACAATTGATTTCTTTGTTTTGTTATCTTTCTTCGGTAGAGCATAACAGGCTGAGATTGCATTGGCTTCTACCTTAATGTCTTTATCATTAAGGAACTGAAGCACTTGATTTTCTAAGGACATTGACTCACTCATGGGTGCATCTTCACCACTCAGTCCTACTGTGGCATGGGCGTATGACTGATATCTGATGTCTAGTCCACTTATAACTAGGTCATCAATACGAGAACCTTGTTCAAGATCCTCGACGCGTTGCTCCAAAAGACGCCCGTGTTGCTCCAGGTCCATAATTTTTTTGTCTTTTTCTTGAATTTTTAAATTTAGGGCTTGTACCTGTTCTATTAGGCCTATTATTTTGTCCTGTTGGTTAGTCAATTTGGCCAATTCTTCTGACATAAAGCTCAGAGCTTTTTTGATTTCTTCCATTTCCTCTTTCTTTGGTGGCATCTTACTGACCTGTAGATAGAAGTAAACAGAGAATCCGGCTAGGCCTCAACTAGCCCGGCCGCTGCTGAACTCGCCGCAACAGCTCCTGCACAGTTCCTCCGCCAAGTAGCGCTGCTCAGCTCCGCAGATCACCCCTGTCATTCGCCACCGCCTGCCGCCGTCTGCCTGGCCGGTTATGCCGCACACCGCCGGCGCAGCCGAACTTTACCGATCACCGCCGCCGCTCGCCGCCGTCTGGCTGGGTGGCACCTCCGCTAGGCCCCGTCACCGGCCGCCGTCAGTCTGGTAGTTCCTCAGCTGGACCTTGCAACTGGGTTCCGACTCAGGCCACTATCCTGCTGGGTCCAGGTGGCCCCGTCTCTCACCAACGCCGCGCTCGAGCTCCCAACTGCCGCCTCGATTGGTTCCTCCGATAGGCCCTCACCGGGGACTGAGCCGCTTCGTGTCGGAGTTAGGTGGCGCACTGGGGCCAGCGTTAAGCTAACTAGCGTTAGCTTGGCAATCGCTTCTGGTAGAGCGCAGCAGTTCTACCCGATTAAAGGGGCATTCCAACGGGATTCTGACGGAGGTGGAAGTTCAGCCCGTGGGTGTCTGTCACGATCGCTGATCGCTGTTGTTTAGGTACTTTTAATGGGGAAATCAGCGAGTTGGTCTCAGCGCTGAAAAAGTGTGACCATCCTGGTCGCCATCTTGGGAAAAAAAAAAAAAAAAAAAGGTTCACACAAAGAAGAGGAGCAGATGGTAGTGACGAACAGGCTTTATTCACACACTCACTCTGAGCACAGGCAGGAGGGGAGGTCATTCTCCCAGACCTCCGTTTAAATCACGGTTACACACACATAATAAATCCTGCCTATGAAATACTGCTGGGTCATTATAACGCAGTTATAATTACACAGCAGTATAATAACTCAGTAATAACATTTAATATACAATAACGTTCTCTGCTGGCAAAGCATGCTGGGAAATCCCTGCCCCCCTCAACATGGCCCCGACGTTACACTGCCCCCCGCTGGACTGATTTCTGTCCCCAGAAAAGTCAAAGTCCAACCCAGAAGTCCAACGCGAATCAATCCAGGTGTTGGGAGCAGCTTCGATGCCGGCGACCAGCACATCCAACAGCTTCAGCAGGATTACGCACAGCCCCTCCCCTGGCAGCGGTGGGAGTCACGACTCCCACCGCTGCCAGGACCTCCCAGGCGGCCGCTGGCCCGCATCCAGGCGTCCAGCTCCTGCTGGGCCCGGGAAAAGACCGGATCTGTCCTGCTCGCTCCGCCGCTGCTGCGCGCCAAAGGCCTCTGTGACGTCACCGCCGGGGAAGCATCTGCAGGAGGCGGCTTTTCCCCGTCCATGCCACCTTGCTCTAATTTAACGTTGGCGAGGGGCCAGTTTCCCGTGGGGTGGGCGCAGGGCAGTACCGTGCGATGTGCCCCAGCTCTCCGCAGCGGAAGCACCCTTCCTCGCGTCGCCGTGGCCGTCTCCTCCGTGGACGCGCCGCCGTGGTCTGCCGTAACTCCTCCTCCTCCCCCTCGCTGTCAGCCGTGACAGAGAACGTGCAGAGGGCCCTCCCTTCCAAGGCCAGCGTGACTTGCACGGCGGTTTCCTCTGGTGACCAGCCGTTCAGCGCGGCGGCCAGCTCGACCTGGGACAGGTGGTCATCCAACAGGTCCTCGCCGTTGTAGCGGGGAATCTTGGCCCGCTGCCGGATGAATGGGACGGTCACCTCCCGGTCGATCACCGCTCCTAATGAATGAATGAATGAATGAATGAATGAATGAATGAATTTATTTCGGATAGTACATTACAGGTTAAAAGAAACTGTATAATATAACAACAAGGTCAAATTAGACAAAGACTCCTTCTACTATACAATTCCACGTGAGTTATCCGAAATGGGTGATGGCTGAAGCCGCAGCTTATATTGCCCACCCATATTCCATCCAAGAATTCAAAGGAGAAAAAAGAGAAAACAAGACAAGAGCGATTACAATTTAAAACAAGGCTAAGACAAAATATGACTGAGAGAAAAAGAAAACTGAGCTAGTCTAAGTTAAGCGGTTACTATTCAAAAACAAATCTAAGACATAGTGTCACAGAGAAAAAAGAAAAACTAAGCTATAACACAACACAGGCTGGAAATGTCAATCCTTATGTGAGTTTACATGTCGTCTTGTAAATATGTAATATGTAATATGTAATAATAAATATGTAATATGTAATATGTAATATGTAATATCGTCTTGTAATCGCCCTGGAATTGCCAGCCCATCCTGCCCTAAAAAGGGTGGGAAACGGGGCTGGTTTGCTCTGCTTGGCCCGCTTTGCCTTGAAAAGGGCAAAGCATTCCCCTCGGGTCCGCTGCTCCGTCCATCGCGGCGAGCCACTCCGAGGGTCGGCGTCTCAGCTCTGCGCTCCATTCCCAGCCGAGCGATGAACCGCCCCGGCCGCTGGACCTCCGCCCGGGTCCTGGCTACCATCTTGCTCCATATCCCACTTCTGACACCAGTGTGACGTATGCAAGGTTCACACAAAGAAGAGGAGCAGATGGTAGTGACGAACAGGCTTTATTCACACACTCACTCTGAGCACAGGCAGGAGGGGAGGTCATTCTCCCAGACCTCCGTTTAAATCACGGTTACACACACATAATAAATCCTGCCTATGAAATACTGCTGGGCCATTATAACGCAGTTATAATGACACAGCAGTATAATAACTCAGTAATAACATTTAATATACAATAACGTTCTCTGCTGGCAAAGCATGCTGGGAAATCCCTGCCCCCCTCAACATGGCCCCGACGTTACACTACATTATCACTACTGTAGTGATTCAAAGGTGATCAAGCCCTGGGAGCCCCTTCTGGCCTGGGGCCCCAAGCATCCGCCTGCCTTGCCTGCTGGTATGCAGCACCTCTGGCAGTGCTTAAACAGTAAACCGTCACATTTATGCGCGCTTCTGTCTTCTGTGCCTTTTCTCGTCATTTGGACAAACGTGTCGCCTGGATTTTATCTCTAAACATGCTGCTTGGTGTTTGATAAATCAAAGAGGTTGTGCGATAAACCGGAACTTCACAGCTGATGAGCTGCGAAACAACAAAGAAATGATTTTGGTTTCTGAGGATGTCTAAAGTTGAAATCATCTGGAAAATGCACTCGAAGGACCTTTAAAACATTCATGTTCAGATTCAACATAAAAAACCTGTTAAACTGTAGCGCATCCACTACTTGTTTAAAAAAAATAATAATTTTCCCGGTGTGGGATTAATTTAAACTCTTTTTTTCAGATTCTGTGATTGCTTCCGCCATTCTGCATGCTGGGAAACGTAGTCAAATTTACGGCGCCATTCCGAACCCCGTAATCATTATCAGCTAATCACAGCAGCCCTGTGAAGTTTCGACCAATCACTGCCCTTCAAAGACAACACCTACCAATCACTGCCCTTCACACCGCCTAGCAACAAATCACAGGCTTGAAAGCACAGTGGCAGCCAATCAGAGCCTGCCATTGGCACCGGCCGGCCAATGGGGTTACAACAACATCCATGATGCTGCTCGGCGTTACGCCTGCGCACTGAGTAGACAGCTGATAACTCATCTATTATGCTACTTGGCTGCTAAATAAAAATTTAGCGAAGAACGACCAGAGCCGTCGCGGGACCACCGGAGCACCGAAAAACACCGAGTGAGAGCGGGAGCGGGAGCGGGCGGGTGAGCGGGGCCGGGAGCGGAGTGGGTGTTCGTGAGAGAAGGCTCTGTTGTCGCCGCTCGTCGCCTTCAGACAAAGCTCAGCTAACGGCTAGCATGCTAACTGGCTAACGGCTAACAGGCTAATGGGAGCGCGAGGACCGCGGAATAAGCGCGTGAATCTGTTCACAGTGCGCGTGTTTCCGCCCCAGTACGCCGTACCAGGCCTTAGCGCGCGCCCCGGTAGCCGCCCACCCGTTTGGGGTGTTTAACGGAGACGATTCACTGCTCCGGTAAGCAGCAACTCTGCTCCGTTAGCCGCCTAGCTTCCTCTGTGCCCGCCATCTTTTACAGCAGCGGCAGCAGCAGCTAATGGATGTTGGTCGGAGAGCAGCTCCGGGCCCGATCACCGGGAGGACCGCCGGGCGGCTGGCTGACCGGAGCCGTGGCCCGTTACCGACTCGAGGCTGTACGGGTCAGCGGATGTGTCTCTGGGTAAAGGGCCCTGGCTCCTGGAGGAGTCCAGTGGGCTCCGGGTTTAGGGTGTCCGTGGGTGACGGAAAAGTCTGAAAAAAGCTTTAAATTGTTTTTTTCCCCTCAAATGAAGGCGTTAATTGTCCTGAAGAATGATCAGTGACTCGTTAATGAGCATCTCAGAGGTGTGAAATCCCTCAGACATGAAGAGCATGACGGCTGGCTTCATGACGTTTGTAGATGAAAGGATGAGAAACTTGGTGCGTTTGTGTTCTGACATGAAGTGAAGAGTGGAAACGGCCATGTCTCCTAAACTGGCAACACTTTCTAGTAAATCTGCAAACGTGCTTTTGGATCAAGCATTCTGTCTGCTAAACTTGTTTTGACCAACTCAGAAATCCCTGACTTTGTCTTGTAAATTTAGGGCTTTTCATTCTAAGTTAGAAAGATTTATATATATACATTTTGTAACCTTTTTCTTCCAAAATTTGTGGCTTTTTCTCAATCATTTTTGATTTTTTTTTCTTAAATTTGTTGCTTTTTGGCCAATAAATTTGTGACTTTTTTTAATTGTAAACAATTTTTTTTTCTTTTGGAAATTTGTGGCTTTTCTTATTGAAAGTTGAACTTTTTAAAATTGTAAATTAGTTGTTTTTCTGATAAATATAAGAGTTTTTTATTTTTTAAATTTGTGGCTTTTTGTCAAATTTCCAAAATTCTTATAAATTTGAGTTTTTTCCTAATGACATAAATTTGGTGTTTCCCTCATATATTTCTGACTTATTTCTTTTAAATTTGAGGCTTTTTAATGTATTTTTTTTACCTAAACTTTTTTTTGGAGTAACTATGTATTTCCCCCTACAGTGCTGTGAAAAAATATTTGCCCCTTCCAGATTTCTTATAGTTTTACATAGTTGTCACACTTAAATGTTTCAGATCCTCAAACAAAATTTTATATTGGGCATAGATAACCTGAATAAATACCAAAGGCAGTTCTTAAATTATCTCAGTTGTTAAGGGGGGAAAGCTATCCAAACCTACCTGGCCCTGATGTCAGAGGCCATGGTCCATGGAGGGTTAGGGTTACTTCCCACTGATTGCTGATCAGTGAAAACATCTGCTGAAGAGACTGGCTAGAAGAGAAAACCTGCAGGGTCTTGACCCTCCATGGCACATGATTAGACACCCCTGTCTTATGTGAAAAAGTAACCCCCCCCCTTCCCCATCCCTTTCCATCAGGAGTTAACTATGATTACCCACATGCCTTTTGAAAAGCTGAGTTCAAGTTCACTAGCAACACCCAGGCCTTGATTACTGTCAGACCTGCTGAATCAAGAAATCACTTAAATAGATCCTGTCTGACAAAGGGAAGTAGGCTAGAAGATCCCAAAAAGCAACACAGAAATTCAAGAGCAGATCCATCCATCCATCTTCTACCGCTTAATCCTTTCGGGTCGCGGGGGGGGCTGGAGCCTATCCCAGCATCTTTGGACGAGAGGCAGGGTACACCCTGGACAGATCGCCAGTCCATCACAGGGCCAACACAGAGAGACAGACAACCATTCACTCTCACATCCATACCTAAGGACAATTTAGAATCCCCAGTTTTGATGCCAATTAACCTAACTTGCATGTTTTTGGCATGTGGGAGGAAACCGGAGTGCCCGGAGTAAACCCACGCAGACACGGGGAGAACATGCAAACTCCACACAGAAGGGTCACCGATGGTCTGGGGGTGGGATCGAACCCACGATGGTCAAGGGTGGAATCGATCCCATGAATTCAAGAGCAGATGAGAAACAAAAACCCAGAAAAACGTTGGTTCAGTTTGGTCACTGGTCTATGATTCAGCAATCATGGCAGAGTTCCAAGCTGAAAACCACTGCTGACCAAAAACAACACAAAGGCTTATCTCACATTTGATCATAAACATCTTGACAATCCCCAAGACTTTTGGGAAAATATTCTGTGGCCCCTTGAGACAAAAGTTGGACTTTTTGGAAGATGTGCGTCCTGTTGCATCTGGAGTAAAACTAACAACATTTCATCATTTCTGGGCAGCTGGGTGGCACAGTGGTTAGCACTGTGGCAGCACAGTAAGAAGGTTGTGGATTTAAGCCCACTCCCTTACCATCAGTGACCCTTCTGTGTGGAGTTTGCATGTTCTCCCCGTGTCTGTGTGGGTTTACCCCGGGTACTCTGGTTTCCTCCCACAGGCCAAAAATATGAAGGTTAGGTTAATTGGAGACTAAAGTAGCCCTAGTTGTGAATGTGTATGTGGAATGGTGAAGGGATTGGGACCACAGTGTGGCTGCTTCACCCATCCATGTGGATGCCTTGAATTTCCCTCTGGGATTAATAAAAAAACTATACAAAATAAAAAGAACATCAGAGCAACAGTCAAACGGGGTGGCGGTAGTGTCATGGTCTGGGGCTGCTTTGCTGCTTCAGGACCTGGACAACTTGCCGTAATTGATGGAACCATGAATTCTGCTCTCTACCAGAATATCCTGAAGGAGAATGTCCATCCATCAGTAGTGATGGTGAAACAGGCCTTATGAAACAGTGAGCAACTCTGAGACAATTGCTTCATGATTGACACAGTGTTATGAAACTTTTAATAAAGAGTGCCATCTGTTGACTGTCAGAACTGCATCTGAGTGGAAGACCTGGAAAAAAATCTCAATATATATATATATAATTTTTTTTTTGAGCATTTGGCCATCCGAAGTCTATTCACAGTTGGATGGCAGGAACAAACAGTACAAAGCAAACGGAAAAAAAAAAACCCTAATTCCCTCTCACACTTCCCACGAGCCTTCAAGTCATGTAATGTGACTGACATAACGAGGCCTCGCTTGCTATGGTCACGTGACTGTGAGCGTGCTGAAACGGCGCTCGATTCACTGCTCATGACACTTCTGCTTCATATTGCTGAATCAGTGTGGAGTGGGCGGTGTGGAGCGTAGCATCACTATCTAGTTGGTGATCTCAAGATCACACCCTCCAATGTGGCTGAATTAAAACAATTCTGCTTAGAAAAGTGGGCCAGAACTCCTCAACAGCCATGGAAAAGACTTATCAGTTATCACAAACGCTTGATTGCAGTTGTTGCTGTCAAGGGTGGAGCGACCAGCTGGTAGGTTTAGGGGGGCAATTACTTTTTCACAGCATTGAAAATGTGATTTTTTTTTCCTATGAATGCTGGTGAATAACTTGATTGTCGAGTACAAACATGGATCCTGTGGATGTTCCAGTAAGCTCCCCTCATATGTCGTCTGATTCGTAGCACTGTTTTAAAAACTTAGCACTACTACTATTTCTGTAACTACTGTAGTGTTGAACCACTAGTTAATTAATCCACCAATCATTGCTGCACTCTTAGAATTTAGCCTTACATGAATATTCATCTGGACTAATTGCCCATTTTCCATTGCTGTTTGTTTGGTAGCCTACTGGTGCTGTAACAGCTGATGACCTCATGACTCCTACACGACTGAGCTTTTCTTATTGGCTAAAACGTTGACTGAGGGGCAGCCCTAATGGTGATTTAATCCATAATTTACTGGATTGTTTTCAGTGGGTGATGCTAGCAGCTGTTAGCTAACTGTCTAGATGTTGGAAAAATTCCTTATCAAAAATCAGGCAGGATCAAAGTTTCAGCAAATTCAATATGCACTGATCAGCAGAAGACAATACAGAGTACAGTTGTCACAGACTGCTGCAATGCATTGGCTTAACTAACAGTGTGTTTCTGGCTAATACTGTATATATCTAAGGGACCTTATGAGTTCATTCATGACTTAGTGTGATAAGGTTTGCTGAGCCTCTTGATATTTCATTCATGACTAAGATTGTATTTGCCGAGTTCATGCAGAAAACGCTAGTGATCAGCTGAACAGTCAGTGATAGAACTGAACATTCACACTTACATCAGCATCCTTCAGTCTGTTTATTTTAAGATAAGATAAGATAAGCCTTTATTAGTCCCACAACGGGGAAATTCCAGGATTGCAACAGCACAGGGATAGCAACACTCAGAGCAACAATCAGAAGGCAAGAAAAAAAACAAGCAAGCAAGAGCAGCTAATATACATATGTACATATTACTATAAAATATATATATACACACAGACACACAGTGCAGAGCATTGTAGCTGGATGGAATAAATATATGAATATATGAACACACAGTGCAGAGCATTGTAGCTAGATGGAATAAATATGTAAATATATAAACACCCACAGTACGGAGCATTGCAGCTAGGTGGAATAAATATGCAAGTATATAAACACACACAGTGCGGAGCAATGTAGCTAGATGGAATAATATGTAGATATATAAAAACACAGTGCGGAGCATTGTAGCTAGATGGAATAAATATATAGATATATAAATATAAACACACCCAGTGCTGAGCATTGTAGCTAGATGGAATAAATATATAGATATATAAATATAAACACACCCAGTGCAGAGCATTGTAGCTAGATGGAATAAATATGTAAATATATAAACACACACAGTGCAGAGCATTGTTGCTAGGTGGGATGAAACAGCATAACCGTCTATTTAGTTATCCTACATGGTATGATTATGTGCCCATACATATTCTCACCCTCCATAGCGACCGGTATGTTCCTAGTTGTATGCCGGAGAGGACCATTGTGTAAGTCTATTGCATCTTTTGCATTCAAAAAAAAAAAAAAAAAAACTTAGTTTGTTACGTCTTTTTGCTATCTCTGCGAGCAGCCCTGCTTAGGTTGTACAGTCTGACAGCCGTTGGTAGGAAGGACCTACGAAACCTCTCGGTTGTGCACCTGGGATGATGTAGTCTGCTGCTAAATGAGCTCCTCAGTGCATCCAGTATGTCCTGCATAGGGTGGAACTCGGACTCCAGCAGAGATGACAGTTTAGCCACCGTCCTTCTCTCTCCTATCTCCTCCATCGGATCAAGGCGTTGCCCCAGGACAGAGCTAGCTTTCTTAATCAGTTTGTTCAGTCTCTTCCTATCGGCTGCAGTAATGCCACTGCCCCAGCAGACCACTCCAAAAGTGATGGCTGATGCCACCACCGTGTCATAGAATGACTTCAGCAGCGCCCCTTGTACACCAAAAGACCTGAGTCTCCTCAGCAGGAACAGCCTGCGCTGTCCCTTCTTGTAGAGTGCGTCAGTATTGTGTGACCAGTCTAGTTTATTGTTCAGATGAATACCCAGGTACTTGTAGGATGTCACCATCTCGATGTCTGTTCCCTGTATATTTACTGGTGCTGTGAGGGGCTGCCCATGCCTGCGGCAGTCCACCACCAGCTCCTTAGTTTTCCTCGCGTTGATCTGGAGGCAGTTCCGATGGCACCAGTCCACAAAGTCCTGGATAAGCCCTCTGTACTCAGCTTCATCTCCGCTGGAGATGAGACCAACGATTGCAGAGTCATCAGAGAACTTCTGTAGATGGCAATGTGTTGTGTTGTGTGAGAAGTCCGCAGTATAAAGAGTGAACAGGAAGGGAGCCAGCACCGTTCCCTGGGGGGGCCCCCGTGCTACTGATGATCGTGTCGGAAACACAGTCCCGGGTTCTCACAAACTGAGGCCGGTTCGTGAGGTAGTCCAGGATCCATGATGACAGGTGCTGGTCCACCCCTGCGCGCAGCAGCTTGTCCTTCAGGATCATCGGTTGGATGGTGTTGAAAGCACTGGAGAAGTCAAAGAACATGATCCTCACCATATTCCCGGGCTTCTCCAGGTGGGACAGAGAACGGTGAAGGAGGAAGATCACCGCATCCTCCACCCCAATGCCATGCTGGTAGGCGAACTGGAGTGGATCCATCGCTGGTTCCACCAGGGGGCGGAGATGAGCAAGGAGCAGTCTCTCCAGGGTCTTCATCAAGTGGGACGTCAAGGCCACCGGTCTGAAGCTGTTCAGGTCTTTGGGGTGGGAAGTTTTTGGTACAGGTACCACACAAGATGTTTTCCACAGCTGTGGTACCCTCCCCAGTTTCAGGCTCATGTTGAAGATATACGTCACAATCCCACACAGCTGGTCTGCACAGGACTTGAGGAGCTTTACGCTGATGCCGTCCGGTCCCGACGCCTTCCTCGCCTTGATCTTCCTCAGCTCCGTCCTCACCTGGGTCTTGGTCAGGGTCAGGATGGGGGGCTGTGTGTTGGGAGTGGGGGGGGTGTCGGTGGAGTGGGGAGTGGGTAGCAGGACTTGATTTCTTAGAGGCAGCAGTGGTTGTTGTGCAGACAGGGGGGAGGGCGGTTGGTCAAATCTATTGAAAAACAGATTCAGGTTGTTCGCCCACTCCCTGCCCCCCGTGGCCTGGGGGGAGGCATTCTGGAGCCCCGAGATGGTTTTGAGGTTTCTCCAGACCCCGCTGATGTCGCTCTGTTGCAGCTTGTCCTCCATCTTCTTCCTGAAGCTGTCCTTGCCTTCTCTGATCTTTCTCCTCAGCTCCCTCTGTACGGACTTCAGCATCTCCCTGTTCCCCGACCTGAAGATCCTCTTCTTCTCTCTCAGAAGTGTTTTTATCTCAGGGTTGATCCAGGGTTTGTTGTTTGAGTGACGCCGTATGGTCTTGGTGGGAACGGATTTGTCCACACAGAAGCTGAGGTAGCCCGTGAAGGTGTGAATGAGGCCATCGATGTCCTCACCATGTGGATCGCAGAGCTGCTTCCAGGCAGTGGCTTCAAAACAGTCCTTTAGAGTGTCCATTGTCTCCTCAGACCATAACTCCACAGTGTGCATGGCCGGAGGTTGTCTGTGCACTAGGGGTTTGTACACCGGTCGGACATGAACCAAGTTGTGATCCGATCTCCCAAGTGGGGGGAGTTGTGATGAGGTGTACGCCTCCTTAGTGTTTGCGTAGAACAAATCCAGTGTTTTATTGTCTCTAGTGTGGCATGTGACATACTGGGTGAAAGTGGGCAGAATAGGAGACAGTGAAACGTGGTTGAAATCGCCTGAGATGAGGAGAAGAGCATCTGGGTGTTCTGTCTGCAGCCTGCTGGTTACTGAATGGATGACGTCACGCGCTGTCCCAGCGTTCGCCGTCGGATTTGCATAAACAACAATGCAGATCACGTGTGAGTGTTCTCTCGGGAGATATGTAGGCCTCATGCTAACAGCTAGCAACTCAATGTCTTTGCTGCAGTGTCGTTGTTTAACAGTGATATGTCCCGGTCTGCACCAGTTGTTGTTAACATACATTATCACTCCACCGCCCCTAGTTTTGCCACTCTCTGGTGTTCGGTCAGCTCGTATCGTGTGAAAACCCTCCAGCTCAATGTTAGCATCTGCTGCTAGTTCAGTTAGCCACGTCTCAGTAAACAAAAGGAGAGAGCACTCCCGGTAAGTGCTATCATAACGGGAGATAGCCGCTAGCTCATCTAACTTTCCCAGTATCGACCGTACATTTCCCATGACAACAGATGGAAGGGAGGGTCTGTACCTTATATTTTTTGTCCTCCGCCTTACTCCAGCCCGGCAGCCGCGGCATTTTCGCCTCAGTTCTCTCGGTATGTCGAGTTTTTCCAGTGGGACCGGGTGGCGGTTAAATGCTAGCAGCTCTTCCCTGTTGTATCGAATCCTGCTATAAACAGTGGCTCCGTCCACCGGCTCAGGAGACATTTGGGACGATCTGTGTGTCCGTGATATAAGTGGGGTGAAAAAAAAAAAGTGATCAAAAGAGAGAGGAAGGGAAAAAAAAACTCGGAATCGAGCCGCTGTTGCAAAAGGCAGCCGACTGGTGTGGCGCCGAGAGATGAATTTTTTTCCCCATTACTCAACAACTCCAAATATGGTAACAGGATTTCCTAGGTATACACATTAAGCTTTATCAGGAAAAATTCATATTCATAAAAATTCATATAACTCAGTGTAACACAGAATTTTTCCATTGTTCCCCTCCTTTGATGCCCAAAAAAGGCATCATTAAAGAAAAGTGGTTACAAGTTGTGACGTCGAAAACCGTGCTTTTAACAATTCTTTGTCCCACTGCTTCGATCACCTCGCCAGGTGACCAACAAGAGTTCACTAGTGGGTAGTGGGCACTGTTGATGAGTCCTGGATTCGGGACCTTTTTGCAGTGGTTGATTCCTCGCTGTTGATCTTTCTTCAACCTTGACAGCTGTGAAGGCCATCGACTGGACCTTTGTGGCGTGGTTTCAGGCAGATGATCCTCTTTCCGTTATACAGTCACACTTGAATTATTGCTCATTGAATTGAAGCCGTCAGCATCTTCACAATGTGACCACAATGGCAATCTGGGCCCCTCCTTATCTGCCTCAGTCTCCTTCCACACTCCGCCTGAGAGGAAGAAAAAAGGAATATGTCTCGCTTGCAAGATCCAATGGTGTTTTGTTTTTATTTTTCTTACAATCATAATATTTCAAATTGATTAAAGCAGTAGCAGACAGAACTGCTTTTATTCTCTTGGTTTTAAATAAATGGTGCATCAATGCAATATATAACAATTGATCTGCACATTGGTTATTCAGTTTCCCCAGTGAGTCTCCTGGTCTTTTCAACCTTCAAACCGTGTAGTGTGCTAAGGTCACTCGTCTTGACACACACAGTCATTCAGCCGATAATCAGGCTTTACTCCAAACTTGACCAGATTTGCAAATGTATTATTTAGATTTAGATTTAGTATACTTTATTGATCCCCAGAGGGGAAATTGAGGGTCATCCACCACCTGGATGGATGAAGCAGCCACGATACGGCGCTATCCCTAAACCATTCACACACACATTCACACCTAGGGCCACTTTAGAGTCTCTAATTAACCTAACCTGCATAGTTTTTTTTTTTTTTTTTTGGCATGTGGGAGGAAACCGGAGAAATCCCGGGGTAAACCCACGCATACACAGGGAGAACATGCAAACTCCACACAGATCACTGTTGGTCAGGGGCTGGGATCAATCCCACGATCCCCCGGCCAAGGGTAAACTGTGCTGCCGCAGTGCTAACCACTGCGCCACCGTATCAGATCATATTGGTTAATCAATCAATCAGAGCTGTATTTGTATAGCTCTTTTCATGCAACAACTGTCACTCAGAGTGCATAATAGATAATCGAGTATTAGGATTAAGAGGAGCATTTAACGTTGTTAAATCATGTTTCATTTTCTGTCTGCTATCACTTTAATCTTGTTGAAATTAAAATTTAACTCACCAATAGAAGAAGCATCTTCTTAGTTTTATTTTATTTACTGCTTTTACCTATGGAGAAAGCAAAACAAAAACAACCATATCGCCAAATACTTAACCACTTACCTGTATAAAATCTAAACCCAGTTCATTTGAAATGTGTCACAGTGTTTCCTCTGGCTAAAAGACCTTGGCGCGGTGGCAACATATTTTTCCCAAGGGGGGGCAGTAAACATACCGGAATATGTTAATTTTATACTTTTTTTTTTTTTTTTTAATTTACACAATAATGTTGCATATGGAGCTTACCATTTGAAGTATTGTACAACCGAAGCTTGAATATTGGGCCAGTTGGGGTCCCACCCAGACATCCTGTGTTTAGACTTTTTAGTGGTGTTATCCTCATCTTCCTCTGCCTGAGCTCTTTCCTCTCCTTGGCTCCTCTCTTCTGTCTCATCTTTCCCTCTCTGAGCTCTGTCTAATTCAGGTTCTCTCTCTGTCTATGGTGGTATACAAACAGGTTAGAAAACGTGTCATGTTTTGTCCTGTAGGATTTTTTTGTCATGGTTTACATAAATGACAAAAATATGTGCATTTTTTGTATTTTTATTCTAGTGTTTCCTTTTTTCCATTGAGAGAGTAGGGAAGGAAAAGAAACATTCATGATAGTATTGTACTCATGCATACTTAAATTATATGATCAGGTGGGTAAAGTAACCAGAAATTGTACTCATGTAAAAGCAGTGCTTTGAAATTAATAATTAAAAGTAGACAACCAAAAATTTCTAGTTGAGTTAAGGGTACAAAGAGCAGCCACTTAAAAACTTGAGTAATGACTTCAGTCTTGAAGGTTTGAGGTTTTTGTCCAAAATTTGTAACAATTTTCTTATAGTTTTCTACTTTTCTCTGTAAATCTAAAGTTGAAACCATGTCCCTCAAATTTGTAATTTCCTCTAGTAAAATTGACTTTTCTTGTACATTTAAAACTTTATTATAAATTTGTGGATTATTTTATGACTAATTTTTGTCTGTTTTTTTTCAATAAAATTACTGTTTTTTTTAGATAAATTTGAAACAGACTGTGGTAATATATATATATATTTTTTTTGCTTTTTCCTTATAACAGTTTACATTTTTGACCATAATTTTGCAGTCAGAACAGAATAATTTAACTCTGATTATAAAGAAAAAAAATTAACAAAATTGCATTTAATGAAATAAATTAACTTAAATGACCAAGGATGCTGTTATTTCTGTTATGATATTTCTATATATTTACAGTTTTTTTTTTTTTTAGAAATCTCACCACCCAGACAGCAGGAAAATCATCCCTTATTTTGAAATCAAATGTTGGCACGTTTAGTTTGTCTGAAGGCTACTGACGGATTAAGTCATTGACTTGGTGAATTTCGGTCATCTTAACCTGCCAGATACATAATAGGGAACTGTAGCGACTCTAAAGACATAATTCACCACAATATGTGTTCATGTACAGGATGATCTGTTTAGGCAGTTATAGTTGTGCTCTCAGGCTTTCTCATCAGGCACCTCTCTAGGCAGCCGCTGAAGGACCTCACTTTAGAGTGAAAATAGAGCTAGCGTTTTTAGCTGTTTCTTTTTGTCACTGCCGCTGGAGAATAAAAACGGCACACCTGCTCGTGCGAGGAAAGAGAGAAATTGCCAGTCTCTTCATTCCTGAAATTCCTACAGAACATAACTTAACCCCTTGCACTCCGGTCAATTTCCCTAAAAACGCCAAAAAATAACATACCCAAAGTAAATCGAAAGCTGTTCTTCAACCCTTTGCAGCATCTTCATGGAGTTGGTCTCATTTAAAAGAAAACACTTTGAATTTTTTGGCAAACAGTCATAATCTCTCTAAGTGCTCCGGCCACTGAGTAACAGTCATCTAAACATACTGAACTTGAAGAAAATAAATTTGGCCTGGGTGCTTTTTTTGGATACAAATGCTTGCAAATAACACACAGCTTCAGATCCGGGCTGGAAAATGCAACAGAAATGTAGAACCAAGTGTTATCAAGCTGAGGTCAAAATTTTGTAACAATACCACAAAAAATGAATATATTACACAGCTTTTTCCTCAGGTAGTTCCCAGGCATTTTTGAACTGTGCCAAATTGTGCCAAATGGCACAGTTTGGAAAAATGTAACTTTCGAATGATTCAATATAGAAGCTTCATCTTGGGCTCTAATGAAAGGTGACACTCAGGGCTGTGTGTGTGTGTGTGGGGTTTGTCCCCCCCCCCCTCGCTACAGAGGACGGACATTGCCCGTTGCGCCACGGTCCGTCATGCAGCGATGACGCACAGCTGTAATTTACCGATCGGTCAAAAGTCATTTTGATTACAATTTTCAGGGATAAAGAATAATTTAGCTTAGAACACTTACCTCTTCACAGCAGAAGCAGAGCTGGCGAAGTTCTTTCTCACTGTCAGATGAACGCGATGCTGGTCTTGCGACCGGATCAAAACATAATTCCATTATTGCTGTTTTGGCGAATGATTTTTCAAAACAAATAACAGTAGTAATTAAAAAAAGACTGGTGAATGCGTGTGTGTAACTCAGCCTTCGTCGTCGGCCTCCGTCGGTCTATGATGACCATGTAAGAGAATCCTAACGTCTACGTCTACTCTGCTGGAATAAAAACAAAAAAGCATCGCCTGTGGCCGAACATGCCGATGCGCGAATGGCAGTCCCTGTCACACAGGTCACACTTGTGGATGGTCTCCGTGCTGCTGGGTCTGCGGGGTTCTTCCTGTGGGTCCTTTTTTTCATCTGCTGCAGCAGTCACTCTCTCTTCACCCAGCCTTACAAAACAGCTCGCGAACTTCTGTGCTTCAATTGGCTGGCTGCATTCACAGCGTTGGTAGGCGGGTCCTTCTTGCTAGGTTTTCAGTCATTGGTTCTTCAAGGTTTCAGAAACCCAATTCAAGGCTCTTATTAGTCGAATGAGAGGTCAGTCATATCCGATCTGTTTGCGGCTGTGTCTGTAGTGGGAGAACGGAAATGCAGCTTTTTTTTCCAGTGCGCTTAGGACGCAGCGCCCTCGTGCGTCCTAGAGTGCACGAGAGCGCCCTCTGTGCGCTGTAGGATGCAGAGACCTGTCCGTCCGCGGTACACCAGAGTGCAAGAGGTTAATATTGTAGTGGCTCATGAAATATATCCTCAGCAATTCATCAGTCCCCCTTGCCTTTCCCTTCATATGAAGCCGGCTGCATATGAATTCTAACCACATCTCTTAGCTAAGCGGCTCTTCCATTATTGCTCCCGTTCCCAGTGGGTTAAAACCATGATAAACGCCGTGCTTCCTTACCTCTTATGATTTTTTTCCACGTTTAAAGTACTTTAATAAACTCATGTTTCTGTTGGACAGTCACGCTTAGCGAGACACTGCCTGCTGACTGACTGGAAAATTCGCGTGGGCGGGGCGCTTCTAAACTCCGCGCGGATGACGGCCACGCGCGGCGTTCATGTGCGCGCTTGCAGAAAGTCATTGCTTCATATATTTTTCTTAATAAATTCATATCTCCTTGACACGGCTGTAAAATTTCTGGTAAGGCTGCCTGCCACCAAGAAATGTTACCAGAGGAAGCCCTGGTGTTATTATGCTATCAATGTTATGTTTTGACGGTAGACATGACAAGGCAAGCTTATAGGTAATAATCATATTAGTTGGGTCTATGACGGGATGGACAGGGATGACAATCCTCCGCGGATCCGCGGAATTCCTCGGATTTGATCATGTCTAGGGTCATTCTCGTGAATCGTCTAAATTCAAGGAGAAAATTTTAGGGGGGGGTGAGGTATGTTGTGAGCTGCGAGTCGTATTTTCGATCGGCTGCTAAAATCCACCGCGCAGAATGCGCTACCCAGCGAGATCAGTAATGTAATGTAACAAGGCCACTGATTGGCTGATACTTATTGAAGCAACCAATCGGCGATTTTGTTATTCCTTTGTCATATCCCACACGCGGAGCGAAATGCAAATGGCGGACAGTTCAATCAACCGAGTTTTCCCGATTTCGTGAAAATGGTGAACCTAAAACTCACGAAAGACAACAAAGCAAGAATTTTAGAAATCGACAAAGGGATAAGGAACAAGTTTCGTTGGGAATGGCTCGAAAAAACTGTGTCAATGACTGTAAAGATCGGTAAAAATACTGAAGTTGTGGTTGAAAAAATGGCTGACTTCATCGTGAAATGCGAAGTACCAGGGAAAGCCCAGTGTGTTTATTACAATGATTTCTTGAGTTATGGATCTCGTGGTTGTGTTGCCTTAGTTGAACACTGTTCAAAACAGAAACATCTCAAAATTGTGCCTACAAGAGATCAAATTACTCGCTCGTGCTGCGTTCAAAACGATCGATGGACACGGTCAAATTCAGATGCCAGTCAATCAAAGTTCATCACAATCGGCCCCGATTACAGCAATTAGTGATCGGAAGACACATTCCGAGGTAAGATTTTTTTCTCGTTATAAGTTATGTACTTGAGAATTTTTGCGTAATGAATTTGTTATGAAATAGCATGTGTAAGTTGTGACGTCATGCCTGTTTTGAAACACTAATAGCATTTGAATGCTGATTATCGATTGTTAATAGATAAATGTTAATGTTAATGTGTTATATACATGTGTGTTAATGTTAATAGATAAATGTTTGGTGGTGATCCGGATCACCGTGTGGATCCAGGAATTTTTTAAAGGATTCTTCTTTTTCTTTTTCTTTTTTTTTTTTTTTTACCTCCGCCAAGGAGGTTAAAAAAGAAAAAAAGAATCCTTTAAAAAATTCTTGCGAATGGCATTTTTTTCCATGGTCAAGGAATCTGTAAAGTTAAACAAAATAAATGTAGGATTAATATTTATGATGTTAAACACTGTATGTGGGGAACTGTGGCGCTGGGCGGAGGTCTGCGCTCTCCGAGTGCTTTTCTAGTTACATATTTCCTCACAATTTGAAATGCAATCTAAGAATTTTGAATATAATTTATCATTTTTTGTTTAACTAGGAGGAGTTACATAATGCATGTGTGTTTTTTTGTCATGGGTGGTGATGGGTTGCCTTTCCTAAGATATCTTTGCTTTTATTAGTAAACATAATTTCTTTATGGTCATTGCATAAAAATATTAAACATCTTTTAGGTTTTATTTACTTTCTTAGATTATCTTTCAAATATTAAAATGTACTAATATGCAACTTTTTTTATATTCCTAGTAACACTAACAAATGCACACATTAATAAATCAAAATGTTTGCAGAATGTCAGTATATTTTAATAAATGGGTGATGGACTTGGTGATGGAATTTTGTTAATATTTATAATTTATTTTACTTTGTTAAATTATTTTGTCTGTTCTGGAACTATGTAAATGTAATTCTGTGTCAGTTCTAAACATATTAAATAGTAGTAAAATATAATTCAGTATTATTACATCAACATACCATTCAGATATAAATTTACACATGTGATGCAGCAGCAGATTAAAAAGGTAAACTATAAATGCATTTGTACTTACTTCTAACTTTAAATATAAGACCACATTTGAGCATTCTAAAACACCAGATTTTGTTAGCTTCTGGGGGGCGTTGCCCCCGAGACCCCCCACTAAGGCTCCGCCTTGGATCCGGCTTGGGGGCCTGCGTCCCCCAAGACCTCCTGCTTAGTTTCCTCTTTTTTTTCCCAAACCCCATTCTCATCCCTGGATGGATTAAAGAGGGCAGATTAAGCTCAGGATTTCAGTCAGTGTTCATGCAGCCAGTAAGAGTTTACCTCAAAGGAAAATAGACAGTTACCTGCTTGATGGACCCTTGGTTTGCATTTTCCTCAGACATGAATGTTTAAACCAGTAATTTCCTAGATTTCATTTACCCATAATACACTCACCTTTTATGTCAGTGTAGCAGTGTCAATAAAAGCATTCCTACTTGTCTTGCAAAGTGGGTCGACCCTATTGGCGACACAGGTACAGTGGGGCAAAAAAAGTATTTAGTCAGCCACCAGTTGTGCAAGTTCTCCCACTTAAAAGATGAGAGAGGTCTCCAATTTTCATCATAGGTATACCTCAACTATGAGAGACAAAATGAGTAAAAGAAAAATCCAGAAAATCACATTGAAGGATTTTTAATTAATTGGTAAATTCCTTGGTAAAATAAGTATTTGGTCACCTACAAACAAGCAAGATTTCTGGCTCTCATAGACCTGTAACTTCTTCTTTAAGAGGCTGCTCTGTCCTCCACTCATTACCTATATTAATGGCACCTGTTTGAACTCATTATCAGTATAAAAGACACCTGTCCACAACCTCAAACAGTCAGACTCCAAATTCCACTATGGCCAAGACCAAAGAGCTGTCAAAGGACACCAGAAACAAAATTGTAGACCTGCACCAGGCTGGGAAGTCTGAATCTGCAATAGGTAAGCAGCTTGGTGTGAAGAAATCAACTGTGGGAGCAATTATTAGAAAATGGAAGACATACAAGACCACTGATTAATCTCCCTCGATCTGGGGCTCCACACAGGACCTCACCCCGTGGGGTCAAAATGATCACAAGAACGGTGAGCAAAAATCCCAGAGCCACATGGGGGGACCTAGTGAATGACCTGCAGAGAGCTGGGACCAAAGTAACAAAGGCTACATCAGTAACACACTACGCCGCCAGGGACTCAAATCCTGCAGTGCCAGACATGTTCCCCTGCTTAAGCCAGTACATGTCCAGGCCCGTCTGAAGTTTGCTACAGATGGATGATCCAGAAGAGGATTGGGAGAATGTCGTATGGTCAGATGAAACCAAAATAGAACTTTATTGTAAAAACTCAACTTGTCGTGTTTGGAGGAGAAAGAACACCATACCTACAGCGAAGCATGGGGGTGGAAACATCATGCTTTGGGGCTATTTTTCTGCAAAGGGACCAGGATGACTGATCCATGTAAAGGAAAGAATGAATGGGGCCATGTATCGTGAGATTTTGAGTGAAAACCTCCTTCCATCAGCAAGGGCATTGAAGATGAAACATGGCTGGGTCTTTCAGCATGACAGTGATCCCAAACACACCGCCCGGTCAACGAAGGAATGGCTTCGTAAGAAGCATTTCAAGGTCCTGGAGTGGCCTAACCAGTCTCCAGATCTCAACCCCATAGAAAATCTTTGGAGGGAGTTGAAAGTCCGTGTTGCCCAGCGACAGCCCCAAAACATCACTGCTCTAGAAGAGAACTGCATGGAGGAATGGGCCAAAATACCAGCAACAGTGTGTGAAAACCTTGTGAAGACTTAGAGAAAACGTTTGACCTCTGTCATTGCCAACAAAGGGTATATAACAAAGTATTGAGATGAACTTTTGTTATTGATCAAATACTTATTTTACCGAGGAATTTACCAATTGATTCATTAAAAATCCTTCAATGTGATTTTCTGGATTTTTTTTTCTCATTTTGTCTCTCATAGTTGAGGTATACCTATGATGAAAATTGGAGACCTCTGTCATCTTTTAAGTGGGAGAACTTGCACAATTGGTGGCTGACTAAATACTTTTTCCCCCACTGTAAAGTGCTGGACTCTGAAGTTGGATGTCATGAGTTCAAACCCCCCTGGTTGGATGTCGCCAGTTGGGGCTTAATTGCCCATCCACTCGGTTACATCAGTATTTAACTTTCTTCAGCTTCATTTTTTTCCTGTGTTTACCAGTCTGTTAAAAGGTCATTAAATTCATCAACTTTGGTTTAAATTCAACAAAGTACCTCATTCATCCTACCAAGTTATCAGTGGATTCAGTAAAATACCTTTTTAATTTACTAATTTATTAACTTAGAAATTCCCATTCTTATCAGGCATACAAAAATTATTTTCAAAGCTGGATTATATCATAGCAGAGTCAGCTCCCCTCCTGCAGGACATCAGTCCCCCTCATCTCAGACCAGTTTGTTGAAGTGTAGAGGCAGGAATCTTTCCTTGGAGGTGTCCCCCACCGATGTCCAAAACAGGGCAGAAAACGAACCCACAAATGATCTCAGAACACACATTCTGCCATATATATATATATATATATATATAAGTTAAAGTAGCTATAATTTTTTTGCTTGCCAAATAATTTAACCTATATCAATAATTGTTAATCCCCAGTAACTGTTATTCTTCAATGTCTTCTTTTATAACAATGTATTTTAAGATTTGCCAAACTTATAATATTGTCTCAAAGTGAATATATAGGGACAAATAAAATAAAAATAAATTGCCAACAAATAAGGAAAGTGTTCATAAAGTATATTCCAGATATTGTTCCCCCCCCCTTTTTTTTTCTTTTTACATCACCCCAAGGGCAGGTAGACAAACATAGATCAAATAAATAATTCAGGACAAGACAAAGAGACATCAAACAAAAGAAGAAAGAAGAACAGAAAAGGTAAAAGAAGGTAGATTGTCGGTGTCATCTGAAGTCATTCTTAACGTAGGAGATAATAATCAAGTCATCTAAGTCCAGTCTCTAAATGTCAAACTTAAAAATGTTAATAGTCAGTTTACTTTAGAATCAAACAATATTTCATTCAGATAGTCTTGAGGCCTTCTCCCACTGACATTGTGTCATCAGGGGTGCCTGCATTTTGATTAAGCATGCTGATAAAAAGGATCCTTCGTCAATATTGTCTTTACTTAACCATGGTGTCAAACATCTTGTGAAACACTGAATATCACTGTCACTAAAGACATGAATTCTAATAAAGTTAAGGTCTCAGTGTCTCAAAAGGAAAAAAAAACATTGTATCCAAGCGTCATACTTGTTGTGGTTATTGTGATGTAATTTTATCTATCTTAAAATTTGCAATATAGTCATTTAATCGTTTTCTTTTAAATTTTACACGTGATCAGATAGTTCAGATTAATCTTTGCTTTACAAACCAAATTATAATTTACTTATTTCAGTTTATGGCCATGTAGTCAAAATACTTTAATTACTTGTTAGACTTTATAGTTTCTATTTTGTTGAACATTTTATGAAATTAATTAATCATACAGTTCACAGGACTGCCTCCTCTGGATGCCAATTTTTCAAGATTTTCTCCATAATCCATGCTCAAGTTTGTCCCGTAATGAGAAAAGTCATTTTTCTAAATTTATTTTGTAGTCACCCTTGAAGGCAGAAATCTGAGAAGGGTATGAGTAAGATTCTTTATTTTCAGACAATGGAAGAGCTCTTCAGTCTCTATTTTTGTCATTTTGATCTCAAAATATATTTATTCCATGCATGGTTTAGATAAAACTTTGAGTAATTATCATTTTGAAATTCAAATATAAGCATATACGTTTACACTTCAGCAGTATATTTAGATGTTAAAAGGTTAACCATAATCTCAAACTCGTTGGCTGCCATTTTAAATAAAGTTGCACATAACTTTTGATTAAAATTTATCAACACTGGTGGTTTAAACACCTTTCTCTCTCTCTGGTTTGCAGCTTGTCAAGCATTCGCTCACTCATTCACACATTCACTCATCAGCCTACTTCAGTTCTGGTCTTTAAATCTGTCTGGTGTGTAAGGGCATTATTATCATTATTATTTTTTTGTACTAGTAAAGGTGTGATTACTTAACAAGTACTTATTACCGTGTGCTAGTGCATTTGTATACTCATAACTGTAAAGTATATCTCAGATGTGTATGTACTTTGTCTGATTATTGTCCTGTGTATAAAAATATGTTGACAGGAAAAACAAACAGCAAAACAAAAAAATTGTTGGTGTAGGTGCATTTTACCACAGGGTTGATTTTTTTTTCTTTTTTTTTATCCTATGTATTGGGCTAGTAAACCATGGCAAACAGTGTCCACTCGTCCCTCCCTTCGGCACCCAGAAAATGTCCATCTTAAAGCGTACCTGTGGTGGTCGTCTAAACGCATTCAATTTGAAAACATTAGGCAAAGTATTCGTTATTTGGTTAAATAATTATTTCCAGCCATATACCACCATAGAAATATGCAAATACGACCGCAGGCATGGCCAGCCAATGAAAACTCTGTGCGCAGCCATGACACATGCGGATGTGATGTCATATCGTTGCCAATACTCCACCTGTATGAGCGACTAGGGTGCTGTTGTGAGTGTTTTTATTCTATTATGGCTGAATTGTCGGACTCTGAGGAAGAATTCATCCAACATGGCTACAGGTTTGAGCCAGAAAGGTCTTCTGAGGGTGAAATTGACGAAGTGGTCCTCACACACAACGCAATTTTGTCTGAAAGGATTTGTCTGTGCCCTGTTCGGAGATTGCGCAATCACTTTTCCGCTATCTTCTGACAAGGTGAGCTGGGTTTGGGTACACAAAAGAAGTGTTTATCTTCGTTTTTTCGCTTATTATTGAGACATCCAAAGGCTTTACATTCCGCCATGTTGCGATATCCATATCGCATTGTATGTTTTTGTTGTAACAAGAGCGCCGAGTGTCTTCTCCTCTGTATAGCGGCGAGGGAGGAGCCGAATCATCTGCCGTCTTGCGGCCGTTACGACCTCAGATCAGACGAGACGACCCGCTGAATTTAAGCATTTATTTATTTATTTTCTACTGGTTTTAGTTCTGCATTTAATATGAACCCTGAGTTTGAAATAAACGTTTGAATTTTGGTCCTCACACACAACGCAACGCGCCGAGTGTCTGCTCCTCTGTATAGCGGCGAGGGAGGAGCCGAATCATCTGCCATCTTGCGGCCGTTACGAGCTCAGATCAGACGAGACGACCCGCTGAATTTAAGCATTTATTTATTTATTTTCTACTCATTTTAGTTCTGCATTTAATATGAACCCTGAGTTTGAAATAAACGTTTGAATTTGAATTAGAATATCCTGAAAGCCACTGCTCATCCGGGCACTCCAGGCTCAGCCAATATTGATCCGGATCGCAGTGCCAACGATATTTCGTCACAGGAAGCGTCCTGGCAGGCCATGTAGCTGCCAGTATGGCTGCTCGCATGTTTTGCTGACATAGCTGAACCAGCACATCAGCAATGGATTTATATCACATTGCTTTGAACTTGAATTTGAACTTAAACTAGAACTAGAACATGAGACGGGCTCAATATAATATCTTTTTTTTCATGACCACCACAGGTACCCTTTAACGTTGTCTTTGTCATTTCTTCGGTTCTCAGCTGTTGTCATATCTTCGGCACACACACGTAGAGCAGAGAATGTTCATGACCCACTTACAGAGGTGGGGTTATGTTACTCAGCAGTTCTTGGAGACAATTACCACAAATGAAGTACACAGAGGTGGAGTCATGTTTGTCACTCAGCAGTTCTTGGTTACAGGCAGTTGCCACAAGCAAAGCAATACTGGCCTGTTGTCTTCAGCCACCCGCCGGTGACTAGCAAGAGAGTTCTTGATCTGTTGTGCCAGAGAGCTGCTCATTCAGGAAGTGTGCATGCTCTAGTGCTGGTTGATGGATGGATTTGGTGATGGCATCGGTGTTGACACTGGGTGATGATGCTGGGGTGAGGAAGGCAATGAGACAATAAAGATAGCACTGGTCTGCCATGGTTCAGTTCACCCCTCAAAAAATACAAAGGAGATAAAGATTCCTGAGACATATATTCTGTTCATATATCATCCACATGGAATTTAAAACTAGGACTTAAATAAAATGCCATAGTTTCCGTGTTTTGGGTGTCAGTCTGTGAAGTCTATCTTATGTATCTTGTCTTAATGCAATTAAAATATGTGATTCCTTGGAAAAAAATATGTACAATTATAAGATTATTAAGTGCAATGAAAAGGGTAAATTAGGTTGTAATACAGTGGGGCAAAAAAGTATTTAGTCAGCCGCCAATTGTGCAAGTCCTCCCCCTTAAAAGATGAGAGAGGTCTCCAATTTTTGTCATAGGTATACCCCAACTGCACGATGGCGCAGTGGTTTAGCACTGTGGCAGCACAGTTTACCCTCGGCCGGGGGATCGCGGGGATCATGAGACCGTGGGTTCGATCCCAGCCCCCGACCAACAGTGAGCTGTGTGGAGTTTGCATGTTCTCCCCGTGTTGCGTGGGTTTACTCCGGGATTTCTCCGGTTTCCTCCCGCATACAGAAAACATGTAGGTTTAGGGCGCTCGCGCACGCAGCGACCGGCAGCCGGTGGCTTGTCACCAGACTGCAAACCAAATCTACCTAAGGGTACAAATAAGTAACGAAAACCCCCCAAAAAAACAATGAGAGACAAAATGAGAAAAAAAAAAAAATCCAGAAAATCACATTGTCTGATGTTTAAAGAATTTATTTGCAAATTATGGTGGAAAATAAGTATTTGGTCAATAACAAAAGTTCATCTCAACACTTTGTTATATACCCTTTGTTGGCAATGACAGAGGTCAAACGTTTTATGTAAGTCTTCACAAGGTTTTCACACACTGTTGCTGGTATTTTGGCCCATTCCTCCATGCAGATCTCCTCTAGAGCAGTGATGTTTTGGGGCTGTCGCTGGGCAACACGGACTTTCAACTCCCTCCAAAGATTTTCTATGGGGTTGAGATCTGGAGACTGGCTAGGCCACTCCAGGACCTTGAAATGCTTCTTATGAAGCCACTCCTTCGTTGCCCGGGCGGTGTGTTTGGGATCATTGTCAGGCTGAAAGACCCAGCCACGTTTCATCTTCAATACCCTTGCTGATGGAAGGAGGTTTTCACTCAAAATCTCACGATACATGGCCCCATTCATTCTTTCCTTTACACAGATCAGTCATCCTGGTCCCTTTGCAGAAAAACAGCCCCAAAGTATGATGTTTCCACCCCCATGCTTCACAGTAGGTATGGTGTTCTTTGGATGCAACTCAGCATTCTTTCTCCTCCAAACACGACATGTTGAGTTTTTACAAAAAAGTTCTATTTTGGTTTCATCTGACCATATGAAATTGTCCCAATCCTCTTCTGGGTCATCCAAATGCTCTCTAGCAAACTTCAGACGGGCCTGGACATGTACTGGCTTAAGTAGGGGGACACGTCTGGTACTGCAGGATTTGAGTGCCTGGCGGCGTAGTGTGTTACTGATTGTAGCCTTTGTTACTTTGGTCCCAGCTCTCTGCAGGTCATTCAGTAGGTCCCCCCGTGTGGTTCTGGGATTTTTGCTCACCGTTCTCGTGATCATTTTGACCCCACGGGGTGAGATCTTGCGTGGAGCCCCAGATTGAGGGAGATTATCAGTGGTCTTGTATGTCTTCCATTTTCCAATAATTGCTCCCACAGTTGATTTCTTAACACCAAGCTGCTTACCTATTGCAAATTCAGTCTTCCCAGCCTGGTGCAGGTCTACAATTTTGTTTCTGGTGTCCTTTGACAGCTCTTTGGTCTTGACCATAGTGGAGTTTGGAGTCTGACTGTTTGAGGTTGTGGACAGGTGTCTTTTATACTGATAACGAGTTCAAACAGGTGCCATTAATACAGGTAATGAGTGGAGGATAGAGGAGCCTCTTAAAGAAGAAGTTACAGGTCTGTTAGAGCCAGAAATCTTGCTTGTTTATAGGTGACCAAATACTTATTTTCCACCATAATTTGCAAATAAATTCTTTAAACATCAGACAATGTGATTTTCTGGATTTTTTTTCTCATTTTGTTTCTCATAGTTGAGGTATACCTATGATGAAAACGGAGACCTCTCTCATCTTTTAAGTGGGAGAACTTGCACAATTGGTGGCTGACTAAATACTTTTTTGCCCCACTGTATATACCTTGATAAATGATATTATGTTTGCTTTATGAACCACAATGAACTAAACTGAAAATAAAACAAAATGAGCCAAAATAAAGTAAAACATGTTTTCTGCTTAGATTCATAGGGCCATATGAATTTCTGCATCCTTGGACTTTAAATAAAGTCACAAGTTCAACAAAAAAGTGGAAGTAAAATGTGAACCACAGAATTATTACTAAAAATTAAAAACTGTCAAAAAGATATGTTGAAGAGAGAAAAATAAAAAAAAAATCAAAAGAAGAAAACATTTGTTTAAAGAAAGACACATCCATAGGGCCCTAGTTTCAGTTTTGTATTTTTTTTTTTTTTTTAAATTTCAAATCGAACCTTGGATTCAAGAGGAGCAATGTGGTTTTCGTCCTGGCCGTGGCACATTGGACCAGCTCTTTACCCTCTCAAGAATCCTTGAGGGTTTGTGGGAGTTTGCCCAACCAGTTTACATGTGTTTTGTGGACTTGGAGAAGGAATTCGACCGCGTCCCTCGTGGTTTTTTTGTGGGGGGTGCTTCGGGAGTATGGGGTATCGGGCTTGTTGTTACGAGCTATTTGATCTCTGTACGACTGTTGTGAAAGTTTGGTTCGCATTGCCAACACTCGGTCGGACTCATTCCCAGTGAGAGTTGGACTCCGCCAGGGCTGCCCTTTGTCACTGATCCTGTTCATAATTTTTATGGGCAGGATTTCTAGGCGCAGCCAGGGAATGGAGGGTGTCATGCTTGGTGACCACAGGATCTCATCTCTGTTGTTTGCAGATGATGTTGTCCTGTTGGCTTCCTCCAGCAATGACCTACAGCTCTTGCTGGGACAGTTTTCCGCTGAGTGTGAAGCGGCTGGGATGAGAATCAGCACCTCCAAGTCCGAGTCCATGGTCCTTAGCCGGAAAAAGGTGGATTGTCCTCTCCGGGTTGGGGACAGGCTTCTGCCCCAAGTGGAGGAGTTTAAGTATCTTGGGGTGTTATTCACGAGTGAGGGGAGAATGGAGCAAGAGATTGACAGATGGATTGGAGCAGCATCTGCAGTGATGCGGACGTTGCACCGGTCTGTTGTGGTGAAGAGGGAGCTGAGCTCTAAGGCAAAGCTGTTGATTTACCAGTCAGTCTACATTCCTACTCTCACCTATGGTCACGACCTTTGGGTAATGTCCGAAAGTATGAGATCGCGGCTACAAGCGGCTGAAATGAGCTTTCTTCGTAGGATTGCTGGACTCACCCTCAGAGACAGGGTTAGGAGCTCAGTCATCCGGGAGAGGCTCAGAGTAGAACCGCTGCTCCTCCACATTGAAAGGAGTCAGTTGAGGTGGTATGGGCATCTGATTAGGATGCCTCCTGGACGCCTCCCACTTGAGGTGTTTCGGGCACGTCCCACTGGGAGGAGACCCCGGGGCAGACCCAGGACTCGGTGGAGAGACAGTGTCTCCCAGCTGGTATGGGAACGCCTTGGTATCCTCTCTGAAGAGCTGGAGCAGGTGGCAGGGGAGAGGGAAGTCTGGGCTTCTCTGCTTGAACTGCTGCCTCCACAACCCTCTGGAAAGCGGTAGAAGATGGATGGATGGATGGATTTCATATCCTTCTGACTTTGCTCTAATGCTTGGAGTCATAAGAGCATTTAATAGCCCACACCTCTAATTGATTCAAACCAGATACTGTTGGTAAAATAAATATCAACTATATAGTTAGCAAATAGGCTTTTGTTTTCACTTTTATAACTTCTTGTGTACACGTTCTCACACATTTTCATATAAACACATTCTCACACGATGTCCTGTGAAACTAGTTTTCTTGTACATGATGTCATAATTTATTTAGATGGAAGGAGCTGTCTTTTATTTATCATACATTCTCATTTTCTGCTTTTTCTCATCCAACTTTTCTTTCAGATAATGTGATTGATGGAGACTGAATGATCCTCCATCTGGAAAACCCATTTCAGACCAGATAGGCACCAGCCAGACATTTTCATCACCATATTTTTTTGTCTCTCACAAGACACTTATTCCTGCCGTGCAGCCCATGCGCCAGAAAATTCTGCATGCCTTCAGACAGCCCCAACCCTAACTAATTAAAAAAAAATCACATCTTGCTCTAGTGGCAGATAATTTTACTTAAAATTAGCAAAAAAAAAAAAGTCCTTGCAATAGATGATGTTAAAATTAAAAAAAAAAAAAAACATCTGGCAACAAAGTAAGATTAAATTGCTTAACACAAGTAAACTATCATAAAGCAAGCAACATCCCACAGAAACTGCACAACAAAAAGAAATTACTGTTAAAATTATCTTGAGATAAAAACAAGCATCTAATATATTTCATTTTACCCAAATCTCCAGTTTGGTGTGACCTTATTACTGCTTCAGCACAACACAAATTTGTCCTTTCACACACATACACACTATAGCAAGCCCCAAATAAACACACACGTTAGTAAACAATCCCAAAACCACTTGATAAGCAGATCTGGCAACCAAAAGTTCTCACTGTCAATCTATAACAATTGCCTATTTTTTTCATCAAAGTAACCCGTAAAAACATTATTTATTAAAAAAAAAAAAAAACACTAAAACACAAATTTAATGTTTTTATTACCTCCGCCAGGCCGAAAGGCCAGGAGGAGGTAATGTTTTTGCCGGGGTTTGTCTGTGTGTTTGTCTGTTTGTCTGTCTGTCTGTTTGTCTGTTGGTTAGCAAGATAACTCAAAAACTTTTGGACGGATTTCAATGAAACTTTCAGGCGTTGTTGGAAATGGTACAAGGAAGAACTGATTAAATTTTGGGGATGATCCGCATCACCGTCTGCATACAGGAATTTTTTAAAGCATTTTTCCACACTGTGACATACGGCCATTTTCAACATGTGCGCAGGCGCAATGGAGGGCGCTGGGCGTCGTGTCTGACCAACACAAACTCCGCCTTCTTCAACGTTTTAGGCACAAAAGCACGCGGAAAACACTGCTGGCCTTGGCCCGCCAGCGTGCCTGTTTTTGCGCCACGCTGCAAAACCTGACACGGCCACCTGTCCGCCGCCCGATTATTTGCCACAAATTCCCCGCCCAGCTATAGGCGCTGCGTAAAAACGACCTCTCTGCCGGGGAAGATTCTAAATTCTGTTTTGCCGCGGAGCGCAACCCCAATATAATATAAAACCCACGGCAACCTGTCTAACCAATCTGCATCCGTCAGTGGAGGAGATGCACACACCAACACTTCAGTTTATTACCTCCGCCAAGGAGGCAATGCTTTTACTACCGTAAAACAGGGCTATAAGGGACGGCGGGGTAATAAGGGACACTTTTCTAAATGTAATTCTGCTTTTTAAATTTTGCTTCCGCCTAGATTTGATGAAGGATTCATGGATATTTGACAATAACAACACAACTCAGCGTCCTGCTCAAAATAAAAAAAGCAGAATTACATTTAAAACATTTCCCAGAAAAGTGTCCCTTATTAACCCGCCGTCCCTTATAGCCCCGTTTTACACTACTGAACCACTAATCCTATCACTATCACATTGATTGTCATTCATTAATTGTCTGTTTATTGCACTGTCCCTGTCAAATAAACAAATAATCATTGTGAATCCAATTGCTACTCATATCTTTTCATGCTCAGGGAATCTGAAAACGTACACACAAACACTGTATGGGGGGAACTGTGCCGCTTGGCGGAGGTCTGCGCTCTCCGAGTGCTTTTCTAGTTTTATTATAGTTAGAGGTTATTTTATTTTAAACTTATTTTGAATTATACGTTAATGTATTTTGGTTATTGTTATCATGTTGAGGTTAATCCTTATTATATTAAAGCTATGTCTCTTTATTATAAGGTTATTTCTTACTATAACCTTATTTTCTCTATTTTTTGTCTTTTTTATTTTTTTTCGCTGTCTCTATTTTAAGGTTATTTCTTATTATAACCTTTGTCTTCTCTGTTTTTTTGCCTTTTTTTTGTTCTTTCTAAGATTGTTTCTTATTACAACCTTTATCTTCTCTATTTTTCCTTTTATTTTTGTTTTCTCTCTTGGCCATTTATATCACTCCACGGTAACCTGCCGCAGTATCCCCCTTCATGCTGTTTGTACCTGTTTACTCAGTAGAAATGCATTTCACTGACGGACTCTAACTGGGGCACAGTTAAGCTTTACCGAACGGACCTGGACCTACAGTAACTAATGCTTAACTCTTAACTCTTTACGCATATTTACGACCGCGGACTCTAACCGGGACAAAACATTTTTAAGTCATTAATAATTAAATTTACTCACTTCAGTCTGCCTGCAGTTCAGCTCCGTCACCCTCCGGTCCGCTCCCAGCGTCTCTGGACCTTGCCTCATTTCCGCAAAGCCGACCTGCTGGAGTCGGTGGGGGAGGTCTTCTTCCGCAGCCGTGCACTAGCTGTCTCAGTCAAAAAACGCCGGAAACAGGAGGAGAGGGATATCTGGAGTCCCTGTGCTCGGGCGCCAAGTATGTTGGAAAAATTCCTTATCAAAAATCAGGCAGGATCAAAGTTTCAGCAAATTTAATATGCACTGATCAGCTGAAGACAATACAGAGTACAGCTCTCACAGACTGTTGCAGTGCATTGGCTTAAATAACAGAGTGTTTCTGGCTAATATATATCCAAGGGACCGTCGGGGTGGGGTCTCTTCTTGATGAGTTCATTCATGACTCAGTGTGACTTAAGGTTTGCTGAGTCTCTTGATATTTCGTTCATGACTAAGATTGTATTTGCTGAGTTCATGCAGAAAACGCTAGTGATCAGCTGAACAGTCAGTGATAGAACTGAACATTCACACTTACATCAGCATCCTTCAGTCTGTTTTTTTTTTTTTTTTTTGCACTACTCAACAACTCCAAATATGGGAACAGGATTTCCTAGGTATACACATTAAGCTTTATCAGGAAAAATTCATATTCATAAAAATTCATACTGTATAACTCAGTGTAACATAGAATTTTTCCATCACTAGAGCGCTGCGGCAGCACAGCAACTCACCCTTGGCCGGGGGATCCTGGGTTCAATCCCAGCCCCTGACCAACAGTGATCTGTGTGGAATTTGCATGTTCTCCCCGTGTCTGCGTGGCTTTACTCCGGGATTTCACCGGTTTCCTCCCACATGCCAAAAACATGCAAGTTAGGTTAATTGGCATCAAAAACTGGGGATTCTAAATTGTCCTTAGGTATGACTGTGAGAGTGAATGGTTGTCTGTCTCTCTGTGTTGGCCCTGCGATGGACTGGCGATCTGTCCAGGGTGTGCCCTGCCTCTCGCCCAAAGATGCTGGGATAGGCTCCAGCCCCCCCGTGACCCAAAAAGAATTAAGCTGAAGAAGATGGATGGATGGATAGAGCAGTCTAACTTAAACATCGGTCAGTTAGATCCTTCCTACTCTGGTTCATATGATGTGTTCTGGTTGTTGGATTAGTCTGAAAACATGGTTAATGATACGGCTTTGTGTGGAAATTTGTAACTTTTGATCTGTAGCTTTGCAGCTTTTTGAGAAAATATTAGCAGTTTTTTTTGCTGAGAAACTTGCAATTTTTTTCAGATCTTTTCTTATCATTATACCACAGTACAATGAAATTATGTGCAGTCCCCTTCAGTGCAAGGGAAAATAAAATAATACATCCATCCATCCATCTTCTTCCGCTTAATCCTTTTCGGGTCGCGGGGGGGCTGGAGCCTATCCCAGCATCTTTGGGCGAGAGGCAGGGTCCACCCTGGACAGATCACCAGTCCATTGCAAGGCCAACACAGAGAGACAGACAACCATTCACTCTCACAGTCAGACCTAAGGACAATTTAGAATCCCCAGTTTGATGCCAATTAACCTAACTTGCGTGTTTTTGGCATATGGGAGGAAACCGGAGAAATCCCGGAGTAAAGCCACGCAGACACGGGGAGAACATGCAAACTCCACACTAGGGATGGGCATTCGGTGAAATTTTCTTCGTCGATCGTCGGGAGAATTAATGGTTAATAATCGGTTAATCATTAACATTTTTATATTAAAAAAACAATCACATTTAGGCCTATGATGCCTATACTCTTATGTATTGAGAGTAATAATAAAAAAAATACAGAGTGTTTTTCTTCGAGGATGAATTTATTAACAAGACAAGTTTGCAGTAAAACGTAAACACATGCGCATTGCGCAAACGAGGGAGGCTTCAAGTTGCGAGCCAGACAATAACGGAAGACACATACAGGACACATAACAGAACATATATTTCTTTTACTTTTTTCTTTTCCTTTGTTTAAAAACAAGGATATCAAAATAAGAAAGCTACACAACAGTTTGCCTTTACGTAGGCTATCCCATTATATCACGGCATCAGAATTATAGGCCTGCTTTTTGTTAAAAAAAATGCGCTTGTTCAGTGTTTGGCAGTAAAACGTGAACTCATGTCAGTGACAACATAACGGAACAGCCGTTTTTTTTTACCCTAAATAAAAATAATAAAACAACAATCTCGAAAAGCCTGTAACAAGGCAACAAGGCCTTTGTATATCCAATTATCAGGATAGCATCACGACGCCAGTATTATTACAGATGGCTACCCATTTTTGTTTAAAAAGATGAGCATATTCATATGCTCTGGAGTCAGACGTGACCGAATTCTGGTCACCGTCAGTCCTGCCGCTGAAAAAACCCGTTTGGATGGGACAGACATGGCCGGGATGCACAAGTTGTAGAAGATGCCTTACAAATGAGACTGAGTGTATTTTCTCAGGAAAGCTTTATTGAAAGTCACATCTTCTAACATCAAAGTTCTCAGCAGAAAAAGAGACAGATCTCACTTTCCTCACAGCTTTTATATCCCAGAGATACAAAACCCCCACATCACATATCTCACGCCTTCACCCCACCTAAGTTTGGTAAACACATGAACCACAGTCCCCGAGACTTGCTGGCGCTTCTGTTCTCCTCTCCACCTCGGGGCTCCTGCTGGGACATTGTCTTCCACCTCCGTCTTCCTCCAGCACCCACCTCCTAGCCGAGGTCCCTGCTGGGGCATTGTTCTTATGGACGTTTGATCTGCAGGGTCTGCACCGGCATGCCTACTGGAAGCATGTGGGGGGAGAGAGCGTACCATACAAGCATGCCATATATGTGCCTTAAATATGCACCATAAAGTACCTATTAGCTAATTTCGCTAACCTTGGGAACCGAACTCCGTTATCTCTCACCAGCTCGCATGTATCAACTGAGGCACGCCAGGGTACGGCGATGGTGAAATGTTGCCCCCTGGTGCCCAAATTTTGCCAGTGGTACAGTTAAATGCATTGCATTGTTTGAGGACGGCCGTGCACTAGGCCTAATAACCTACATTCGGATTGTTTAAAAAAAAAAATCGGTTTGTCGACGAAAATGAACTTCCTCGGTGAAATTGTTAATGATCAATTATCGATTAATCGATTAATTATGCCCATCCCTACTCCACACAGATCACTGTTGGTCGGGGGCTGGGATCGAACCCAGGATCCCCCGGCCAAGGGTGAGTTGCTGTGCTGCCGCAGTGCTAACCACTCCACCACCGCGCCGCCCCTATATATACAAAGTTAAAATTTTTTAATAGGCAAATATAAATAAGTGCAAGTATAAAAACTATATATGAAAGTATATGCAACTTTATATTCAGTGTATGTCTGTATAAATAAATAAGCTGCAAATTCACATGCCGGTTAATAACGCAACAGCCCTAGGGTATGTGCTATTTTTCAGTCTATTTGTCTTTGCTTTTATTGCCCTGTACGGCCTGCCTAAGGCTAGCAGCTGGAACAGGTGATGAGTTGGATGGGATGAGTTTTTCTGTGGCACTGGGACTTGTACAACTCTTCATCTTTTGTGCTGTGTCGATGATCCTCTGGATCCTCAAATTTGAAAAAAAAAAAATCCTTACAAACTTTGTTTTTGTAGATATGAAAGTTTTTTCTCATAAATTTGAAACTTTTTTCTTCCAAATTTGAAACGTTATCAAAAATTTGCAACTATTTTCCTCAAATTTGAGATGTTTTTCTCATAGTTGTGAAACTTCTTTACTCGTAAATTTGAAACTTTTGAAACTTTTTTCCTTATAAATTTCCAACTTTTTTCCCTCAAAATTTTCCAACTTTATTTTTCCTGTAAACATTGCCCATAGAAAGTACAGCTGTGTGAAACAGGTAGCCCAGTTAGTCTTTCCAGGCCCACATGTAGGCTGTGTTTGAAAGTGGGACACAGAGGTGTGTCCTATATGTAGGCGATCACACGTTAGACTCTGACAAATATAAACAGGACTGAACGGCACTAAGATTTATTTGATTGTGAATAATATTAAATACAGAACAGAACTAATTATTGAAAACAAACGGGACATCCAGCATCCGTGACTGTTAAGGAACCCTTGTTCATTTGTTTGTCACATCACTTATTTGGCTGATCTTTTATGACTTATTTTCATAACAGAGCTGTTTATTCACCATTATAATTAGTTTATATTGTGGAGAGTGCAATAAACAGACCAGACTTGCATGGCAGACGAACTTTATTCACTCTCTCACTTCATTCATACTCAGAAAAAGCAATCACCTCCTACCCCAGGGTCTCTCCTTTTATATCACCCGACTCATTGCCCCTGCTGCCTGAGGTCTTGCATCACAATACATTTAACACATCACCTCTCCTATTGTCCCCGCAGCTGCTGCTTCCTGCTGCCTGGGGTTTTACATCACCTCACGTCCTTTTGGCTTCAGCTTCCTCCCATATCTGCTGTAACGAGGGTTCTTCGGCTCCGCGGCGCTGCTGTGCCGGTGGGGGGCTCCTGGGGGTGTGTCTATCTGTGAGTGGACAATGGCGAGGGGGGGGGGAGACATTCGACTTGCTCGCGTTGCTGCTCTGATGAATCGTTTACCTGGGGAGTTCTCAGTGGAGGTCTTCCATGCTGAGGAGCTCGAGCCAACATCACTTGCTCGTCCACCACCACAAAGGCGGGCTTAAGCCTGTCTATACATATTTTCTCCCGGCGACCACCCAAGTCTAGCACAAAATGTTTGTCCCCTGGTTCCAGCACTCTAAACGGGCCATCGTAGGGTGGGCGCAATTGGGGTCGGTGGGCATCATGCCTGACAAACACGAACGCCGCGTTCTTCAAAGTTTTTGGCACAAAAGCGCGTGGAAAACAGTGGTGGGCCGGGCCAGGTAGTGTGCCTGTGTCCGTGTTATGCTGTGAATGCGGGGACAGATGGTTGTTCGGCACGGGGTTATCTGATAAAAATTCCCCAGGGAGCCGCAGCAGCTGAGAAAGGACCAGCTCCGCCGGGGAAGCCTCCAAATCCTCTTTTGGTGCGTAACGCAACCCTAACAGAACCCATGGCAACCGGTCTACCCAATTTGCATCCATAAGCGAAGCCCTGAGCGCTGCTTTCAGTGACCTATGGAAACGCTCGCATAACCCATTGGCCTGTGGGTTGTACGCGGTTGTGCGATGAATTGCGACACCCAGGCTACAGGCCATCGCGGACCAGAGGTCGGAAACAAACTGAGGGCCCCTATCGGACGTGATGTCTGAAGGGATGCCAAAACATGCCACCCATGTTGTCAAAAAGGCACGCGCCACGTCCGCGGCCGTGGTTGCCGCTAGCGGGACTGCTTCTGGCCATCGTATGGTGCAGTCCACCACTGTCAGAAGGTGCGTGAACCCCTGCGATGGCGGGAGGGGCCCATGAGGTCCACATGAACGTGGTTGAACCTCTTAGCCAGGATACAAAATGGCTCCAAAGGGGCCTTTTTGTGCCTGTGCAGTTTGGCTCGTTGGCACGCTACGCAGGCTGCAGCCCACTCTTTCACCTGTTTGCGCAGGTCTGGCCATACAAACTTCACTCCCAACATTTTGACTGACGCGCGCACTCCTGGGTGCGCCAGGGCGTGAACTGACTCAAACACGCGGCAGCGCCAAGCAACTGGGACCACCGGGCGCGGGCGTCCCGTGGGGACGTCACAGATTAAGGGGGGGGGGGGGCTCCGTCTTGCAGTGCCCTGCTCTCCAGCCTTAACCCTGTTGGTTCAGACTGGAGTGTGCACACGTCCGCATCGCCAATCTGCTCTGCGGCCATGGCTGTATAATCTATCCCGACGCAGACTGGGGCCACTACTGCATGCGAGAGGCAGTCCGCCACCACATTTAGTTTACCGGTCACATGCTGAATATTGGTCGTAAACTCCGAGATCGCGGCTAGCTGTGTCTGCTGCTGACCTGACGAAGGTTCCGAAACCTTGGCCATCGTATATGTTAGCGGCTTGTGGTCCACGAATGCAGTGAAGCTGCGCCCTTCCAGCCAGAACTGGAAGTGGCGTATGGCCAGGTGGAGAGCCAGCAACTCTCTGTCGAACGCGCTGTATTTACGCTCACTGTTGCACAAAGTCCTGCTAGAAAAAAGCGAGCGGCTGCCAAGAACTGGCGACGCGTTGCTCCATAACAGCCCCTATGGCCATGTCCGAGGCATCGGTAGTGAGCGCTGTCCGAGCCGCCGGGTCCGGGTGCGCCAACAGTGCGGCGTTTGCCAGGGCTGTTTTAACCTCAGAGAATGCCTGCTCCCGCTCGGGAGTCCAGTCGACTCTGTCCGTCGGTTTCAGTTTCTTGAGCGCAGCGTACAATGACTGCATGAGCTGAGCTGCGCGGGGGAGGAACCGATTATAAAAGTTAACCATCCCCAAAAACTTCTGCAGTGCCCTGACCGTCTGAGGCTGGGGAAAATTTGCCAGCACGCGCACCTTGTCCGACAAGGGTATCGCTCCCTCCGGTGAGATGCGGTGCCCCAAAAAATCAATCCTCGTCACACCGAACTGGCATTTCGCTGGGTTGATTATTAACCTGTGCTCCTCCAACCTCCGGAAAACCGTCCTGAGGTGGGTTACGTGTTCGTCCTCAGACGCGCTGGCCACCAGGATGTCATCCAGGTAGACAAACACAAACGGCAGATCGCGCAACACTGCATCCGTCATGCGTTGGAATGTCTGTGCTGCGCCTTTTAATCCAAACGGCATGCGTAAAAACTCAAGACCATACGGAGTTATTACCGCTGTTTTGGGTATGTCCTCCACGCGCACCGGGACCTGGTGGTAACCGCGGACCAGGTTTATTTTAGAAAAAATACGTGCCCCGGCGAGGTGAACGGAAAAATCCTGAATATGAGGAATCGGGTAGCGGTCGTGCGCTGTGGCGTTGTTCAATCTGCAGAAATCTCCGCACGGTCGCCACGATCCCTCAGCCTTAGGGACCATGTGCTGTGGGGATGCCCATGGGCTGTTTGAGTGCCTGATGATGCCCAACCTTTCCTAGTTGGCAAACTGCTGGCGCGCTATGGCCAGTTTAGCTGTGTCCAGGCGCCGAGGTCGTGCGAAAACGGGCGGCCCAGTGGTGGTGATAGTGTTCCACCCTGTGTTTAGTGATGGCCGCTGAAAACGTCGGGACCGTGAGTGCTGGGAACTGAGTGAGCAGTGTGTGGAACTTACCATCTGGAGCTGTGACGTTGGCTAGCGTTGTTGGCCCGGCCCCTCGAGCTGTACAGGGGAGAGAATCAAAAGACATCGTACTGATCAAGCGTCTGTTAGCAACATCGACTAGAAGCCCGTGTGCACACAAAAAATCAGCATCCAAGATTGGGAAACTGCATGCCGCTATGACAAGTGTCCACTCGTACATACGGCCGTGTAGGGATACAGTCATTGTCCTCTTACCAAAAGTCCTAATGTCCGAGCCGTTTGCGGCCATCAGCTCGGGGCCGCTAGCTCCCGCTAGCCGGTCAGTGTAGGATGGCAGGATGAGGCTCTTTTGGGAGCCAGTGTCTACGAGGAATCGTCTCTCCGAGCGCGAGTCCGTCATGTAGAGCATCTTGTTTTCTTCACCGGCAGTCGCAGCTACTACTGACTGCCGGCCTTGGTGTTTCCCGAACGCTTGAACTGGTATGGTGGCACACATCGGCGTGCGTTCCCTCCAAAGCGGCGGTGGTAGGAGCAGAGCGTGTCTCTGGCGCTTCCTGGTCCCCACTGCTGCCACCATCGCCGGCTCCTCGCTTCCGCTGGTTGTCTCACTGGGTTCTGATGCCGCCGCATTCACTGTGAGGGCTCTGGTGGTGAGGATGATCCGATCTGCCTCCTGGGCTAGCGCCTGGTAGTCACGCGCGGCCAGCAATGGTGAGTTGGCAAGGACCGCTCTTGCCTCTGTTGGGAGGTTCCTGAGGAAAAGGTGGGCAAACAGAAAATGCCCATCGTCTGTGCCCATCAACGCCAACATCTTCTCCATCAGTTCAACCGCCGACCCATCTCCTAACATGGAGCGCCTCAGGAGCCTCTCTGCTCTCTCGCAGTCCGAGAGTGTGTAGCGCCGGGTCAGTGCGGCTTTGAGAGCCCCATATTTATCGTGGGCTGGGGGCTGTTGGAGCAGGCTTGCTACTTGCTGAGTCGTGCGAGCATCCAGCGCTGCGACCACATAGTAATATCTGGTGTCATCTGCTGTTACTCCCTGGAGGGCAAACTGGGCCTCGGTGTGGAGGAACAAAGACTGCAGGTTGTACAGCCAAAAGTCCGGTAGTTTGACCAAAACAGCGCACGCGTTGCTGGGGCTTTCTGTCTGGGCCATCTCTGGGGTGCTTGCCGCGTTGCTGGGGCTTCCCGTCCGGGCCGACTCCGGGGTTCTTTCCTCGTGTTCCATAATTCGTCAAGGGTCACCAGTGTGGTGAGTGCAATAAACAGACAAAACTTGCATGGCAGACAAACTTTATTCACTCTCTCACTTCATTCATACTCAGAAAAAGCAATCACCTACCCCAGGGTCTCTTCTTTTATATCATCCGACTCATTGCCCCTGCTGCCTGAGGTCTTGCATCACAATACATTTAACACATCACCTCTCCTATTGTCCCCGCAGCTGCTGCTTCCTGCTGCCTGGGGTTTTACATCAACTTACCTTCTCCCATCACAATTCCTATTGTCCTCATCTGTTTAATCCCCCACGCTCTTCCGGCAGAGGGACTATTTGCCTCTCGTCTGTTTCCAGTCTGAGGTGAATATCCCAGCGTGGGTTCCCCACGCTATCGCTGTTCACTGATGGAGTTGACTGTAATGTTGAATTTCTTGTTCATCACTAAACTCATGAAGTACTATAACAGGACACAGTTACAAATGTTTGAGAGCCATTCTAGTGTATCCTTTTAAAATTGACCAATATTGGTTTTTAAAAGTTGTTAAAACCATAGTTGATAGAATTAACAACAAAATACCTAACATTACCACAGCAGAAGGTAGGGGTGGGAATTGCAAGGGATCTTTTGATTCGGATCGCGATTCTAGGGTCACAATATGATCCTATCACGATTCAGTGCTAATCACGATATCATTTATCACAGTCCCATATGTTTCAAATTTTTTCACCTTATTCAACTTCAAATCATGTCCCAAAGTAAAACTGTTAACATCTTTTTCATATAATAAAGTACTCTGGGGCCTTGATTTTCTGCGAAAACACAACTCTGTGCACAGGGAGGACGGTGGACCGTTTTGGAATTGACTGTGGACTCTTAAAAAGCAGGCAAAAACCTTTTTGTTTAACAAGGATTTCTGTTGAGTTTCAGTTCAACTACTTTTTAATGGTAAGTGTGATATTTATAAATTATTTTAATGTTGTGTTTTAGCTTGTTTTTGTATTTTAAAATTATTTTTAATTAGGGCAGCCCAGTGATGCAGTGGTTAGCACTGTTGTCTAACAGCTAGAAGGTTCCGAGTTGAACTCTCCATGCTGGCAGGAGTAGGAGCCTTTCTGTGTGGAGTCTGCATGTTCTCCCTGTGCTGTGGGGGCTTACTCCCCGTGCTCCAGTTTCCTCCCACCATCCAAAGACATGCATGTTAGGTTAACTGGTTGTTCTAAATGGCGGTGCGGTGGAACAGTGGTTAGCACTGCGCCAGCACAGCAACTCACCCTTGGCCATGGGATCCCTGGTTCGATCCCAGCCCCTGATCAACAGTGATCTGTGTGGAGTTTGCATGTTTCTCCCCGTATCTGCATGGGTTTACTCCGGGATTTCTCCGGTTTCCTCCCACATGCCAAAAACATGCAGGTTAGGTTAATTGGAGACTCTAAAGTGGCCCTAGGTGTGAATGTGTGTGTGAATGGTTAAGGGATAGCGCCGTATCGTGGCTGCTTCATCCATCCAGGTGGATGCCCTCAATTTCCCCTCTGGGGATCAATAAAGTATACTAAATTAAAAAATAAATAAATAAATAAATTGTCCCTAGATATCTGTCTTCTATAGGCCCTTAGAATAGAGGGTTAGTACTAGTGAAAGCGCTTTGAGTGGTCTTTGAGACTAGAAAAGCACTATATAAGTACAGGTGCTTATACCTTATTTATCAACTTCCTTTTATTCCATTTTATTGTACAGCACTTTGTGACTATGTCTGTGAAAAGTGCTTCAAAATAAACTTTACTGACTTGGTGCTCGGAGAAAAAGCTCCATGTTGGTGTCTTTTTAGCTTAGCCATTGCTAATGCTTCTCCAAGACGTGTCCTAGTCCATGTGTTTTTTTTTTTTTTTTTTTTTCGTGCAGCACTTCTTGCAGGTTGTGTGTCATGTCAAGGTCTTTTCCTTCCATCTTTGTAGTAAAATCCAAAAAAGGCCCAACATTTGAGCTAACTGCTTTCTAAAGATGCATTCAGACCAGGATAGTTCGGGGGTCTCGGTTTGACTGGGCGGGGAATGCTGAGAATTTTCACACCTTCGTTTGGTTTGGTTTGCATTCACACTGCAGCGGACCAAACTACCTGGACAACGTCACGCAGTTACAACAACTCCTCACTTGGGGCGCTGTAGCCAAAACCACCACTGACCAGGAAGAAAAAATCTCAGTGAAGAAGGAAAATCAGGCTCATCGATTGGCTAGAAACGAAAATGGAAATCTGTTCCCTTCAGCCTGGTTGTTTGTCCAGCTACAAACGAGATATTTTTAATTTCTTCTCTTCGGTTTTCACCGGTAAAAGCATTTCTCAGATTTGCATGGTTGTCTTTGTTATTTTCTACCCAAAATGTACTACGGTAAATGCCACTTCCTCTTCTCAGACTGTGTGTTGCTATGGTTACACAAATGCCAAGGGGCACTTCTGCCCTTTGGTCCTCTGGATACTCCGTTTGGATTCACACTGCAAGCGGCGCGCACCAGACTTTGTTTGCAAAAAAACCGAGGCCCCCATATTCAGGGGGACCAGACTTCGCTTATTTGGTGCGCATCAGAGTTCTAATGTGTGTTCAGACAGCACCAAATGAACTGAACCATCCATGGAACCAATGCTGCTCCTCTGGTCCGGACCCAGCAGTGGCCGTCTGAATGTGAGTTCTAACATGTGTTCAGACGACACCAAACAAACCAAATTATCCATGGAAGCCACTGTTTGGTCCTTTGGTCCAGACCCAACATGGCCGTCTGAATGCGCCTTAACTTTCAAAGCTTACTGCAAATCTTGTGAGACAAGCTATGACTTGACTTGACTGGACGCTTGTTTTGTGCCATCTAGTGGACTGAAAACACAACTGGTTGACTACCCAAGAGAATATGCAATGTTTACATGAATCTATCTATATAATTAATAAAACATTGATCCATGCATTTAGGGATCGGTGCATCGTCGTTAGTGTCAAGTAGTGCTGTGTGATAGGACCAAAATTTCATATCACGATATAAGTAATCTTTTTTTGACAAAAACGATATATATCACAATATACATTTCTGGTAAATTCTATCGTTTATATTCAATAACCAATTAAAGGACCATCTCTTTTTCTACATTTTAAATTACATACTGAAAGAAATCAATCGTACAAATTCATCTCATTAATTTTATGCACTTTTTCCCTCTTAATTTTGCAGTGTTGTTATAAAATTGTTTTTTAATGTGCATTTGAGATGACTTCAGCTTTATTCATTATTGCTACTGGGCAAATAAAAATGATGAGAACTCAAGTTACATTAAGAGCCAATTTGTTCCTCCAAAACGTTTTAATTTATTTACTATTTAGTGTGTATGCAGCCTCTGTCATGCACTTTTGCAGTTTTAGTAATATTTTTTCAGAGAAAACAACGATGGTCTGATACACTATATAAAGTTTCCTATTAGCAACAAGTTAGCATTGTCATTTAGCATTTGCTGTTTTATAATTGGAGAGAGATGGCGTTAATGTTACTTACCTCCAATTAAAACAAGGTTAGAGGGCTATCCTCTCTGATGCAGCACGGTGGGAAAAAGTGCCACATCCCTGGCTAACAGAAGTTGCGGCTTCACAGAAGCAGCAGCACAACATTTGCTTGCTGTTAGTTGTTGTGGCACTAACCACCAGAACCCACCTGGTGTACTGCGGGGGAGAGGTAGGGCAGTGACAAGTAGAAACGGGGTATGTGTCCCGATATAAAAGATAGCCTTTCATATGAAACGGTACATATTTTTTATTGTGTCACTGATATACAGTATATCGTCATATCGCACAGCCCTAGTGTCAAGTATTGTGATCATCACTGAATCATTTTGTCCCACCCCAAGCAGATGGACACGTTTGGCAACCAGTGTGTCAGTGTTGCACATTTGTCCACAGATATTTAAATAAAAATTAATCTTCTTCCGCTCAATCCTTTTCGAGTCGCGGGGGGGCTGGAGCCTATCCCAGCATCTTTGGGCGAGAGGCAGGGTCCACCCTGGACAGATCGCCAGTCCATCACAGGGCAACACAGAGAGACAGACAACCATTCACTCTCACAGTCAGACCTAAGGACAATTTAGAATCCCCAGTTTGATGCCAATTAACCTAACTTGCATGTTTTTGGCATGTGGGAGGAAACCGGAGAAATCCCAGAGTAAACCCACGCTGACACGGGGAGGACATGCAAACTCCACACAAATCACTGTTGGTCAGGGGCTGGGATCGAACCCAGGATCCCCCGGCCAAGGGGTGAGTTGCTGTGCTGCAGCAGTGCTAACCACTCCGCCACCGTGCTGCCCATTTATTTAAATAAAAATGATTTATTTAATTTTTGGGGCATTTGTGTCCCGTTTGGTCTAGGGCTGTGTGATATGACAAAAATTTCATGTCACACATAAGTGATATGTCATCATACAGTGGGGCAAAGAAGTATTTAGTCAGCCACCAATTGTGCAAGTTCTCCCACTTAAAAGATGAGAGAGGTCTCCAATTTTCATCATAGGTATACCTCAACTATGAGAGACAAAATGAGAAAAAAAAATCCAGAAAATCACATTGAAGGATTTTTAATGAATTAATTGGTAAATTCCTCGGTAAAATAAGTATTTGGTCACCTACAAACAAGCAAGATTTCTGGCTCTCACAGACCTGTAACTTCTTCTTTAAGAGGCTCCTCTGTCCTCCACTCGTTACCTGTATTAATGGCACCTGTTTGAACTCATTATCGGTATAAAAGACACCTGTCCACAACCTCAAACAGTCAGACTCCAAACTCCACTATGGCCAAGACCAAAGAGCTGTCAAAGGACACCAGAAACAAAATTGTAGACCTGCACCAGGCTGGGAAGACTGAATCTGCAATAGGTAAGCAGCTTGGTGTGAAGAAATCAACTGTGGGAGCAATTATTAGAAAATGGAAGACATACAAGACCACTGATAATCTCCCTCGATCTGGGGCTCCACGCAAGATCTCACCCCGTGAGGTCAAAATGATCACGAGAACGGTGAGCAAAAATCCCAGAACCACACGGGGGGGCCTAGTGAATGACCTGCAGAGAGCTGGGACCAAAGTAATAAAGGCTACATCAGTAACACACTATGCCGCCAGGCACTCAAATCCTGCAGTGCCAGACGTGTCCCCCTGCTTAAGCCAGTACATGTCCAGGCCCCTCTGAAGTTTGCTAGAGAGCATTTGGATGATCCAGAAGAGGACTGGGAGAATGTCATATGGTCAGATGAAACCAAAATAGAACTTTTTGGTAAGAACTCAACTTGTCGTGTTTGGAGGAGAAAGAACACCATACCTACTGTGAAGCATGGGGGTGAAAACATCATACTTTGGGGCTGTTTTTGTGCAAAGGGACCAGGACGACTGATCCGTGTAAAGGAAAGAATGAATGGGGCCATGTATCGTGAGATTTTGAGTGAAAACCTCCTTCCATCAGCGAGGGCATTGAAGATGAAACGTGGCTGGGTCTTTCAGCATGACAATGATCCCAAACACACCGCCCGGGCAACGAAGGAGTGGCTTCGTAAGAAGCATTTCAAGGTCCTGGAGTGGCCTAGCCAGTCTCCAGATCTCAACCCCATAGAAAATCTTTGGAGGGAGTTGAAAGTCCGTGTTGCCCAGTGACAGCCCCAAAACATCACTGCTCTAGAGGAGATCTGCATGGAGGAATGGGCCAAAATACCAGCAACAGTGTGTGAAAACCTTGTGAAGACTTACAGAAAACGTTTGACCTCTGTCATTGCCAACAAAGGGTATATAACAAAGTATTGAGATGAACTTTTTTTAATTGACCAAATACTTATTTTACCGAGGAATTTACCAATTAATTCATTAAAAATCCTTCAATGTGATTTTCTGGATTTTTTTTTCTCATTTTGTCTCTCATAGTTGAGGTATACCTATGATGAAAATTGGAGACCTCTGTCATCTTTTAAGTGGGAGAACTTGCACAATTGGTGGCTGAGTAAATATTTTTTTTCCCCACTGTATATCACGATAACAATATACACATCCCTAACCATTAGGCCACCACTGCCCACAGTCATAGTGGTATTATTATTAACATTTTAATTTTTAGATATTCACACAAGCACACCAGGAGGATGACCAGTGGGGACTTGCCGTGCACAGTTGTAGCACACAGGTGAAGCAGCAGTCTACCACTGACCGGTCAGGCTGGGCTTGCTTCCCCATGAAGGACCGCGGTCTGGCTGCTGGGCCATTCCATGTCATTTCAACAAATTTTCAGGACATCCCACACACTTGGGTCTCAAAAAATTCTGAAATTTTCACCAGTTGTTCCTTATTTATCCAATAGGCACACTATAAAATTTTAGTTTGCTCGGATGGATACTTTTTGAGGTATAGCCAATTTAGTGAGGGGGTATGTGTCGATTTTGGCGCGTCCTTATTTTTCCTCCATTTTCACCCGTCAGTATCTCAAGAACTACACCATATAGGAAACTGAAATTTGGCACGGTAATACACCTCCACCTACTCTCAAAATATACAAAAAGATCTGTCATCCATCATAACTGGTAGGCATGCCAGCCCCTCAAAAATGGAAAAAAATTACTCTGGTTTCGTGGTCGACCATATTTGGGCCTTCAGAAAACCACTGTGTATATGCCTCAGTAGGGATGGGCATAATTAACCGATTAACCGATAATTGATCGTTAAGAATTTCACCGAGGAAGTTCATTTTCGTCGACAAACCAATTTTTTTTTTAAACAATCCGAATGTAGGTTATTAGGCCTAGTGCACGGCCGTCCTCAAACAGTGCAATGCATTTAACTGTGCCACTGGCAAAATTTGGGCACCAGGGGGCAGCATTACACCATAGCCGTACCCTGGCGTGCCTCAGTTGATACATGCGAGCTTCCGTAGGTCAATCACCAAATTAGCTAATAGGTACTTGTGCATCCCGGCCACGTCTGTCCCATCCGAACGGGTTTTTTCAGCGGCAGGACTGACGGTGACCAGAATTCGGTCACGTCTGACGCCAGAGCATGTGAATATGCTCATCTTTTTAAACAAAAATGGGTAGCCGTCTCTGTAATAATACTGGCATCGTGATGCTATCCTGATAATTGGATATACAAAGGCCTTGTTGCCTTGTTACAGGCTTTTCGAGATTGTTGTTTTTATTTAGGGTAAAAAAAAAACGGCTGTTCCGTTATGTTGTCAGTGTCACTGACATGAGTTCACGTTTTACTGCCAAACACTGAACAAGCGCATTTTTTTTTTTTTAACAAAAAGCAGGCCTATAATTCTGACGTCGTGATATCATGGGATAGCCTACGTAAAGGCAAATTGTTGTGTAGCTAGCTTTCTTATTTTGATATCCTTGTTTTTAATTAAAGGAAAAGAAAAAAGTAAAAGAAAGAAATATATGTTCTGTTATGTGTCCTATATGTGTCTCCCGTTATTGTCTGGCTCACAACTTGAAGCCTCCCTCGTTTGCGCAACGCGCATGTGTTCACGTTTTACTGCAAACTTGTCTTGTTAATAAATTCATCCTCGAAGAAAAACACTCTGTATTTTTTTTATTATTATTCTCAATACATAAGAGTACAGTGATCCCTCACTTATCGCGTCACCCATAAGTAACACGTACGTTCATTCTCTCACTCTCTCTCTCATATGATACGTGTGTGTGTGTGTGTGTGTGTGTAAGTGTACATACATACGTAGATGTAAATAAAGTGTACATAAATATGTTTTTAGAACTCTTTTATTCTTATAACAAGATACATAACTCAAGATGAAGATGATTTACTGCACAGGTTAATGAGAGCTTTACTGCTCCTCAGGTGACGCCTCATCGTCAGGTGCTAGAGGCGCAGCATCGTTGCGGGCAGCTTCCGATAGAGCTGGAGAAGCTGCAGGAGGCGGCGTAGTGGCTCGACGGGAAGACTATTTCGCACAAAATGGCACAAGAGAACAGCAAAAAGTTCCACGTGGCGAGACTAAGCAACACGAGCGATAAAGAGCAATGAATGCGGTCTTCCTTCACTGGGTGGACGCTCGGCAGGGAGACAAGCTGGGTAAAACGTCTCGGCCAATCAGCTTGCGGGGTGAAACGTCTCGGCCAATCAGCTTGCGAGATTCCCGAGCCGAGCCAACACGAGAACAGCGAACAGAGAAAGGTGAAGCGTGAAGTAGCGAGGGATCACTGTATAGGCATCATAGGCCTAAGTGTGATTGTTTTTTAATATAAAAATGTTAATGATTAACCGATTATTAATCATTAATTCTCCCGACGATCGACGAAGAAAATTTCACCGAATGCCCATCCCTATACCTCAGTGTCTTGATTTTTTTTTTTTTCAGAGCTTTGACATACATACATGGACTGTTCAGTCCCTCCCGGATTTCGCGGGATGTTTTTATGGTTGTTGCGGCCAAAAGGCCTGAATTTGCCGGAGCTTTTTTAAAAAGTTGTGATGTTTTGAGGGTTTTTTGCACTACAAGTTGTGGGAAGAATTACAAATTTTAAAGCAGATGTTTTTTTTTTTCCACTTTATGGCAGTGATATTCTATATAACAATACAAGAAAAGCACAGGATTGTCAAAAATTTCCTATTATTAAACAGTGATTTGTAAATTAAGCAGAAACTTCTGCTATACAGAAAAACTTCTGTGCAACAGAAAGTACAGACTTGAACTCAATATCCATTACAACAGCTAAACTGCACTGAATGCATGTTAAAGAGTAGAGATTTGGAAATTATTGGCAGCACCTTCATTTGAAAACTCCCTACGGTCCCCAACCACTCAGTACTGAGTGGAGAGGAAAAAATAAATAATTTATTCTGTTGCTCTTGATTGTCTATTGGAGTCTGTTTTTCTGAAAAAAATGACAGACAATATTCTCTCTCTTTCCGTGCCTAACTCCTACCTGTCTGTCTGCTGCGTGTCTTGACACACACACACACTTGTCTCTTCAGACACACATCTTTCATTTACCGGGGTGGGGGTGGGGGGGGAGAGAGATTGGTCCATGTCCAGACCAGAGATTCACAGCTTTAAAGTTCATTGACCAGATGTAGTAATGACATTCTGTAAGATGGATAAAATGTTCAAATACTGGTTGTAGTGTTAGATTTGCTCATTTTGTTTGTGGTTTTATGGCGTCTGTCCTCATGCGCGCTCCTACGATGTGGTGCTTTTGGGACAGGCGGACATTTTTCAACACAAACCCAGCACTTCGTACTCGCGGTCAGGACAGAGACGTGGCGAGACACCCACTGGCAGGCTGGGGGAGAGGGAGGAAGGGAATGTGTTGGAAACCTCGCAGGCTAGTGTTAAGTCACACACTGTTTTTGCTGATGTGTTCGGTTAGACTTCTTATTGGGTAGACTGTGCATTTGGGCGCAGTGAGAAACAAATTTGATTGGTAAAATTGGCAGAAGTTGACGAGGATTGGCCAAAATTGCCGGAAAGTTGCGGTGATTGGACAAAGTTGCAAGTAGGGTGTGCCATATCGTGTCGATCACGATAATACCAGTATAAATTTTGATACTGGTGTAAAAATGAATATCACAATATTTGGGGTCTGCTGCGTGATGATGTCACACCGCATAGAAACGGCAAAACAAATGTAGCAGCGGGGAACTGCATCTCCAAAGTCAGACCGTCATTGTCTACTGTTGATACCCTAACTACATTTTGTGATAACTGGTCTAATTTTCTGGTCACCCTGTATCCTGTCCAGCTCTGAGTAAGTGAAGCAGTGCACCAACGTGTTCTACCTTCACCTGGAGTCTCCAGTTGAGTGGAAATATTTAAGTTTCACTTTCTGTTTCAGACTGCTGTCATGTTAAAAAAAAAAAATGGTGCAGCAGTTCTGCCTGTATTTTTTTCCTCACGTCAACACTGCTGGAGCGGTATTAACATTGGACAATGTGCAACTCGCATTGGCTGAATTTTACTTCGATTTTTATTAAACCATCTGAAGAGAGAAAGAGAGAAACAAAAAACATCCATTCAGTGCGTGGAGAGCCTAAAGCCTCAGGACAGGTCCATGCAACGGGAGCAGGTAAAGTGATTCAGCATAAAACCCCGACGTCTGTGTGCATTTAAGATGCAACAGTTTATATTATTTTCTTGTAATATTTGATACAGAACTAAAACTTTTTTAAAACTAAATCTGAGCTGCTGTCTATAAAATGGAGAAATAAGAGGTTTTGTTTTGTTTTTCCTGAATATGTTGAAGGTAAATAACGCTGGCCTGTGAAACTGGCCTTTCTGCATAAATTTAAAAGAAAAAAACGGCATTCTGCAATATCATGGATCGTCACCTTATCGTGTTGGGGGGGTTTGCGTGCCCCAGTGATCCCAGGAGCTATGTTGTCCGGGGGCAATTTGCCTCTGATAGAGTCTCCCAAGACAAACTGGTCCTGGGTGAAGGGCCAGACTAAGAACGATCCAACAGTCTCTCATGATAAATTGTATATCAAGGATTCAGTGTACCCCGCCCGGTATGGGGTTACCGGGACCCCACCCTGGAGCCAGGCCTGGGGGAGGGGCTCGAAGGCTAGCGTCTGGTGGCCGGGTTTCCACCCATGGGACCCGGCCGGGCTCAGCCCGAAGGAGTTACATGGGTCCGCCCTCAAGTGGGTTCACCACCTGCAGGAGGGATCATGGGGGTCCGGTGCTATGTGGATTAGGTGGCGGTCAAAGGCGGAGACCTTGGCGGACTGATCCCAAGCTTTCTAAACTGGCTTTTGGTACGTGGAATGTCACCTCTCTGGTGGGGAAGGAGCCTGAGCTGGTGTACGAGGTTGAGCGATACCGGCTAGATATCGTTGGCCTCACCTCAACACATAGCTCCGGTTCCGGAACCAGTCTCCTGGAGGGGGGCTGGAGCTTGGCCTTTTCTGGAGTTGCCCGGGGCAAGAGGCGACGAGCAGGGGTGGGTATTCTTGTATCGCCCCACCTTGCTGCCTCTATATTGGAGTTTTCCCCGGTGGACGAAAGGGTTGCTTCCCTGCGCCTTCGGGTTGGGAAACGGGTCCTGACCATCATTTGTGCCTATGCACCAAATGATGTTTCAGAGTACCCACCCTTTTTGGAGTCTGTGACTGGGGTGCTGGAGGGTACTCCTCCTGGAGACTCCATTGTCCTACTGGGGGACTTCAATGCGCACGTGGGCAAAGACAGTGAAACCTGGAGGGGGGTGATTGGGAGGAACGGCCTGCCCGATCTGAACCCGAGTGGTGTTCAGTTATTGGACTTCTGTGCTAACCACAGTCTGTCCATAACGAACACCATGTTCAAGCATAAGGGTGTCCATATGTGCACCTGGCACCAGGACACCCTAGGTCGCAGGTCGATGATCGATTTTGTTATCGTATCATCAGACCTGCGACCGTATGTCTTGGACACCCGAGTAAAGAGAGGTGCAGAGCTGTCAACTGATCACCACCTGGTGGTGAGTTGGATCCGATGGCAGGGGAGGAAGCCATTCAGACCTGGTAGACCCAAACGTATAGTGAGGGTGTGCTGGGAGCGTCTGGCTGAGGCCCCTGTCCGGGAGGTCTTCAACTCCCACCTCCGGAAGAACTTCAACCACATTCCGAGGGAGTCTGGAGACATGGAGTCTGAATGGGCCATGTTCTCCACCTCTGTTGTTGAAGCGGCGGCCCAGAGCTGCGGCAGCAAGGTGGTCGGTGCATCTCGTGGTGGCAACCCCCGAACCAAGTGGTGGACACCAGTGGCGAGGGGGGCCATTAAGCTGAAGAAGGAGTCCTATCAAGCTTGGTTGGCTTGTGGGACTCCCGAAGCAGCTGAGGTGTACCGGCAGGCCAAGCGGAGTGCAGCTCGGGTGGTTGCTGAAGCAAAAACGCGGGTATGGGAGGAGTTCGGTGAGGCCATGGAACAAGACTTTCGGTCGGCTTCAAAGAGATTCTGGCAAACTGTTCGGCGGCTCAGGAGGGGAAAGCAGCTCCCCGTCCACACTGTGTATGGTGCGGATGGGACACTGTTGACTTTGACTGGGGATATCGTCGGGCGGTGGAAGGAATACTTCGAGGATCTCCTCAATCCCACTGATATGCCTTCCACAGAGGAAGCAGGGTTTGGGGACGAGGGGGATGACTCGCCTATCACAGGGGCTGAGGTCGCCAAGGTGGTTAAAAATCTCCTTGGTGGCCGGGCCCCGGGGGTGGACGAGAGTCGCCCTGAGTACCTCAAGGCCCTGGATGTTGTTGGGTTGTCATGGTTGACACGCCTCTGCAACATTGCGTGGAGGTCGGGGACAGTGCCTTTGGCATGGCAAACCGGGGTGGTGGTTCCTCTCTTCAAAAAAGGGGACCGGAGGGTGTGCTCCAACTTTAGAGGGATCACACTCCTCAGCCTCCCTGGGAAGGTCTATGCCAAGGTACTGGAGAGGAGAGTCCGGCCGTTGGTCGAACCTCAGATTCAGGAGGAGCAATGTGGTTTTCGTCGTGGCCGTGGCACATCGGACCAGCTCTTTACCCTCTCGAGAATTCTTGGGTTCGTGGGAGTTTGCCCAACCAGTTTACATGTGTTTTGTGGACTTGGAGAAGGCATTTGACGGCGTCCCTCGTGGATTTTTGTGGGGGGTGCTTCGGGAGTATGGGGTATCGGGCTTGTTGTTACGAGCTATTCGGTCTCTGTACGACCGTTGTGAGAGTTTGGTTCGTATTGCTAACACTCGGTCGGAGTCATTCCCAGTGAGAGTTGGACTCCGCCAGGGCTGCCCTTTGTCACCGATCCTGTTCATAATTTTTATGGACAGGATTTCTAGGCGCAGCCAGGGAATGGAGGGTGTCATGCTTGGTGACGACAGGATCTCATCTCTGTTGTTTGCAGATGATGTTGTCCTGTTGGCTTCATCCAGCAATGACCTACAGCTCTTGCTGGGACGGTTTGCCGCTGAGTGTGAAGCGGCTGGGATGAGAATCAGCACCTCCAAGTCCATGGTCCTCAGCCGGAAAAAGGTGGATTGTCCTCTCTGGGTTGGGGACAGGCTCCTGCCCCAAGTGGAGGAGTTTAAGTATCTTAGGGTCTTGTTCACGAGTGAGGGGAAAATGGAGCGAGAGATCGACAGACGGATTGGAGCAGCATCTGCAGTGATGTGGACGTTGTACCGGTCTGTTGTGGTGAAGAGGGAGCTTAGTTCTAGGGCAAAGCTGTCGATTTACCAGTCAATCTACGTTCCTACTCTCACCTATGGTCACGAGCTTTGGGTAATGACCGAAAGAACGAGATCGCGGATACAAGCGGCTGAAATGAGCTTTCTCCGTAGGATTGCTGGACTCACCCTCAGAGATAGGGTGAGGAGCTCAGTCATCTGGGAGAGGCTCAGAGTAGAACCGCTGCTCCTCCACATTGAAAGGAGTCAGTTGAGGTGGTATGGGCGTCTGATTAGGATGCCTCCTGGACGCCTCCCACTTGAGGTGTTTCAGGTACGTCCCACTGGGAGGAGACCCCGGGGCAGACCCAGGACTCGGTGGAGAGACTATGTCTCCCAGCTGGTCTGGGAACGCCTTGGTATCCCCTCTGAAGAGCTGGAGCAGGTGGCTGGGGAGAGGGAAGTCTGGGCTTCTCTGCTTGAACTGCTGCCTCCGCGACCCAGACCTCCGGAAAAGCGGTAGAAGATGGATGGATGGATGGATGTTGAAGGTAAACAACGCTGGCCTGTGAAACTGGCCTTTCTGCATAAATTTAAAAGAAAAAAACGGCATTCTGCAATATCATGAAAGATGTCATGATCGTGAAAATTCACAGAAATATCGTGATATCATTTTTAGGCCATATTGCCCACCCCTACTGTTCATCACCATGGAAACAAGAAGTTGCCCAGAGCTGATCCCTGATGTAATCTCTCCCCCACTTGAATCCATCTGTCACTCTTACAGCACACCTCACCACCGTCTCACGGTCCTCATACATGTCCTGCACCACCCTCACATACTTCTCTGCCACTCCTGACTTTCTCATACAGTCCCACACTTCCTCTCTTGGCACCCTATCATCTGCTTTCTCTAGATCCACAAAGACACAGAGCAACTCCTTCTGACCTTCTCTATACTTCTCCAGCAACTCTTAGAGCAAACATTGCATCTGTAGTCCTCTTTCTTGGCATGAAACCGTACTGCTGCTCACTGATTGTCTCCTCTCCTCTTAACCTGGCTTCAACAACTCTCACATATCTTTATAGTGTGGCTGATCAACTTTATGCCTCTGTAGTAACTACAGCTCTGAGCATCACCTTTGTTCTTGAAAATTGGTACCAAAACACTTCTTCTCCACTCCTCAGGCATCTTCTCACTCTCCAAGATTGTGTTCAACAATCTGGTTAAAAAGTCCACTGCCATCTCTCCTAAACATCTCCATACCTCCACAGGTATGTCATCTGGACCAGCCGCCTTTCCATTCTTCATCCTCTTCAAAGCTGCCCTCACTTCTGCCTTGCTAATCCTCAGGACTTCCTTGTTAACCATCTTTCCTTCATCAATCCTCCTCTCTCTCTCATTTTCTTTATTCATCAGTTCTTCAAAGTACTCCTTCCACCTTCTCAACACACTCTCATCATTTGTTAGTACATTTCTGTCCTTTATCAGCCTAACCTGCTGCACTTCTTTTCTGGCCCCATGTCTCTGTCTAGCCAGTCGATACAAGTCCTTTTCTCCTTCCTTAGTGTCCAGCCTCTCATGCAACTCACTATTTTCCTTTGCCTTTGCCACCTCTCTCTTTGCCATGCGCCGAGATTCCAAATACTCATGTCTACTTTCTTCATCTCCCTGACTATCCCACTTTTTCTTTTCTGACCTCTTCCTTTGAATACTTTCCTGTACCTCCTCATTCCACCACCAAGTCTCCTTGTCTTCCTTCCTTCCTCTGTCCACTGGATACACCACATACCTTTCTACTCGTTTCCAGCAATACTTTTGCTGAACTTTCCCAGTCATCTGGTAATTCTTCCCTACCACCCAGAGCCTGGATCAACTCCTTCCTGAACTCTGTGCGACCTTCTTCCTTCTGTAACTTCCCCTACTTTATCTTTGGCTCTGCCTTCACTCGCTTCCTCTTCTTTCTTTCCAAAGCCATCCTACAGACTACCATCCGATGCTGTCAGGTAGGGCTGAAACCATTAGTCGATGTTGTCAATAACATCAGTCATAAAAATTTGTCAAAGAATCATTTAATTTTCAAGTTTATATTCATATCGTGGAAATGTTCAGTTTTAACTGTTGCAGCAAAGAAGAAGAGGAACACGTCATGGCGACACAGAGATAAAATCACAGAGAAGGCTAAAAGTTTCCAAAGTATGGGAGGATTTTACCAAAAATTAATAAATGAAACCAGTAAAATGTAGACTGTAAAGCAGTGTTGTCATATCACAGCTGAACTACAACCATGCATCCATTCCCTCCCTCTCTGTTCCTCCGTTTCCGGCCACCTGTCAGTGGACTGGACTGGTAACATTAGCACTTCTTGTTTTCAGTGAGCAACTCTCTCAGCTTTAGAAAACTGACCACACTATTATTATTATTGTTATTTTGTGTCTTGTATACTTTATTGATCCCCAGAGGGGAAATTCAGGGCATCCATCTACATGGATGAGGCAGCCATGGTGTGGCACCATCCCTTCACCATTCACACTTAGGGCCACTTTAGAGTCTCTAATTAGCTTAACCTGCATGTTTTTGGCCTGTGGGAGGAAACCGGAGTACCCGGGGTAAACCCACGTAGACATGGGGAGAACATGCTGTTAGTACATGCTGTTTAAATATTTTCCCTGCTGTTGGACAGTAATCTGTCTTATGATGGTTGCTGACAGCTGAGCTGCTTCCGTTTTGCTAGCTAATATGTTAAAAACTACTTGAGGTTGTTGGTCACAGATCCGCACCATCTGCATGCACCGGCGAAGATTTTGGCGAAGATTTTTTCAAGAAAATATTCAGTTTCAACATCACAAATTCCAAAGGCTGTAACTTGAAAGTGGTAAGAGATAATGGCTTACTGTCAATGAGAAAGATGTAGGATATGATCCAAAGTTTATGATAGTACATTTATGCATCTAATTTGCATAATGTGATGGCAGCCACATCAGATTACAGAACTTTAAGCTAAAGTGGACTTTGGACATATTTACACAAAGGAAGGTTTTGTTTTTTTGTTTTTGTTTTTTATCTTATCTTCAAAATATATAAACCAGAAAATCAGTAGAATGTAAACAAACTGATAAAAAAACATCAGATCTACTGCTCATCATGTGTCGCCATGCGTCCGCGTGCTCATCCCTGGTCCTTATTTTGCCTTCTGTCAGTCATTTTCGTTTTCTCTCCCACATCCAGAAACAATCTCATTTACCTTCTGATTTATTCCACCTCAATTTTGGTTAGATTACCCCATGGAAGTGGCAGGATTGTCCCCTCCGTCATGTGCAGCCTCGTTAATGGAGGACGAAAAGTGTTCCGCTCCGGCCCATCTTGTGCTGTCCAGAAAGTAAATATTTCCCTTCAGAAGCTAAATAATCCCTTTTAGAATCATAGCTGACAAAATTTGGAGCAAATGCTTTCTCCCTGTGGAAATATATGTTGCACAATTGTTTATACGTCTCTTCTTCTCCACCCCGGAAGTGATATCTGATTAGAAGCAGGTCTGGTTTGCTGATCTCAGTCCTCCATTGCAGACCAGTAAGCTATATGTGTCTGCCATCTAGTGATGTGAAATGCTTGGTACATCTGGGTTTATTTTGATTTTTTTTTTTATACTTTTTGACCAATCACATGACAGGTGCAGGTCTGTGACACCAGCCACAGGAGAGGCAGATCATGCAACCAAATGTAATCATTAAGTAGTTAACTGCAGTAAATGGGTGAATTACAGGAGCAGCTTACTCTTTTTCGTATTGTCTTTTGTAATTTATCTAAATTTGAAACAATTTTCCTCAAATCTGTAATTTCCTCTTGTAAAATTGACTTTTCTTGTACATTTGAGACTTTATTATAAATTTGTGGATTATTTTATGGCTAATTTTGGTCTATTTTTTAATAAAATTACTGTTTTTTCTTATAAATTTGAACGAGACTGGTAATTTTTTACTTTGTCCTTATAACAATTTTTGACAATAATTTTGCAGAGCCAGAACAGAACAATAAAGACAAAAAAATAATAAAATTGTATTTAATGAAATAAATTAACTTAAATGACCAAAGATGCAGTTATTTCTGTTATAATATTACTATATATAATCCAAATCTTGGCACGTTTAGTTTGTCTGAAGGCTGCTAACGGATTGAAGTCATTGACTTCATGAATTTTGGTCATCTTAACTTGACAGGTACATAATAATGAACATAAATTAGTTAATATTAACTAATTTATGTTTAAGGTAAAGGTAAAAACAGCTCCTTTTTATTCTTGTATGAAATTAAAAAAACCCCCAAAAAACTAATAATTAAAAAGAAGACAAAATGAACCTACTCAAACTCCTAACCACACGTTAGCTAAGTGACTCTTCCTTTATTGCTCCCATTACCAGCAGGTTAAAACCATGATAAATGCCTTCACTGCTTACATACCTCTTCTGCTTTTTTTCCACATGTTAAGTACTTTAATAAGCTCAAGTTTTGCTCTGACAGTGATGCTAGTGAGACACTTTGCCTGGCAACTGGAGCAGTCACGCGGGCAGGGCGCTTCTGAACTCTGCGCGGATGACAGTCATGTGCGTTGTTCGTGTGCATGCTTGCACACTGTCATTCATATTTTTTTCTTAAATTTATATTTCCTCATAGAGTGGCCTGAAAAAATTCAAGCGTGGTGGGCCGCCACCCAGAAATGTTACCAGAGGAAACCCTGACAGTGCAGGAGCATTGCAGCTAGATGACATCAACAGCATTACAGTTAGTTAAATTACCCGGCAGAATATAAATATGGACCCAGACAGTTTATTTCAGATTGAATGAGTGGTGTTGTTGTCACCCTTGATAATAATTGTCATCATCTTAGTTGTGTATTGGAGGGGACGATCTTTATTGTGCATAGTTGTGACGTTTAATATGGCCTCTGTGAGCAGCTCTGGTTAGGTTGCAAAGTCTGACAGCCGTAGGTAGGAAAGACCTGCAGAACCTCTCCCTCGAGCACTTAAGATAGCACAGCCTACTGCTAAATGAGCTCCTCAGTGCGTTCAGCGTGTCCTGCATGGGGTGGGACTCAGACTCCAGCAGAGATGACAGCTTAGCCATCGTCCTCCTCTCTCCTGTTCCCTTTACTGGGCCGAGGCATCGCCCCAGAACAGAGCTAGCTTTTTTGATCAGTCTGTTCAGTCTCTTCCTGTTGGCTGCCATGATGCTGCTGCCCCACCAGACCACTCCAAATGTGATGGCTGATGCCACCACTGAATCGTAGAAGGTCTTCAGGAGTGCCCCTTGCACTCCAAAAGACCTGAGTCTCCTCAGGAGGAACAGCCTGTGCTGCCCCTTCTTGTAGAGCTTGTTGATGTTGTGTGATGAGTCCAGTTTATTGTTCAGGTCAACACCCAGGTACTTGTAAGATGTCACCATCTCAGTGTCTGTTCCCTGGATGTTTACTGGTGCAGTGGGGGATCATCCTCACCTGCAGCAGTCCACTACCAGTTCCTTAGTTTTCCTCGCATTGATCTGGAGGCAGTTCCGCAGGCACCAGTCCACGAAGTCCTACATAAGTCCTCTGTACTCTGCATCATCCCCATCAGAGATGAGGCCAATGATCGCAAAGTCATCAGAAAACTTCTGTAGATGGCAGTGTGGTGTGTTGTATGAAAGGTCAGCAGTGTAGAGAGTGAACAGGAAGGGAGTCAGAACTGTTCCTTGGGGGAGCCCCCGTACTGCAGATGGTGGTATCAGACACACAGTCCTGGGTCCTCACCAACAGTCGTCGGTCTGTGAGGTAGTTCAGGATCCACGATGACAGGTGCTGGTCCACCCCTGCACACAGCAGCTTGTCGTTCAGGATCATTGGTTGGATGGTGTTGAAAGCACTGGAGAAATCAAAGAACATGATCCTCACAGTGCTCCCAGGCTTCTTCAAGTGGGACAGGGAATGATATAGAGTAGAATAGGCTTTACTGTCATTGTACAGTTGTACAGGACAACAAAATTGTGGGTGCTCCACTAGGCTACTGCGCAGTCAAGTGACAAGAATTTGAAAATAAAACCGTTACAGGACACACAGTTAAACCATCTGACTGAAGTAAAAATAAAAGTAAAAATAACAAATAGCACATTGGTATATACTCAGGTACGGTAGTGCCTTCACGGGTGGAACTATGCACATTAGAGTGTGGCGTGCAGGACACATAATAAAGTAAAATGGCCCAAAGATGGAAAATACGTACAGTAGTGATTTCACGGATGGGTCAATATACATGAAAATGAGGGTGAGTTTTTGTGATAATTAAAAGGTCCTCAGTTCTGTGCATGTGAGCATTCAGAGGAAGGGGGGCGGGGCCTCTGACTGTTTGCAGTTCGGATGGCCCAAAGGAAGAAACTGTAGGAGGAAGATCACTGCGTCCTCCACCTCAATGCCATGCTGGTAGGCAAACTGAGGTGGGTCCATCACTTGTCCCACCAGGGGGCGGAGGTGGGTGAGGAGCAGCCTCTCCAGGGTCTTCATCAGGTGGGATGTGAGGGCCACTGGTCTGTAGCTGTTTAGGTCCTTGGGGTGTGGGGTCTTTGGCACAGGTACCACACAGTATGTTTTCCACAGCTGTGGTACCCTCCCCAGCTTCGGGCTCAGACTGAAGATGTGCTCTACAATCCCACTCAGCTGGTCTGCACAGAACGTGAGGAGCCTTGAACTGACGCCGTCCCGACCTGCAGCCTTACTCACCTTGATCTTCTTCAGCTCAGCTCTCACCTGGGTTTTAGTGAGAGTCAGGCTGGGGCAGGGGGGCTGTGTGCTGGGAGGGGCAATGTTGGATCTAGTGTGGGGTAAACAGCGGTGGATGTATGGGGTGGGGGGAGGGCCGCGGACAGGGGGACTAGATGAAAGTGGAGACAGCAGTGGTTGGTGGGCAGGTGGAGAAGAGGACGGTTGGTCAAACCTGTTAAAAAAGCAGGTTCAGGTTGTTCACCCACTCCCTACCCCCCACGGCCTGGGAGGAGGTATCCTGGTGCCCAGAGATGGTTTTGAGGCTTCTCCATACACCATCATCGTCACTCTGCTGCAGCTTGTCCTCCATCTTCTTCCTGTAACTATCCTTCCCCTCTCTGATCTTCCTCCTTAGGTCCCTCTGTACAGACTTCAGCTCCTCCTTGTTTCCCAACCTGAAGATCCTTTTATTCTCCTTCAGCAGTGACTTTATCTCAGGGTTGATCCAGGGTTTATTGTTTGAGAAACACTGTATGGTCTTGGTGGGTACGGTGTTGTCCACACAGAATTGATGTAGTCTGTGATGGTGTGTGTGAGGCTGTCGATGTCCTCACCATGTGGATCACAGAGCTGCTCCCATGCAATGGATTCAAAACAGTCCTTCAGAGAGTCCTCGGCCTCCTCAGACCATATCTTCACTGTGGGGGTAACAGGAGGTTGTCTGTGTACCAGAGGTTTGTACACAGGCAAGAATTGAACCAGGTTGTGATCAGATCTACCAAGGGTGGGGGAGGGGGTTGATGAGGTGTCAGCCTCCTTGGTGTTTGCATAAAATAAGTCCAGTGTTTTATTGTCTCTGGTGTAGCACGTGACATACTGGGTGAAAGTGGGCAGAATGGAGGACAGGGAAGTGTGGTTAAGATCACCAGAGATGAGCTGGAGGTGTTGAGTCTGTAGTTTGCTGGTGACTGAGTGGATGATGTCACACGCTGGCTCAGCGGTCTCGGAGAGGGGTACATAAAAAACAATCACGATGTTGTGTGAGAACTCTCTGGGTAGATATGCCGTTTGCATGCTAGCAACTCAGTGTCCTTGCTACAGTGTTGTTCTTTAATCGTGATGTGTCCAGGGTTACACCATCTGTTGTTCACAAACGTTATCAGCCTCCCGCCTCTGCTCTTGCCACTATCTAGTGTCTGATCTGCCCATATTAAGTGGAAACCCTCCATTCTGATGTTAGCATCTGTTGTTAGCTCTGTTAGATTTAGATTCCTTTATTAGTCCCACAATGGGGAAATTACAGGGCATCCACATGAGGGGATGAGGCAGCCACTGGTGCGGCGCCCAACCCTTTCACCATTCACACACACATTCACACCTGGGGCCACTTTAGAGTCTCTAATTAACCTAACTTGCATGTGGGAGGAAACCGGAGAAATTCCGGAGTAAACCCGGGCAGACACAGGGAGAACATGCAAACTACACACAGATCACTGTTGGTCAGGGGCTGGGATCAAACCCAGGATCCCCTGGCCAAGGGTAAGTTGCTGTGCTGCCGCAGTGCTAACCACTCCTCCCATGTTTCATGTTTAGCCCTGTTTCAGTGAATAGCATGATGCTAACCTCTCTGAAGGTGCTCTCATACCGGGACACAGCCAGTAGTTTGTCCATCTTATTAAGCAGTGATGTCACATTTCCCATAATAATGGGATAGTAGAATGGCTGGTACCTCATCTTCCTTGTGTGTCGCTTCAGTCCAGCTCGACATCCCTGTCATTTTTTCGTGATTTCTCGAGGGATATTGGGTCTCCCAGCACTGCAGAGCAGCACAATGCTAACAATTGACTGCTACTGTAAACAGTGGCTCCTCCACTCACCAGGTCAGTAGTCATTGGTGATATGAGTATAAAGATGGCGAATAGCAATGCTAGTGCAGCGATATTAGTTTCCTTGGCATCTGTGATGGATACGGGGTAACAGGATCAGAAAAGCTGTGACAAAGAAAAAAATGGATTGTAAATAAAAACGGCAAAGAAAACTCAGAATTGATCTGTTGCTGCAAAAAGGCTGCCGACTCATGTGGCGCTGGATGTTGCAAAGTAAACTGCTAAAAAAATCACAGTCAATTAAACAGTTCCTCAAATATCTTTTGTTGTGTTTTTTTCAGTCAAATATCAGTTTTATAAACCTTGATTCCAGCCCGTTCTCTCCACAGCTGACCCTCAGTTCCTGCAGGTTCTCCACCGTGGACCTCAGAAATAAGCCAGAAAAATATCAGAAATCTGATTATCACTTCAGATATGATGGACATTTTTAAGATCAGCATCATCAGATTTTTACAGATGTCCTGTCCCTCCTCAGCCTCATTAACTGCTTCGTTTTCTCTAACAATAACCTGAGGTGGTTTTTTTTTTTTTTTTTTACAGTAAATAACATCAGCTTCTTGATGTCTTGACAGGACTTTAAAAGTTATCTTAAAGCAAGTTATTTCAACCACGTCATCCTGTAGTTTTATATTGCTACATTAGTTAATAAACTAGCATTAACGAAAACAAAGGTTTGACTTCAGAAAAAATAACAGTTCAACATGTTTAATACATTAGGCGACGCATACAGCACATCAGAAAAAATGTCACCTAGCATGAGCTTAAATAATCACGTTGCGCTTTTGTGGATTATCGGTGTTTTTAACGTTCAAACCGCTGCAGAATTCAAGCAAAAAAAACTTACTTTGAACTGTTTCTGACTTCATTCTGCTTCTGCCTGAGCCGAGAGGGAAAAAAGGCCAGGCTGAGCCGCATGCTTAATGCTGGGAGATGTCAGGGCCACAAGGATCCTCTCATGGGTCCTTGGTTTTCAGGGTTTTGAAGACTACATTTGTTGGCCGCATGTGAAGGAGTCCACGGAATGGGACAACCTTGGATGCAGCACAGTGACGTATCTGGACTGGACATGCGTACTTAGAGGACACAGAACCTGAATTGAGACAGCATTTGTCTTGTGCTACATGACTATGAACCTCTGTGTCCCCAGTGCTCTGAGCACAAAAAGTTAACGTACAGCCCTGTATTGTATCGTGACCCAAGAACCATGGCGATATTGTATTATGTTCCAGTCATCGGGATGATAGTTTAACCATGGCCCAAGTCATGCACTGAGATTGCATAGCGGCCCAAGCATCATGACAATATCGTATCATGGAGCCTCTGCTGATTTCCACCCTACTAGTTTAATGACTTTGCTTTAAGAGCTTAATTACAGTGGGGCAAAAAAGTATTTAGTCAGCCACCAATTGTGCAAGTTCTCCCACTTAAAAGATGAGAGAGGTCTCCAATTTTCATCATAGGTATACCTCAACTATGAGAGACAAAATGAGAAAAAAAAAATCCAGAAAATCACATTGAATGATTTTTCATGAATTAATTGGTAAATTCCTCGGTAAAATAAGTATTTGGTCAATAACAAAAGTTCATCTCAATACTTTGTTATATACCTTTTGCTGGCAATCACAGAGGTCAAACGTTTTCTGTAAGTCTTCACAAGGTTTTCGCACACTGTTGCTGGTGTTTTGGCCCATTCCTCCATGCAGATCTCCTCTAGAGCAGTGATGTTTTGGGGCTGTTGCTGGGCAACACGGACTTTCAACTCCCTCCAAAGATTTTCTATGGGGTTGAGATCTGGAGACTGGCTAGGCCACTCCAGGACCTTGAAATGCTTCTTACAAAGCCACTCCTTTGTTGCCCGGGTGGTGTGTTTGGGATCATTGTCATGCTGAAAGATCCAGCCACGTTTCATCTTCAATGCCCTTGCTGATAGGAGGTTTTCACTCAAAATGTCACGATACATGGCCCCATTCATTCTTTCCTTTACACGGATCAGTCGTCCTGGTCCCTTTGCAGAAAAACAGCCCCAAAGCATGATGTTTCCACCCCCATGCTTCACAGTAGGTATGGTGTTTCTCCTCCAAACACGACAAGTTGAGTTTTTACCAAAAAGTTCTATTTTGGTTTCATCTGACCATATGACATTCTCCCAATCCTCTTCTGGATCATCCAAATGCTCTCTAGCAAACTTCAGACGGGCCTGGACATGTACTGGCTTAAGCAGGGGGACACGTCTGGTGCTGTAGGATTTGAGTGCCTGGCGGCGTAGTGTGTTACTGATGTAGCCTTTGTTACTTTGGTCCCAGCTCTCTGCAGGTCATTCACTAGGTACCCCCATGTGGTTCTGGGATTTTTGCTCACCGTTCTTGTGATCATTTTGACCCCACGGGGTGAGATCTTGTGTGGAGCCCCAGATCGAGGGAGATTATCAGTGGTCTTGTATGTCTTCCATTTTCTAATAATTGCTCCCACAGTTGATTTCTTCACACCAAGCTGCTTACCTATTGCAGATTCAGTCTTTCCAGCCTGGTGCAGGCCTACAATTTTGTTTCTGGTGTCCTTTGACAGCTCTTTGGTCTTGGCCATAGTGGAGTTTGGAGTCTGACTGTTTGAGGTTGTGGACAGGTGTCTTTTATACTGATAACGAGTTCAAACAGGTGCCATTAATACAGGTAATGAGTAGAGGACAGAGGAGCCTCTTAAAGAAGTTGTTACAGGTCTGTGAGAGCCAGAAATCTTGCTTGTTTGTAGGTGACCAAATACTTATTTTACCGAGGAATTTACCAATTAATTCATTAAAAATCCTTCAATGTGATTTTCTGGATTTTTTTTCCTCATTTTGTCTCTCATAGTTGAGGTATACCTATGATGAAAATTGGAGACCTCCCTCATCTTTTAAGTGGGAGAACTTGCACAATTGGTGGCTGACTAAATACTTTTTTGCCCCACTGTATGTGAACTTACTGATTCTGAGCTGGATTGTTGAGCAACATTTTCACTATTTTCAGTTGTTGTTGTTGCCTAAATATGATCCAGCAGCATTAAAAAGGTCTTGAAAGTCTTAAATGAAGCCTTACATCAGGGGTGTCCAATCCTGTACTGTGGAGGGCCAAGACCCTGCAGGCTTTACCTCCAACCAGTGTCTTCAACAGCAGATTCCACTGAACTTCTTCCTACTGATTGCTGATCAGTGAAAACAGCTGCTGAAGACACTGGGTAGAAGACAAACCTGCAGGGTCTTGGCCCTATGTGGCACATAATTGGACACCCCTGCCTTACATTAACGGTCTTATCTGAGCTCTCCCCCCACCACACGGATGTTTCTGTCTGACAATCCTCTGTCTCCATCCCAGGCTGTGCGATGGGAGTTTGTCTCTCTGGGGGACACGTCGATCAGAGACGAGGACGCCGGCCCCATCTGGACTGAAGAGCTGCACCTACACACGCCTGTCCACCCACCCCCACCCTCAGCCCACAGAGGGACTCGGTCGTTTATATTCTCACCTTTGGCTCAGACACCGCCGCCGTCCCACAGTGCGTCGCCGCGCCACCGCCGTCCACCATGTCGGACGCCCCCGAGGCTGCGCCCCCCAGCCCCCCTCCCATCACCAACCCACCCCCCCCTGAGGTCACCAACCCCAACAAACCGGGCAGGTAGGAAATGAGTGGAGAGAGGGAGGGAGGGAGGGAGAGGAGGAGGGAGGCTGCTGATTGGCTGACTCTGTGTCCATGTCTGTCCATGTCTGTCTCACAGGAAGACGAACCAGCTGCAGTACATGCAGAACGTGGTGGTGAAGACTCTGTGGAAGCATCAGTTCGCCTGGCCCTTCTACCAGCCCGTGGACGCCATCAAGCTCTGCCTGGCGGTGGGTCATCACTTTTGTGGGAGAGATACTCATTTTTCTGATGCAGACGTGAACCATTCTGAATCGATGCACAGATGACAAAATTCCAGTTCTTAATATTTCTAATGTCATTTTATGCGGCCGTAACAAAAAACGTCAGAACCTCAAACGTGGAAGTTGGAGCCCACCCACACAGTCTTTTGCGTGACGCACAACACTGAAGACAGACTGCTTATTTGATTTGGGTTGGATTCCTTGGGCGTCGCTTTCATGCTGTCTGTAAAAATGGGCCGTAGATTAATAATGTAATTAATGTTAACGCAACGAAGAAAGCAAACTCTTGGCACCCAGACAGTATTTGTCGCGTCATATCTGTGGTGGCAGCACAAAACGCCTCATTTTATTTAATTCTGGGTGTTCAGATCAGTTTGCTGCAGTGTCGCTGTCGTCTGTATGGACATGTGGACCGTAGATTACAGTCAGTGCACATGTGTGAAACGTGTGTGTGGCGAGTGGGCCGGCTGACCTGCACAGCCACAGCTAGACCAAAATTTCGTATCACGATATAAGTCATCTTATATCACGATAACGATATGTATCATGATATACATTTTCTGTAAATTCTACAGGTTAATCACTTAAGGACCCCCTCTCTTTTTAAATTTTTTACGTGCACCTTTTCCCCTTAATTTTGCAGTGTTGTTATAAAATTTTTTAATGAGCATTTGAGACTTGATTCTCATCAGTTTCAGGTTTTTCTTCTAAATCTTATATGAATAAAAAGTAAACGTCAGTACGTTAAATATTTCCTGATCCAGAGGAGAATAGCAAAAAAAAGCACATAACATGAAAAATGTACTGCCATCTACAGATATGAATTAGCTGTTAGTTTAAATCAGTGGAAATTGAAGTGCAGCGTTAGAGCCTGCAGCCGGTTATTCTGGCCTCATTTAACCTGTTGGCTACATAGTAAAAATATTTCAGATTGGTCATGATCTGAAAATCAAAGACACCAAAGGTAATCACTGCTTGACTAATTAAAATTATTATCAATCAGATTACATTAAGAGCCAACTTGCTCCTCTGACTCGTTTTAATTTATCATTTATTTTGCCTGTATGCACCACCATCACACACTTTTGCAGCTTTAATACATTTTTTTCAGACAAAACCAAGAAACTCAGCAGTAATTTGAACCAAAGAAACGGTCTGATACACTATAATGTTTCCAGTTAGCACAACTGAGCATCGTCATTTAGCATGTGCTGTTTTCTAATTAGATATGGTGTTAATGTTAATTACATCCTATTAAAACGAGGTTAGCTGACTATCCTCTCTGATGCGGCATGATGGAAAACAGTCCCACATCCCTGACAAACGAGAGTAGCGGCTGTCTGACCAAGCCGGTAGTTTGGAGTTAGCAACCACGGACTGAAGCCTAGCCACCCACCACACACCTGTTCCGCTGTGCGTACTGCGAGGGAGAGGCGGGGCGCTGACAAGCAGTGGGGGGGGAGCTTTGCTGAAGAAGGGGGAGTATGTGCATTTTAAATCACGATATAAAGGAGAGATGTTTTGATATCGTAATCCAATATTTATCATCATATCGCACAGCCCGAGACCATAACATGGAAAAACTGAAACCATCAGGTAAGAATGCTTCCATTTTTCATTAGAAGTGCAGACAATACAGTCATGTGAAAAAATTAGAACACCCCATTAAATAGTCATATCTTTATTAAGAAATGTTCACATATTGATGTTATTTATCTCTGGAAAAGAAGGTGATTTAATTGCAGGTAAATAACAAAAATTAACCTTGTTTTACTCATTAAACAAGCGATATCAATAAAAATGCATATTCTGAGGAAAAAGTTAGGACACCCTACCACCTAACAGCAGGTGTTACCCCCTTTGGCTGAGATAACGTCAGTGAGACGCTTCTTGTAGCCATCTACCAGTCTCTGACATCTCTCTGAGGAAAGTTTTCCCCACTCCTCAGCACAGAATTCTTTCAGCTGTGAGATGTTTGAGGGGTTTCTTACAGGTACAGCCCGTTTCAAGTCACCCCACAGCATCTCAATGGGATTAAGATCTGGACTTTGACTCAGCCATTCCAGGACTCTCCATTTCTTAGTTTTTAGGCAGTCCTTGGTGGATTTACCAGTATGTTTTGGGTCATTGGTCCAGTTCCACTTCAGCTTTAATTTTTTTACAGATGGTCTCACGTGGTCCTCAAGCACCCTCTGATACATGGTAGAATTCAGGGTGGATTCTATGATGGTGAGCTGGCCAGGTCCTGCTGCAGCAAAGCATACCCAAACCATGACACTTCCACCTCCATGCTTCACAGCTGGTATGGGGTTCTTTTTCTGGAATGCTGTATTTGGTCTATGCCAAACACGTCCTCTGTTCAGGTGTCCAAATAATTCAGTTTTAGACAATATATCCAAAGAACATTATTCCAGACGTCCTGGGGCCTCATGTATAAAGGATTACGCAGCTTTCATACAGAAAGATGGTGTACTCACAAAATTTGAAAAGTATGTGCGCACAAAAATTTTCAGATTTATAAAACTGCCCAATTCTCCCCTCCTTTTATTCATACATCCCACCTCACATGGAAAGTCAGTGCATGTGCACGATCGCTTTACTCCACATGGGTTCCTCCCACTAATAACTGTAAATGAAGAAAAACGTCTCTTCTGTCAGTGATCATCAATCCTGCAGAAAAGCACAACATAAAGCAGACTGATAACAAATTAATCATTGGCACTATACGGCTCAATTTTAGGGCTGCTTTTGATCTCATAGATCATAAACATTTGTTAACTAGAAAAGCACTCATAGAGCGCATACCTCCGCCAAGGCTCCTTCCGCTTGTCATGGATCACCTCCAAAATGTAATGGGTTTGTGTGTAGGCCTATAGCCACTTGTGGTAAAAATTGCATCAAAGTCTGTCCATCTGTTTTGGAGTATTGTTGCTAACACACTGTGAGAAGATAAGAGCCTTGGCTGAGGTATGCATTCTCAGATCATCACCAAAATATAATGGGCTCCTCTCTAGGCCAAGAACCACCTCTGGTAAAAATTTCATCCAAATCCATGCAATAGTTTTTGTGTAATCCTGCTGCACAAATACAAACAAAGCCTTTGGTGGAGGTATGCACTCTCAGATCATCACCAAAATGTATTCATCTGTAGGATACCCCATTTCTGACAATCTCTGAAAATTTCACGAAAATCCGTCCATAACTTTTTGAGTTATCTTGCTAACAGACAGACAAACCAACGCTGATGAAAACATAACCTCCTTGGCGGAGGTAATTAAATTAGCTGCTTATGGTTTTAAAATGTCAGCCATTGAATGGATGACAAGTTACTTAACTAATAGAAAACAATGAATGAATGAATCTTTATTTCAGATAGATTAAAAGTAAAGATTAAAAGAAACAGAATAATATAACAAAGAGGAAAAAATCCATCAAGGTCAAATTAAACAATAACTCCTCTGATTATACAGTTCAACATAAGTTATCCGAAATGGGTGATGGCTGAAGCCGCAGCTTATATTGCCCACCCATATTCCATCCAAGAATTCAAAAGAAAAACAAAACAAGAGCGATTACAATTCAGAACGAAGCGAAGACAAAATGTGACCAAAAAAAAACCTAAGCAACAACACAACACAGGCTGGATATGACAATCCTTATGTGAGTTTACATGTCATCTTGTATATATGTTTGGAGTATTTCTTCCTTTAGTTTTTGTTTAAATTGTCCAAGCGTTGTACATGATTTTAATTCAGCTCCAAAATCGTTCCATAATCTGACTCCTTGCACTGAAACACAGTGTTGCTTGGTGGTAGTTCTCACTGAAGGTTTTTGAAATATACATGTTCCTCTGAAATGATATTGTTTCTCCCTTATTTGGAACAACTTTTGGATATTTGCGGGCAGTGATAGATTCTTCACTTTAAACATTATTACTGCAGTTTTAAAGTCAACCAGATCTTTCAACTTGAGAGCTTTTAATGTAAGAAAAAGTGGGTTTGTTGGTTCCCTGTAAGCAGCTTTATTTATTATTCTAATAGCTCTCTTCTGGAGCATAAAGACTGGATATATGTTTGTTTTATATGTATTTCCCCATACTTCAGTACAATATGTCATGTATGGGAGTATTAATGAATGATATAAGGTATATAGTGTGGGTTGATTCAGCAAATATTTCACTCTGTGTAGTATTGCGATTGATTTAAATATTTTACCTTTAATATAATTAATATGTGACTTCCAACACAGTTTATTATCAGTTATTACTCCAAGAAATTTAGTTTCAGATACCCTTTCAATCTCTACACCATTTACACTGAGTTTAGGTACTAAGTTGTTGTGATGGTTGTTAAAAACTATAAATTATGTCTTACTTAAATTGAGTGTTAATTTGTTTGAATCAAAACACAGTTTAAACTTTCCTAATTCCTTTCCGAGTGTATCCAGAAGTTGTTCCAAATTGCTTCCACTGCATAATAGATTAGTACAGGGGTGTCCAACCATGTGCCATGGAGAGCCAAGACCCTGCAGGTTTTACCTCCAACCAGTGTCTTCAACAGCAGATTTCTGTGAACTTCTTCCCACTGATTGCTGATAAGTGAAAACACCTGCTGAAGAGACTGGGTAGAAGAGAAAACCTGCAGGGTCTTGGCTCTCCATGGCACCTGGTTGGACACCCCTGGATTAGTATCATCGGCAAACAATATTAAATCTATTTTTTTCGAGACTTTACATATATCATTTATATACAAATTGAATAACAATGGCCCCAAAACTGAACCCTGTGGGACTCCACAAGTAACCTTCAGTAACTGTGAGTTTTTGTTACCAACACATACATACTGATATCTATTCTTTAAGTAACTATTTAACCAGGACAGTGCTACCCCCCTAATACCACAATTTTGTAGTTTCTTTAATAATAAATTGTGATCCACTGTATCAAATGCTTTTTTAAGATCCAGGAATACCCCAACTGGATACTCTTTATTTTCAACGGCAGTTGATAATTTTTCTATAAATTCCATTAGAGCAAATGCAGTTGTCCTCTTGTGTCTGAACCCATATTGCTGCTCACACAGTAAATTATTCTTCAGTATGAAGTTGTCAATATTAAAACTATACAGTGTGGTATACCACAGGCTAGCTGTTTGGGGCTCTTATTATATTCTGTATTTACAAATGATTTACCATGTTTGTTAAAAAGCTCATCCATTGTTATGTACGCAGATGATGCCACTATTTACATACAGTACCTGCAAGCAATATTGAAGAAATACAAAAAATGCTACAGGAAGAGTTGATGTTGATCTCTCACTGGGTTTTTGAGAACAAACTAAAACTGAATTCCAGAAAAACTAAAACCCTCTTGCTTGATTCCAGGTATGCCCTTAGAGCAGATGAGGAATTGTGTATTTCCTTAGAAGGTGTACCTATTAAACAAATTAAAGAAGTTAAACTGCTAGGAGTTACAGTTGATGGAACATTGTCATGGTCAACCTATTTTAATAACATTGTTGCTAAAATGAGTAGAGGGATTTCTTTAATTAGACGATGTGCTACCCTGTTTACAGAAAGAACAGTAAAACAAGTGTTACAGTCTCTGGTCCTCTGCCATCAAGACTACTGTTCAGCCATTTGATCTAATGCTGCAAGACAAGACCTTAATAAAATCCAGCTCACTCAAAACCAAGCTGCTCGCCTAGCTCTCAGATGCTCGCAGGGCTTAAAGTTTTCCGGCACTGCCATTTTTTGTTTTGTTTTGTTTTTTTGCTGCAGGGAAGTTTACTGCTTATTTCTGTACGTGTAACCCAGTGTTAGGTTTTTTGTATGTTGGTAGTACACTGTCACTTTACATGTTGCCATAGCAACCCTTTTATGGCTTTTTCATGACAGTTACCTGAGGAAAGACTGGCAAGAGTGATTGGTGGGGTTTATGTGCAGCTGTGGCTGAAAACACACGTTAGTTACCTCATCGTCTGCCTTGCCATAAATCACCAGCTGCTTGTGATATTCTCCTGCTAGGTGAGAGCTTCCTCCATATTATGTTATTCTGTTTTTTCTTGAGGTGATATGATGTCATGGGTTGTTTAAGGACAGAATCATGGTTTATTCTAAAGCTAACTGCGATTAAGCTAACAGTAGTGCTAAATGCTAATGAGCATGCTGCTAAGTGGACTCCAGTTAAGGAGTCAGCCGGTCATTGTGTGAGAATAAAGCCACACGGTTTTCTACTGTTCATTGGTAAATATCAGAGGCATGTATTTTCTGAACAGCTCATTTATACACTCTACTTTACTAGGAACTGTGGATTATCCAGTCAGTGTAAAATGTGATGCATTTTGTTCCGTGTAATTAATTTATAACAGTGAATTTTAGCTAATTGTGTTTTAGTCTACTAGTGCATGCCCGTAGAACCAAGTATTCCTGTCTGAAACGGGTGTCCCAGTCAGGTTTCCAGGCCTAAATGTAGGCTGTGTTTGAAAGTGGGATACAAAGAGGTGTAACCTATATGTAGGCAATCACATGTTAGACTTTGACAAATATGAAAGGGACTAAATGGCACAAAGATTTATTTGTGTGAATATTAATTACAGAATAGCTAAATATTAAAAATGAATGGGATATCCAGTATTAGCAACTGTTTCAGATCCTTGTTTGTTTGTCAGATCACTGATCTGTCTGATCTTTTATCACTTATGTTCATAATAGTGAATCTGCACTTTGGGGAATGGCAGTTGTTCAGTCATCATTATAATTATTTTAGTTTATATCACTGTTCAGTGATGGAGTTCAGTGGAATATTGAATTTAAGATAAGATAAGATAAGCCTTTATTAGTCCCACAATGGGGAAATTCCAGGATTGCAACAGCACAGGGATAGCAACACTCAGAGCAACAATCAGAAGGCCAGAAAAAAAACAAAACAAGAGCAGCTAATATACATATGTACATATACAGTATATATATATACTGTATATATACTGTATATATATATATATATATACACTCACCGGCCACTTTATTAGGTACACCATGCTAGTAACGGGTTGGACCCCCTTTTGCCTTCAGAACTGCCTCAATTCTTCGTGGCATAGATTCAACAAGGTGCTGGAAGCATTCCTCAGAGAGTTTGGTCCATATTGACATGATGGCATCACACAGTTGGTGCAGATTTGTCGGCTGCACATCCATGATGCGAATCTCCCGTTCCACCACATCCCAAAGATGCTCTATTGGATTGAGATCTGGTGACTGTGGAGGCCATTTGAGTACAGTGAACTCATTGTCATGTTCAAGAAACCAGTCTGAGATGATTCCAGCTTTATGACATGGCGCATTATCCTGCTGAAAGTAGCCATCAGAAGTTGGGTACATTGTGGTCATAAAGGGATGGACATGGTCAGCAACAATACTCAGGTAGGCTGTAGCGTTGCAACGATGCTCAATTGGTACCAAGGGGCCCAAAGAGTGCCAAGAAAATATTCCCCACACCATTACACCACCACCACCAGCCTGAACCATTGATACAAGGCAGGATGGATCCACGCTTTCATGTTGTTGACGCCAAATTCTGACCCTACCATCCGAATGTCGCAGCAGAAATCGAGACTCATCAGACCAGGCAACGTTTTTCCAATCTTCTATTGTCCAATTTCGATGAGCTTGTGCAAATTGTAGCCTCAGTTTCCTGTTCTTAGCTGAAAGGAGTGGCACCCGGCGTGGTCTTCTGCTGCTGTAGCCCATCTGCCTCAAAGTTCGACGTACTGTGCGTTCAGAGATGCTCTTCTGCCTACCTTGGTTGTAACGGGTGGTTATTTGAGTCACTGTTGCCTTTCTATCAGCTCGAACCAGTCTGGCCATTCTCCTCTGACCTCTGGCATCAACAAGGCATTTCCGCCCACAGAACTGCCGCTCACTGGATATTTTTTCTTTTTCGGACCATTCTCTGTAAACCCTAGAGATGGTTGTGCGTGAAAATCCCAGTAGATCAGCAGTTTCTGAAATACTCAGACCAGCCCTTCTGGCACCAACAACCATGCCACGTTCAAAGTCACTCAAATCACCTTTCTTCCCCATACTGATGCTCGGTTTGAACTGCAGGAGATTGTCTTGACCATGTCTACATGCCTAAATGCACTGAGTTGCCGCCATGTGATTGGCTGATTGGAAATTAAGTGTTAACGAGCAGTTGGACAGGTGTACCTAATAAAGTGGCCGGTGAGTGTATATACACAGACACACAGTGCAGAGCATTGTAGCTGGATGGAATAAATATATGAGTATATAAACACACAGTGCGGAGCATTGTAGCTAGATGGAATAAATATGTAGATATATAAACACCCACAGTACGGAACATTGCAGCTAGGTGGAATAAATATGTAAATATATAAACACACACAGTGCAGAGCATTGTTGCTAGATGGGATGAAACAGCATAACCGTCTACTTAGTTATCCTACATGGTATGATTATGTACCCATACATATTCTCACCCTCCATAGCGACTGGTATTTTCCTAGCTGTATGCCGGAGGGGACCATTGTGTAAGTCTATTGCATCTTTTGCATTCAAAACTATTAGGTTGTTACGTCTTTTTGCTATCTCTGCGAGCAGCCCTGCTTAGGTTGTACAGTCTGACAGCCGTTGGTAGGAAGGACCTGCAAAACCTCTCGGTTGTGCACCTGGGATGATGTAGTCTGCTGCTAAATGAGCTCCTCAGTGCATTCAGTATGTCCTGCATAGGGTGGGACTCGGACTTCAGCAGAGATGACAGTTTAGCCACCATCCTTCTCTCTCCTATCTCCTCCACGGTTCAAGGCGCTGCCCCAGGACAGAGCTAGCTTTCTTGATCAGTTTGTTCAGTCTCTTCCTATCGGCTGCGGTAATGCCACTGCCCCAGCAGACCACTCCAAAAGTGATGGCTGATGCCACCACTGTGTCATAGAATGTCTTCAGCAGCGCCCCTTGTACACCAAAAGACCTGAGTCTCCTCAGTAGGAACAGCCTGCACTGTCCCTTCTTGTAGAGTGCGTCAGTATTGTGTGACCAGTCTAGTTTATTGTTCAGATGAATACCCAGGTACTTATAGGATGTCACCATCTCGATGTCTGTTCCCTGTATATTTACTGGTGCTGTGAGGGGTTGTCCTTGCCTGCGGCAGTCCACCACCAGCTCCTTAGTTTTCCTCGCGTTGATCTGGAGGCAGTTCCGATGGCACCAGTCCACAAAGTCCTGGATAAGCCCTCTGTACTCAGCTTCATCTCCATTGGAGATGAGGCCAACGATCGCAGAGTCATCAGAGAACTTCTGTAGATGGCAGTGTGTTGTGTTGTGTGAGAAGTCCGCAGTATAAAGAGTGAACAGGAAGGGAGCCAATACCGTTCCCTGGGGGGCCCCCGTGCTACCGATGATCGTGTCGGACACGCAGTTCCGGGTTCTCACAAACTGAGGCCGGTTCGTGAGGTAGTCCAGGATCCATGATGACAGGTGCTGGTCCACCCCTGCGCGCAGCAGCTTGTCCTTCAGGATCATTGGTTGGATGGTGTTGAAAGCACTGGAGAAGTCAAAGAACATAATCCTCACCGCATTCCCGGGCTTCTCCAGGTGGGACAGAGAACGGTGAAGGAGGAAGATCACCGCATCCTCCATCCCAATGCCATGCTGGTAGGCGAACTGGAGTGGTTCCATTGCTGGTCCCACCAGGGGGCGGAGGTGAGCAAGGAGCAGTCTCTCCAGGGTCTTCATCAAGTGGGACGTCAAGGCCACCGGTCTGTAGCTGTTCAGGTCTTTGGGGTGGGAAGTTTTTGGTACAGGTACCACACAAGATGTTTTCCACAGCTGTGGTACCCTCCCCAGCTTCAGGCTCAGGTTGAAGATGTACGCCACAATCCCACACAGCTGGTCTGCACAGGACTTGAGGAGCTTTGCGCTGATGCCGTCCGGTCCCGACGCCTTCCTCGCCTTGATCTTCCTCAGCTCCGTCCTCACCTGGGTCTTGGTCAGGGTCAGGTTGGGGGGTTGTGTGTTGGGAGTGGGGGGGGGGGTGTTGGTGGAGTGGGGTGTGGACAGCAGGACTTAATGTCTTTTGAGGCAGCAGTGGTTGTTGTGCAGTCAGGGGGGAGGGCGGTTGGTCAAACCCATTGAAAAACAGATTCAGATTGTTCGCCCACTCCCTGCCCCCCGTGGCCTGGGGGGAGGTATTCTGGAGCCCAGAGATGGTTTTAAGGTTTCTCTAGACCCCGCTGATGTCGCTCTGTTGCAGCTTGTCCTCCATCTTCTTCCTGAAGCTGTCCTTGCCTTCTCTGATCTTTCTCCTCAGCTCCCTCTGTACAGACGAATTTCTTCTGTGTATCATCAATGAACTCATGCAGTAGTATAACAGGACACCTTTACTAATAGTTCAGACACATTGTAGTGCATTAGTTTATATTTTAGTAATATTTTGTTATTAAAAGGTTTTTGAAAATGTTAATGCTGAGATTGAGGCAGTGCTTAGATCATCTTGCTGGGGTGATACTGATGCCAAATAATGATCTGAACCTTGAGAGCGGGACTGGCAAAGACTGACAATGTGAGCGCCGCCGCTCTATTGTAAGTGTTTTTTTATTGATGTGAGAAGATTATTTATTTTTGTTATTCTGCCTAAACAATTCCATTTTTGACCCTCTAAACATTAACCAAGACACAATTTTGTTTTCGCACACACCTCAGACCCAGTGAAAAATTTTATGAACTGGAAAAAAAAATGTGTCCCATGCTGAAACTTTTCCGATGTATCCAGTGTATGGTTGATACATCCCACATTCGTGGAGCAAAGGTTGTAGGGCCTTCCCCCATGTGTTTTCTTTACCTTTGCAGTCTGTACCATCAGCTGTCCAGTGCTGTTCTGATAGATATGCCAAAATGTGAGAACACCGGAGGAGGTGGATCCAATCAGCTGATCGCTGGAACCACAGAGCTCAGCTGTTTTCCATGATAAATTGGCCTCAGGCCAAAAGCACACTCCATGCATCATCTTTTTTTCACTTTATTGAAAATAATGTTTTCGTATGGCCATCAGCTAGTGTGCCTTTCAGCCAGGTTGTGTCTGGCTGCTGCTTCTCTCAGCATGTTCTATGTTGATTTGTCAGACCTGGTCCTCGCTGGCGCTCTGCCCAGTCTGTCGCACACCTCATGTTTTCCACATATGCTGAATTATCCTTTAGACCTACGCAATCACGGCAATTTTATGGTTTCATTTTTTAAGCATTACATCTTCAGTGTTATCTTTTTCTAGTCAAATTTGTTGTTTTTCACTTCCTTGTTTTATCCAGGGAACACTGTGGTGACTGACAGGTCGTGATGCCGTGTATTATCCAATCAGCATGGAGTCAGTCTGAAACCCTGCCCATACTTCTTGAAGCCAGAGCATGAAGAAACAGAGTGGTGGCCAAACTTTTATTGATTAAAAATTACATATTTTGACTGAGTGACTCCATATTTGGGGATGCACACTTTCATAACCTCAGCAAAACACGTATAAAATCTTAGGTCAGTCTTACAAACGGTTCAAGAGATATGCGTGGAGCAGACAGAGAAATGCCGTGTTGATAGTTGTGCAGCTGTGGCTGAGAACACACGTTAGTTACCTCTGTGTCTGCCTTCCCTCGCCATAAATCACCCCTGCTTGTGAAATTCTCCTGCTAGTGGTGATTTGGACTTTGTGGAAGAGGGACTGTCTTGCCAGGTTGCCTGCCAGTGTGGAGGAGCGGACTACCACCACAACACCATCTACTCCCTGGACCACTTGAGTATTTGGATCACAATACTCCCAACTGTTTTCTTTATATGTTGACAGGGCTTAAGGGCTTAAGGTTTTCCGGCACTGTGCCGGATAATTTACTCCCTATTCCTATACGCAGAACTTCTTTTTGTCCAAGTGGAGTTGTCGTATCTAGCGATCCAAGATGGCAGACCGTATTGTGCTGCTAATTTGGGTAGTGACAGTGTAAAAGTGAGCGACTGGAGGCGCGAGTGCAGGACCGGAGTGGCCCATAGAGAGGATTCCCAGTGGGCTACTTCACTGATGGGCCGCTGTTTAGTTGGAAATAAAATTAACATCAGTGTAATCTGATAATCTGCGGCAGGCGTGTTGGTAGCACCATCCCAATGTTTAACAGCCCTAAATCTGCCTGACTGAACTCCACACCAGAGCATCCCTCACAATCTGGTGCCGGTAGTGACTGGTCCGACTGAAAGACAGACTGACAGCATTCAGCAGGCGCGGGACTCCAGAAGGTGTGTTCACATTTTGGTGGTTAACAAATGGCAGAAACTGATGGAAGAGGCGACTTTCCCAAAGAAAACTGAGCCAGACGGCACAGGTGAGGAGAGAGGAGGCTGCAGATGAGCGTGTTCTGCTACAGCAGAGAAGCCGGCAGATTTTCAGCACCGCAGCTTAGTGAAGGGACTCTCAGAATCAATTCTATATTATTTAGCTGCCATCAGCTAGTTCACGATTCTCTGTCTGCCACGTATTTTTCTCATAAACGAAAAACTCATTCATTCCTCATTACTAAGATTTTCAAATAAAGTTCTAAATTTCCAAGAAAAAATCTGCTACATGAACCTACAGTGGGGTAAAAAAAGTATTTAGTCAGCCACCAATTATGCACGTTCTCCCACTTAAAAGATGAGAGAGGTCTCCAATTTTCATCATAGGTATACCTCAACTATGAGAGACAAAATGAGAAAAAAAAAAAATCCAGAAAATCACATTGTCTGATTTTTAAAGAATTTATTTGCAAATTATGGTGGAAAATAAGTATTTGGTCAATAACAAAAGTTCATCTCAATACTTTGTTATATACCCTTTGTTGGCAATGACAGAGGTCAAACGTTTTCTGTAAGTCTTCACAAGGTTTTCACACACTGTTGCTGGTATTTTGGCCCATTCCTCCATGCAGATCTCCTCTAGAGCAGTGATGTTTTGGGGCTGTCGCTGGGCAACACAGACTTTCAACTCCCTCCAAAGATTTTCTATGGGGTTGAGATCTGGAGACTGGCTAGGCCACTCCAGGACCTTGAAATGCTTCTTACGAAGCCACTCCTTCGTTGCCCGGGCGGTATGTTTGGGATCATTGTCATGCTGAAAGACCCAGCCACGTTTCATCTTCAGTGCCCTTGCTGATGGAAGGAGGTTTTCACTCAAAATCTCACGATACATGGCCCCATTCATTCTTTCCTTTACACGGATCAGTCGTCCTGGTCCCTTTGCAGAAAAACAGCCCCAAAGCATGATGTTTCCACCCCCATGCTTCACTGTAGGTATGGTGTTCTTTGGATGCAACTCAGCATTCTTTCTCCTCCAAATACGACAAGTTGAGTTTTTACCAAAAAGTTCTATTTTGGTTTCATCTGACCATATGACATTCTTCCAGTCCTCTTCTGGATCATCCAAATGCTCTCTAGCAAACTTCAGACGGGCCTGGACATGTACTGGCTTAAGCAGGGGGACACGTCTGGCACTGCAGGATTTGAGTGCCTGGTGGCGTAGTGTGTTACTGATGTAGCCTTTGTTACTTTGGTCCCAGCTCTCTGCAGGTAATTCACTAGGTCCCCCTGTGTGGCTCTGGGATTTTTGCTCACCGTTCTCGTGATCATTTTGACCCCACGGGGTGAGACCTTGCGTGGAGCCCCAGATCGAGGGAGATTATCAGTGGTAAATTCTAAAATTTAAATTCTTTAAAAATCAGACAATGTGATTTTCTGGATTTTTTTTTTCTCATTTTGTCTCTCATAGTTGAGGTATACGTATGATGAAAATTGGAGACCTCTCTCATCGTTTTAAGTGGGAGAACTTGCACAATTGGTGGCTGACTAAATACGTTTTTGCCCCACTGTATGATCCCTCCCTAATTGTAGACAATGTCAAAAACGAAGGTTTTAACCCTATTCTTAAAAACGGAGATCGAGTCTGACTCCCAAATCCAAATTGGCAGCTGGTTCCACAAGAGAGGAGCTTGATAACTGAAGGCTCTGACCCCCATTGTACTTTTGGAGATTCTAGGTTTTACAAGTAATCCAACATTTTGGGAGCGTAGTGCTCTGTTAGGATAATAGGATAATATCACATCTTTTAAATAAAAAAGCTTTGTAAGTAAGAAGGATTTTAAACTTAATTCTAAACTCTATGGGCAGGGATGAGAATCCTCTACGGATCCACGGAATTCCTCGGATTTGATCATATCTAGGGTCATTCTCGTGAATCGTCTAAATTCGAGGAGAAAATTTTAGGGGGGGAGGGGGTGAGCTATGTTATGAGCGGTGAGTCGTATTTTCGATCGGCTGCTAAAATCCACTGCGCAGAACGCGCTACCCAGCGAGATCAGTAATGTAATGTAACAAGGCCACTGATTGGCTGATACTTATTGAAGCAACCAATCGGCGATTTTGTTATTCCTCTGTCATATCCAACACGCGGAGCGAAATGCAAATGGCGGACAGTTCAATCAACTGAGTTTTCCCGATTTCGTGAAAATGGTGAACCTAAAACTCACGATAGACAACAAAACAAGAATTTTAGAAATCGACAAAGGGATAAGGAACAAGTTTCGTTGGGAATGGCTCGAAAAAACTCTGTCAATGACTGTAAAGATCGGTAAAAATACTGAAGTTGTGGTTGAAAAAATGGCCGACTTCATAGAGAAATGCAAAGTACCAGGGAAAGCCCAATGTGTTTATTGTAACGATTTCTTGAGTTATGGATCTCGTGGTTTTGTTGCCTTAGTTGAGCACTGTTCAAAACAGAAACATCTCAAAATTGTGGCTACAAGAGATCGAACTACTCGCTCGTGCTGCGTTCAAAATGATCGATGGACACGGTCAAATTCAGATGCCAGTCAATCAAAGTTCATCACAATCGGCCCCGATTACAGCAATTAGTGATCGGAAGACACGTTCCAAGGTAAGATTTTTTTCTCGTTATAAGTAATGTACTTGAGAATTTTCACGGAATTAATTTGTTATGAAATAGCATGTGTGAGTTGTGACGTCATGCCTGTTTTGAAACACTAATTGCATTTGAATGCTGATTATTGATTGTTAATAGATAAATGTTATTACATATTTTCTCACAATTTGAAATGCAATCTAAGAATTTTGAATATAATTTATCATTTTTTGTTTCACTAGGAGGAGTTACATAATGCATGTGTAAGTTTTTTTGTCATGGGTGGTGATGGGTTGCCTTTCCTAAGATATCTTTGCTTTTATTAGTAAACATAATTTCTTTATGGTCATTGCATAAAAATATTAAACATCTTTTAGGTTTTACTTACTTTCTTAGATTATCTTTCAAATATTAAAATATACTATTGTGCAACTTTTTTATATTCCTAGTAACACTAACAAATGCACACATTAATAAATCAAAATGTTTGCAGAATGTCAGTATATTTTCATAAATGGGTGATGGACTTGGTGATGGAATTTTGTAGTAAAATATAATTTAGTATTATTACATCCACATACCATTCAGATATCATAAATTTACACATGTGATGCAGCAGCAGATTAAAAAGGTAAACTATAAATGCATTTGTACTTCTAACTTTAAATATAAGACCACATTTGAGCATTCTAAAACACCAGATTTCGTTAGCTTGGGGGCCTGCGTCCCCCAAGACCCCCGGCTTAGTTTCCTCTTTTTTTCCCAAACCCCATTCTCATCCCTGTATGGGAAGCCAATGAAGGGAGGCCAGAACCGGAGAGATATGATCGCTCATTCTAATACCTGTTAAAACTCTTGCTGCAGCATTTTGGATCAACTGAAGACTTTTTAGAGATGTTTTAGGACAACCTGATAATGAAGAGTTACAATAATTAATCTTGAGCTAACAAAAGTGTGGATCAGTTTCTCAGCATCACTCAGAGACAAGATGCTCCTAATCTTGGCAATATTACGCAAACGATTGAAGGCAATCTTAGAAATGAATTTAATATGTGAATTAAAAAACAGATCTTGATGAAAAATAACTCCCAAGGTTCCTCACAGAGCTATTAAGAGAAAGAGTAACTGCATTCAAACTGTGAGTTTGATTTGGAAAGATATTTCGAAGGTTTTTGGACCAACAAGAATGGCTTCAGTCTTATCTGAATTTAATAGCAGGAAATTACAAGTCATCCAAGCTTTGATTTCCTTAAGGCAGGCTTCTAACTTGGCTAATTGATTACTATCATCTGGCTTCATTGACAGGTATAATTGTGTGTCATCTGCATAACAATGAAAATGTATACAGTGCTTCCTAATAATGTTGCCTAACAGAAACATATATAAACTAAAAAGAGTAGGGCCTAGCACAGATCCCTGTGGAACTCCATGACTGAGCTTTGAGTTGGAAGAAAACTCATTATTGACATGAACAAACTGGAACCTATCAGATAAATAAGATTTAAACCACTGCAATGAAGTTCCATTAAGTCCAACATAGTGTTCTAATGTATCAAGTAGAATATTATGATCGATAGTATCAAAAGCTGCACTAAGGTCTAAAAGGACAAGTACAGAAACAAGTTCATTATCAGATGCGATAAGGAGGTCATTAGTGACCTTCACTAAGGCTGTTTCAGTACTATGATGGATTCTAAATCCAGATTGAAACTCTTCAAATAAACCATTTCCCTGCAAGTGGTCAACAAACGTTCATCTTTTTAATTCAGAACAGAAATGGGAAAAGTTTCAAGAAGAAACTAAGAATGTTGCGTATAAAGAAAGAATTATGATGTTAATTGTTTATGGGTCATGTCTATTGGAATTGTTAACCACTTGCACTCCGGGCAATTTTCCTAAAAATGCCAAAAAAAAACGTGCCCAAAGTAAATCGAAAGCTGTTATTCAACCCTTTGCAGCATCTTCATGGGGTTGGTCTCATTTAAAAGAAAACACTTTGAATTTTTTGGCAAAAAAAAAAAACAATCTCTCTACGTGCTCCGGCCACTGAGTTACAGTCATCTAAACATACTGAACTTGAAGAAAAAAAATTTGGACACAGTGTTTTTTTGGATACAAATGCTTGTAAATAACACACAGCTGTCCGATCTGGCTGGAAAATGCAACAGAAATGTAGAACCAAGTGTTATCCAGCTGAGATCCAAATTTGGTAACAATACCACAAAAAATGAATATTTTACACAGCTTTGTTCTCAGGCTGTTCCCAGGCGTTATGGAACTGTGCCAAATTGTGCCAAATGGCACAGTTTGGAAAAACGTCTGTAACTTTTGAATGATTCAATGTAGAAGCTTCATTTTAGGCTCTAATGAAAGGTCACACTCAGGGCTGTGTCTGTGTGTGTGTGTGTGGGCGGGGGGTCGTCCGCCCCCCCCCCCCCCCCCCCCCCCGCTACCAAGGACCAAATTTGGCCCTCGCTACAAGACGGAATACACTCTTTTTTTTTTCCCTTGCATGTTTTCACAGCGGCTTCCCCCCCCCTCGCTACTGTGTGTGTGTGTGGGGGGGGGGGAACCGTGAACGGACCGTGAACGCCCCCCCCCCCCCCCCCCCTCGGTACAGAAGAGGGCCATCGCTACATGATGGAATAGACTGATAAGCTTACCCCCGCCGACCGAGGAGCGTTCGGACCGTGCCCTCCCCCCTCCTCTTCTGCAGCGGGTGGGGGGGGGGGGCGTTCACGGTCCGAACACGGCAAATGAACCGTTTATCGCGGCGCACGCACTTCGTATTTCGTGCGCAGTACAGTTGTAAATTACCGATCGGTCAAAAGTCATTTTTGGATTACAGTTTTCAGGGATAAATAATAATTTAGCTTATAACACCTTACCTCTTCACAGCAGCAGAGTCGTGGCGAACAGCTCTTCCCACGCGTCAGACGAACGCGACGCTGCTCCGCTCGTGGATCCCGATCAAAACATAATTCCATTATTGCCGTTTTGGCGAATGATTTACAACTTTTGTCGTCGGCCTCCGTCTATTCTGCTGGAATGACTGCAGGTCCCACTTGTGGGTGTTCTCCATGCTGCTGGGTGAGCCTGGGTCTGTAGGAGATTTGTCCAGCGTCCTTTGTTTTCATCTGTGGCAGCAGTAAATATCGCTTCACGCAGCCAGAATTTCTGTGCTTCAATTGGCTCCTGCGTTCACAGTAGGCGGGTCCTCCTTCCTAGATTTCCATTCATTGGTTCTTCAAGGTTTCAGAAACCCAATTCAAGGCTCTTATTAGTCGAATGAGAGGTCAATCAGATGAACTAATCTGTTCGTGGCTGTGTTTGCAGTTTTTTTTTTGAGTGGCGCTTGGACGCTACTACATCACCATCACCACCATCATGCGTCATGCACACGAGGGCGCACGAGCGCGCTCTCGCGCGCCCTCGTGCGTCATAGGACACAGAGACTTGCCCGCCCGCGGAACAACGGAGCGCAAGTGGTTAATCTTATGGTTTGGTATAGAACTTAGTCTGTAATGTTGTAAATTTTCTTCTAAATTGTAAATGCCATCCATCCATCCATCCATCTTCTACCGCTTTTCCGGAGGTCCGGGTCGCGGAGGCAGCAGTTCAAGCAGAGAAGCCCAGACTTCCCTCTCCCCAGCCACCTGCTCCAGCTCTTCAGAGGGGATACCAAGGCGTTCCCAGACTAGCTGGGAGACATAGTCTCTCCACCGAGTCCTGGGTCTGCCCCGGGGTCTCCTCCCAGTGGGACGTGCCTGAAACACCTCAAGTGGGAGGCGTCCAGGAGGCATCCTAATCAGATGCCCATACCACCTCAACTGACTCCTTTCAATGTGGAGGAGCAGCGGTTCTACTCTGAGCCTCTCCCGGATGACTGAGCTCCTCACCCTATCTCTGAGGGTGAGTCCAGCAATCCTACGGAGAAAGCTCATTTCAGCCGCTTGTATCCGCGATCTCGTTCTTTCGGTCATTACCCAAAGCTCGTGACCATAGGTGAGAGTAGGAACGTAGATTGACTGGTAAATCGACAGCTTTGCCTTAGAACTAAGCTCCCTCTTCACCACAACAGACCGGTACAACGTCCGCATCACTGCAGATGCTGCTCCAATCCGTCTGTCGATCTCTCGCTCCATTTTCCCCTCACTCGTGAACAAGACCCCAAGATACTTAAACTCCTCCACTTGGGGCAGGAGCCTGTCCCCAACCCGGAGAGGACAATCCACCTTTTTCCGGCTGAGGACCATGGACTCGGACTTGGAGGTGCTGATTCTCATCCCAGCCGCTTCACACTCAGCGGCAAACCGTCCCAGCAAGAGCTGTAGGTCATTGCTGGATGAAGCCAACAGGACAACATCATCTGCAAACAACAGAGATGAGATCCTGTGGTCACCAAGCATGACACCCTCCATTCCCTGGCTGCGCCTAGAAATCCTGTCCATAAAAATTATGAACAGGACCGGTGACAAAGGGCAGCCCTGGCGGAGTCCAACTCTCACTGGGAATGACTCCGACCGAGTGTTGGCAATGCGAACTAAACTCTCACAACGGTCGTACAGAGACCGAATAGCTCGTAACAACAAGCCCGATACCCCATACTCCCGAAGCACCCCCCACAAAAATCCACGAGGGACGCGGTCAAATGCCTTCTCCAAGTCCACAAAACACATGTAAACTGGTTGGGCAAACTCCCACGAACCCTCAAGAATTCTCGAGAGGGTAAAGAGCTGGTCCGATGTGCCACGGCCAGGACGAAAACCACATTGCTCCTCCTGAATCCGAGGTTCGACCAACGGCCGGACTCTCCTCTCCAGTACCTTGGCATAGACCTTCCCAGGGAGGCTGAGGAGTGTGATCCCTCTAAAGTTGGAGCACACCCTCCGGTCCCCTTTTTTGAAGAGAGGAACCACCACCCCGGTTTGCCATGCCAAAGGCACTGCCCCCGACCTCCACGCAATGTTGCAGAGGCGTGTCAACCATGACAACCCAACAACATCCAGGGCCTTGAGGTACTCGGGGCGAATCTCGTCCACCCCCGGGGCCCGGCCACCAAGGAGATTTTTAACCACCTTGGCGACCTCAGCCCCTGTGATAGGCGAGTCATCCCCCTCGTCCCCAAACCCTGCTTCCTCTGTGGAAGGCGTATCAGTGGGATTGAGGAGATCCTCGAAGTATTCCTTCCACCGCCCGACGATATCCCCAGTTGAAGTCAACAGTGTCCCATCCGCACCATACACAGTGTGGACGGGGAGCTGCTTTCCCCTCCTGAGCCGCCGAACAGTTTGCCAGAATCTCTTTGAAGCCGACCGAAAGTCTTGTTCTTGTTGTTATTGTTAAATGGCGTTAGTGTATTAATGTATTAATGCATGCGTGATTTTATTGTTTTTAAATTTTTGTGTGTGGACCCCAGGAAGAATAGCTGCTACTACGGTAGCAATTAGTGAGGACCCAAATAAACATAAAAAAATAACTTCACTGAGTGTGACGCTGAGGTGTTGATAACAGAGGTGGAGGTCGGACAAAATATTTTACTCTGTTCTGACCCTTCAGAATCAACAATAAACCAAAGTTTACCGAGTGGACCGTGTTACAATGACGGTTAATTCATTTTTTTTAATTTCTGTCGGCTCATAACCAGACAAAAAAGAAAAGAGAAAAAGACAACAGATTTGGGACAGAAAGGGTGAACACTGAAGCAACAACTTGTGACTTACAGCTGAATTTATACTAATTACAAACCAAATCTGTGTCAGAATCCAGATTACACACGACAGCCAGGGAGAATCCTTTTATTTCCAGATTGTAATCTCCAAATAGAGATATTTTAGACTATGGAAACATCTCTTGACTCCGATACAGCTGCAGATGTCACCGCTGTGGCTACCGGGGTTCACCTGCAGGGATCCACAGTCCAGCTCCCCCAACTAGTCTGCAGTCAGGAGCTTCTCGCTGCCTCAGTACGTGCTGGAGCTGGGGCTCATTAGACGGCATTTTGCTGAACAGAATTCTTCCCAGGAGAGACGGATCTGTGCACGTTGCCTCGTGAATCAACTGTATAGTCTTCGGTAAATTTTTTTATCTCTGTGTCACATTTACAGAAATAGGATCCAGTTTCCAGTGGGGCTGATTTTGGACCATGAATGAGGCAGGTTATATCTGAGGGACATTAGTTATTGTTCATCAGGGTTTCTCTGCGCTCAATGAACTGAGTTATGGAGATAAATCATGTAATAATAACGTTTTTCAACCATTAATTCTTAGACAAATCATTTTAACTGAAGTAGAAACATTATTTTAACACATCCTGTGAGTTTCAGTTGTTTTGTAGTTCAAGGGGTACCTGTAGTGAATTTTCATCAGAAGCTATTTCATAGGATCAAATATGATACTAGTGGTTCCGTCCAGTAATTTTGGTCATTATTCCTTCTCAAGTACGTGCAAGTTTCAAGTCCCTGCTCTGTCAGTCAGTCATGGTCAGAGACATCTTTTTGCTTCCTCTACGGCCAGTTTCAGCACGGTAGTGACACACAGTCGTTGCTTTATGCAACTGACTGGGCTGCAGTATAGCAGTCAACATCAGAATTATATGTAATTTTTTACAACCATGTAAAAGCAAATCTACCCGTATATAATTTAATGAAATAAAATTCTAGTATATCAACATTTATTCAGCGTGTTCTGAAGTTACTTAACTGGGAACTTGCCTGTTCGTCAGGTCCTCTTCAGCTGTTGGTCCCCGGAGGTAACTGCGGATCATGCCGTCAATGAAGACCATTTCCAAGGAGGCTTTGTGCAGTACCTAACTGTGCAGATTTTGTGCCGTTTTCAACTCAGATCTCGACCCACTGAGCATCTGCTGAACTCGTTTACTCGTCCATGGTAAAGCCAGAATCAACGAGTGTATGTCACTTCCGGCCGGCAATGGCTGCTCCTCATTGGTTTTGACCAAGCAGTTTTCATGGGATAAAGTTAGTCAGTATACTGACTCTAGGGGCTTATTTTTACTGAATAAACACATTTTTGGTTTATAAGTAATACCTAAAGCAGGATTAATGTTGTTATAATGATTAGTACTAGTTTCTTTTAACAGACCCACCTGATAGAGTCAGACAGAATTTTGCGGAGAGCTGCAGCTTCTCACGGCAGGTGAAAACTTTGTGGCTTGGCCCACAGATTCTCACGTCACGTTTGTTTTTATACATCCCAGTGTGTACGTGAAAATCTGCATACGCACCGTTTATGCATGAGGCCCGTGGTCTTTGTCTATGTTCTGTCATCTGTCTAAAGAACATTATTCCAGAAGTCCTGGTCTTTGTCTATGTTCTCTCTGGCAAACTTCAGTCTGGTCTTCATGTTTCTCTTAGAGAACAAAGGTTTCCTCCTTGCATTCCTCCCATGCAAGTTAAACTTGTGCAGTCGCTTTTTTGTTGTAAAGGCATGCACTTTCACATCAACAGTAGCAAGAGCCTACTGTCAGTCCTGTGATGGCATTTTAGGGTTTTGGAGACTTCTTTTATCATCTTGCAGTCTGCTCTCGGGGTGAACTTGCCTGGACAGCTAGACTTGGGGATGTTGACAGTTGTTTTGAATGTCCTCCACTTGTAGACTATTTTCCGGACAGTGGAATGGCTGATTTCAAATTCTTTTGAGATCTTTTTAAATCCCTTACCAGACTCATAAGCTGCTACAATCTTCTTTCTGAAGGCCTCAGACAGCTCTTTTGATTTCACCATGGTGTTCACTCTCACTTCAACAGTCAGGAGCACACCAACTAAAATGTCTGAGGTTTAAATAGGACAAGCCTCCTTCAAAATGCTGAGTAACCATGTTCTAATCCTGTGCCCCTGATGTGATACACCTGTGTGATTTAGCCATTTTAAGTGAGAATAAATGTGGAGGTGTTCTAATTTATTCCTCACCAGAAAATGCATGTTTTTAGAATTGCATTTTAGAGAAAAATTTAAAAAGTCTTTTCTTCAGTTTTAATTGTTTAGTTATCGGAGTGATGGCTCAGTTGGTAGAGCATCTGCCCCACATCCGGGAGGCAGGGGTTCAAATCCCGGCCGGGTCATGCCAAAGACCACATAAAAGCGGAAGTTCCTGCTGTCCAGCTTGGTGATCTGCAATAACGGAATGGAGGAGGGAAATCTGTGGCAGCGCCTTGCATGGCAGCGGCCCTCTGATTCTATATATGGGGGGTGTGTGATTAACACTGTAGATAGGAGAAACACAGTTTCGTTCTACTGTACATGATTGGTTGTATGGTTGAATGACAATAAAGGGTGATTTAAGATAAGATAAGCCTTTATTAGTCCCACAATGGGGAAATTCCAGGATTGCAACAACACAGGGATAGCAACACTCAGAGCAACAATCAGAAGGCAAGAAAAACAAGAGCATCGAATATACATATGTACACATAAATATATAAATATATTTACACAGTGCGGAGCATTGTAGCTAGATGGAACAAACAGCATAACCGTCTACTTAGTTATCCTACATAGTATGAATATGTACCCATACATACTGTCACCCTCCGTAGCGACTGATATTGTCCTAGTTGTATACTGGAGGGGACCATTGTGTAAGTCTGTTGCGTCTTTTGCATTCAATACTATTAGGTCGATTTAATTTAATTTTTTAATTTTTGTATTACTTGAATCTCCCTGTGTTGTTGAAATTGATGTTTATTTGGTCAATAACAAAAGTTCATCTCAATACTTTGTTATATACCCTTTGTTGGCAATGACAGAGGTCAAACGTTTTCTGTAAGTCTTCACAAGGTTTTCACACACTGTTGCTGGTATTTTGGCCCATTCCTCCATGCAGATCTCCTTTAGAGCAGTGATGTTTTGGGGCTGTCGCTGGGCAACACGGACTTTCAAATTCAAATTCAAATTCAAACGTTTATTTCAAACTCAGGGTTCATATTAAGAGCAAAACTAAAACGAGTAGAAAATAGATAAATAAAAGTATATACAGATCAGCAGACACTCGGCGCTCTTGTAACAACAAAAAAAAAAAAAATAATGGGCTCAGTATAAAATGGAACGCCACCACTTCCAAATGCTGGAATGAAGTGTGAGTGACGAGTTGACAATTGCTGATATAAGATGATTGTTACATTCCAGCAGTCTTCTCAAAAAACTGTAAACATTCTTACGTATCAATTCTCCAAAAGACGGAATGTTCACAGACACAAACAGCTTGCTTGCACTCGACCTTCGTGGTACATCTAACAACCTTCTTAGGGAGTTATTATATGCAATGCGGATTTTGTTCCTAACAGCAACATTGCTATTAAACCATAAAGGCGAGCAGTACATTGAGGTACAGAAGGTCTTGAACAACATACATTTGACTTCAGGAGAACATCTATGGAAATTACGCAACAGTAAATTGGTTTGGGCGTACAGTTTCCTGAGATGCCTGTTACAATCAGCATTGGTCTTATCAGATTCAATCCACACACCTAGGTATTTGACTTTTTCAACAAAGTTCAAGCTATTACCACAAAGTGACATAACAGGATTCGACGTATTGACGCCCTTTGGTTTGAAAGCCATACACATAGATTTAGTACAGTTGAACAGGATGTCATTTTTTTTAACCAAATTTTTCACATACAGAAAGGAGATGTTGCATCGCTGCGGTAGATAAACTTAACAGAGGTCATCAGCGTAGAAAATGTGATTTAACAGTGCACCGTTAAAGGAGCCGCCCACATTAGTATTGTTCAACAGTACACTGAGATCATCAACATAGACATTAAACAACAAAGGTGACAGTATACCACCTTGTTTAACACCGTTGGTCACATGAAATTTGGATGAGGTGACATTGCCCCATCTAACAACCATAGACTGCCTTCTGTACCAGTATAGCAGGATGCTAACAATGTAAATAGGGATACCTCGATCGATCAATTTTCTGAACAAACCCCAGTGGTTAATCCTGTCAAAAGCTTTGCTAGCATCTAGGAACGTAGCATAAACACTAGTGGAGTGGCTTCTGAAGTAGTCAACAAATTCATGGAGTAGGTAAACAGCCTTGTCAGTTGAAAGAGCTGATTTGAAACCAAACTGATTGTCGTTTGTCCACAGATAATCCTCAATTCTGTTCAGGAATAAACCCTCTAACAGTTTAGATATAACATTAGCAATAGCTATAGGTCTGTAGTTGTTCATGTCAGAAAGACTGGCACACTTGTTTTTCACCAAAGGAATAATAACAGAGTCCATCAACATGTCTGGCATGTAACCATGAACAAACATACAGTTAAAACACAATGACAACAAAATACACAAGTTGAAATCGGCGTTGATGAGGCATTCACTGGTGAGACAGTCAGGGCCAGCTGATTTGCCTTTCTTGAGAACTTTGATCAGTGAATCAACTTCAACAGGAGTAACAGCAGAAATATCAGAGGCATCAAACATGTTGTTATACAGACGAATATCATGCATAACAGAATCCTTCATTGAAACATTCTTGACTGAGTTGAAAATAGCTTCATAATGACATTTCCACTTTTCAGCAATATTAACGTCACCAGTCACACCATCAATAGTGTTTGATCTGACAGACCGGTGGGAGCTCATAGCCTTCATTTGTTTCCAGAATTCTACCATGTTCAGTTCACTCATGTGATTAGCTAGCTGGTCACATTTGATACTTTCTTCATTGCGCCTGCATGCTCGTAGAGCATATTTGAACCTAGCCCTGCAATTTTTCATGTTTTCAAATATTGGACCAGAACGTGGTTTGCTATTACTCCTCCACCACAAAAAAGCATCCCGAGCAGCTGTGTGAGCCTCGCTAACTACATCATTCCAGCCTGGGACGTTATATTGGGTGGCCACACTGTGACTAGGAATGCATTCAATCACACAGTAATTTAGAGCATCAACAATATCACTGTAGAACCTGTCGATATCGTCCCTGTGTGCCGCACAATTACGGTCGTGACACCTGACGGCGTCCATAGGAGCACGGATGTTACAGAGTTTCCTACGAGTAAGTTTCTTATATCTGGACAGGTCTGACGCTGTGGCATCACGCCATTTGTATGTTCTACTGCTCGTTGTGGCTGAGGGAGCTTCCCGGGGGCCACTTACAGCACTAGATACCTCAATATCTATGGATAAAGGTACATGATCAGAACTCACATAGTCAAGCAGAACTTTGATATTGGATACGTTATCATGGCCTGAGGATGTAGTCACACAGTGATCAAGCCATGATGTAGAGCCATGGGCCAAGCTAACATGAGTAAAGGTATCACCTGGTAAGATAATCCTGTCCGAGATGTGTAGGGAGTAACTCTCACAAAAAGACACCAGTTCGTTTCCAAAACAACTTGAACGTGCTGTATTAGCGTTGAAGTCACCAATTGTGAACACATATGGAGTTGGAAAGTCCTCGGTGATACGTTTAACAAGACTCAGGCAGTGCAAGTATTCATCCAAGTTTTCAACATTGTCATAGGGGAAATATACACATAATATAAGACAGTGAAAGTCACCCAGGTTGACTTCAATACCTATAACTCTTAAGCAATCGTAAGTTTTCACAACACAACTGTTCGCAAGTGACTTCCGCCATAGGATACCGACGCCGCCATAGGGGCGACCTAAAATAACACGTTCTTCCGTATCCATAAAGGAGACACCTTGTCCTATAAAGTCACCATGTAATCTGCTCAGAATAGACAATTCGTTTTTGAATAACCAGTGTTCCTGCAACAACACAATGTCATGGTTATCACATAAACTGGAGATCTCATTAGATGAAGTTTTTACATTCTGGCAGTTAAATGAACATATTCTAAGGTTGGTCCTACTATTGAATGAGTATAATGACAAACACAATAATGACAGTCACATGTAGATCATTTCCTCTCAAAAAACTGTCGAAGGTATAAACCAGATGGCCACACATTTTTGTCAAGCAACTTCTTGCTGCAACTGGCAGGACATGTAATCTTAAAAGAGGCATAACCATCATACTTGGTTTCTAGTTGCTCAATCTTGATATTGTCATTTAATTTAACATGGGTTTTGATGTAGGACCGTACATGATGGGGTCTGGTGGTAGGGTCAAGTCGACTGATGAAGACTTGGTGCATCTTATGACCTTGACCCTGATGTCCGCCAGACCTCCTACCAGACTTTGGTACAACGCGTAACTGTGGGTGGGGGCGTGTCTTGTTGACAGCCTGTAGCTGGTTCGTGGTCTGCTTGTCAGACGGTTGGTTGTCAGACAATTGAAGAGCATCAGCGTAGGACCTCTTCTTCTTCTTGGAACGACGACTCTCAACTTCCTTGAACTCACTCTCGTGTTCTTCAGCAATTACAGCAACTTTGGCAGCTTTGGCAACCCCAGAAGGGTTGCTGCCAACAACGTCAACAAAACTGGTCTTTGTAGAGTTGGCGGCCTCATCCGCATTCTCCCCTTCGGCCGTGGCAGTAGGTGGAGGACCACGGGCTGCAATGGTGACCGGGGCGTGGTCGACAGCTGCTACCACAGTCTCCTCATCGCTGGTGATGTTGACAGCACTCTGAGTACTGCAAGCCTCATCGTCATCTTCATCATCATTTTCCACGACCAGGACGTCAGCTGGAGGGGGTGTGTCGCCGAGTTTGGACTTTATTGCCGCCATGTCGTCCTGGATAGCTGATATCGTTTTGAACGCGGTAGCAAAGCTCTCTCCAAGGGACATCACACGGCACACATCCTTAGACAGCCTGGCAAGGTCAAATGACTCCAACGAAGCTGGTGGCAAATCCTTGAGGTTCAGGGCAACGTATTGTGGTGCCAGCTGACCAGCCTCATTCAGCTTGTGGTAGATATCGGCGATGTTGTCTTCCTTCTTCATCCTCTTCTTAATCCGCGATTTTCCCTCTGGACACTGCTCGAACAGCAACTTCTTTGCTCCTTTAACCTGGTTCTCATCATAGAAGTCGCTAACCAATTTCACAAGATAGTCCAAGATAGTCCACTTTCAACTCCCTCCAAAGATTTTCTATGGGCTTGAGATCTGGAGACTGGCTAGGCCACTCCAGGACCTTGAAATGCTTCTTACGAAGCCACTCCTTCGTTGCCCGGGCGGTGTGTTTGGGATCATTGTCATGCTGAAAGACCCAGCCATGTTTCATCTTCAGTGCCCTTGCTGATGGAAGGAGGTTTTCACTCAAAATCTCACGATACATGGCCCTATTCATTCTTTCCTTTACACGAATCAGTCGTCCTGGTCCCTTTGCAGAAAAACAGCCCCAAAGCATGATGTTTCCACCCCCATGCTTCACAGTAGGTATGGTGTTCTTTGGATGCAGCTCAGCATTCTTTCTCCTCCAAACACGACAAGTTGAGTTCTTACCAAAAAGTTCTATTTTGGTTTCATCTGACCATGTGACATTCTCCCAATCCTCTGCTGGATCATCCAAATGCTCTCAAGCAAACTTTAGACGGGCCTGGACATGTACTGGCTCAAGCAGGGGGACACGTCTGGCACTGCAGGATTTGAGTCCCTGGTGGCGTAGTGTGTTACTGATGGTAGCCTTTGTTACTTTGGTCCCAGTTCTCTGCAGGTCATTCACTAGGCCCCCCCATGTGGTTCTGGGATTTTTGCTCACCTTTCTCATGATCATTTTGACCTCACAGGGTGAGATCTTGCATGGAGCCCCAGATCGAGGGAGATTATCAGTGGTCTTGTATGTCTTCCATTTTCTAATAATTGCTCCCACAGTTGATTTCTTCACACCAAGCTGCTTACCTATTGCAGATTCAGTCTTCCCAGCCTGGTGCAGGTCTACAATTTTGTTTCTGGTGTCCTTTGACAGCTCTTTGGTCTTGGCCATAGAGGAGTTTGGAGTCTGACTGTTTGAGGTTGTGGACAGGTGTCTTTTATACTGATAACGAGTTCAAACAGGTGCCATTAATACAGGTAACGAGTGTAGGACAGAGGAGCCTCTTAAAGAAGAAGTTACAGGTCTGTGAGAGCCAGAAATCTTGCTTGTTTGTAGGTGACCAAATACTTATTTTCCACCATAATGGTGGCATCCGCGGAGAGAGAGCTTAGACTTTCTGCTGCACATTCACCAGCCATAATGCTCTGCACTGTGTGTCTATATATATACATTTATAGTAATATGGACATATGTTTACTAGATGTTGTTTTTTCTTGCCTTCTGATTGTTGCTCTGAGTGTTGCTATCCCTATGCTGTTGCAATCCTGGAATTTCCCCATTGTGGGACTAATAAAGGCTTATCTTATCTTAATTTGCAAATAAATTCTTTAAAAATCCTTCAATGTGATTTTCTGGATTTTTTTTCTCATTTTGTCTCTCATAGTTGAGGTATACCTATGATGAAAATTGGAGACCTCTCTCATCTTTTAAGTGGGAAAACTTGCACAATTGGTGGCTGACTATAAATACTTTTTTGCCCCACTATATATCCAAATAAGTAAAAAAACAAACAAAAAACACAGGCTTTCATAGGGTGTCCTAATTTTTTCACATGACTATTTGTTTGACAGAGGAAGTGAGTCAGAGCACACTGTTAAATTCACAGGTTTTATTGGTGTTCAGACTAACACAACACTTAACTGTCTGACTCTGAAGAAGACACAGTGAAGCGTTATCATTGCCATCATTACTATTATTATTATGCACTTGATAAATGTTATTCGCATCTTTCACTTGCTGCCACATGTGGATTAGAACAGTTATTTATAGCAAATAAGCAACAATCAGGCATATTTACATGTAAAGGGTTAATTAATATGCAGTGTCCCAAAAAAATTAACTAAAATAAATGAGTAATAAGTCTCTGAGCTGAGAAGACTGAAGAGGATGTGTGTGTATATTAGCTGTAGTGAATCTGACGGTGTGCTCCAGACTCTGTTTTCCTCACGTCCTTTAGCTGACCACCACCTGCTGCAGCTTCTTTGGTCCTTTTTTTTTTATGTTAGGGAAGAAAAATGCATCATAATCATAAAAGGTGCCTAAAGATCTCCGCCCCAATACTTAAATATGTATTTAATAAATTAGATGCTTATTTCCAATTTTAAATAATTTACATTTGTTTAATGAAAGAGTGCTCCATCCTTGGCATACAATGGCAGGACAGGATCACCAACACTGAAGTTTTTGACAGAGCCAGGTCTGTCCCCATTGAGTCAATGCTTCTGAAGACACGGCTCCACTGGACAGGCCATGTCATCAGGATGGAGAACCACCGCGTCCCAAAGCAGCTGCTGTTTGGTGAGCTTCTGCAGGGGCACAGAAAATGAGGTTGCCCCTGCAAACGCTACAAGGATGCCTTAAAAGACAGCCTCAAGTGGTGTGACATCTCCCCCGCTGAACTTGTTCACAAGGCACAAGACAACCGGCAACCAGGCACAGCCTGCCGGAGAACGTGGCCACAGAGCAGGGTCCGTCCCTGCAGCAGCAGTGGAATTCCTGTGCCCTATCTGTTCCAGGCTCTGCAAGTCCAGACTTGGTCTGCAGAGCCATCTACAGTACGTGTCCATAGATAGCTGCACATGCATGTCATCCTCGAGACGAGGGACCACCTTTATAATGAAAGAGCTTTTCATTTCCAGTTTTAAATAATTCATCACACATTTGTGTAATTAATAGTGTATTTATTTATTTCATTTAGTCATTGCTGACCATCAATATTCACACAAAAAAATTCAGAATAGAAAAAGAGAAGTTGCTTCGAGAATCGTAATCTTCTCAACTCGGAGCCCCTTAATTGTAATTGGCTCGAATCGTGAGGTGCCTAAAGATCACCATGGAAACCTAGCTCCACCTCATTAAGGTTCATCTGCCTCGTTACTCTTTAGGATGCTTTAAAAAGTCAGAAATTAAGATAAGATAAGATAAGCCTTTATTAGTCCCACAACGGGGAAATTCCAGGATTGCAACAGCACAGGGATAGCAACACTCAGAGCAACAATCAGAAGGCAAGAAAAAAAAAAACAAGCAAGCAAGAGCAGCTAATATACATATGTACATATTACTATAAAATATATATATATACACACACACACACACACACACACAGACACACAGTGCAGAGCATTGTAGCTGGATGGAATAAATATATGAATATATGAACACACAGTGCAGAGCATTGTTGCTAGGTGGGATGAAACAGCATAACCGTCTATTTAGTTATCCTACATGGTATGATTATGTGCCCATACATATTCTCACCCTCCATAGCGACCGGTATGTTCCTAGTTGTATGCCGGAGAGGACCATTGTGTAAGTCTATTGCATCTTTTGCATTCAAAAAAAACTATTAGTTTGTTACGTCTTTTTGCTATCTCTGTGAGCAGCCCTGCTTAGGTTGTACAGTCTGACAGCCGTTGGTAGGAAGGACCTACGAAACCTCTCGGTTGTGCACCTGGGATGATGTAGTCTGCTGCTAAATGAGCTCCTCAGTGCATCCAGTATGTCCTGCATAGGGTGGAACTCGGACTCCAGCAGAGATGACAGTTTAGCCACCGTCCTTCTCTCTCCTATCTCCTCCATCGGATCAAGGCGTTGCCCCAGGACAGAGCTAGCTTTCTTAATCAGTTTGTTCAGTCTCTTCCTATCGGCTGCAGTAATGCCACTGCCCCAGCAGACCTCTCCAAAAGTGATGGCTGATGCCACCACCGTGTCATAGAATGACTTCAGCAGCGCCCCTTGTACACCAAAAGACCTGAGTCTCCTCAGCAGGAACAGCCTGCGCTGTCCCTTCTTGTAGAGTGCGTCAGTATTGTGTGACCAGTCTAGTTTATTGTTCAGATGAATACCCAGGTACTTGTAGGATGTCACCATCTCGATGTCTGTTCCCTGTATATTTACTGGTGCTGTGAGGGGCTGCCCATGCCTGCGGCAGTCCACCACCAGCTCCTTAGTTTTCCTCGCGTTGATCTGGAGGCAGTTCCGATGGCACCAGTCCACAAAGTCCTGGATAAGCCCTCTGTACTCAGCTTCATCTCCGCTGGAGATGAGGCCAACGATCGCAGAGTCATCAGAGAACTTCTGTAGATGGCAATGTGTTGTGTTGTGTGAGAAGTCCGCAGTATAAAGAGTGAACAGGAAGGGAGCCAGCACCGTTCCCTGGGGGGCCCCCGTGCTACTGATGATCGTGTCGGAAACACAGTCCCGGGTTCTCACAAATTAAGACCTTAATTCTACTTAAAATGTCATAATAAACAGGAACAGAATAAACATCATTTCATGGGCTTTTCCTTTATAAATCTGCCACGTTCTTTAACCCTATTTTTTTATAAATTTGCAACTATTTTCATATAAATTTGCAACATTTTCTTGTTAATTTGCAGCTTTTTTTCTTGTAGTTTTACAACTTTTCCTTGTAATTTTATGATTTTTTAAAATTTTTGTGTTTTCTCCTGCTAAGCTGCCAGTTGTGGTGGTAGTCTGGTGTTAGTTTTTTGTTTGGCTGGTTTTTTTATCCCCCGCCGGTCGAAGCCCAAAGGGATCAAAGAGAGACCGAAGGAGGATTATGTTATGGGTCCATCCATATGTCCGGCTTTTGTGAAATCAGCTCCTCCTACAGTTTTGCTGCAGTTGTTTTGAAACTTGGTACCATGGTTTGATATACTCTGATGATGCACATATTGCTATTTCACTCTGCTCGGATGACCTTGAGGTCAAAGGTCAGGTCAGATTTCCCCCTAAATCTTCTAAACACAATAACTACTGAAAGAAATGACGTAGGCTTTTCAAATCCATACAGTAGTTGTATCTAATGCACATCTTGGACGACTTACACCCTCACCTAACTATGGGTTTGGGGTCAAAGGTTCAAAGCTAACATTGCAGTTGCACTATGGTAAGTGCTACATTTACTATTACTATAAAACGAGTAAAGCTAGGGTCACCAAACCTGGTACACGGGCTGCATTCCGATCGTCCAATAGTACACTCCAAAATGGACTGCACAGGGTGTTCCGCCATATTAACTGAGATTCCAAACCGAAGCGAGTGAGCGGTCTTCAGTTCATAGGGACCTGAGATCTGAGCAGGGAAGAAGTGAACAACGGTACATTACATCACTTCACTGGAAATTTACAAGAAGATTACCCATAAGCCACTGCACCTCAAATACGAGTAAAACAAAGTGTTGTTGCTGACGTTATTAACAAGCTAAATTGATGTTGGTTATTATTTATATCAACTGATTGTAATACAAATATATTTGTATTAATATTTTATTTAAGAAATATAAATTACCCACCATAGTGGGCGGCACGGTAGCGGAGTGGTTAACACTGCGGCAGCACAGCAACTCACCCTTGGCTGGGGGATCCCAGGTTCGATCCCAGCCCCCGACCAACAGTGATCTCTGTGGAGTTTGCATGTTTCTCCCCGTGTCTGCGTGGGTTTACTCCGGGATTTCTCCAGTTTCCTCCCACATGCCCAAAACATGCAAGTTAGGTTAATTGGCATCAAACTGGGGATTCTGAATTGTCCTTAGATATGACTCTGAGAGTGAATGGTTGTCTGTCTCTGTGTGTTGGCCCTGCGGAAGAAGATGGATGGATAAATGGATGGAGTATCAGTACGTGTCTTGTGGTTACCGTGGTAACATACAGAGGAGGGAGCTGACGGTTACAGGGTGTTTCAAATGGAGAAACTTTGTGAAGGGCAGTTAACTGATATTCCCTGAGAACGGAGCAGGGAGTAGGGAATACAGCTGAAGTACACTGTGGATCGGAACGTAGCTTGGTTCACCTTGTGACCCTGAAATGTGACTGTGGTTTTGGGATCACAAGGTCAAAGGTCAACATCAAAATAGCTTGTAAACTATCAACAACAAAGAAAGCTAGTGTCACCAAACTTGTTACACAGGTTCATCTCAGGATCCTGACTTGACTATGGGTCTGGGGTCCAAAGGACCAGGTTAGCATTCCTTATGCCTTATTACGGTACAAGTAAAGCTAGGCCACCAGACCTGGTACACAGGTTCACTCTGAGACCAGAACCTCAGACTACAGGTTTGGGGTCAAAAAGTCAAGGTTAGCACTCCCTATGACCTCTTCCCATAGAACATGTTAAGCGCTCTAGGGTCACCATACTTCCTACACAGGTTCACCTCGGATCCTGATCTACAACTATGGGTTGTATACTTTGTTGTATATTTGTGGATGATGGTTTATCATAATTTGGTTCTGCCACAGTAATTATATTGAAAACTTGAAAACTGCTGTCTGTCAGCAAGTATTGGAATCTTCAAAGAAAACAGGATATTGAACTCGCCTCAGAGGGCTCTCGTTTTACTTGAATTAAAGCTCTCATGGCACCTTTAATCCAAACAAAGTTTAAATTTAACACGACCAACACTAATTTCAGCTCCAGTAAATATGTGGACAAGAATAACTGTCATGTGGTCACAGATATTTTATAAATATGAGGTCTTAACACCTAACCGGTGTGTGTGCGTGCATGTGTGCAGGACTATCACAAAGTAATCAAGAACCCCATGGACATGGGAACCATCAAGAAACGTCTGGAGAACAATTATTACTGGAGTGCCAGTGAGGCCATGCAGGACTTCAACACCATGTTCACCAACTGTTACATCTACAACAAGGTAGGACACCTGAACACCTGAATATGTGCAGCTGTGTGATTAATGAGCTTAATGAGCTGTTGTGTCTCTAGCCCACAGACGACATCGTCCTTATGGCCCAGGCTCTGGAGAAGATCTTCCTGCAGAAGGTGGCCCAGATGCCTCAGGAGGAGGTGGCTCTGCTGCCGCCCGTTCCTAAAGGGAAGAACAAGAACAAACAGCCGCCCGCTACTACAGGTACTACTGCTAATGGTGATATTACTGGTGGTAGTACTTTCTGGTACTTTGTGAGTTAGTTTTGTATCTCCATGCTAGGCTGGATGCAGAAGCAGCGTTTTCCATAATTTCACCTCTGTTAAACATGACTCCAACATTCACCTCCTCTGTGGAAGATAAACTGTCAGGTTTTTTTTTAGATGTAACTGAGACCTTTGATGTTGTTGACCTTCATGTTCTTGTGGATAGCATCTCCTCATCTCTGGGAATGCTCTACTCCAGCAGACACCAGAGTGATGATATCAGTGTAGTACAGTCTGATTATTTCTTTGAGAACCCACAGGGTTCATCCCTAGGTCCACTTGTTTTTTCTTGTTTTTGTAAAAATTTATTAACGTTTCCAGTAGGCATGTGCCAAATCGTATCGCTCACGATAATGCCGGTATAATTTTGATACCAGTGTAAAAATGAATAGCGCGATATTTGGGGTCTGCTGTGTGATGACGTTACACTGTTATGCTGCCGACAGAAGTTGCATGTTAACCATAGAAATGGCAAAGCAGGCATGCAGCGGGAAGCTTCCACTCTGAAGTTAGTGTCTGTGTCCAGTTGAGTGGAAATCAAAATTAGAGATCAGTGTATTAATACCTGATTTATTCTAACATACACTACTCACAAAAAGTTAAGGATATTTGGCTTTTGGGTGATTTTCATGGAAAATGTAAAAAGTTCATGCTACAGTGATGATATATTATGAAAGTAGGGCATTTAAGTAGAAGCATGCAATGGGAATTTCCTCATCTCAAACAATTTATTGAAACAAAAGCCAGCAACAGTGGTGGGTATACCACAACAAAAAATGTCAGTGTCTCAATAACTTGTCATGTGCCCTTGAGCATCAATTCCAGTTTGACAACGATGTCTCATGCTGTTCACAAGTCGACTTATTGTCTGCTGAGGCATGGTATTCCACTCTTCTTGAAGGGCGGCCCTCAGGTCATTGAAGTTGTTGGGTGCAGGGTTACCAGCCTCAACATGGTGACTCAGCTGATCCCATAGGTTTTCTATGGGATTCAGGTCTGGAGAAAGTGCAGGCCACTCCATTTGAGGTACCCCAGCCTCCAGCAGCCGTTCCCTAATGATGCAACCTTGATGAACTGGAGCATTGTTGTCCATGAAGATGAAATTAGGCCTGTGTTGTTCATGCAGGGGCACAATGACTGGATTATTGATGTTATTCAGGTAGTATCACTTTGTCACTGTACCACTCACAAGGTGTAGGGCAGTTCTGGATTGACAAGACACACCTGCCCAGACTGTAACACCACCACCACCAAAGGCTCGTCTGGTGACAACAGTGGCTGATGCATTGCGCTCTCCTTGACATCTCCAACATCGTTGGCAGCCATCATTTCTGCTCAGTGTGAATCAACTTTCATCAGAGAACAGCACTGAGGCCCACTGGTCCCTTGTCCAGCGTAAATGCTCCATGGTCCATGCAAGATGATGACACCTGTGCCTGGTGGTGTGGTCAGGTACCCTTGCAGGTCATCTAGCACACAGACCATGCTGATGTAAACAATTTTGAATGGTCTGACGTGACACTTGGGTGCCTCTCACCTCCCTTAAATGTGTCTGGAGTTGAATGGCATTCATCATCTGGTTCCACAGGGCACTGTTCACAATGAAGCGGTCATCAGCGTGGGATGTGGCCAAAGGGCGCTTACTTCTATGTCTTTCTGTGACTCTTCCAGTCTCTCTGTATCTCTGTTGCAACCTGCTGATGATGCTCTGTGACACTCTAAGCTCAGTGGCCACTTCCCTCTGAGAACATCCTGTTTGAAGCCTCGCAATGGTGAGGTACTGTTGATCCATTGTTAGGTGTCGTCTTGGTCTCATGATGTCAAAATGTGAACAGCATGATGAAGACAACTATTTAAATACCAATTCTAATTGAACCAGTATGTTTATTGGTTGATTCATGAAACACCTGCTGTGAATTTTGCCGTTAATCACCTTGTTAGAAAACAGCAAGTTTTGCACAAAGTACTGAAGCATTAAACAGTTGCACATGTGCATTCAAAAGGTTAGAGAAGGTCAAAGTTCACCTGGAAACTTAATTTCCACTGTTTGGACCCCAGTGGCTCCTATAAGACCCCCTGTTGACCTTGGCCCCTTGGCAGGGTTTGTCCAACCTACTGTTACTAATCTGGGTTTTAAGATGGACAGTAATTTTAAATTAGACCGTCAAATTGCTGCAGTAGTGAAGTGCAGCTTTTTCATTTAACACAGTTGGCAAAGGTTAAACCCATTCTCTCTAAACAGCATTTTGAACCAGTAACCCATGCCGTCATCACATCTCGGCTGGATTACTGTAATGTACTTCATTTGGGAGTCAGCCAGTCTTACCTCTCACGTCTCCAGTTGGTTCAGAATGCTGCTGCACGTCATTTAACTGGACCACATTACACCCATTTTAGCTTCCCTCCACTGGCTGCCTGTGCACTTTAGGGTTCATTTTAAAATTCTTTTGTTTTTAAATGATTAAATGGCCTTGCCCCACCTTACCTCTCTGAGCTTCTTCACTTCTACACTCCTGCTCCCTCTCGCCGGTCAGCTGATCAGCTGCTCCTGGAGCCACTGAGCTCGATGAGGAAGCTCAGAGGGGACAGAGCTTTTTCTGTTGCTGCTCCTAAACTGTGGAACAGTCTCCCTTTGCCTGTTAGACAGGCTCCTTCACTGTCCAGTTTTAAAACTTGTCTTAAACTCATTTTTACTCCTTGGCCTTCAACCCAGCATGAGACATTGATTTTGTTTTATTGCTTTTATTATATGATTGCCATTTTTACCTGTTTTTTTTTTTATACTTTTTAGTTGCATTTTATTGTCTTATTTATTTTTATGTCTTACATGTATATTTTTATGTTACGTGTCTTATACAATGCATCAGTCCTCTCCATTGTACTCTACGGGTCAGAGACATGGCCACTGAATAAGACTGGCCTCCAGAGTGGATGAGTTTGATAGTCGGGCCCTCAGAACCATCGAGAACATCAGGTGGCCCCGGCGCACTTATAATAACGCGCTTCGAGCCCGCCTGCAGCATCCCACCTTATTACACAACGGCGTATCCGCTGGCTTGGCCATGTCCTCCACCAACCACCAGAACACCCGACAAAAGCCATCCTCATGTGTGACCCCAGAGCCTCAGAGTGGAAAAGACCTTGGGACAAGCCACGCACCAAATGGTTCAGTGTGGTGGTGAGAGACCTCCGACAGCTCGGAGTCGCTGTTGACGACGCAGAGGAGCTGACGCAAAACTGGCAATGTTGGCACGCACTGGTTAACCTGATTGGCGCTACGCATGGTGACGGCCACCAGCCCTCACCCCGCAGGAGTAGTTCAGGTTCAGGTTTTACATGTCCTTCTCATTCTATCTATTCCTGATGTACAGCACTTTGTGTCAGCCGTAGCTGTTTTTAAAGTGCTTTAGAAATAAAGATTGTTGATTGATTAATTGATTGTAAAGGTTATAGTGCATTTTAGGTGCATCCTGAAATTTCACCTGAAAGCCAAATATCCCTAACTTTTTGTGAGTAGTGTATGATAATCTTCATTGTTCAGAATTTGACAGAATATCAGCTGTGGCTATATCACTGCTGTACTAGCATGCTTTTTTTTTTTTAAATAACCAAGGCACTAAAACACAAACATTTATTTTGTAAAAACAAAACTGAGCAGAATTAGAGAACAGCGACCACTGGGTCACAAGAGAAGATCTAAACAGTGTTTTTTTAGGGTTATAGGATTCATAAATTAACAAAGTGTAGAGGCTTTGAATGACTTCAGCACATCTGTGCTCACAGGACATCACTAGTTTCTCACACTGCTCTGGTGCTCTTGCTCCATTCTTCAGTCTCTTCCACAGTTCAGTAGCTGCAGTGTGCTTCTTAGTCTTTACTTTGTCTCCAAGGATTTTCCAGACTCTCTATGGAGTTTAGATCTGGACTCTGGGCTGGCCATTTCATTGTTTCAGTATTGTTAGAGTCAAGGAACTGTTTAACCCGTTTTTCAGTGTGACAGGGATTATTGTCTTGCATGAAAGTTTATTTTTATTTAACCTTTATTGATACAGGGTAGTTGCATTGAGAGACGACCTCTCTTTTTGGAGACACCCTGTTTATACCAGGAAGCTGCCCAGTCCAACCACAGACTGACCTGTGGCCACTGAGCAGCTCCACTGGAGCAGCTGGGGTTAAAGGCCTTGCTGAAGGGCACCACTGTGGGGTTCAGGATTGTGGGGCAAACACTGCTATGGTATCTGTCCCACTCAGATCTAATCCTGCCGGTCCAGGGATCAAACCTGTGACCCTCCACTCACTAGTCCACATCCTTAACCATTAGGCCACCACTGCCCATGTTGCCCCGTCCAAGTTGCGGGCTGATTGGGAGAGAGTTGCTGATCATTAAGTCTGCTAGCATGCTTGCTAGGACTAACACCAGCAGTTGGCCTTTTAACTGTGAAACTAGGATGCATGTTATGATCTAAATGGGTCACCACTACTGTAGATACTGTCAGAAGTGGCCTATCAGCTGCTTGCTGTTGGTCATCTGACCCAGTGGCTCCTCCTCTAACGTGTTTTTCTCGTTAACAGTGAGTCAGCAGGCGGAGTCGTCGGCCTCCTCCCCTCCCTCCTACCCCTCCCCCTCTCAAACACCCATAATCTCCACAACGCCCACACCTGTTCAGGCCACGCCCCCGGTGTCTGCGCCGCAGCCTCCGGCTGCCATGATGCCCTCTGCACAGCCTGTCGTGAAGGTAACGGTTGCACACGATAGTGCCACATCGCCTGACCTCAAACTGAATGAAACTGCCTAACATGTTTCCTGTGTGTCCCAACAGAAGAAAGGTGTGAAGAGGAAAGCTGACACCACCACCCCCACCACGTCGGCCATCTCCGCCGGCCGTGCCGACTCCCCGTCCGCCCAGGACACCAAGCCACCCAAACTGGCATCCTCTCGCCGTGAGGCTGCCGCCCGGCCCACCAAGGCCCGACGGGACACAGTGGAGGAGGCAGCAGGGGGCGAGGCGGCGGCCGGAGGGAGGAAGGGCAGCAAGCTGGGTGAGCAGATGAAGCACTGCGACGCCATCCTGAAAGAGATGCTGTCCAAGAAGCACGCCGCGTATGCCTGGCCGTTCTACAAACCCGTGGACGCTGAGGCGCTAGAGCTGCATGACTACCATGACATCATCAAACACCCCATGGACCTGAGCACTGTCAGGGTAACCGCTGCCGCTGAACCTCAGTTTAACATTAATGTTGGACGGGTGTCCATGGGTCCTTAATGAGTCCTTAAATCTAAATGCCCCACAGACGTGATGAACGTGACAGATTGTTTATCACCCCGAAGTCCTAAAATATTTTAACTGAATTTACAAGTTTTTCCCTCCTTAATTTTAATTTTGTAGGTTTTTTGGGGCATTTTTCTCTAAACTTGTATCTTGTTCTTCAGATGGTGGTTCAGTAGATCATTAATATCACTAGGTTGTCCAGCAGCCACTCAGATTGAGCGTCTCCTTTCTCTGTGGAGCAGCGGTAAGAAACGTGGACGGTCTCTGACGTCTTCTCCTGTGTGTCCCCGCAGAAAAAGATGGACAAGGGCGAGTATGGAGACCCTCAGAGCTTCGCCACAGACGTCAGGTTAATGTTCTCCAACTGTTACAAGTACAACCCCCCCGACCACGAGGTGGTGGCCATGGCCCGGAAACTACAGGTAGGAGACAACACCGTCACGCCCCTCAGGAGACATCTGGTACATACTTACTGTCACTGCAACAGGGACAGACTGTAACCGTCTGATTATTGGACAGGGGAGGAAGGAGATGAGTAGAGAGGAGACCAGGAGAGGATGTAAGGATACGTGAAGGGACATGAGGCAAGGGGAGAAGAAAGACGGTTAAAATAGTGGAGGAAGGAGAAGAGCTAAGAAAAGGGGAAAAGAAAAGAGGGGAGGAGTTGCAGAAAGAAGAGGAGAGGAGACACAGAAAGCCAGGATGTTCTCAAGAAAAACTCATCGTTAACCTACCTCTGTGTCCTCGTTAGCCCATGCCCATGTTAACCCTGGTTAACCTGTGTCCTCGTGAACCTTTTCCTTGTTAACTTGTGTCCTTTATAACCTGTCCCCTCATTGTTAACCTCATCTGTGTCCACATAACTGATCTGTGTCCTCCTACTAGCGCCTCCTACTGTCCAAATATTTCAGCTGGTATTTCAGAGAACCTCCCCATCATACCTGTCATAATCAGTAACAGACCTTCTCCTAAGCTTCACAGACCAGCAAGTCACAGGTTTTTACGCTTTTTGCCCCAGTTACTGTAAGCCAGCCAAGATTTACCCGGACATCTTTACTGCTAAAATGATGGTCATCGGTGCCCGCCGTATTGCTAACAAATCCTATATTTTAAATGACTTGTTCTGCAGTGAGCAATTGGATTTTATGTTTATTACAGCTCGATGGTGCAGTGGTTAGCACTGTGGCAGCACAGTAAGAAGGTTGTGGGTTCGATCCCACCCCTTGACTATCAGTGACCCTTCTGTGTGGAGTTTGCATGCTTACCCTGGGTACTCCAGTTTCCTCCCACAGGCCAAAACATGCAGGTTAGGTTAGCTGGAGACTCGAAAGTGGCCATCCATCCATCCATCTTCTACTGCTTTTCCGGAGGTCCGGGTCGCGGAGGCAGCAGTTCAAGCAGAGAAGCCCAGACTTCCCTCTCCCCAGCCACCTGCTCCAGCTCTTCAGAGAGGATACCAAGGCGTTCCCAGACCAGCTGGGAGACATAGCCTCTCCAGTAAGTCCTGGGTCTGCCCTGGGGTCTCCTCCCAGTGGGACGTGCCCGAAACACCTCAAGTGGGAGGCGTCCAGGAGGCATCCTAATCAGATGCCCATACCACCTCAACTGGCTCCTTTCAATGTGGAGGAGCAGCGGTTCTACTCTGAGTCTCTCCCGGATGACTGAGCTCCTCACCCTGTCTCTGAGGGTGAGTCCAGTAATCCTACGGAGAAAGCTCATTTCAGCCGCTTGTATCCACGATCTCGTTCTTTTGGTCATTACCCAAAGGTCGTGACCATAGGTGAGAGTAGGAACGTAGATTGACTGGTAAATCAACAGCTTTGCCTTAGAACTCAGCCCCCTCTTCACCACAACAGACCGGTATCACTGCAGATGCTGCTCCAATCCATCTGTCAATCTCTCGCTTCATTTTCCCCTCACTCGTGAATTAAACCCCAACATACTTAAACTCCTCCACTTGGGGCAGGAGCCTGTCCCCAACCCAGAGAGGACAATCCACCTTTTTCCCGGCTGAGGACCATGGACTCGGACTTGGAGGTGCTGATTCTCATCCCAGCCGCTTCACACTCAGTGGCAAACCGTCCCAGCAAGAACTGTAGGTCATTGCTGGATGAAGCCAGCAGGACAACATCATCTGCAAACAACAGAGATGAGATCCTGTGGTCACCAAGCATGACACCCTCTGTTCCCTGGCTGCGCCTAGAAATCCTGTCCATAAAAATAATGAACAGGATCGGTGACAAAGGGCAGCCCTGGCAGAGTCCAACTCTCACTGGGAATGAGTCCGACCGAGTGTTGGCAATATGAACCAAACTCTCACAACGGTCATACAGAGACCGAATAGCTTGTAACAACAAGCCCAATACCCCATACGCCTGAAGCACCCCCCACAAAAAACCATGAGGGACGCAGTCAAATGCCTTCTCCAAGTCCACAAAACACATGTGAACTGGTTGGGCAAACTCCCACAAACCCTTGAGAATTCTCGAGAGGGTAAAGAGCTGGTCCAATGTGCCACGGCCACGACGAAAACCACATTGCTCCTCCTGAATCTGAGGTTCGACCAGCGGCCGGACTCTCCTCTCCAGTACCTTGGCATAGACCTTCCCAGGGAGGCTGAGAAGTGTGATCCCTCTAAAGTTGAAGCACACCCTCCAGTCCCCTTTTTTGAAGAGAGAAACCACCACCCCAGTTTGCCATGCCAAAGGCACTGCCCCCGACCTCCACACAATGTTGCAGAGGCGTGTCAACCATGACAGCCCAACAACATCCAGGGCCTTGAGGTACTCAGGGCGAATCTCGTCCACCCCCGGGGCCCGGCCACCAAGGAGATTTTTAACCACCTTGGCGACCTCAGCCCCTGTGATAGGCGAGTCATCCCCCTCATCCACAAACCCTGCTACCTCTGTGGAAGGCGTATCAGTGGGATTGAGGAGATCGTCGAAGTATTCCTTCCACCGCCCGACGATATCCCCAGTCGAAGTCAACAGCGCCCCATCCACACCATACACAGTGTGGACAGGGAGCTGCTTTCCCCTCCTGAGCCGCTGGACAGTTTGCCAGAATCTCTTTGAGGCCTATCGAAAGTCTTGTTCCATGGCCTCACCGAACTCCTCCCATACCTGGGTTTTTGCTTCAGCAACCACCCAAGCTGCACTCCACTTGGCCTGCCGGTACACCTCAGCAGCTTTGGGAGTCCCACAAGCCAACCAAGCTTGTTAGGACTCCTTCTTCAGCTTAATGGCCCCCTTCACCACTGGTGTCCACCACTTGGTTGGGGGTTTGCCGCCACGAGATGCACCGACCACCTTGCGGCCGCAGCTCTGGGCTGCCGCTTCAACAACAGAGGTGGAGAACATGGCCCATTCAGACTCCATGTCTCCAGACTCCCTCGGAATGTGGTTGAAGTTCTTCCGGAGGTGGGAGTTGAAGACCTCCCGGACAGGGGCCTCAGCCAGACGTTCCAAGCACACCCTCACTATACGTTTGGGTCTACCAGGTCTGAATGACTTCCTCCCCTGCCATCGGATCCAACTCACCACCAGGTGGTGATCAGTTGACAGCTCTGCACCTCTCTTTAGCAGAGTGTCCAAGACATACTGTATGGTCGCAGGTCTGATGACACGATAACAAAATTGATCATCGACCTGCAACCTAGGGTGTCCTGGTGCCAGGTGCACATATGGACACCCTTATGCTTGAACATGGTGTTCGTTATGGACAAACCGTGGTTAGCACAGAAGTCCAATAACTGAACACCACTCGGGTTCAGATCGGGCAGGCCGTTCCTCCCGATCACCCCTCTCCAGGTTTCACTGTCGTTGCCCACGTGCGCATTGAAGTCCCCCAGTAGGACAATGGAGTCTCCAAGAGGAGCACCCTCCAGCACCCCAGTCACAGACTCCAAAAAGGGTGGGTACTCTGAAACATCATTTGGTGCATAGGCACAAATGATGGTCAGGACCCATTTCCCAACCCGAAGGCGCAGGGAAGCAACCCTTTCGTCCACCGGGGAAAACTCCAATATAGAGGCAGCAAGGTGGGGGGATACAAGAATACCCACCCCTGCTCGTCGCCTCTCGCCCAGGGCAACTCCAATTTCAATTTCAATTTTCAACTTTATTTATATAGCGCCATTTCACAACAACAGTCATCTCATAGCACTATCAACTGTAGGGGGAACCCCCACAGTTGCAGAAAGACCCCAGCAATCAGGCGATCCCCTGTGAGCAAGCACTTGGTGACGGTGGAGAGGAAAAACTCCCTTTTAACAGGAAGAAACCTCGAGCAGAACCAGGCTCAGGGAGGGGCAGTCATCTGCTGCGACTGGCTGGGGGGTGAGGGGATAGAGAAGATGAAAAGAACAGACATGTAGAGAGCAAACAGCACGATGGGGACTCAATCTATGGGAGAGAACAAACAGATGTTAATGACCAGCAAAAAAAAAATATTTCATTGAGAGTGAAGAAAGGAGTGAGGCCCAGTGCATTACTGGAGGTCCCCCGGCTGACTAAACCTATTAGCAGCATAACTAAGGGAGGGTTCAGAAACACATGATCCCTCCCTAATTGTAGGCTATATCAAAAAGGTAGGTTTTATCCCTATTCTTAAAAACAGAGATAGAAAAGGCCAAGCTCCAGCCCCTCTCCAGGAGACTGGTTCCAAAACTGGAGCTGTGTGTTGAGGTGAGGCCGACTATATCTAGCCGGTATCTCTCAACCTCGTACACCAGCTCAGGCTCCTTCCCCACCAGAGAGGTGACATTCCACGTACCAAAAGCCAGTTTAGAAAGCTTGGGATCAGTCCGCCAAGGTCTCCGCCTTTGACCGCCACCTAATCCACATAGCACTGGACCCCCATGATCCCTCCTGCAGGTGGTGAGCCCACTGGAGGGCGGACCCATGTAACTCCTTCGGGCTGAGCCCGGCCAGGTCCCATGGGTGGAAACCCGGCCACAAGACGCTAGCCATCGAGCCCCTCCCCCAGGCCTGGCTCCAGGGTGGGGCCCCGGTAACCCCATACCGGGCGGGGTACGCTGAATCCTTGATATAGAATTTATCATGACAGTCTGTTGGATCGTTCTTAGTCTGGCCCTTCACCCAGGACCAGTTTGTCTTGGGTGACCCTATCAGAGGCAAATTGCCTCAGACAGCATAGCTCCTGGGATCACTGGGGCACGCAACCCCACCCCCCCACCACCACCACCACCACCACCACCACGATAAGGTGACGATCCATGAGGGGGGAAAGTGGCCCGAGGTGTGAATGTGTGTATGAATGGTGAAAGGAATGATGTTCCACATCTTCTAGAACTACAGTCGTGAAAAAATTAGGACACCCCGTTAAATATTCATATCTTTATTATTCAGTTATTTTTTTCAGGAAATGTTCACATATTGATGCCTAATCTTGTTTTTATTTATCTCTAGAAAAGAAGGTGATTTAATTGCAGGTAAATAACAAAAATTAACCTTGTTCTACTCATTAAACTAGAGATATCAACAAAAATGCGTACTCTAACTGATGAAAAAGTTAGGACACCCTACCACCTAATAGCTAGTGTTTACCCCCTTTAGTTGAGATAACGTCAGTGAGACACTTCTTGTAGCCATCTACCAGTCTCTGACATTGCTCTGAGGAAAGTTTGCCCCACTCCTCAACACAGAATTCTTTCAGCTGTGAGATGTTTGAGGGGTTTCTTACATGTACAACCCGTTTCAAGGCCACCACTATTGGCCACCACCGGCCATTCCAGGACTCTCCATTTCGTAGTTTTTAGCCAGTCCTTGGTGGATTTACTGCTATGTTTTGGGTCATTGTCATGTTGTAGGGTCCAATTCCACTTCAGCTTGAATTTTTTTACAGATGGTCTCACATGGTCCTCAAGCACCCTCTGATACACAGTAGAATTCAAATTTGAATTTGAATTTTGAATCCTTTATTAGTCCCACAATGGGGAAATTACAGGGTATCCACATGAGTGGATGAGGCAGCCACTGGTGCAGCGCCCAACCTTTTCACCATTCACACACACATTCACACCTGGGGCCACTTTAGACTCTCAAGTTAACCTAACTTGCATGTTTCATGGTGGATTCTATGATGGTGAGCTGGCCAGGTCCTGCTGCAGCATCATCATAGCAGTCTGTTGCAGGTGACAATGACTGTTTCATTTAGGTCTGTTCAGATTCCTCTACGCAGCTCTGTCCCCCGCCCTCTGCTGCCAGGAACACCAGACTCTGCCAACCCAGGCGACGTCCGAGCTGGTATGAGTTGCTGCGGCAAAGCACCCCCAAACCATGACACTTCCACCTCCATGCTTCACAGTTGTGTGGTTCTTTTCCTGCAATGCTGTATTTGGTCTACGCCAAACACATCCTCTGTTCTGGTGTCCAAATAACTCAATTTTAGACTCATCTGTCTAAAGAACATTATTCCAGAAGTCCTGGTCTTTGTCTGCGTTCTCTCGGGCAAACTTCAGTCTGGTCTTCATGTTTCTCTTAGAGAACAAAGGTTTCCTCCTTGCATTCCTCCCATGCAAGTTAAACTTGTGCAGTCGCTTTTTTGTTGTAAAGGCATGCACTTTCACATCAACAGTAGCAAGAGCCTACTGTCAGTCCTTTGATGACATTTTAGGGTTTTTGGAGACTTCTTTCATCATCTTGCAGTCTGCTCTCGGGGTGAACTTGCTTGGACAGCCAGACTTGGGCATGTTGACAGTTGTTTTGAATGTCCTCCACTTGTAGACCATTTTCCGGACAGTGGAATGGCTTATTTCAAATTCTTTTGAGATCTTTTTAAATCCCTTACCAGACTCATAAGCTGCTACAATCTTCTTTCTGAAGGCCTCAGACAGCTCTTTTGATCTCACCATGGTGTTCACTCTTACTTCAACAGTCAGGAGCACACCAACTAAAATGTCTGAGGTTTAAATAGGACAAGCCTCCTTCAAAATGCTGAGTAACCATGTTCTAATCCTGTGCCCCTGATGTGATACACCTGTGTGATTTTAGCCATTTTAAGTGGGAATAAATGTGGAGGTGTTCTAATTTATTCCTCACCAGAAAATGCATGTTTTTAGAATTGCATTTTACAGAAAAATTTAAAAAGTCTTTTCTTCAGTTTTAATTGTTTAGTTATATTACTTGAATCTCCCAGTGTTGTTGAAATTGATGTTAAATATCCATATATCCAAATAAGTAAAAAAAAAACCCACACAGGCTTTCATAGGGTGTCCTAATTTTTTCACATGACTGTTCTAGTGACTGTTCATTTTTCAGTGCACCATGGATTTGTGGCCGTGGAGGTGGAACTTTATTGTTTTTAAAATGTCATTCATATGCCAGGTGATCTCTAGAAGTTCCTAGAACTCATTTGAGATGATTATCATCAAAATTGGCGGTGCTCAACCCTTGTACTGAATTTTAATATATCATCCACCTGGGCCTGCTGTGTCCTTTCTTTCTGACTTTCAGGACTTTTTACCTTCCACCATCATACTAGGCAGAATCATCATTGTCGGGGACTTTAACATTCATATTGATGTTTCAACCAACAGCACTACAAAGGAATCCTTGGGCTTAATGGACTCATACAACCTTGTTCAACATATATCTGACTGTACTCACACTGCAGGACATATTTTGGACTTGGACTTCACTTATGGTGTCACCCTTGACCATTTAAAAATAAGTGAGGTTGTTTTCACTGACCATAAATCAGTCTCTTTTAATGTTTGATTTAACTCAGAGCTTTCCTCTCAAGTATGTGTCAAACGTAGTCGTTTTATTGATGATTCTAGTGTTAATAAGTTTTCTTCTTTTTTTAATTTTTTAACCCCTTCTGAAGATAATGTAGACCTTCTTGTGAATTCTTTTATCATGTCATCTGAGATGAAGATGATGACAGTTATCCAGTGTTGAACTGTATAATCAGAGGAGTTATTGTTTGATTTGAACTTGTAAGATTTTTTCCCCTTTGTTATATTATTCTGTTCCTTTCTTTTAGTCTTTACTTTTAATCTATCTGAATTAAGGATTGATTCATTCATTCAAAGATTTTACCACTTTCTGTCCTAACTGGGTCTTTAACCACCATTGGACCTTCATTTATAATATTTATAATTGTGTATTTATAATCCTTTTGCATTGATGTATGTGGTTATTGTGTATTGTGTATTTTCTTTATTTCTTTCCTTTTCTTTACTTGATTCTCTTTTCTAAAGCCCATTCAGGGACAAGAGTTGCAAATTAGCTAATAGCTATACACTCCATGTGCAACACATCAGATTGATTGTCATTGATGAATTGTCTATGTTTATTGCACTGTCCCTGTCAAATAAACTAATCTATCTATCATTACTGGCCATCACTAACAGTTCACTGAGACAAGGCTGTGTTCCTTCCCATTTCAAACACGCTGAGGTAATTCTGTTACTTAAAAAAACCTAACCTCGATACTGACTTAGTTGTTAATTATTGACCAATTTCTAAATTGACGTTTATTAGTAAAATATTAGAAAAGGTTGTGGAATGTCAGCTCAAAACATTATGTCAATTAAAGATCAGTGATCCTTTTCAATCTGGCTTTCAGAAACTGCACCCGACTGAGACTGCTCTTTTAAAGGTGTACAATGATCTTTTAATGGCATCTGATCATGGAGATTGTTCTGTTCTCATATTGCTTGATCTTAGGGCAGCATTTGACACTGTCGATCACAACATTTTAATTCATAAGCTAAAGCTTCTGGCAGATATATCTGATTCTGTATTACATTGGTGTTATTCATAGCTTTCTGAGAGGACTTTTTCTGTAAGGGTGGGTGAGTTTTATTCTTCCACAGTCTCTCTGACGTGGGGTTCCGCAAGGTTCAATCCTGGGTCCATATATTATTTCCCTTTTATGTAATTCCTTTAGTACGTGTTATTCAATCTTTTAATGACATTTCTTATCATTTTTATGTGGATGACCTCCAGTTATACCTGTCTTTTGAACCTCACCAACTTGACAGGCTCTCCACCCTGGTTAACTGTCTAACCCAGATCAGTGACTGGCTCTCTAACAATTACCTCATCTTAAATTCCAATAAAACCCAGACCATGGTTGTAGCCCCTTTTGATCTTCATCCAATAATCGGTCAGACACTTTCTTCTTTTTGCTCATCTCCTTAGTCCAGTAGTAGAAATTTGGGTGTTATTTTTGAATCCTCCCTTGGTTTTAATTCCCATGTAAATTCTGTTTCACATTCATGCTTTTTTTTTTTTTTTTGTTTAAGGAACATTTCTAAATTGAAAGCCATTGTTTCTTCAAGTGAGCTTGAAAAAATAATCTATGCATTTGTGTCTTCGGACTAGATTATCGAAATGCTTTGTTTCTGGTTTAGACAAATCTTCTCTTTCTCATCTCCAGTCTGTACAAAATGCTGCAGCCAGACTATTTACATGTTCTAGAAAACAAGATCATATTACCCCCATATTATATACGTTACATTGGCTGCCAGTGGAGTTTAGGATTCATTTTAAAGTTCTTACACTTACATATAGAGCACTACATGGACAAGCCCCATCTTTATTTATCTGATCTCATTCTCAAACAGACTCCTGCTCGCACTCTTAGGTCTGAAGCCCAGGACTTGTTAGCTGTTCCTTGTACGAGCCTCAAGACCAAGGAGGACAGAGCCTTTCAATCTGTAGCTCTGAGGCTCTGGAATAACCGCCCCCTTCAGCTATGTTTAGCTGACTCTGTGGACTCTTTTAAAAAGCAGCTGAAAATCTTTTTGTTTAACAAGGTTTTTTGTTGAATTTCAATTCAACTGCTTTTTTAATGGTATGTCTGATTTTTTAAAATCTTTTAATCTTTTGTTTTAATTTATTCGCTTTATTTTTTCTTTTCTTTTTTAATGGTGTCTATATCAAGTTGTTTTTAATTCTGTTTTATTGTACAGTGCTTTGTGACTATATGTCTGTGAAATGCGCTTTGTAAATAAACTTACTTATATGTCCTCGTTAGCCTGTTGTCCTCGTTATTAACCTCCCGTCTGTGTCCTCGTTAACCTTTTTCCTTGTCAACTTGTGTCCTTGTCAACGTGTCCTCATTATTAACCTCCGTCTGTGTCCAGGTAACTGGTCTGTGTCCTCGTTAACGTGGGTTTTTGTTAGCCTGTATCCTTGTTAACCCGTGTCCTTGTTAACCCATGTTCTTGTCTGTTTCCCCAGGACGTGTTTGAGATGCGTTTCGCTAAGATCCCAGACGAGGGCCTGGAGGCGTCAGTCCCATCCACCACACCGGTGGTCAGTAAGAGCACAGCGTCCTCCGACAGCAGCAACAACTCCTCCTCCGACGAATCATCCGACTCCGAGGAGGAGCGGGCCACGCGATTGGCTGAGCTTCAGGAGCAGGTTGGTGCTGCCGACCAATCGCAGGTCAAGACCGTGGTGTTTTTTTTTTCTGTAGATGTGGTTGATGTTTAAGCGGCGGTGGCATGACGATGACCCTCATTTGTCCCTCCAGCTGAAGGCGGTCCACGAGCAGCTGGCCGTTCTGTCGCAGGCACCTGTCAGCAAACCAAAGAAGAAGAAGGAGAAGAAGGACAAGGAGAAGAAGAAGGACAAGGAGAAGGACAAGAGCGGCAAGGCCAAGATGGAGGACGACAAGAAGCCCAAGGCCGCTGCCCAGCAGCCCAAACCAGCCAATCAGAAGAAGGCACCTGCCAGGAAAGCCAATAGCACCGTCACAGCCACCAGGTACAGCATTGACCAATCACCTCTCAGAAGCTCTGGATGTTTTAATGCAGCTTTTTTCTCCTAAATTTGTGACTTTTTTTCTTTAAATTTTTAAATGTCTTCCTTTTTAAATTTATTTTTTTCTTATGAATTTGACTTTTTTCTTGTAAAATTTAAAAACTTTTTCCCCATAATTTTTGTAATTTTTTATCTGTCTTGATAAAACCTCATAAATAATCTCCGTGACAACCTGAATCCTGGCAGGTCCATATTTAAGCTGAGCTGGACTGACCACCAAATTTTCCCTAATTTAGGATCTTGAATGTGATCAGTTGAATTTAAAGTCTTCGATGGAACTTTCTCACCGCTGCAGAAACGCTGTTAAAGCTGTAAATGATAAATATTAATTATTATTGTGTGTTTTAAGGCTCCATCCTGTTGCTCTCACAGACTACCCACCAGAGTCTCTCTCCATCTCCAGGCAACCCAAAAAGGGGGGGAAGACATCGGGCGGCGGTTCGGCCAACGGTGACGACGGCGAGGAGTCATCCCTGCCCATGACGTACGACGAGAAGCGGCAGCTGAGCCTAGACATTAACCGCCTGCCAGGGGAGAAGCTGGGCCGCGTTGTCCACATCATCCAGTCCAGGGAGCCGTCCCTGAGGGACTCCAACCCTGACGAGATCGAGATCGACTTCGAGACACTCAAACCCTCCACGCTCAGGGAGCTGGAGCGCTACGTCAAGTCCTGTCTGCAGAAGAAGCAGAGGAAGCTCATGCGTAAGTAGCTTCAGCTGTTCAGTTTCCATGGTGATGAGAGTGGTGGAGCAGCTGACCAATCAGAGGAACTGCAGCCATGACGGCAAACTAGCATTGCTCTGCTACAACCAGCAGTTCCAGCTGCTACTCCTGGATGTTGCGAACACAACTAGGGTTGGGTTCACAAGATCGATTCTCTGATTCACATCGATTCATGTTTGACTGAGCTGATGTTGAGCCACTAAATCCGCGGATCGATCTTTTAAAGGAATGCTTTTATGTCTGTGAAACAAAACGCAAGGGGCCAGCTGTAGTCAATCGCGTGAGAGTTCCCTGTGCCACACGCTGACATCCGTGCTCACATGAGCGGAGTTGCAGACGTTAATTTATCAACAAAAGTCACCGCTAATGACTGCGATCAACAGGTTCTGAATATTTTTCATAAAACGTGGATGAACTGTTTTGTGCTGCATGCAGCGTTGTGTTGGAAGGTAAAAACAACAGTTCAAACACACGGAGAACGACAACAGAGCAGACAGGGAGACTGTTGCAGCTGATGGGGGTAAGTACAGTATCCTTGTTTTTTTAACATTTGTGTCATAAATGAATAATTCATCCATCATGATGGTGTTTTACAAACTGTGATACAGTAGTTACCCTTTGGTTAAGAGCTGTGAATAAATGCAGAATAAAGTTTTATTTTAGTCAAGACTTCATGATGGAGGCAGCTGCCTTCATGCAACGTTTCTATTGAATGACACATTTAATTTTGGACTTCTAGCACTTAAGTGATTAGAAGATGATGATAATGATGATAATGACAACAATGAAATAACAGAATTAATAAAGGCTGCAGTACAACAAGCCGTTTTTACTCAATAGAACTAACGTGAAATGACCAAATCTTCCAGGAAATGAATTGAAAGTCTTTTCAAAAATTTTAAGTTAATTTGTCGTTAAAATATAAACAATAAAAAATAAAAAGCTAAGTTATTAAACCCTGCTGTGGTGTGGAGATCTAAGATGTGATGATTAATTTCCATCTGCTTCAGATGAGTGAAGGCTGGGTTTCCACTCCAGGATCATCCTGAGACCTTCTGAAGAGGTTGTCAGTGGAGGAGCTTCCCTGCTGCTGCTGCATTTCAGCGCAGAAGAAGACCTCAACTTTTTCACCGTCTTAGTTTTCATGTTCAACATTCCAGAAGGTGCTGCCATGATTGTCTCCAGACTCTAACATTATTTCAGTGCAGTTTATAATGGCTGTAACGACTAATTCTTTTATCTTTTTATTTCAGTTCTCAGCAATAATACTGTGTTGGTCATTGTTTGACAATTTTCCTGAGCATTTAATTCTATATAAATCACTGTTTAACAGGAAATGTTTCTTGTGGCGTTACATACAGTGGGGCACAAAAGTATTTAGTCAGCCACCAATTGTGCAAGTTCTCCCACTTAAAAAGATGAGAGAGGTCTCCAATTTTCATCATAGGTATACCTCAACTATGAGAGACAAAATGAGAAAAAAAAATCCAGAAAATCACATTGTCTGATTTTTAAAGAATTTATTTGCAAATTATGGTGGGAAATAAGTATTTGGTCACCTACAAACAAGCAAGATTTCTGGCTCTCACAGACCTGTAACTTCTTCTTTAAGAGGCTCCTCTGTCCTCCACTCGTTACCTGTATTGATGGCACCTGTTTGAACTCGTTATCAGTATAAAAGACACCTGTCCACAACCTCAAACAGTCAGACTCCAAACTCCACTATGGCCAAGACCAAAGAGCTGTCAAAGGACACCAGAAACAAAATTGTAGACCTGCATCAGGCTGGGAAGACTGAATCTGCAATAGGTAAGCAGCTTGGTGTGAAGAAATCAACTGTGGAAGCAATTATTGGAAAATGGAAGACATACAAGACCACTGATAATCTCCCTCGATCTGGGGCTCCACGCAAGATCTCACCCCGTGGGGTCAAAATGATCACGAGAACGGTGAGCAAAAATCCCAGAGCCACACAGGGCGACCTAGTGAATGACCTGCAGAGAGCTGGGACCAAAGTAACAAAGGCTACCATCAGTAACACACTACGCCACCAGGGACTCAAATCCTGCAGTGCCAGACGTGTCCCCCTGCTTAAGCCAGTACATGTCCAGGCCCCTCTGAAGTTTGCTAGAGAGCATTTGGATGATCCAGAAGAGGATTGGGAGAATGTCATATGGTCAGATGAAACCAAAATAGAACTTTTTTTGTAAAAACTCAACTTGTCGTGTTTGGAGGAGAAAGAACACCATACCTACTGTGAAGCATGGGGGTGGAAACACCATGCTTTGGGGCTGTTTTTCTGCAAAGGGACCAGGACGACTGATCCGTGTAAAGGAAAGAATGAATGGGGCCATGTATCATGAGATTTTGAGTGAAAATCTCCTTCCATCAGCAAGGGCATTGAAGATGAAACGTGGCTGGGTCTTTCAGCATGACAATGATCCCAAACACACCGCCCGGGCAATGAAGGAGTGGCTTCGTAAGAAGCATTTCAGGGTCCTGGAGTGGCCTAGCCAGTCTCCAGATCTCAACCCCATAGAAAATCTTTGGAGGGAGTTGAAAGTCCGTGTTGCCCAGCGACAGCCCCAAAACATCACTGCTCTAGAGGAGATCTGCATGGAGGAATGGGCCAAAATACCAGCAACAGTGTGTGAAAACCTTGTGAAGACTTAGAGAAAACGTTTGACCTCTGTCATTGCCAACAAAGGGTATATAACAAAGTATTGAGATGAACTTTTGTTTTTGACCAAATACTTATTTTCCACCATAATTTGCAAATAAATTCTTTAAAGATCCTTCAATGTGATTTTCTGGATTTTTTTTTTTCTCATTTTGTCTCTCATAGTTGAGGTATACCTATGATGAAAATTGGAGACCTCTCTCATCTTTTAAGTGGGAGAACTTGCACAATTAGTGGCTGACTAAATACTTTTTTGCCCCACTGTAGAGCAGCATGACTGTAAACTCTGGGAAAAGCAGCTACTTTAAAATCTGGACTTCCTCACAACTTTCAGTGCAAAAAACCTCTAAAAATGTTACAATTTTTATCACAGCTTTTTGGAAAAGCTCCACAAATTCAGACTTTTTGGGCGTCAACAATCAGAAAAACAGCCGTGAAATCCTGGCGGGACTGAAATCCAGTCAGATCATGTCTACGTGCTTCAAGCAGGAATCTGTTTGCTGACTCTGGCTTGTTAACGTGACACTACACACCCTTTACACTGAAGAAAACACGTGTTAGCACTTTGTGAAACCATAAGTTAAATAATAAAAAGTGCATCATTGCAACTGATTTGGGGTCAGTTCTTTATGTTAACAAAGGTCAAGTTTTGCTGCTACAGTTTGCAGCATTCGGTCTCTGAGGTTTTCTTTTCCTGACAAACAAAATGACTGTTTTAATGGTCATTTCCCTGGTTGAATTGGGATTGGATCAAATCCAAACTGAATCGATTCAGAACCTCGAGGATCGATATTGAATTGATTCTGGACATTAGTGATGATTCCCAGCTGTAAACACAACCTCTGAGCAGAATATAGAATATGACAGTTTTATTGTTACTGTATGCACATGTTGATCAAATGTTTAGTCCTTCACTCGTCGTTTATATACAGGCTGATGATCCAGCAGCCTGCTAACTAGCTAACCACGTCGTCATCGTCATCTTCAGGTGAAGAGTCAGAATCATGGAGTACAGTCTGAGGTTTTCATCTGAACTTTGGGCTAACTGATCTAAGCTAACTGTTAGCATGAACCCAGAACACAACAACACTGTAATGTCTGTTTTCAAACGGTGCCTCACTGTGGAAAATAAGGACCACGATCAGATCGTCTGATTGGTCAGCAGTTGTGACTGTTGTATAAAGCTGGATTCATGCTGCACCTCTGCTGTCCATGTATGTGCAACCGGAAACCTTGTGTGACGAAATTTACGTCATCGTCTCCACTCCGCTAGTTGTACGCAGGACTCTACCACGGACAGCTGCGTGCAGCCCAGATTTTGTGACCGTGAGGCCTGCCCGCAATCTAAACGTGTTGACAGAGCATGAGCAAGACTGAATGTCCCATTCACAAGATGGCGCTATCAACACAGCATACAAAGACAAAGTAGACAAGGAAGACAGTGAGGAGGCGGAAGACGAGAATAAACAGACATGAATCTTTGTGCAGCAGCAGCAGCTTGAGCGGAGAAGAGCTCTGGAAAACAGTAATTCCTCCTTTTCTTTGAAACAACGCCATTGTTGCTACAAAAAAAAAAATGTGCATCGCTCTCGTGTTTATAGCTGGTGAACAAACTGCCGTGTATGTGCATTTGCGCTCCCCATAGGGCTGGGGTGAAACTACAAATAACAGTTGTGCGCATGCGTCAACCGCTTGGCCCGGTAGATGACAAAAGTGAGCATGTACAACGCCGCGTGCGTGCTGGGCTCGTCCAAAGGGCACGCAGACCAGAGGGGAAATGCAGCATGAATAAGGCTCAACCTTAAACTGTCTCTCATTGGCTCCTCCCCTTTTTTTCTTTTCAGAGAAAGCAGCGGGAGGCGGCGCTTCAGGGGGCGGGGCCAGTCGTCTGAGTGGCAGCTCCTCTTCCTCCTCTGATGACAGCTCCTCTACGGGAACCTCCTCGTCCTCCGACACAGACTGATCTCACACACACACACACACACACACACATACACACACACACACACGTGCACACATGTACTCCATCCTGAACACACACACAGACTGTATGTAAATATGCGACCTTTTTATTTTAGCTCCTAGTGTTTGTTTTGTTTTTCTTCTGGAGGACTAAACACAGAAAGACCACAGAAGAAGAGGGCGTAGCGTTGGTGAGCAGCCTGTGGACACTTCCTCCTCCTTCTGTTTGTGGTGGATGACAGCTGACCGTGACCCCGCCCTCTGAACACATTCCAGACACGCTCAGAACGGCCTCTCACAGGAACCAGAACCGCCGCTGGCCGGGCCACAGCAGATGCCACGCTTTTATGTTTTTATTCACGAGAACCACGCCAGACGTCTGAAACCTGCGGCTCCAGGGCCACGAGTGGACGTCCGGCAGCTCACTGAGGTCCTGACAGAAAAGGCAAAAAAAAATCAAGGAAAAACTGAAAATGTTGACCAGGAAATCTCACAGATTTTGGGGGAAAAGTTGCAGTTTTACAAAGAAATACACCCACATAAACATGCAAGAAAAAAATCACAGATTTATATGTGGAAATAAGGCAACAGTTTAACCTGGAAAATGTAAGAAATTTACTGAGACAAATTTATGGGACAAGCAGAAAATTTGTGCTTCAAAAATGTCACAAATTTATGGGACAAGTTTGTTTTATGACCCCCAAAAAGTTGCAGTTTACCTGAAAAAGGCTGTAATTTAACCTGGAAAAGGGAGTAATTACAATTTTATGTGGAAAAACAATAAAATTTATGTCAAAAAATCTAATAAATTTAGGGGAAGTTTCAGTTTTGAGGAAAATGTCCATGATGAAAGGCTTTAATTTATCCTGAAAAAGGAAAAAATGTTGAGAAAATGACTCCATCATTTGTTATAAATTTGGACTTTTTGTCCTTAATTAGTTTGCATGTGAATCAGAATTTTTTTTCCTTATATATTTAACTCATTTTATATGAATTATTTTGTATTTGTATTTTTGTATACTTTATTAATGCCAGAGGGAAATTCAGGGCGTCCACGTGGATGGATGAGGCCGCCACGGTGCGGCGCCATCCCGCCACCATTCACACCTAGGGCCACTTAAGAGTCTCCAGTTAACCTGACCTGTGTGTTTGGGGCCTGTGGGAGGAAAGCGGAGTACCTGGGGTAAGCCCATGCAGACTCCACACAGAAGGGTCACCGATGGTCGGGGGCGGGACTGAACCCACGATGGTCAGAGGTGGAATCGATCCTGCGACCTTCTTACTGTGCTAACCACTTTCTCCTGTAAATCTCTCCCGTATTAAAACACTTCTGGTTCTTCGTCATGTTTGGCCTTTTGAATTCATCTGGATTTTTGGTTCTGGTTCCTCTGAGACTGCAGCCCCCCCCCAATCCAGGCTGGCCCCCATTAGCCCCACCCATCTGCCCCGGGGTCATCAGGAGGTCATGGCCGCCTTTTTTTTTTTCGTTTTTTTTAACACTACATTTTATTTTTTATTTCCAGGTGTGCTGAACATGTGTCGATATAAAGACGTCTTTGTACCGCAGTCTTGTTTAAGCCCCGCCTCCTCCTCATCGCCAAAAACTGAATCACTTCTTCTGTCCCGGACCCCCCTCACCACCTCCTCCTCCTCCTCCTCCTCCTCCTGGGGTCTCCCTTTTCTTTTAATGCTTCATTTTAGCTGAGTTTATTTTTTACAAACGGCCCATGTTGTTTTTATCATTTTTTAAAATTAAAAAAAATTTTAGTCTTCAAAGATTCAAGAGTCAAAGTGCACAGTTAAGCAATGCTACATTTCCTGAGCAGGGAAATTCTTACTTTGCTCTCTGAACAAAGGCCAATTAAGAAAATCAGAAATAAAACAGAGGCTCACCACCAGGAGGTGCCGTTTAAACGTTTTGGTTTTAAACAACTTCATTTGGTCTTCTCCGCGTCGTTAAGGTGAACAAATGGGGGAGGGGTTTGGGTCAGACTCAACCAATCAGATTCAATCATGTGATGTCCACCTGTCTGTCTGTCCTATGAAAGGTCAAAGAACGCCAAACCCTGCCTCAGATTAGTTCACGTCATCCGATCCACTCAGCGGCACCCCCGCTGGTCAGCTGATGTAACGACAGATTTAAGGAAAATCCACACAGACGCCCATCACTTACAGGAAAGAAGTTACAGATTTGATTATGTCTTTATTGTAATCTTACAGATAAAAACAAATTTATGTGGAAAATGTTGGCTGGTGAAGGTTTCCTAAGTTATCAAAGTGAAAAAGATAAAGAAAATCATGCATTTGAAACAGTGGAAATGATTCAGGTTTCCACATTTTCATCTGAAGAGGCGGAGCCTGAAAAAGAGCGCTATGCTAACGTGTGGGTGGGTCAGAGCTAAACTAGAAATTGGGGGGGGGGGGGGTCATGTGACCTATCAGATATCTGAACATCCAAACCTTCTGATTGGTCAAAAATCTTAGACCTTTTGGTGTTTTTTTTTTTTTATTTTTATATACATTTTGTGGCTAGAGCAAAACGACAGACAGATGGGTGGACAGCCGGTTGCCACGGTAACCCTCATCAGTTTATTTTTAGTTAATGGTCGAGCTTCAATGCTAATAGTTAATTTTTGTATTTTAATAATAAAAAGGAAAAAAGTGATTTTACGTCTCTGCATGCACTCCGGCCGTACGTTTGAGCACTGTATAGTAGCTGTATAGTAGCTGTCCAACGTTTAGACGATAAACCAACCAGTGGGTTATTATTATTTGATGTAATTACTGATATGGATCCTTATTTTCTCAGTTCATTTGTTTTCATAAATAAACACGGAAATTCAACATGCTTGCTCCCATTACTGCTGTACCAAAAACCTGCAGTGATTCCCACCCTGGCGACCCTCCACCGCTGAGGCTTCCCTGAGAAATTTTCCAATGTCACTTCTTAATTGGTCAAAGAAATTAGCATTTTTTTTTTGACCAATTAAGAAGTGACATTACAGGGACCCCAGGTTGGGAATCACTGCTTTAGAGGGTGACTTCATACACTGGGGGTCTCCAACCTTTGGCTCTGGAGCCTGATGCGGCTCTTATACCCATAACTTGACTCAGTGGCAGGGAAGAAAAGATTCATTCTGCTAGAGAATCCTCCCAAATTTACACAAGTTTAGCTATGGTTCCACTACAGGAGCTAATTTTAGGGACCAGGAACTGTGGACAGGTCCTGTCCTTCATGTCTCCACTGTATGTGGGTGGGGGGCATTGGTTGACAGAGAGTTTGTTCATCTGTGATGCAGTGTATTAAAGTAAAACAGGCTTAAAATGGCACAGAAATAAAAGTAGAGTGGAGTTATGGGGCCAAGTTTCCCCAGTCCTGTGTCTGTGCCCAGCTGCTTCTCCCCCCCCAGTACTGTGGCTGCATGTGATATAGAATCCATCTGGTTGTTCCTTCCCATAATCGTGGCTAAAAGTGGTTCTAAAAACCTTTTAAGGAAATAAGTTTTGCTGCTGAATTTGGACTTGACCTAAAGAACGGCTAGTTAGAAGGGCTAGCTCAGGGGTCTGCAACCTGTGGCTCCTGTGCACGTATTCAGTGTGGTTTTGAAAAACTGTCAAAAATTTAGGATGGAATAAATTGACTAATGAACAAGAAAAAAGCTGAAAATTGGTTGTATCAGGTTGTATTGGCTTGTCACTGTACCACTCACAAGGTGTAGGGTAGTTCTGGATTGACTAGACACACCTGCCCAGACTGTAACACCACCAACACCAAAGGCTTGTCTGGTGACAACAGTGGCTGATGCATTGCGCTCTCCTCGACATCTCCAACATCGTTGGCAGCCATCATTTCTGCTCAGTGTGAATCGGCTTTCATCAGAGAACAGCACTGAGGCCCACTGGTCCCTTGTCCAGCGTAAATGCTCCCTGGCCCATGCAAGATGATGACACCTGTGCCTGGTGGTGTGGTCAGGTACCCTTGCAGGTCATCTAGCACACAGACCACATTGATGTAAACACTTCTGAATGGTCTGATGTGACACTTGGGTGCCTCTCACTTCCCTTAAATGTGCCTGGAGTTGAGTGGCATTCATCCGTTTCCACAGGTCACTGTTCACAATGAAGCGGTCATCAGCGTGGGTTGTGGCCACAGGACGTGCACTTCTGTGTCTTTCTGTGACTCGTCCAGTCTCTCTGTATCTCTGTTGCAACTGACACTCTGTGACACTCTCAGCTCAGTGGCCACTTCCCTCTGAGAACATCCTGTTTGAAGCCTCGCAATGGTGAGGTGCTGTTGATCAGTTGTTAGGTGTCGTCTTGGTCTCATGATGTCAAAATGTGAACAGCATGATGAAGAGGACTGTTTAAATAGCACTTCTGATTGAACCAGAACGTTTATTGATCGAGTCATGGATCAAAACACCTGTTGTGAGTTTTGCAGTTAAACACCTTGTTACAGAACAGCAATTTATGCAGAAAGTACTGAAACATTGAACAGCTGCGCATGTGCATTCAGAAGGTCAGAGAAGGTCAAAGTTCACCTGCATTTTAGGTGCATCCTGAAATTTCACCAGAAAGCTGAATAGCCCTAAATTTTTGTGAGTAGTGTATGTAAATATGTGGGGAAAAAAGTCAAAACTTTACAGAAAAAGCACCAAAATGAGCAAGTTTACCAAAACAAAATTTCACAAATTTATGAGGGGAAAAAAATTGAATTTAGAAGAAAAAAGTGAGATGAGAGAAAAGGTAAATTTGTGGGAAAAAAGTGAAGAATGAAGTGAAGCAGCATCTCCTGAGTGAAGGCAGCCAATTGGACAGGAAACAGGAAGTGGTTGTGTGTGAGCAGAGGACCAGTTCTGGTGTCACACCTGGTTGGAACTGGATTTAGCCAGTTTGGTCCAGTTTTGCAGTTTAAAATTTCTAAACTCTTTTCCATATTTAGTTGATTTTGTCCTGCAGAATCAGAACCAAACACTCGTTTGGACTTGTTAATAGAGAGCCTAAGCCCCGCCCCCTCTATTTCTGCATATGGGATCTTAAATCAGAAAAATTCTCCAGTGAAATGAATGGCAATAGCAAAATTATCTTTTGATCCAATCAAATTTTGCCACGAGTCACACATGTGATGTCAGTTCAGAAGCTCCTGTGCAGGTGGTTCAAGTCGTACGGTGACAGTAATACTGAGTCTGTGTTGAAACGGTTGGCAGACGTCTCCCATCAAGATCACATTTATTTAAACACTGACCGCTATCAACACTCAAACTACATTTCCCATGGTGCTGCTGGCTCTGCACCAGAACAACAACCACGGGGCCCCAGTCCTGGTCCCGGTCCACTACATGAGTCTACAGATCCTGGACTGTCCCTGGACCTCCTCCAGGCCCCGTCTGTCCCGGACCAGGACGGCCTGGTTCCCGTAGCTGCTGTACCAGGCAGACCGGCTCCGGCTCAGGTAGGTGGGGGGCGGGGCTGTCTGGAGCTGGATCTGCTGCTGCTGCCAGATCAGCAGGGACGTGTCCCGGTACCGGAGACTGATGAAGGACTCCGACAGGGCCTTCTCCGCCAAGGGGGGATGTCTGGGATGGACTGGGGTGGGATCCGGGTCACGGTCAGACATGGCTGTGGTACCAGGACGACCAGACCAGGTCCAGGTGTGATCCGGTCAGGTCCATCTAGGGAGGAAGAGAGGGAGGAGCGGCGATGAGGTGTTCAGGGTCTGAGGGACGATGGGAGATGACAGATGTTACAATTCATGTCAAACAGGTGTAACGAGGTTAAATTAACGACTTCTACAATGAAGTGATTGACCTGAAACTGGATCCTAAAACCACCACAGGGACCCGGAAAACTGGCAGATCTAGGAGACCAAAACCAAGACAGAAGTTAGTAAATGAATATGGAGACGCTGGTCACTGATGATGTCATCATGCAGCTGCTGGTGTCTGGGATTTTACACCTGCGGCACTTCAGTGTTGTGGGCAGAATTCAGGCCTGAATTCTCCTGTGTGTCCTGCAGCTACAGGAGCACCGACAATAAAGTGTTGAACGACTGCTCAGTTGTGACTCTGCACGAATGAACTTCCTGATTCAGGTGGAAGATGACGAGAAACCTGGCATGGAAACGACCGGAGCCAAAGATGAGAGCAGCAGAAATGTGGCGCTGTGATGGAAGAGAGGGGGGAGTCTGCTGACGACTGGAGACTAATTCATGATGGGGGGGGTATCCCCCTATTAACGTTCAATCACCCCCCCCCCCCCCCAAAAAAAAATCAACATCCTGCAATATAGCGGTTTGTTGTTCTGAGTATGGTGGACGTGAAGCAGCCGTTCTAGACAGAAAAGTTACCGACAGTTTCTACGTTTTCACATTTTTCCTGCTACATCTTTCAGATTTTTGGTCACTTTTCCACAGGTTTTCCCGGCAACGTTTCAGCCTGCAGGATGTACGGGTCCCTCTGTCCCACTGTGTGAAATCAATTGCCGCAGTTTTGCTCTGATTTGAAACTTGCCACCATGGTTTGAGACACACTGATGATGTGCAGATTGCAGTTTCACTCTCATCACATGACATTGAGGTCAGAGGTCAGGTTTTCCCTAAATCTTGTAAACACAGTAACTACTGAAAGAAATGATGTCGGCTTTTCAAATGCATACAGGTATTGTGGACGACTTACACCCTGACCTGACCATGAGTCTGGGGTCAAAGGTCAAAGCTAACCTTGCAGCTGCACTCTGGTAAACGCTACGACTATAAAACAAGTGAAGCTCAGGCCGCCCAAGCTGCTCCGCCCTGGATCCTGACCTCCACTGGTGGAGGATGGTTTATCGTAATCTGCTCCTGCCACAGTAATTCTGCTGAAAAGTGTAAAACGGCTCCATCAGTAAGCATTGGGACTGTCAAAGAAAACCGAGGTGGGGGGGGGGGGGGGGCGTTGAACTTGTTTTTTCATTTTCAACTTTTACTGTAAATATGAAACTTTTTCTCCAAAATGTACCATTTTTCCTTTTAAATTTGCAACTTTTTCTTGTAGATTTAAAATGTTTCTCTTGTAAATTTCATTTGTCTTATAAATTTTCAACTTTTTTCCTGAAAATGTTCAAGTTTTTTCCACCAAAACTTGCGTTGTTATTCTGTGTAATTGGTGATTTTTTTCCCCATTTTTAAGCTGGCATCATAATTTTTACGCTGTTGTGAATTGATCCCTAATTTGCATGCATGCATGTGCAGCTCGTGATCAAAGCGCCCGTGCCAGTAGAGCTGAGTGAAGGACTGCTGGGCTCTGGTGTGTCTGCTGTCCGGACCCAGCGCCGCGCTGAAGGTGACGGCACCAGGGTCACAACATGCCAGGCATCGACTTGTTGGGGAGAAAAAGGTTTTGTGGATTAGAACAGAAAGGCCGAAGCAACCAGAGAAGTGGGCTCAGTCTGACGAGAAGTTAGTAGTGGTTTACCAGGAAACTCGATTCCACCAAAGTCCTTCAACAATAATTTATGAAGACGCGGTAAAGCTGATTACTGAGCATAAATGATGAGGCCAGTAAGCTGAGCAACAGGACAGATTAGCTGCTCTGAGGTTGAAACAGCTTCCAGGAAGTGGAAAAGATCCAGATATGGAAGCGGAGAGGCTGACCCGGCGACGGTTCTGGCTCCGCTTCTGCTTTCAGGAGATCCAGTGTGTGGGACTAGAATCTTGTGAATGAGGCTTTAGAAAATGCGCCTGCAAATGACTGGGTTGAAAATGTCTGCAGTGGATACCGGGGTCCACATGGGTTCTGACGTGGTCAGGGCTCCACTGGACCACATGCCGTCAGTCCACCTGTGGTCTCTGAGGCAGGAAGACGAGAGGAAGCCGGAAGGAGCCAGAGGCAGGCAGGAAGTGGGAAGCCGCGCGGACGGCACACACGAGGTTCCATCAAAGCTTCGAAATTCTCCAGCCGTAACGTCAGGTGACGTCACGACTAACCGTTAACCTTGTGAGAACACCGCCGAGCTAAGGGCTAACACCGCCGTACAGCAGACGTACCTGTTGGCGCCGATGTGTGCTCTTGCAGCTCCTACGTCACAGCGTCGCCCACCACGGCGGTGACGTCACAGCACACATCAGACAGAAACCGAACCGGGATTTTTATTATGTGCCGTTAGCTTCGTTAGCGTCTGCGGCTGCTGTCTCCCATGGCAACAGAGCGTCTGCGGGCGGGTCCGGAAGGAAACAAAAAGAGCGGAGAAAGAAGGTTCCGAGCGGCGGGAGGTTTGGGGCTTTAAATCAGCTGTGTGTGTGTGTCAGCATGTCACCGGTGTTCTGCAGAGTTCTAGAAGAAACTGGAGTGTGTGCAGGCTAATAATGGCTGACATGTGGCCCTTCGCTCAGCTGACAGCGCCAGCTCCTCTTGGATCGGAACCAAAGCGTGTCCGCCGCCCCTCGGAGCTCCTCACGCGCATGTGACAACACGCCGTCCGGCTCCGTTTTTCTCAGCTGGACGCGCAGCGCTTTGGTCTCATCCGTGACAGACGGCAATGGCGGTGAATCAGGAAAGAGCGTCTCAGCCTCCTGAAATTCTCCTTTTCCCTCACTGGCAGCAATGCTGACGCCTTCATGATGGCCACAGAGTGTGCGTGCGTGTGCGTGTGCGTGTGTGGCCCGTGTGGCTTGCCGTACCGCCGTGGGTGTGACGTCAGCCGTGTGCGTGGCAGAAGTCCGACCGGGATTCCAGAGCCAGCAGGAATTGTGAGCACGTTTCCAGTGGAAAAACTGCAGCTTAGCCAGAAATGATGGCCTTGATCCAGTTCCGACGCTGCGCTTCAGCTTCTCAACTGAAACCAGCAGAAGGAACGAATCATTTCAGCAAAGTTTGCTGCGAAATTTGCTTCTCCTCTCATTTTCTCGTGTTTTTCCTCATAAAATTGTGACTTTTTCTGTTAAAATAGCTCCGTTTAGTTGTGAATTGGGCATTTTTCTTGTAAATAGTCGACGTTTTTCATTAAATTGCAAGTTTTGTACATTTACCACTTTTTCTTGTAAATTATTAAATTTAATAATGCTTTTTAAACTTATAAGACAATGTTGAAAATTAACATGAAAATAATATCTTTTAAGTAAAAATATAAATTTACAAGGAAAAGTTGCATATTAAACAGAAAAATACAATTTCATGAGAAAATATAAAATAAATTTTTTTTAATTTCAAGGGAAAAACACATTTTATGAAAATAGCAAATTTATAATTAAAAAAATACATTCATGAGTAATTTTACAAAAAAAAAAGTTTTCAAAAATGGAGATGGTCCAACATGTGGATGGATGGATGGATGGATAGAGCCAACTGGTCCAGCAGTGTAAAGACACAAACTTCTTGCTGAAGCTGAGAAAAACCGAGGAGATTGTGGTCAGTCAAATAAGTTCATTATGCTTTCTCTCAATTATTTATCTTTTGTTCTTATAAAAGACAAAAATAAAATAGAAAAACAGCTAAAGACATCTCCTTTCTATTTTATTTTTGTCTTTTATAAGAACAAAAGATAAATAATCGAGGAGATTGTGGTCGACTTCAGGATGGGACACACACAGCATCCCCTTCTGATCATTGATGGAGCAGCTGTGGAGAGAGTGAGCAGCACCAAGTTCCTCGGGTGCACATCTCTGAGGACCTCTCCTGATCCAACAACACCACATCACTGGCCAAGAAGGCTCAAACTCACTTCCATTTCCTCCACAAACTGAGGAAACCATGAATCCCACCCCCCCATCATGTGCTTTTTCTACCGGGGCACCATTGAGAGCATCCTCACAAGTTGCATCATGGTGTGGTATGGAACCTGCACCGCCTCCTGCTGGAGGGAGACACTACAATTCACAGTGAAAGCAGCCAGCAAGATCACTGGTGCCCCTCTGCCCCCCCTCTCAGACATCTACCTCACCTGCTTCACCTGCAGAGCCATCAACATTGCAGGCAACAACTCCCACCTCTCACACTCCCTCTTCAGCCCCCTGCCCTCGGGGGAAAGGTATCAGAGCCTCCAGGCCCGCTCCACAAGACTGCTAAACAGCTTTGTTCATCAGGCCATCACGATTCTGAACTCACCCGCACAATCACCACCTCAGCTGTTAGATTGATAGATAGATTAGTTTATTTGACAGGGACAGTGCAATAAACATAGACAATTAATCAATGACAATCAATCTGATGTGTTGCACAGAGTGTATAGCTATTAGCTAATTTGCAACTCTTGTCCCTGGATGGGCTTTAGAAAGGAGAAACAAGTTTAAAAAAAAAGGAAAGAAAAGGAATACACAATAACCACATACATCAATGCAAAAAACAAATACATTATAAATACACAATTATAAATATTATAAATACACAAATATAACAACCTGACACACATTTGCCTATTTCAGGCCTCCCTCCCTTCGTCACTCACTATAAACAAACACATTCATTCCTTCCCTTCATTCACTCTCACCCTGCAGACAATCATTTCATACATGAGTACATTCGTGTTTATTTTTCAGCCAGTTTTTAACCTTTTTAGTGAATGTTTTAAAGTCTGTTATTATTTTAATTTCATTTGGCATTGTGTTCCAGATGTGACTGCCCTTTATAGAGAAAGCTGTTTGTCCAAATGTGGTTCTGCGGTGGAATATTTTACAGTTATTGTTAACAGAACTCCTGGTGGCTCTGCTGCTGTCCTGTCTTTGGATGAAACCAGCAAGTGGCTCAGGTGCTGATTTATGGAAACATTTGAAAGTTAATTTCAGTAAAGAGAGGTCAATGAAACTCTCAAAACTCAATAGGTTGTATTTTTTTAAAATATTACAGTGATGCCACCTAATGGGCTTTTTGTCCAAGATTTTTAGGGTTTGATTATATAATGAACCTATATGTCTTATTGTGGAAGGGGCTGCTTGAGCCAATGTGGGGAGCCTTGAATAACGAAACCGAATTGCATTTAATTCAAGTTTATTTCAAGCAATCATTCCCACAGTTCTGCTCTCATTCCTGAGCAGCGAACAAAGAGGCTGGAACACAGCAAAGTGCTCACCTTTAAACATTCTCACATCAAACAAACTCCCTCGCAGGGGAAGTCACACATCTCCACCATAAACCTTTTGTTCACATTAATCAACCTTTTATTTACATTACTCCCCCCTCTCTCCTCTCGAGCCTCAGATGTCAGGAAGTCTTCTGTTCACACTTATAGGCTCCTTCATCGTGAGGTTAAATCACATATGCAGTGTCCAACATATAAATGTACCACAACACAGCCATATAACCCCCCCCAAACGATGAAGAACTGACTATTCCCTAAAATTCAATAACATCTTACTGACTACTGTATAATCAACACCAACATTCAGTCCGTGCGCCGCCTGGGCTTCAACCGTCTGCCGAATCTGCTGTGAGTTGGCCCCGCCTTGCCTGCGGCGCCTTTCTGCTGCGGCTCTGTTGACTGAGGGAGAGAGTGATTATTTGCCCCTTTGCGGGGGCCTACCTCGTCGAGGGGCCACCGTGACCGGCACAGACTCGTCCTTCATGACAAAAGCAGGTTTTAGTCTGTCAATACTGACTGTCTCTTTTCTGTCTCCAAAATCTAGCACAAATTGCTTATCACCTGCCTCCAGCACTCGAAATGGCCCTTCGTAAGGTGGTTTGAGCGTCGCTTTAAGGGCTTCGCGCCTGACAAAAACGAAGTCGGCATTTTTCAAAGCCTTGGGGACGAAAACTCGTGGAAAAGCGTGATGAACCGGACCCGGAAGCGTGTCTGCTCCCGTGCCAACTAACGGTCCCAGAGCAGAGAGAGGTGGAGGCTCCGGGTGCTCTGGTAAAAACTCGCCTGGCAGCCTAAGAGTTTGTGCGAATACCAGCTCCGCCGGAGAGTCGTCTAAGTCCTCTTTGGGCGCAGAATGCAACCCTAATAAAACCCATGGCAGTTTATTTATTTGTTTTGTTGGCACAGAAAGACTGGTACACCAACAGTAATACGTCAATCAACCAATCAAACTTTATTTGTATAGCACTTTTCAAACATTAGATGCTGCACAAACTGCTTTACATAAATAAAAACAGTAGACAGATTTAGTTACATATATTTATACGATACATCCCACCCCTTCCAACCCTCCCATAAACACCCACAAAACACACACACAGGCACATACACTACCATTCAAAAGTTTGGGGTCATTTAGAAATTTCCTTATTTTTGAAAGAAAAGCACTTTTTTCAATGAAGATAACTTTAAACTAATCAGAAATACACTCTATACATTGCTAATGTGGTAAATGACTATTCTAGCTGCAAATGTCTGGTTTTTGATGCAATATCTACATAGGTGTATAGAGGCCCATTTCCAGCAACTATCACTCCAGTGTTCTAATGGTACAATGTGTTTGCTCATTGCATCAGAAGGCTAATGGATGATTAGAAAACCCTTGTGCAATCATGTTAGGTCTGCAATGCTGTAATTGCTGCAAATGGAGGATTCTTTGACGAAAGCAAAGTTTGAAGGAAAAAATTATTATTTCAAATACAAATCATTATTTCTAACCTTGTCAATGTCTTGACTATATTTTCTATTCATTTTACAACTCATGGTGGTAAATAAGTGTGACTTTTCATGGAAAAAACAAAATAATTGTCTGGGTGACCCCAACCTTTTGAACGGTAGTGTACACCACCCCCTACTTCTCTTACACACATATAAAATAAAAGAGACAACGCTAGGCACTGAGGCACCACGTGAAGGAGCAACCATCCTGTGGCGCCCCCCACGCTGGGAGATCACACAGCCCATAACCACAGGGCGTGCCGCAGAGGTCACCCCAACCAGGACAGGCCGGGGCCTGCACCACAGCTGTAGGCAGTAGCATAAAGCCCCCACCCACCCAAGCTAGAGCAACCCATGAGACCAACACCCCTGCAGATGGACCAAGCAGCATCCGGCATGAGGGGCTCCACTGAGGAAACACTGGAGCTAAAACATAAAATACAAGTAAAACTAAGAACACATAAAACAAAGGGAACTAAAAACCCATACTTATAGAAGACAGAATACTCCCCGTCTGGTGGTAATATTGTACCACTATTTAGACTTAAAACATTTCAAACAACAGTGCATAACAATGTTAACTATATCATTATCTGCTGACCATCTGCCAACAGCAAAACCATTTCTGTAATTGGTCTCAGAAACACTTAAACAGTCTCTGTCTCTTATTATCTTCACTTCTGTTTTTCAGACCTTATTGTCCTTTCCATGAAATGACTTTACAATCCACCCCATGGCCAGTCATTTCTGTGTGTTTGCCCATCCTTGAGTAAAACAACATCTCCAACATAGATGTCTGGTTTCTCATCAGTCCATTTTCTTTGGCTTTGAAGAGTCACAAGGTACTCTTGTCTCCATTGTTTCCAAAAACTGTCCGCAAGAGCCTGCACTTGTTTCCACTGATGTGCATGGAGTTCTGGTGCAACAAAAGTTCCCGATGGTGCTGACAAGGTGTTAGTTTTTTGGGTCAGTAGCATTGCTGGAGTTAGGATGGTTGGATTGTCAGGATCTGTTGACACTGGCACAAGTGGTCTTGCATTCATAACTGCCATTAAAGTGCTCAGTACCTCATGTGTGAACGGTAGTTTGCTTTTAAGAAGCATTGCATCCTAAATCCGTCTGGCAACCCCAATGAGTCTTTCCCAGAATCCACCCATGAGTGATGCGTGTGCTTGGTTAAAAAACCATTTGCAACCCTTTTCTTGTAGGTAACTTGTTAATGCGCCATCACTGTGGTCAATTTTCAGTTTTTTGCATGCACCAATAAAGTTTGTGCCCCTATCAGATCGCAGAAGCTGTGCGGGTCCCCGAATGGAGAAAAATATTCTCAGAGCATTTATGAAACTGGACGTTGACATTGTTTCAATCAGTTCGATGTGCACAGCTCTTGTTGAAGAGCTGTACTTTTCATGCATATGAAAAGTACAGCCCATCTGTTGCTGTCTGCGCTTCCTCCTCTTGTACGTCGTGTTGTTACTGACCACGGGCCAAATACATCGAGACCAACACTGGTGAACGGTGGCACTGGTGAGAGTTTGTCACTTGGTAAATCTGACAACTTTTGAATTTGCAGTGTTTTTCTAAGTTTCCCACAGGTCACACACTTGTGGATGACAGAAGACACAAGATGTTTGCCGCCTATGATCCAAAACCCAGATGCTCTAAGGGCATCCCTCTGTCATATGTCGACCTTGATGTGCTACCTTTTCATGGTAGTATCTGATTAAAAGAACAGCAATGGGATGTGAACGAGGAATAATAAGAGGGTGCTTTTCCTTTTTTGTCAGGTTTGCTGGTGCCAAGCGTCCTCTGACTCTTAAGCAAACCATCCTCGTCAATGATTGGGCTTTATTTCTTCAGCCAACTTTGTTTCGGCAATGGATGCCTTGTTTTAATGCACTTGAGCTCATCTTTAAAGGCTTCATGCTGCACTGTAGATATTATCAGGCATTTTGCTCATGAAAGCTCATCAGTAGTGCATGTACTGTTGTAACATTTCCATCCACTGTTTTTAGTTTGTCTGGACTTGTTCTTGTATGATGCTGCAGCACGAATGAGTGATCCAACTGTGTGGCACAGTTTCATCCAGTGTGAAAACTTTTCAAAGCGATGTGACCCCAAATGTCCATCAGACACTTTAGTAATAAATGTTTTAACATCAGGCCTGATTACTGCATCTTCTTCTGGATCTATGAGTGAGAAGGGGTCATATTGCTGACAGATTGGTTCTGAGTTGAGTTGAGTCAAGAACAGAGGTCCTTGGAGCCAGTTTCTGAGCTTGAGTGCATCTGGTGCGATGTGTCTTGTGGCAGTATCTGCTGGGTTGTCACTGATTGCTATGTAATGCCACTGTGATGGAGGTGTGGACTTTCTGATGCGGGTTCCACAGTTTGCCACATGTGCAGAACCTTTTTGTGTTGTTGTGTATGTATCCAAGAACAATTTTACTGTCTGTATAAAACCTGACATCATCCATTTCAGTGTCTATCTCATCTCTGATTAGTTTGTATATTTCAACAGCTAGAACAGCTGCACACAACTCCAACCTAGGGATGGTGTGTGCAGGGCGTGGTGCTATTTTAGATTTGCCCATAATGAACCCTGAGTGGCACTGATCTTCATTGTTGGTGGTTCTCAGGTATGCTACTGCTCCAGTTGCTAAGGTTGATGCATCTGAGAAAATGCATAACTCTGTTTTCTGAACAGAAGACTGTGACAATGGTAAGTAGCACCTTGGTATCTGTAGGTCTTCTAGGTCTTTCAGGGAATCTTTCCATTTGTTCCACTCCTCTTTCAGCACGAAGTGGTTCATCCCAGTAACTGTGTTCTGTTGACAGTTCATGCAGAAGGTTTTTCCCCTGCATTGTGATAGGTGCCACAAACCCTAGAGGATCATACAGACTGGTGACTGTTGCTAAGACTCCCCTTCGGTGTAGGCTTTCTGTCGATGGACACCTGACACATAAAACTGTCAGTTTCAAGATTCCAAAGCACTCCTAAACTGCGCTGTAGTAGGAGCTCGTTGAATTTGAGATCTAAGTCCTTCAAATCCTTTGCTCTTTCACTTGCTGGAAATGCTTCCATGACTCTGTAGTCAGTAGATGCTATTTTGTGCAATTTGAGATTGGATTGTGCTAACATCTTTTGTGCATTTGTCAGGATGTCAACAGCTTCCTCTGGTGTGGCTTTTGAGGCTAATCCATCATCTACATTGAAATGTCTCATTATGAAATGTGTTGTGTTGTGCCCTTGCTGTTTCTCACCTTCAGCTGCAGCACATCTCATGCAGTAAATAGCCACGGCTGGAGAAGGACTATTGCAGAACACGTGCACTTTCATTCTGTAGTCTCTTACTTCTTTGTCAAGATTATTGTCCTCATACCATAGAAACTTGAGGTAGTCTCTATGATCCTCTCTGACCACAGAACAGTAAAACATCTGTTGTACATCTGCAGAAAATGCTATTAGCTCCTTCCTGAAACGTAGTGGGACACCCACAAGACTGTTGTTTAGGACAGGTCCTCTTAATAGTACTTTATTTAGGGATACTCCTTCAAATTCTGCACTTGAGTCAAACACCACTCTCAGCTGGTCGGGTTTTTGGGGGTGATATACACCAACTGATGGTAAGTACCAATGTTCTTTGTTTTCCTCTAAAGGAGGAGCAGCCTCTGCATGGTCATTGTCTAGCATTTTTTGAACGAACTCTGTACTGTCTTTTCATTTCAGGTTTTCTGTCCAGTGTTTTTCTGAGAAAATGAAGATGTTGCATTGCCTGTTCTCTGTTACTTGGGAGGTGTGGTCTGGGAGAACAAAATGGTAACCGTGCTACCCAGCTGTTCTCTGCATTTTGATATACTTCTTTGTTCATAATGTCAATAAAAACTTGATCTTCTATTGACAGCGCTGGTTTATCATCATCTTTTGTTTTATCGAAGACTGTGCTTCCTAAGTGGTCTGTGTCTCACTCACACTGCAAGGCATATGATGGTATGCTGTTGGAACATGAGGTAGTGTGGTCTGAAACCTCTTTGACAAGAAATGTGTTTGGACATGGGCTAAGGAATGATGCACGGCCATTGTAGAGCACTTGTGTCTTTAGCACGTTAACAGTCGAAGGCTTGTGTGCTGTCCCTAAACACGTTTCTCCCACAATAATCCATCCCAAATCCAAGCGTTGTGCATAGGGAGTACTGTGGGGTCCACTAATTTGTTCTCTCACCTTGTGTACCTGTAGGGTGTCTCTTCCCAGTAGTAGGAGGATGGGAGCATGTTCATCTACAGGTGGAATCTTGTCTGTGACTTTTCTCAGATGTGGATGCATGAGTGCGGCCTTTGGAGATGGAATCTCCCTCCTGTCGTCAGGGATCATGTCACACTCAATCAAGTTTGGAAGCTGGAGCTTTACTTTACCATCCATCGACTCTATTATGAAGTTCGAAGCTCTCCGTCCCCAAGTTGTAGTCACTCCTAAACACGTTTTCAGCAGATAAGGGTCAGAAGGTGTTTCAGTGTGAAACAGCTGGAAAAACTCTGATTTGGCGAGTGATCTGTTGCTTTGTTCGTCGAGTACTGCATACATTTTTTGGGCTTTCTCTCTGTGTCCTGCAGGATAAACTAACACAGGGTTAATTTTTGAGCAGGAATGTGAGCTTTCTGCATCACCACAAATTTCTGTACATCTAGACGTGACTAGTGTGCTTTCATAATCATGTGACTCCCCGCCATGGTCTGTCTCAGCTTCATGAGGTTCTATGGGAGGAGGAGAGGGGCCAGGATGTAGTGCTGCTACATGTCTATCACTACCACAGTCAGAGCACTGGACTGGCTGTTTACCTGTAAAATATCACCAAGTTCTCTCAGCTTGAGTGTGTCTTTGTTGCTGAGTTTGGGAAAATGTTCAAACTTTTTTAGCAGTGCATTTTCTACTATTTCAGGTGACCCATAACACTCTTCTAGCCTTTCCCAGACTAAGTTAAGGGCTGCATTTGGGTTGAAGACATGTGCAGAGCGGATCCTCTTTGCTTGTTCTACTGATTCTGTGCTGAGCCATTTTATAATCAAATCTAATTGCTCATGGTGTGAGAGACTGAGGTCTTTTATAGCATTCTGGAAAGATGCCTTCCATGCCCAATAATTCTCTGGGAGGTCATCAAACTGTAGGAGTCCTGTGCTCAACATTTCCCTGCATGTGAGATATTTAGTCAGATCCTGAATGCCTTGTGCTTCTGCGTAATGTGTTGCAGGGGCATAATAGGGTTGGAATGTTGGGGGATTAATTGTCTCTGTAGCTCCATGCTTCTCTTCAATGTTAATGCTGGCTTGACTCACCATCTACAGCATTAGATGTGATGAATGGTACATTTGTGGCCATTTCAAACTGTTCACATTGGATCTTAGAGGAGGTGGCTGGATCAGTTTTGAAAGGAATTTCCTCAAAGCGCATATCAGAGTGTTTCTGTACATCAGATGTGCGTTGTGCTGAGCTAACTGGCAAGTCCATTAATACTTGACTAAATTCACTTCTTGCATGTCGTTCTGCTTCTTCATAGGCTGCAGCTTCAGCTTCTGCAGCTGCAGCAGCCTTCTGATAGTTCAGAATGTGCATATGTGCTTCAAGATTAGTTTTCTGTTTGATGAGAGCTGCTTCTTTCTCTGAAAAAGCTAATTTAGCTCGTGCAGCTTCTGCTTTAGCTCTAGCTTTTATGGCTGAGGAGGTAGCTGAAGAAGCCTTGCTTGACTTAGAGCTACGTGAATATAGTGAGTAGGGCTGGGAACAATCCTTAATTTCCAGAATCGATTCGATTCCGATTCTTCAGATTCTGAATCGATTCGATTCGATTCCGATTCAATCCCGATTCGATCTGGGGAATTACCATTTTAATAGCCATTTTACTTCCCATGAAACAAAAATCTTTGAGACCTAATGCTGCAAATTGTACCAAGAATCTTCTAACTTTGTTAATACATAAATTATCACATATAGAACTGACCCAAAATCAGTTACAGTACTGCACTTTTTATTATTTAACTTATCATTTCATAAAGTGCTCACAGGTGCTTTCTTTAGTGCAAAGGATGTGTCGTGTCAAGTTCACCACCCAGAGTAAGTAAACAAATTCAATGCATGAACCATGCATACATCATCTCACTGTATTTCAGTCCCTCCAGGATTTTGTCAGCTGTTTTTGTGATTGTTGTGGCCCAAAAAGCCTGGATTTGTGGGAGTTTTTCCAAAAAGTTATGGCACTTTTAGAGTTTTTTTGCACTCAAAGTTGTGTGAGGAAGTACAAATTTTAAAGCAGCTGCTTTTTCCATAGTTTACAGTGATGCTATTCTATGTAACACCACAAGAAAAGCACAGGATTGCCAAAAATTTCCTGTTAAACAGTGATTTATTTAGAATTAAATGCTCAGTAAAATTGTAAAAAAAAAAAAAAGACCAATATTGTGTTCTTGCTGAGAACTTTAAAAAAGAAATAAAAGAATTTGTCATTCCAACAACTAAATTGCATTGAATGCATGTTAGTGTGGAGAAAATGATGGCAGCACCTCCTTGAATCTTGAATTTGAAGGTCTTCTTTTGTGCTGAAATCCACATGAAGCAGGGATGCTCCTCCACTGACCACCTCTGACCTTCAGAAGGTCTCAGTGAGGATGAAGCTTCCAGTCTTCACACATCTGAAGGCAGATAAAAAGAATAGATTTCACAGTAAAATTAACATTCATATTTTTAGATCGCCACACCACAGTAGGGTTTAATAATTTAGGGGTTTTTTTTATATTTTAACTACAAATTAACTTTCAATGTTGGAAAAGGGTTTCAGTTCATTTCCTGAGAAGGTTTGTTCATTTCAATTTAGTTCTACTGAGTAAAAATAGCTTGTTGTACTGCAGCCTTTATTAATTTTATTGTGATTTATTCTCTTCACATCGCTTAAGTGGCAGAAGTCCATAATCTCATAAAATGTACCTTAATTCTGCATTTATTCACAGCGCTTAACCAACAGTTCTCTCTGTGTCCATAGTTTGTAAAAGAAACCATCATCATGCCAGATAAATTATTAATTGACGACACAAACGTTAAAAGAAACAAATATTATACTTACAGTCTCAGCAGCTCCAAGTCTCTGCTTCACGGGTTTCAGTCTCCGCGCATTTTCCCTTTATCAGTCGTCAACTTGATGTTCCAGCACAGCGCTGCATGGAGTAAAAGTCCGTTTATCCCCGCTTTATGAAAAATATTCAGAAGCTGTTGAGGACAGTCTATACGGTGACTTTTGCTGCTAAATTAAGAGACGCACGTTATTAACTCCGCGTCATGTAAACACAAAAGACGTGTGCACGCGCCGCAGGGAACACACAAGTTTTATTTATGAAAAATATTCAGAAGCTGTTGAGGACAGTCTTTACGGTGACTTTTGTTGCTAAATTAAGAGACACACGTTATTATCTCCGCTCGTGTAAACACGAAAGAGCACGCGCGGCAGGAAACTCTTGCCGGATGAGAACCGTTTTAACACCACAGAAGAAGAACTAGCATATCCGTTAGCTTGCTAGCTCCGTTAGCGCGTCGGTTGTTTATGCTTCTCGGCCGTTGTTCCTGGCTCACTGACCCGGTTTCGACCCGATTATACTCAGCAGACGTTCACAAACGTAAAAATATTATATTAAAACATATTAATATTAAAAGATCGATCCGCGGATTTTGTGGATCGATATCGGCTCAGTCAAACATGTATCGATCCATATCGATATATTGATCTTTTGAACCCACCCCTAATAGTGAGCTACCTTGTACAGCTGTAGCCAAGGGAGTTTTATGTTCCGTATCCATGACCTCACTTCTGGGTTGGGGAGTTGGCTGGTACTGCTTTCCTGACTGGAGGCTCATTTGCTGCTTGTTGCCTTGTTTTATTGTGCCCACTGCACCGTAGTCCTTTTACTTTACTACCCTCCCATCGAACTTCCTAGGCGTCAACTGGTAGACAGCAAGCTAACACGTGTGGTGCAGGCCTCAATGATAACAACATGTCTCCTTTTATCTTGTTTATTGTTGCGACGCCACAAGGAACTTAACGTGATGTACATCCGTTCTTATTTCGTTCCTACATCCGTTCCTACATCCGCGTAAAACTGAAACAAAGTAAAACATATATACGGCATTAATAGCATGGCCACCATGTCTAGCTTAGCACAAGTTAGCATTAGCGCTGATCTAGCTTGTTAACCACTTGCACTCCGGGCAATTTTCCTAAAAATGCCAAAAAAAAAACGTGCCCAAAGTAAATCAAAAGCTGTTATTCAACCCTTTGCAGCATCTTCATGGGGTTGGTCTCATTTAAAAGAAAACACTTTGAATTTTTTGGCAAAAAAAACATAATCTCTCTACGTGCTCCGGCCACTGAGTTACAGTCATCTAAACATACTGAACTTGAAGAAAAAAAATTTGGACACAGTGTTTTTTTGGATACAAATGCTTGTAAATAACACACAGCTGTCCGATCCAGCTGGAAAATGCAACAGAAATGTAGAACCAAGTGTTATCCAGCTGAGGTCCAAATTTGGTAACAATACCACAAAAAATGAATATTTTACACAGCTTTGTTCTCAGGCTGTTCCCAGGCGTTATGGAACTGTGCCAAATTGTGCCAAATGGCACAGTTTGGAAAAACGTCTGTAACTTTTGAATGATTCAATGTAGAAGCTTCATTTTAGGCTCTAATGAAAGGTCACACTCAGGGCTGTGTGTGTGTGTGTGTGTGTGTGGGCGGGGGGTCGTTTTCCCCCCCCCCCCGCTACCGAGGACCAAATTCGGCCCTCGCTACATGACGGAATACACTTTTTTTTTTTCCTTGCATGTTTTCACAGCGGCTCCCCCCCCCCCTCGCTACTGTGTGTGTGTGTGTGGGGGGGGGGAACTGTGAACGGACCGTGAACGCCCCCCCTCCTCGCTACAGAAGAGGGCCATCGCTACATGATGGAATAGACTGATATGCTTCCTCCCGCGGACCGGGGAGCGTTCGGACCGTGCCCCCCCCCCCCCCGCTCCTCTTCTGCAGCGGGGGGGGAAGGGCGTTCACGGTCCGAACACGGCAAATGAACCGTTTATCGCGGCGCACGCACTTCGTGCGCAGTACAGTTGTAATTTACCAATCGGTCAAAAGTCATTTTTGGATTACAGTTTTCAGGGATAAATAATAATTTAGCTTATAACACCTTACCTCTTCAAAGCAGCAGAGTCGTGGCGAACAGCTCTTCCCACGCGTCAGATGAACGCAACGCTGGTCCGCTCGTGGATCCTGATCAACATAATTCCATTATTGCCGTTTTGGCGAATGATTTACGACTTTTGTCGTCGGCCTCCGTCTATTCTGCTGGAATGAGTGCAGGTCCCACTTGGGGGTGTTTTCCATGCTGCTGGGTGAGCCTGGGTCTGTAGTAGATTCGTACAGAGTCCTTCTGCAGCAGTAAATATCGCTTCACCCAGCCTGAATTTCTGTGCTTCAATTGGCTCCTGCGTTCACAGTAGGCGGGTCCTCCTTCCTAGATTTTCATTCATTGGTTCTTCAAGGTTTCAGAAACCCAATTCAAGGCTCTTATTAGTCGAATGAGAGGTCAATCAGATGAACTAATCTGTTCGCGGCTGTCTCTGCAGTTTTTTTTTGAGTGGCGCTTGGAGGGCACACCACCTACACCATCACCATCAATATCCTTATCATGCGTCATGCGCACGAGGGCGCACGAGCGCGCTCTCGCGCGCCCTCGTGCGTCATAGGACGCAGAGACTTGCCCGCCCGCGGAACAACGGAGCGCAAGTGGTTAACACTGTTAGCAATGAACTAAAAGGTAACTTAAAACACACAAATGTAACTGTGCGGTTCTCATTATAATCATTAAAGGGCCTATATCACACTATTTTAACCTCTTGCACTCCGGGATACCGCGGGCGGTCACGTCTCTGCGTCCTAGTGCATCCTCATGCGTCCTAGTGCGCACTGTGCGTCTCAGAGCGCACTGAAAAAAAAAAAAAAGCTGCACTTCCTTTCTTCCACTACAGACACAGCTGCGAACAGAAAGCCAAAGGAGTGCTTTGATTGGTTTAGATTTGATTGACCTCTCATTCGACTAATAAGAGCCTTGAATTGGGTTTCTGAAACCTTGAAGAACCAATGACTGAAAACCTAGCAAGAAGGACCCGCCTACCAACGGCTGCGAATACAGCGAGCCAATTGAAGCAGAGAAGTTCGACGATTGAAAGCGTGCGTCCCATGCGTAAAATCTGTTTTGTGTAAGCCGCTGTGTGTAACGGTAGCGTTCGCCAGTCTTTTTTTATTACTACTGTTCTTATTTGTTTTGAAAAATCGTTCGCCAAAACCGCAATCATGGAAGTGCAAAACCGCAATGATGGAATCATGGTTTGACCGGGTCGCGTGACCAGAACCACGAGTCATAACAAGCGGACCAGCGTCATGTTTGTCTGACAATGAGGAACAGATGTTCGCCAGTGACACTGCTGTTGTGAACAGGTAAGTGTTATAAGCTAAATTGTTCTTTATCACTGAAAATAGGAATCAAAATGACTTTTGACTGATCGGTGATTACAACGGTGCATCATCGCCACATGACGGACAGTTGACGGACTGGTTTTTTGTGCGCCGCGCTCTTCTGTAGCGGGAGGGGGGCAGTTGTTATCCTCTACATTGCAGATATTTTAGTATAATTTTTATTGCACTGTAGGTTATTTTTTCTTGTAGAAAAAGGCCACACATTTTTTACGTGGCATGCTTCTTTGTGTGTGGGGGGCTTGTTTGTTCATTCATTCATTCATTCATGAATGAATAAACAACCCCCCCCCCCCACACACACACAGCCCTAAGTGTCACCTTTCATTAGAGCCCAAGATGAAGCTTCTATGTTGAATCATTCAAATGTTACAGACGTTTTTCCAAACTGTGCCATTTGGCACAATTTGGCACAGTTCAAAAACGCCTGGGAACTACCTGAGAACAAAGCTGTGTAATATATTCATTTTTTGTGGTATTGTTACAAAATTTTGACCTCAGCTGGATAACACTTGGTTCTACATTTCTGTTGCATTTTCCAGCCCGGATCTGACAGCTGTGTTATTTGCAAGCATTTGTATCTAAAAAAACACACAGGCAAACTTTATTTTCTTCAAGTTCAGTATGTTTAGATAACTGTTACTCAGTGGCCGGAGCACTTAGAGAGATTATGACTGTTTTGCCAAAAAATTCAAAGTGTTTTCTTTTAAATGAGACCAACTCCATGAAAATGCTGCAAAGGGTTGAAGAACAGCTTTTGATTTACTTTGGGTACGTTATTTTTAGGCGTTTTTAGGGAAATTGACCAGAGTGCAAGGGGTTAAGCCTTTCAGAGTAAACTATATGCATGTATGTGATAGTATATTACCTTTGGTACACTGGAGAATGAATTTCTTATGAAATATGAGTTATTTTCGCGAGCTACTTTTCCAACCCAGAAGTAAGATGCCTCGATCTCTGAGGCTCCGCCTCTCCTTCTTGTGGCTGCCGCCCATTTCATGACGTAACCCCTGAGCCGGCTGCTGCAGCGTGTCGCTGGGTTCCCCCCACGAAAATTTATTAGACATTGTCTTACATAAAAAAGCAAACAGTTGTTGTCACTGAGCGGATTAGGTGCGAGAGGAACTACCTCTTCACAGCGTCAATGCTAAAGTGAAAGAGTTTTGCCGATCACCGCTCCGTTAGCTGCGCGGAGAAAGTGGGTGTGTGCGTTAGCCTGGGGGCGGTGCTGGCAGCACAGGCACTTCCTGGAGTGGGCGGCTCACCCACATTCATACGTGTGAACGTGGGGACCCAGTCATTATCGGGGACAGGGTGGAGCAGCAGCTCAGAGAGCAGGGTTGAGGAGGAATACTCAGAGATGCGTGGATGGAGCAAAATACCACTTTGGGGGTGTTTTTGGTGAGGAATTAACATTATAACATGCTTAAAAGCTCAAAAAGTCGATTTTGCATGATATAGGCCCTTTAACATTGTCAAATTATGTAGCATACTCACGGACTAATGATGTCCAGGGCGACAGTAGTTAAAACAGCATTCACAGCGTTTACACAGCAGACTGATCTCAGATCGCTCTTTCACTATATGGTTCACTGCGCATTTGCAACACTCTGTGTACCAGTTCAAAACAATACTTTCATTAAACCACTAGAGGGTGCCAAGCTCACTTACATGAAACAATGTAATGAGAACTAGCCATCCATCCATCCATCCATCTTCTTCCCCTTAATCCTTTTTTTTGGGTCGCGGGGGGGCTGGAGCCTATCCCAGCATCTCTGGGTGAGAGGCAGGGTCCACCCTGGACAGATCACCAGTCCATCACAGGGCCAACACAGAGAGACAGACAACCATTCACTCTCACAGTCAGACCTAAGGACAATTTAGAATCCCCAGTTTGATGCCAATTAACCTAACTTGCATGTTTTTGGCATGTGGGAGGAAACCGGAGAAATCTCGGAGTAAACCCACGCAGACACGAGGAGAACATGCAAACTCCACACAGATCACTGTTGGTCGGGGGCTGGGATCGAACCCAGGATCCCCCGGCCAAGGGTGAGTTGCTGTGCTGCTGCAGTGCTAACCACTCCGCCACCGCGCTAGTCAACTCAAATTATAAAGGCAGAATACCCATCCAGAATCTATGAAGTATCATCAACAGGGAGATGAGAGACACCAGACCCAACAATGCAGATGAGCTGAAGGCCGCTACCAAAGCGACCTGGGCCTCCATAACACCTCAGCAGTAACACAGGCTGATCATCTCCACACCACAGTGATGCAGTATTACTTCATGCAAAAGGAGCCCTGACCAAGTACTGAGTGTGCATGGAAATACTTTTAGTTGGCCAACATTTCTATTTAAAAAAATCAATTTTTAAAATTGATCCTATGTAATATTCTAATTTTTTAATAAACTGATTTTCGGGTTTTCATGAGCTGCAAGCCATAACCATCAAAATTAAAAGAAATAAACACTTGAAATATATCACTCTGTCTGTAGTGAATCTATATAAAATATGAGTTTCATTTTATGAATTGAATTACTGAAATAAATCAACTTTTTGATGATATTCTAATTTAGTGAGATGCACCTGGACATGACTACTTCAGTACTAGTTAAACAGGTTTGTGGGTCTTTAGCCTGTTCTTGCTCTTACATCTGCTGCTGTCTGTCATTGCAACACTGATCATGTGCAGTCCTATCTGTCACTGTCTCCACCTTCACTACCGCATCAAACTTGCAACTACGAGTATTACTGCTTTTCTTTTTCTGTATATAGGATTGCTGTGCTTTATTGTTTATTTTTATTTGCACTATGGGATGTCTGGGTTTTATCTTTTGTCACTATTTGCACTACGGGTAGCATTACTGTACATAGACTGCTGTTGTTTTACCAGCCTTATTCCTTTTTTATGTTGTGCACATCACTTAAGAGAGAGAGAGGGCATTTCAGTCCTCCTGTATGTCCTGTACATAGCATAGTGTTGTTGTATATGGACCTATCAACAACAGCAGACGCCATGAATGTCATGAATTGCCCTTCAGGGCAGAGGGATGAGACCCACGCGCTCAACTGTGAGTTTGTGAGGTTTATTGAAAATAACGTAAGTCCAAACAGTGCTCTTCATGGAAAATACAAACAAATGAAGAACTTACAGATTAAGCGCACCAGAGCGAGGCAGGGCTACGTGGAGCAACAACCTGGAAACATCACTGCCAGCTGTCAGCCTAGGGAGAGAACAGAACAGTATAAAAATATAAAGTGGTGGCAAAATAAAGACAAGCAACCTAAAAAAAAATGTGAATAGCAAACTATACTGAACGTAAACAGGAAACTAAATCATTCTAAGACACAAAACAAAATACATGACAAATCAACCAAGGGTAAAATAATAGGAATGAAACTCAAAACCACAACACTGTACAAATATGACAAAAGGCAGAAAGACAGTCCGGTGGAATCCCCCCGTGCTCAGATCGTGACAGAGCTCCCCTCTCAAGGGGTGGAAACTAGACACCCCAGGGTAACATTAAAAAAAAGACCCCCCCACACACAAACCCCCCCCCCCCCCCACCCCAACAAGAAACAACCCCACCCCAGGTGGGAGGAGGGGGACCCAGGCACTGAGGGACCAAACCAAACCAGAGAAAATAAGAAAAACTTTCAGAATTAACATCCCAGCAGAGTCCAGACAAAGAGGAAACAACAAAAACAAAGGCTCTGCTCAGGACCCACACAGAACCAGGCACCTAGGCTCCCTGGACCAAAGAACCAAACTGTTCCGGTGGCCGGCCAAAGTCCCAGGCCTGGCAGATGGTGAGGTGGTAAGAGTCGGGTGGCCTGCCAGAGAATATGAGCCACCCAACTCAATGGCACAGTCTGTGAGGTGGTCAACCAGAGTTTTTTAGCCACCTGAACAGAAAGGGTGGTCCAGGAGGACGTGACATCGGATGGACAGGTGGTATCATCAGACCGTGCCTACTTAAGGGTACTGTTGGAGGGAGTCGTCCTCTTTAGCGCTCCATCTCTACAGTACCGCCAGCCTGTATCCCTGCACACTGCTAACATTAGCTTGTACCTACAGTGGATCTAAAAAGTCTACACACCCCTGTTCGGATGCCAGGTTTTTGTGATGTAAAAAAATGAGACCAAGATAAATCCTTTCAAAACTTTTTCCATCATTAATGTGACCTATAACCTGTACAACCCAATTGAAAAACAAACTGAAATCTTTTAATGGGAAAAATAAAAACTTACAATAACCTGGTTGCATAAATTTGCACACCCTGTTATAACTGGGGATGTGGGTGTGTTCAGAATTAACCAATCACATTCAAACTCATGTTAATGGGAGTCAGCACACATCTGCCACCATTTAAAGTGCCTCTGATTAACCCCAAATAAAGTTCAGCTGTTCTAGTAGACTTTTCCTGACATTTTTGTAGTCACATCTTACAGCACAAGCCATGGTCCACAGAGAGCTTCCAAAGCATCAGAGGGATCTCATTGTTCAAAGGTATCAGTCAGGAGAAGGGTACAAAAGAATTTCCAAGGCATTAAATCTACCATGGAACACAGTGAAGACTGTCATCATCAAGTGGAGAAAATATGGCACAACAGTGACATTACCAAGAACTGGACATCCCTCCAAAACTGATGAAAAGATGAGAAGAAAACTGGCCAGGGAGGCTGCCAGGAGGCCGACAGCAACACTGAAGGAGCTGCAGGAATTTCTGGCAAATACTGGCTGTTTAGTACATGTGACAACAATCTCCTGTCTAGGGTGGCAAGACGGAAGCCTCATCTTGCAAAGAAAAACATCCAAGCCTGGCTAGATTTTGCAAAAACATATTTGAAATCTCCCAAACTCATGTGGGAAAATGTGTTATGGTCCAATGAAGCCAAGGTTGAATTTTTTGGCCATAATTCCCAAAGGTATATTTAGTGCAAACACAACACTGCTCATCACCAAAAGAACACCATACCTAAAGTGAAGCATGGTGGTGGCAGCGTCATGCTTTGGGGCTGTTTTTCTTCAGCTGGAACTGGGGCCTTAGTCAAGGTGGAGGGAATTATGAACAGTTCGAAATACCAGTCAGTGTTGGCACAAAACCTTCAGGCTTCTGCTAGAAAGTTGAAAATGAAGAAAGGAAAAATCAACAAAAGAATGGCTTCTCCAGAAGAAGATTAAGGTTTTGGAATGGCCCAGCCAGAGTCCAGACTTGAATCTGATCGAACATCTCTTCTCAATTCAAACAACTTTATTTATCCCTCAAGGGGCAATTGATTATAAAAAAAAAAACAATTTGTACATCGATGCACTGAGTTGTGCAGACAAAATAGACAATAAAGGAAGCCAAACTGAAAGTCACATCTAACCAACCATGAGAGAGAGTGCTATAATATAGCACTATAATAAATAATACTAAAAAATGCAACCATAAGATTGGGGGTTACTAAAACAATAAAAGAACAGTCAAGATAAAAACAAAAACCTCAAACCTGTATAATAAATGATAATATATTTACAAAACCTATGTGTGACATTTAACAACCTTAAGAAGCATTTAGTAGCTGTATTGCTAAGGGAATAAAGGATTTGGCATACCGTTTAGTTTTGCTAGCAGGTAAAACATAACAGCACCCTGATGGCAAAAGAGAGAATTCATCAGAGAGGGCATGATCAGGAGAAGATGAAATGCATTCTGCTTTCTGAATGATCTGCTGGTTACAAAAGGAATTCAGATCTGTCTGTGTCACACCAATAATCTTGGAACAGATCTTCACCATATTGTTCAGACTATTCCTATCTTTAACTGTGAGACCATTAAACCAGCAGATAAAAGAAAAAACAAAGCAGACTCTCAAAGACTGATAAAAATGACAGAGAATCATTTGACTTACTGAAAAGGAGTTCAGTTTCCTTAAAAGGTGGATTCTCTGTTGCCCTTTCTTTGCAATAACCTCAGTATTTACACTGAATTTCAGTTGATCATCAAAATACGTACCAAGGTATTTGTATGGTTGTACTGTTTCGACTTTGTCATTGTGAATTCTGGTCTCCTGAACTGCTTCTTTTTTCTTTCTAAAATCAAGAATTAATTCCTTGGTTTTAGACACACTTAAATCCAAAATGTTGTTGTCACACCAGGACATAAAATCATTAAGAACCAACATGCTCTGTGGGCCTTGAAGAAGGGACAGCAAAGCTGTGTCATCAGAAAATTTGACAATATAGCTGCCTTTGTAATTGCTCCTACACTGATCTGTGTACATAATAAAAAGAAGGGGTGAAAGGCAGTGTTGGGAGAAACACATTACAAAGTAACACGTTACTGTAGCGCCACTACTTTTGCGGGAACATGCTGTGTAACAAAATTACTGTTTAAAAATTCAGTAATGCATTACAGTTACTGAAATTTGATCAGATGCGTTACTTGCGTTACTCGTTTTATCAATATGGATAGATATTTTTAGAGCAAATATACTGACCCTGTGGCCACACATATGTGACCTACTTTGTGACTGATGTAAGGCCTCACATTTTAGATAAGAACAAAGACAGAGTTTCCTGGGAGATAACAGGAAGCTGTGAAGGTGTTAGCTTTGGTATGCAGGGCCTGAGACTGTGGGGGTGATATTAGAGGATTAAAGAGGAGATGCATTGTTACTGGCGATTATAATGCAATGTGACTTGTGAACTGTGAGAGTCCTGGTATTTAAGGACGAGAGTTTCCTGTGATGTTCTCTTTCTTCTTTGAGATGTTGGCGAATGTGAATAAAGCTGCCTTGAGAGAAATCTGTCTCATCATTTGCACATTCCCACACTGGTGACCAAAGACGTAGCATGCAGCAAAAGGAGAATTCCCCGGGGCCAGCCGCGTCAGGAGCCCCCAGCCAAGCAAATGCCGCTACGGTCCAGCTACCGAACTTTTGGCAGAACAATCCGCGCTCCTGGTTCCACGCGGTTGAGGCACAGTTCAACCTCTGGGGGATATCGGTAGAGGACACAAAATTCTACCATGTGGTCGCAAAACTGGATAACCACACGGCTCAGCACGTGGAGAGCCTTATCGAGCAGCCGCCAGACAGCGACAAATACGGCGTGTTGAAGGCTGCACTCATCCAGCACTTCACCCTCTCGGTTGAGGAGCAAGCAGAGAGACTCCTGGCGCTGACTGGGTTGGGAGATGACACGCCCGTTGACCTGATGGAGAAGATGTTGAGGTTGAAAGGCTCGGACGACGACCACTTCATCTTTACCCACCTCTTCCTCAGGACCCTACCGTCAGCGATGAGAGCAACCCTGGCCAGTTCGCCGTTGTTGGCCCAGCGGGACTACCGCGTGCTGGCCCGGGAGGTGCAGCGAATTGTCAACGCCAGCAGACAGCGCGCGGCCACAGCCGCAGCAGCAGAACTCGGCGCGATGACCGGAGATGGCAGGGGGCCAGGGGCAGCAGTAGCAGACCCACCGGCGGCGGCGGAGGCCAGGGAACGCGGAGGAGACGGCCTTTGTTTCTACCATCGCCGCTTCACAGAGAGGGCATGCAAATGTGTACCACCGTGCCAGTTCAAGCGTTCGGGAAACGCCAAGACTAGGGGTCGGTAGCAGCCGCGGCCCTCGGGGAGGAGAACAAGCTGCTCTACTTGTTGGACACACGCTCGGGGAGGCATTTCCTCGTGGACACAGGCTCCCAGTTGAGTTTCATCACACCTTCCTACGCGGACAGGCTAGCAGGTTCCAGAGGTCCCGGACCCCCACACCTTAAGACTTTTGTGTACCTGACTTCTGGACAAAATAGCAGAGTAACAAGGACTTCCTCTAGGTGGCATTGTTGCATCCTCCTACTTAAAACTGCTTTAGGACAATCAGCATTGTCATACAACGCTATAATGGGATGGAACAAGCTCCCCACTGCTTTGAAGACCAGAACAAATTACAGAGACTTTTCCACAGAGACTAAAAATGGATTTTAAGTGATCAAGCCTGCCAGCATTGACTCTCTGCCTTAAATGGGATTTGAAATTGCATTCTTAAATTGTTTTTATGTTTGCCGTCTCTCTTATCTTTTTACCTTTTAAACTTACTCCCTGCTTGTTTCAGGGTCAACAGTTTCTGAAACCTGACCTGAATTGGTTTCTATATGTGCTGTTTTTCTTTTAATATCTGCCTGCCTGCCTCAGGGACTACAGATGGAAATGAGTGAGAACGCTAGGATCTGGTACAAAGCATCTTTACCCTGTGTTGAAGGTTTTTTCTGGAAATGGTCCTGTTGTGTATGTAAATAGGCTGCATTACTAAGATGGCGGCTGGGTTGGACACGGGATGGACTGGGATGGTCTACTGCCAGTTTCCGGTGGTGACGTCGTCCTTGGTATAAAGGAGGTGGGCGGAAGAGGCTCTGCCTCTTTCATCGTGGGAGCCACCTGGCAAGCAGGCGAGTGCTGTAAGCCTATTTATGTAAATAACCAGTATTATAATAAAGCTCTGCAAACTGTATCAGTTGTGTATTTGTTCTTACCCAATTATGGACACAGCAGGTCCCTGACAAATAAACCAATAAACTAAACTAAACTAAAACTGCTCTCCAGCAGTAAGTATTAGAATGTCAAAAAAAAAAACAATGTCAAAAAAAAAACTTCATTGTCAGAGACAATGAAGTTTTCAGTAAAGGCCCAGTCGTTCTTGAGATTTTAGCAAAAATGTATAACTGTTTATTATAGTGCCATCTATGGCTGCAGTGCCTTGATTTTTAATCTCTGTAGTGGGGAGAGTTTCGGCCCAGACTGTAGCATTTCATGTTTCTAAGTATTATTGTTTTTACTCCCAATGCACTTTTAGCAGAGATGAGGAAAAGAGGAAGAATGGGGATAATGAAGGTTCCAAAACGCTGCTTGGAACCGTGGTTACTTCAGGAACTGTGAGACAGAATCTGTCCACCAATAAAGTTAGTTCAGTTGTAAAATGTCACATTCAACATGAACTTTCCTCATATTCTTTATTGGGGGGGGTCATTTTGGTATCAAGATGGACCCCCCCCCCCCCAAACAGTTGGTGGACTGTCTCTGGTGGACTGTCTCTTTAAGGTCCCCAGTGGACAGCTGACAGCAGCAGAACAAGAAGGTCAGCTGATCTATTTATAGACCAGTGTCCCCCAGTGTCTGCGCCCCGTCTGTCTCTGTCCATCCACAGCCATGCCCAGCAGCGTGTCCCGGAGCCGGTCCAGAGACCGAGACGACGTCCTGAACCGTCCGGAGTTCCTGTCCCTGAACCGGCCGCCCCCTCGCCCATCCACATGTCCGCAGAGGGGGGGAGGCGGCGGTGGGGGACCCAGGAGGCAACAGAGACAGCAGAGTCCTTTGGAGGACGGGGGACGGAGGTAAGAGACTCCGCCCACTTTCACTGATGGACATAAACATGCAAAGAAAAAAAATCCCCAAATTTATATAATAAGGAATAAAGGCCAAATTTAATGAGGAAATACCTTAAATTTATATTAAAATTCTTTTAATAAAAGTTTCAACTTCATAGAAAAATTCTAAAATTAATATAAAAAAGAAATAAATTATTGGAAAATGTTATGAATTTAAAAAAAGATATTTAAATTTTAATGAAAAAATAAAAACATGCAGATTTACAAGAAAAAAGTTTCATCCTTACTGTACATAAGTTCCAAAAATTCACAAATTTATATAAAAAAGGAATGAATTTACAAAAAATGTTACAAATTTCATGAGAAAATGTCTAAAATTTATGGAATTTATTTTCAAATTTAAAACGTATTTTAATTAAAATATGCACATGTGCAAGAAAAAGGTTTCAACTCCATACAAAAATTCTAGAATTCATATAAAAAGGAACAAATTATTAGAAAATTTACTAATAAAAAATACTGTTTAAATTTGCCTTTAAAAAAATTAAAAATATACAAGTTTACAAGAAAAAAGTCTGAACTTCATACAAAAATTCTCAAATTCATATAAAAAATGAATAAATTTATTATAAAATGACAAATTTTTAAAAATGTTTAAATTTGAATTAAAAAATAAAAAATATATATTTTCAAGAAAAAAATGGTTCATATTTACTGTACAAAAGTTCCAAAAATTGTGTCAAAAATTCTCTAATTATATAAAATGGAATAAATTTACAAATGTATTTTTTTACAAATTTAATGAGAAACTGTCTCAAATTTATGTAATTTATTTTTGAATTTAAAAAATATTTTAATAAAAACATGCAAATTTTCAAGAAAAGAATTCATATTTATGTTATAAAAATTGCCACAAAATGTTTTCACATCTACCTATAAATGCACTAAATCTCTTGTCTGTCTGTCTGTCTGTTTCACACATATCTCTTGAACCATTTGTCAGACTGGCCTAAGATTTTATATGTGATTTGCTGAGGTTACAAGAGTGTGCATCCCCGAGTATGGAGTCGCTCAGTCAAAATATGTAATTTTTATCATTAAAAGTTTAGCCACTGCTCTTTCACCGCACTGTCTCTTCATGCCCTGGCTTCAGGAAGTGTTGGCGGGGTTTGGGATCGACTTTGTGCTAACTGGATAATACGCGGCATCACAGTCATGCTGATTGGATAATACACGGCATCACAACCATGCTGATTGTATAATATGCGACATCACGACCATGCTGATTGGATAATACATGACATCATGGCCTGTCAGTCACCACAGCTTCACTGAACAAAACAAGGAAGTGAAAAACAACACATTTGACTAGAAAAAGATAATACTGAAGATTTAATTCTTAAAAAAAGCTGTACCATAAAGTTGCCGTGATTGTGTAGGACTAAAGGATGATTCGGCATATGTGGAGAATCAAAACTCCAAAATTTACCCATAACTGATTCCACATAAGCCAGCATATTCTCCAAATTTTTCATACATTTTGCAAATGCTGCCTAAATCATTTAGGTGTGACAGGGCCCAAACACAGCACACAAAAATGCCCAAATAATGAAATACATAGTTTTTTGTTAAATATTTACTGACAAATGGGCAACACTGATGCAACAGTTGCAGTCAAACGGGTCCTTCGGCTGTGTGTAATAATGTTGGTGTTTTGTAGTTAATTCAGTTGATTACAGTTTTAAAAAACCTTTTAATAATAAAGTATTGCTAAAATATAAACTGATGCACTACAATGGGTCTGAAATATTTGTAAATGTGTCCTGTTATAGCACTGCATGAGTTTATTGATGATACACAGAAGAAATTCACTATTACACTGAACTCCATCACTGAACAGTGATATACAGGACATCCAGAAAGTCGTCACAGCGCTTCACTTTTTCCACATTTTATGTTACAGCCTCATTCCAAAAGGGATTAAATTCATTTTTTCCTCAAAATTCTACACACAATACCCCATAATGACAATGGGAATTTTTTTTTTGACAGTTTTACAAATTTATTAAAAATAAAAAACTAAGAAATCACATGTACATAAGTATTCACAGCCTTTGCCATGAAGCTCAGAATTGAGCTCAGCTGCATCCTGTTTCCACTGATCATCCTTGAGATGTTTCTCCAGCTTAACTGGAGTCCACCTGTGGTAAATTCAGTTGATTGGACATGATTTGGAAAGGCACACACCTGTCTATATAAGGTCCACAGTTGACAGTGCATGTCAGAGCACAAACCAAGCATGAAGTCAAAGGAATTGTCTGTAGACCTCCGAGACAGGATTGTCTCGAAGCACAAATCTGGGGAAGGGTACAGAAACATTTCTGCTGCTTTGAAGGTTCCAATGAGCACAGTGGCCTCCATCATCCGTAAATGGAAGAAGTTCAGAACCACCAGGACTCTTCCTAGAGCTGGCCGGCCGTCTAAACTGAGCGATCGGGAGAGAAGGGCCTTAGTTAGAGAGGTGACCAAGAACCCGATGGTCACTCTGTCAGAGCTCCAGTGTTCCTCTGTGGAGAGAGGAGAACCTTCCAGAAGGACAACCATCTCTGCAGTAATACACCAATCAGGCCTGCATGGTAGAGTGGCCACATGGAAGCCACTCCTTAGTAAAAGGCACATGACAGCCACCTGGAGTTTGCCAAAAGGCACCTGAAGGACTCTCAGACCATGAGAAACAAAATTCTCTGGTCTGATGAAACAAAGATTGAACTCTTTGGTATGAATGCCAGGCATCATATTTGGAGGAAACCAGGCACTGCTCATCACCAGGTCAATCTCTGGAGAGATCTGAACATGGCTGTGCACCGACGCTTCCCATCCAACCTGCTGGAGCTTGAGAGGTGCTGCAAAGAGGAATGAGCCAAACTGCCCAAAGATTGGTGTGCCAAGCTTGTGGCATCATATTCAAAGAGACCTGAGGCTGTAATTGCTGCCAAAGGTGCATCAACAGAGTATTGAGCAAAGGCTGTGAATACTTATGTACATGTGATTTCTTAGTTTTTTATTTTTAATACATTTGCAAAAATCTTTAAAAAAAAATGTTCACATTGTCATTATGGGATATTGTGTGTAGAATTTTGAAGAAATAAATGAATTTGTTCCATTTTGGAATAAGGCTGTAATATAACAATGTGGAAAAAGTGAAACGCTGTGAAGACTTTACAGATGCATTGTAAACTAAATAATTATGATGATAACTGAACAACTGTCATTCCCCAAAGTGAAGATTCACTATTATGAATATAAGTGATAAAAGATCAGACAGATCAATGATCTGACAAAGAAATAAATAAGGGTCTGAAACAGTTGCTAATATTGGATGTCCCATTCATTTTCAATATTGAGTTATTCTGTAATTAATATTCACACAATCAAATAAATCTTAGTGCCATTTACTCCCTTTCATATTTGTCAAAGTCTAACGTGATTGCCTACACATAAAAAATAAAAATATAATGTATAAGCATCCCAAAGTGATCAAGCAAAATATTGGTAAAACTCAAATTAAACATAAAGCCTCTAAATTGAATGATTTGGCCTCTGTTCCTCCTCATAATTTAAAAATTAAATGTGGTTTATTAAATATTAGGTCTCTAACTCCCAAGTCTCTGTTAGTCCATGATCTGTTAATTGATCATCAGATTGATTTAATTTCCCTTACAGAGACTTGGTTAGGGCAAGAGGATTATGTTGGTTTAAATGAATCAACTCCTTCTGGTTATTTAAACTGTCAAAATCCCAGAAGTTCTGGTCGTGGAGGAGGAGTAGCATCAATTTACCATTCCAAATTACTAGTTAATGTAAAGCAAAAAACATGTTATAATTCCTTTGAGGGCCTGGTCCTCAGTATTGGGCACTTTAGCAATTACAGGTTAAACCCAATTTTATTTGCCATAGTTTATCGTCCCCCATCAACCTATTCAGAATTTTTATCCGAATTTGCTGATTTCTTAGCTGATTTAGTGCTGAAATCTGATAGAATAATTATAGTAGGGGACTTTAATATACATGTGGATGTAGATGGTGACTGCCTTAATGTGGCTTTTAATTCAATATTAGACTCGATTGGGTTTTCTCAGAAAGTAGGAAATTCTACTCATTACCTCCACCATACATTGGACCTTGTTCTGACATATGGCATAGAAATAGAAAATCTTGTAGTGTCTCCTCATAACCCTGTACTGTCAGACCATTGTCTGTTAACCTTTGATTTTACTATTTCTGACTATTTGGCTCCTAAAGAAAAATATTGTCACAGTAGATGCCTCTCAGATGATGCTGTTTCCAAATTTATGCAGATTGTTTCCTCTATGCCATGTGTCAACACAACGGAAATAAGCTATAGACAGCTTGCTCCTTCTGTAATTGATAACATGGTGGATAGTGTTTCAGCTTCTCTGCATCAGGCTCTAGACTTGGTGGCCCCCTTAAAAAAGAAAAAGTCTAATCAGAGATTTTTAACTCCTTGGTTCAACACAGAAACTCGTAGCTTAAAACAGAAGACTCGTCAATTAGAAAGAAAATGGCGCTCTACTAATTTAGATGAAATCTATTTAGCTTGGAGAAATCATCTTTTAATTTATAAAAAATCTCTTAGAAAAGCTAGAACGAGTTATTACTCTGCATTAATAGAAGAGAACAAGAATAATCCCAGGTTTCTTTTCAGTACTGTAGCCAGGTTGACAAAGAGTCAGGACTCTGTCAATCCTAGCATCCCCTTAGAGCTTACTAGTCAGGACTTTATGAACTTTTTCAATAATAAAATTTCATCCATCAGAGATAAAATCAATCAGATTCTTCCCACAGTTAACTTAAATACTGTAACTACTACAACTCCTTCTATTGATGTCTGTCTTGATGAGTTTACTCCAATCGACCTTTGTGAGTTAGACAAAATAGTTTCCTCATCCAAACCTTCAACTTGTCTTTTAGACCCTATTCCTACCAGGTTATTTAAAGAAGTCTTCCCACTTATTGGTAGCTTTATTCTTCATATAATCAATTCTTCATTAACTTTAGGCCATGTACCGCAGGCTTTTAAAACGGCTGTAATTAAACCCTTACTCAAAGGGCCAACGCTAGATCCAGGAGCTTTGGCTAACTATGGACCAGTCTCTAATCTCCCTTTCATTTCAAAAATCTTGGAAAGAGTTGTTGCTATGCAATTATTTGACCACCTGCAGGGAAATGGTTTATTTGAGGAGTTTCAATCTGGGTTTAGAATCCATCATAGCACTGAAACAGCCTTAGCGAAGGTCACTAACGACCTCCTCATTGCATCTGATAATGGACTAGTTTCTGTACTTGTCCTTTTAGATCTTAGTGCAGCTTTTGATACTATTGATCATAATATTCTACTTGATAGATTAGAACACTATGTTGGACTTAATGGAACTTCGTTGCAGTGGTTTAGATCTTATTTATCTGATAGGTTCCAGTTTGTTCATGTAAATGATGAGTTTTCTCTCAGCTCAAAGCTTAGTCATGGAGTTCCACAGGGATCTGTGCTTGGCCCTACTCTTTTTAGTTTATATATGCTTCCATTAGGCAACATTATTAGAAAGCACTGTATACATTTTCACTGTTATGCAGATGACACACAATTATACCTGTCAATGAAGCCAGATGATACTAATCAATTAGCCAAGTTAGAAGCCTGTCTTAAGGAAATCAAAGTTTGGATGACTTGTAATTTCCTGCTATTAAATTCAGATAAGACTGAAGTCATTCTTGTTGGTCCAAAATACCTTAGAAATTCCTTTCCAAATCAAACTTTCAGTTTGGATGCAGTTACTCTTTCTCTTAATAGCTCTGTGAGGAACCTTGGAGTTATTTTTGATCAGGATTTGTCCTTCAATTCACATATTAAATTTGTTTCTAAGACTGCCTTCTATCATTTGCGTAATATTGCCAAGATTAGGAGCATCTTGTCTCAGAGTGATGCTGAGAAGCTGATCCACGCTTTTGTTAGCTCGAGATTAGATTATTGTAATTCTTTATTATCAGGTTGTCCTAAAACATCTTTAAAAAGTCTTCAGCTGATCCAAAATGCTGCAGCAAGAGTTTTAACAGGTACTAGAAAGAGAGATCATATCTCTCCGGTTCTGGCCTCCCTTCATTGGCTTCCCATAGAGTTTAGAATTAAGTTTAAAATCCTTCTTCTTACTTACAAAGCTCTAAACAATCAGGCTCCTTTTTATTTAAAAGATCTGATACTACCGTATCATCCTAACAGAGCACTACGCTCCCAAAATGCAGGTTTACTTGTAATACCTAGAATCTCCAAAAGTACAATGGGAGGCAGAGCCTTCAGTTATCAAGCTCCTCTCCTGTGGAATCAGCTGCCAATCTGGATTCGGGAGTCAGACTCGATCTCTGTTTTTAAGAATAGGGCTAAAACCTACCTTTTTGATATAGCCTACAATTAGGGAGGGATCATGTGTTTTCTGAACCCTCCCTTAGTTATGCTGCTAATAGGTTTAGTCAGCCGGGGGACCTCCAGTAATGCACTGGGCCTCACTCCTTTCCTCACTCTCTATGAAATATTTTTTTTTTGCTGGTCATTAACATTTGTTTGTTCTCTCCCATAGATTGAGTCCCCATCGTGCTGTTTGCTCTCTACATGTCTGTTCTTTTCTTCTTCTCTATCCCCTCACCCCCCAGCCAGTCGCAGCAGATGACTGCCCCTCCCTGAGCCTGGTTCTGCTGGAGGTTTCTTCCTGTTAAAAGGGAGTTTTTCCTCTCCACCGTCGCCAAGTGCTTGCTCACAGGGGATCGCCTGATTGCTGGGGTCTTTCTGCAACTGTGGGGGTCCTCCCTACAGTTGATAGTGCTATGAGATGACTGTTGTTGTGAAATGGCGCTATATAAATAAAGTTGAATTGAATTGAATTGAACATAGGCTACACCTCTGTATTCCACTTTCAAACACAGCCTACATTTGGGCCTGGAAAGCCTGATTGGGATCCCTGTTTCAGACAGGAATACTTGGTTCTACTGGCAATGCGCTAGTCTATATAAAATGAAATGGGGAAAAGTCTCAAATTCTTTTTTGTTGTAATTTAGTTTCTTTTTTTCCTTATAATTTTGTGACTCGTCACTAAAATCTGACCCAGTGCCCAGAAAACATCTTCAAAGTTTTGGTTTGTCTCTGCAGGGGGTCCAGAGAGTCCAGTGAGGGGAGTCCGGTGGACGGAGGGGTGAAGGACAGTCCGTCTCGGTACCCGGACCAGGACTGCATACAGCTCAACCCATCCTTCAGGGGCATCGCCGCCAGCTCGCTGCTCGCTATCGACCTCAGTCTCTCCAAGCGAATGGGCGTGTGCGTGGGGGCCCAAGGGTCCGGGGCCCCTCTGCGCTCTATTGTGGCCCTGCTGGCCCTGACAGGACACGCCCTGCCCTGGATCTGTGGGACGTTGGTCTGTCTGTGGAGGAGCAGCACGCTAGCTGGACAGGAAGTCCTCGTTAACCTGCTGCTGGGTAACAGAGACACAAACAAAGCATTTTAATACAGTCATCAATTAATTAACAAGATCAGAATGAGACCAGAACTAGTCCAGAACAAGACCAAACCAAGACCAGAAAGAAACAAGACCGAGACCAGAACTAGTCCAGAACAAGACCAAACCGAGACCAGAAAGAAACCAGACCGAGACCAGACCAAGACCAACCCGAGACCAGACCGAGACCAGACCGAGACCAGAACAAGACAGCTCTTGGCCAAGTTTTGGTCTGGTCTTGGTCAGGTCTTTTTCATGACTTGTCATGTCTTGGTCAGGTCTTGAAGAGGACTTGGTCATTTTGGTCTGGTCTTGGTCAGGTCTTGGTCAGGTCTTGGTCAGGTCTTAGTCAGGACTTGGTCATGCCTTGGTCAGGTCTTGGAGAGGACTTGGTCTGGTCTTGCTCAGGTCTTGGTCAAATCTTGCTAAGGTCTTAGTCCGGTCTTGGTCAAGACTTGGTTAGGTCTTGGTCTAGTCTTGGTCTTGGTCTGGTTTTGGCCAGGTTTTGGTTTGATCTTGGTCAGGTCTTGATCTGGCCTTGACCAGGTCTTGATCTGGTGTTGATCTGGTCTTGGTCAGGACTTGGTCAGTTCTCTGTCTGGTCTTGGAAAGGTTTTGGTCTTATTTTGGTCAGGACTTGGCCATGTCTTGTCAACTTTGTCTGGTCTTGGGCTCTAGAATGATGATGTCATTGTCTGAAGGTTTTGAGAACAGAAAACGTTCCACATATCCCTGATCTTACAAACGTCTTCAGTTATTGACACTTTAATATCTGTCCCGTTAATGATGACTGTTGCCATGGTTCTAAAATGTCTTTCTCTGTCCATCCTTAGCTCTGATCCTGGACCTGATGACCGTTGCAGGGATTCAGAAGCTGATCAAACGCAGAGGACCCTGGGACTTCCCTCCGGGTCTGTTGGACTATGTTGCCATGGATATTTACTCGTTCCCCGCGGCCCACGCCAGCCGGGCTGTCCTGGTGTCCAAGTTCCTTCTGACGCACCTGGTCCTGGCGGTGAGTGTCTCTGCCTCAGATCCCCATTAGTGAGCTCTTCAGAGTGTCTAACGAACCTGTTCTCCAGGTGCCCCTGAGGATCCTACTCTACCTGTGGGCCTTCCTGGTGGGTGTGTCCCGCATTCTGTTGGGAAAACATCACCTGTCCGACGTTGGCTGTGGTTTTGCCCTTGGGTTCCTGCACTTCAGCCTGGTGGAGTCGGTGTGGATGGACTCGGAGACTTGCCAGATGCTGATTGCCATGGGAACGCTGAGCTGGACACCGTGGCTGTAGCACTGGACCAGTTTGGACTCAGAATGCCATCAAGTTTTTACAGAACTAGACCATCTGGTTCCGACTGAGCACTGGATGATTTTGGTGTTTCAGACTAAAGTGTCCGACCTCAGTGATGAAAGAGACTTTTTCTCCTAAATTTGAAGTTTTGTCCTCATAAATGAAATTCACCACAACTGGTCCGCTCAGTTCAACAGCAGTCTGGGAGAGGTATCACTTCACTGAAGGAACCTCTAACCACACCTGTTGGTGTTTTTTGTGATGACTCTGCTCCCCCCATATAACCCCTGTTATCATATCACCCCTTCAGTTTCAGTGCTGAGACCTCAGTGGGTTTGGCACCGGCTAAACCCACCTGTCCATTTGACACTAGCTAGCTACACGAGTCATCTGTTGGTGTCGGCACAGGCTGTTCACGCAGTGCTGGCTTGTTGCTGAGCTTGGTGGTACGAGTACTCAGAGGAAGAAGACGATGACTCGCCCCAGCCCCATGTGTTGGTGCTTTGACACTTCTGACTGGGAGCCCATCCCCTATGTCTGGGGCTGTCGCACATATGAGGTGCTCAGAAACCCCAGTCAGTGCTTCCTGTATGGTGAGTTACGTAGGTGACTCAAGAGAGGTGAATGTCGTTTCTGAAGAAGGCTAATCTGAAGCTAACACAAACAGCGCTGAAAGGTGAACAGAAAGCTAAAGAAGGTGATTAGGTGACAATGAATGAGCACACAAGCGCAAGAGTCTTGTTAAACAGCAGTGAGAGGTGACAGTCCATGAAAAAAAGTGATTAAAAGGTAATTAAAAGCAATAATCTTTAGGAAAAAGAGAAGAGCTAAGCGTAGCTAACCACTCCGACTGACAGCCAGCAAAAACAGGAATTGACAATACGTTACCACAGGAAGTTGCTCCAGTGGAATGCTGTGTAGATATTTGTTGCCCCGACATGTGCGGCTAGCTGACCAACTGCATTCACAGGATGCTAGCTGTGAATCTAAACCCCATGCCCATGCTAGCTAATGCATACAGTCATCCTGCTGGTTCCTGTGGTGGCTCATCGGGTGTGATTTAATGTCCCATACTGATGTTCAATTAAAGGAACTGAGCATTGGGGAATGTAAGGTTATCCATATAACCACTGTTCCCCTCAGCCTTGGAGCTCAGTGCGACACACTGTGCCCACCTCATGCTGGGGGACTGAAGGGGGTGACCTGATATGTCATCACATACTGCCCAAAAGGCGTTTCTTCAGTGAAGTGCACCTCCCATACTTCTGCTGTACTGAGCTCCCCTCCTTCGGGGAGCAGTGGTTGTATCCATAACCTTACCTTTGTTTATTGGCAATATTAAGGCTGTTTGTGTTTTTTTTTTTGTTTTTTTGTAAATGTGTGCTTTTTATTTTATTTTTTTAAATCACAGGAAGTCACTGATTTCCAACTAAAGGGCTAATGTGGCCCAGGAGCTGCAGGTTGCAGACCCCTGGTTTATATTGACATTTTGTGTCTCAGGTGTTCACTGTGTAAAATGAAATGTTTCTGGTTCAGAACCAGCTTGGACTTATCTAGGTTGACAGAAAAACTTTATTTAAACTGAAATTTAGTGTCAGGATGGAAGCTAGCAGGCTAACGGGTTGAAACTGGTCCTGAAAACCATTTCCTGTTTGATTAATGGACGGGAGGACAGTTTCATGGGAGACGCTGACATTTTCTGACAGTTGGTTCATCCTGATAATAAAAGTTCAGCTCCACAGTTGTTTGTTTTCAGTCTGTCCTTGATGTCCTCGATAGTCCAGCTGAGACACTAGGCTAGCAACTACACTGAGCTAACCTAATGTCCTGTGAATAAAAAAAAAAGGTTTTAAAATAGCCTAAAAAAAAATTCTATTAAGTTTACATTTTTGTTTGTAATTTTGCCATTTTCTCCATGATTTTTTTTCTTAACCACTTGCGCTCCGTTGTTCCGCGGGCGGGCAAGTCTCTGCGTCCTAGGACGCACGAGGGCGCACGAGAGTGCACTCGTGCGCGTTCGGACGCATGACGCATGATATACTGATGATGGTGCAGATGGAGATGGAAAAAAAAGCTGCAGACACTGCCGCGAACAGATTAGTTCATCTGATTGACCTGTCTTTCAAGAGACAGACTGTCTTTCTAAGAGCCTTGAATTGGGTTTCTGAAACCATGAAGAGCCAATGAATGAAAATCTAGCCAGAAGGACCCGCCTCCCAACGGCTGCGAGCCAATTGAAGCACAGAAGTTCGCTGAGCTGTTGTCTAAAGCTGGGTGAAGAGAGACTTTCAGCAGCCACAGGCAGTGGTTTATTTATTTTATTTAATTCCAGCAGAGTGTTTAGGATTCTCTTCCGTCATCATAGACCGACGGAGGCCGACGACGAAGGTCGTAAATCATTCACCAAAACCGAATTGAAAATTGGAATTATGTTTTGATCGGGATCCACGAGCGGAGCAGCGTCGCGTTCGTCTGACAATGGGGAAGAGAAGTTCGCCAGGACTCTGCTGCTGTGACGAGGTAAGGTGTTATAAGCTAAATTATTATTTCTCCCTGAAAACTGTAATCCAAAAATGACTTTTGACCGATCGGTAAATTACAACTGTACGACGCACGCACTTCATACTTCGTGCGCCGCGATAAATGGTTCATTTGCCGTGTTCGGACCGTGAACGCCCCCCCCCCCCCCGCTGCAGAAGAGGAGCGGGGGGGGGGGCGTTCACGGTCCCAACACCCCTGGTCCGCAGGGGGAACCGCGCTGACTGCGCAGCGGTCGTCACATAGACATATGATGGCTGTCCTCTGTAGCGAGGGGGGGACAACCCCCCCCCCCCCCACACACACACAGTAGCGAGGGGGGGGAAGCCGCTGTGACAGCGTTGCTGTGGAAACATGCAACGAGTGTAATCCGTCATGTAGCGAGGGCCCAACTCCGTCCTTGGTAGCGGGGGGGGGACGACCCCCCCCCCCCCCCACACACACAGACACAGCATGTGACCTTTCATTAGAGCCTAAAATGAAGCTTCTACATTGAATCATTCAAAAGTTACAGACATTTTTCCAAACTGTGCCATTTGGCACAATTTGGCACAGTTCCAAAACGCCTGGGAACAGCCTGAGAACAAAGCTGTGTAAAATATTCATTTTTTGTGGTATTGTTACAAAATTTGGATCTCAGCTTGATAACACTTGGTTCTACATTTCTGTTGCATTTTCCAGCTGGATCGGACAGCTGTGTGTTATTTGCAAGCATTTGTATCCAAAAAAACACCGTGGCCAAATTTATTTTCTTCAAGTTCAGTATGTTTAGATGACTGTAACTCAGTGGCCGGAGCACGCAGAGAGATTATGTTTTTTTTGCCAAAAAATTCAAAGTGTTTTCTTTTAAATGAGACCAACCCCATGAAGATGCTGCAAAGGGTTGAAGAACAGCTTTCGATTTACTTTGGGCACGTTATTTTTTGGCATTTTTAGGAAAATTGCCCGGAGTGCAAGGGGTTAAGCTACAGCTTAGAGATTTAGAAAATCATGATTCATAATTTATGTCAAAGAGCAAAATCATTATCATCAAAAGTTAAAAAAAAGATTCTAATCCCCCTTATTCCTCGCCCCCGTGATGCCTTGTGTGAATTATTGTAGCAACTTCCAGTACTAGCTTAGAACGTGTGGTTGTCACAGAAATGGGACACTTTTCCTTGTTAAAAAACGATGACTTTGGCATTAAAAATGCGGGAACACGGCCTTTTGCACCTCAAAAACAGTAATATAATCATACCACATCCCACGACTATGGAGGGATCCGCTGCTAGCATGCTAATGCTGTAAACAAACAATAGCTCTGAGATACATCAATGTTTCCACCGCAATAAAGTCGGCTGCATTTTGTTAAAATATATTGGACATAATCAGATTTACCTCAGAGCAGACGTAGAGTCTAGTCAGAGCCACAAAGAACCACAACACCGTGCTTGGGCGTTTTAAATTCGGGGTAAAACGTCACATCTGTGACATTCATACAAGTGAAGACATACCTGGCTCTTGTCTTGGTGTCCGTCCGGTGTCTGGACCACCGATCTCACCAACAATCCTTCAGTTTTCACTGCATGATCTACTCATCGCTGTTGAAGCCACACATTCAGCCGTGCTGATGTGTGAGGAGCCTCACACCACCAACAGCAGCAAGTTCCAGAACTACGCAGACATTCAAAAATACAAAAACTACAAGAGCTGAAATTAGCTGCCACTTGAGTGCAAAACACGTATGTGGACTAGACATTACAATGAATTTGAAAAACTTTTTAAAAATGCTATTTTAAATGCCTCTGCTACTCCAGTCTTACTGACTGATTTAACAGGTCAGCCGAAAACGGAAGCTCCGCCCATAATCGTTCCTACAGCGCCACCCCCAGGAATAAGGTGGATAAGGTGGACTCTTCTGACGAAGGCTGCAGTACACAGTCGAAACATGTAAAGAAGGTAAAAACATCTCCTTTCTAGTTTTGTCTTTAATAAGAACAAAAGGTAATTAATTAAAGAAGACAAAATGAACCAAGTTGAGCCAATAAGGTGGCTAGCTCGCTTTGACTGTCATGAAAATACAAAATATGAAAGATTGACTTTTAAAAGTTCAGTTATTAAAAATACACTTTTCACAATATTCTAAATTAGTTTAGACACACTAGTGAGTTTGCAACTTTTCTCTTACATTTGTTGCTTTTCCTTTTATTCTGGTTAATGGACCACTTACACTGAATGATGTGACGTATTTCCGGTTTTAAATAATGCGGCTCCTTCGCTTTGTATTTTCAATATATGATTGCAGTAGATGTAGGAAGATTTATCACAAGCGTAAAACATATTTAATTAGGAGCTTTTCTAAGGACAGGAGAAAACGATACTCTGACAGTGGCTGTGCCCTGCTTTGCTCAGTGTCACAGTTTTATGAAAGAAATGTACATTTTCACAGCTTGACAATGTTTTGGACCACGCTCCTTGTTTAAACTGTTGCTATCATACAGGGCTACTGTTTACCTCCAAGAAAATCGGTAATGTTGTTTTAAATTGTAGCGACTGTGATCAACATTAAAAAAGAAGCCATCCATCCATCCATTTTCTACCGCTTTTCTGGAGATCCAGGTCGCGGAGGCAGCAGCTGGAGCAGAGAAGCCCAGACTTCCCTCTCCCTGGCCACCTGCTCCAGCTCTTCAGAGAAGACACTGTTATGTCTAAGAAATAGGCGTGGACAGCGGGCATGAACTGCACTCTCCTTTATTCAACACATAACTGTATACAGAAAGGTGGCCCCATATCGCGCCACTGCCAGTTCACCACGTGATGACATCACCTACAGCGAGCCACCATGTCCAAACACCACATTTACCACTACCCCCCGAAAAACCCAAAGAACTATATACAGCTACCAGGGCACCAGGGTGGACTACCATGACCGAGTGGGTTATTCTGCCACTGTTATCGGTCACGTCCTGGCTACATTCAAGAGTCTATTATTTAGTTACAAAGTCCCTAAGGTAGCAGGGTCTCTGTCGGACCCGGGCCGAGCAGCACTTGGGTCAAGCGGGTCATGCGGGGACGTCCATCGGGGGTTGTGTGTCTTGTGTCGTCGCAGTCCCAGGCTGGTCTCACTGTGTTCACGGCTGTCTTCTGGTCCACGGCCAAAGTCAGTGTCACTTTTCTGAGATGGTTGGTGTGCCACCGTGATCCATCAGCGAGATGAAAAGCGGCTGGACACAACTGCTCTGTGATCTGCATCGGAGTTGTCCAAAATGACTGCAACTTGTGAACACGGTTGGGACATCGGATCCGAACCCAGTCCAACACTGCGAGTCCTGATTCCCTCACCCTACGCTTCTTGTCAAACCTTTGCTTCATCCGTCGTTGTTGTTCAACCACCTTTCCTCTAGGTGAGGGTATTTCCAGTGGTGTATCAGCCACTGGGGGGCAAAGTCGGTCCAGAAGAAGAGCCATCTTGCTTCCCAGCATCAGTAATGTCGGGGAGCTGCCCGTCGTGACATGGGGTGTTGCTCTATAATGTAGTAGGGTGCTGAAAATTGGAGCCCATCCTCTAGATGTGCCATGAGACCATTCTTGAGGGTCTGGTTGAATCCCTCCACCCCTCCCCCCTTCACCTGAGGGTGATAGAAGGTGGTTTTTATATGTTTTATGCCCCTTTCTTTCATGAAGGCCTTGAAATCTGCCGAGGTGACCTGCGGTCAGTTGTTCGTTATGATTGCGTCCACAACACCCCAGCGGGCGAAAAGGGAGGTAAGGAGGCCGGTGACTATGTCGGTGGTGATTGAGCCAGAGGGCGATACCTCGGGCCATTTCAAGTGGATAAGAAAGCGTGGGTGCTGGGGGGCGCTATGGAGTTAGCCGCATATGTCCAATTGGATGTGTTTCCACGGGGCTGATGGCCATGGCAGGGGTTGCAGGGGTGGAGGTGGCGGCATGCCAGTTTTCCCACTGGACAGGCAGGGCGCACACTCTTTCACCATGACCTCCACATCCTTGTTGATCCCTGGCCACCATACTGAGCCTCTACATCGTTGTTAAACCCTGACAATGCCCAGGTGACCCTTGTGTAGCATGGTTAGAATATGACATAACGCACGGCTCAGGAGACGCACACACACAGGCTCAGAGTAGTTCAAATAGTTTATTAGCAACAGGAGTGAATGGATGTTTGTCTGCGAGATGTAGATGTGTTGGTGGCGGCGTCTGCTTCGGGTACAGAGGCAGGAGACCGTACAGCCGGACAACCCTATGGGAAAAGCACAAGGAGAAGGGTGACGGGCACACACCAACACAGGAGATATAACAGCGAGAGAGGAGCTTACTTGGATGGGATAGATGACTGGCACAGCAAGGGACGAGACCCGGTAGACAGTCACCTGCAGGACCCGGTGCAGCAGCGAGGAAATGGAGACGGAGAGGAAAGGTCCGCCACCGGGAAATCCACCTGTGCACAGGGGAGCAGACTTCAAAAGGAAAAGGTAAGGGCTTCTTACCGAAATGATGGCTGAAGAGGTAGTAGAACTCACAGCAATGATGATGAGCGAAATCTGACGGCTTCAGGCCGAAGCTCAGGGCGAGGCGGCTTATATCCCTCGCCGCTGATGACGAGCAGGTGTGCGAGCAGGTGGCGCCACTGATGAGCGGCGCGGCGTGACAGTACTCCCCCCTCTAGCAGCGCCTCCTGGCGATGGCTTCTCTGGGTGCGCTCGGTGGAAATCAGCGATGAGCGACGGGTCCAACACAAACGACGAGGGTACCCACTGTCGATGCTCGGGCCCATAGCCCTCCCAGTCCACCAAGTACTGCAACCCACGACCCCGGCGCCGGGAGTCCAGGATGGAGGCGACGGACCAGGCCGGGTGGCCATCAATCATCCGGGGCGCGGGTTCAATTCAATTCAATTCAACTTTATTTATATAGCGCCATTTCACAACAACAGTCATCTCATAGCACTATCAACTGTAGGGAGGACCCCCACAGTTGCAGAAAGACCCCAACAATCAGGCGATCCCCTGTGAGCAGCACTTGGCGACGGTGGAGAGGAAAAACTCCCTTTTAACAGGAAGAAACCTCCAGCAGAACCAGGCTCAGGGAGGGGCAGTCATCTGCTGCGACTGGCTGGGGGGTGAGGGGACAGAGAAGAAGAAAAGAACAGACATGTAGAGAGCAAACAGCACGATGGGGACTCAATCTATGGGAGAGAACAAACAAATGTTAATGACCAGAAAAAAAAAAAAATATTTCATAGAGAGTGAGGAAAGGAGTGAGGCCCAGTGCATTACTGGAGGTCCCCCGGCTGACTAAACCTATTAGCAGCATAACTAAGGGAGGGTTCAGAAACACATGATCCCTCCCTAATTGTAGGCTATATCAAAAAGGTAGGTTTTAGCCCTATTCTTAAAAACAGAGATCGAGTCTGACTCCCGAATCCAGATTGGCAGCTGATTCCACAGGAGAGGAGCTTCATAACTGAAGGCTCTGCCTCCCATTGTACTTTTGGAGATTCTAGGTATTACAAGTAAACCTGCATTTTGGGAGCGTAGTGCTCTGTTAGGATGATACGGTAGTATCAGATCTTTTAAATAAAAAGGAGCCTGATTGTTTAGAGCTTTGTAAGTAAGAAGAAGGATTTTAAACTTAATTCTAAACTCTATGGGAAGCCAATGAAGGGAGGCCAGAACCGGAGAGATATGATCTCTCTTTCTAGTACCTGTTAAAACTCTTGCTGCAGCATTTTGGATCAGCTGAAGACTTTTTAAAGATGTTTTAGGACAGCCTGATAATAAAGAATTACAATAATCTAATCTCGAGCTAACAAAAGCGTGGATCAGCTTCTCAGCATCACTCTGAGACAAGATGCTCCTAATCTTGGCAATATTACGCAAATGATAGAAGGCAGTCTTAGAAACAAATTTAATATGTGAATTGAAGGACAAATCCTGATCAAAAATAACTCCAAGGTTCCTCACAGAGCTATTAAGAGAAAGAGTAACTGCATCCAAACTGAAAGTTTGATTTGGAAAGGAATTTCTAAGGTTTTTTGGACCAACAAGAATGACTTCAGTCTTATCGGAATTTAATAGCAGGAAATTACAAGTCATCCAAACTTTGATTTCCTTAAGACAGGCTTCTAACTTGGCTAATTGATTACTATCATCTGGCTTCATTGACAGGTATAATTGTGTGTCATCTGCATAACAGTGAAACTGTATACAGTGCTTTCTAATAATGTTGCCTAACGGAAGCATATATAAACTAAAAAGAGTAGGGCCAAGCACAGATCCCTGTGGAACTCCATGACTAAGCTTTGAGCTGAGAGAAAACTCATCATTTACATGAACAAACTGGAACCTATCAGATAAATAAGATCTAAACCACTGCAACGAAGTTCCATTAAGTCCAACATAGTGTTCTAATCTATCAAGTAGAATATTATGATCAATAGTATCAAAAGCTGCACTAAGATCTAAAAGGACAAGTACAGAAACTAGTCCATTATCAGATGCAATGAGGAGGTCGTTAGTGACCTTCGCTAAGGCTGTTTCAGTGCTATGATGGATTCTAAACCCAGATTGAAACTCCTCAAATAAACCATTTCCCTGCAGGTGGTCAAATAATTGCGTAGCAACAACTCTAAGATTTTTGAAATGAAAGGGAGATTAGAGATTGGTCTATAGTTAGCTAAAGCTCCTGGATCTAGCGTTGGCTTTTTGAGTAAGGGTTTAATTACAGCCGTTTTAAAAGCCTGCGGTACATGGCCTAAAGTTAATGAAGAATTGATTATATGAAGAATAAAGCTACCAGTAAGTGGGAAGACTTCTTTAAATAACCTGGTAGGAATAGGGTCTAAAAGACAAGTTGAAGGTTTGGATGAGGAAACTATTTTGTCTAACTCACAAAGGTCGATTGGAGTAAACTCATCAAGACAGACATCAATAGAAGGAGTTGTAGTAGTTACAGTATTTAAGTTAACTGTGGGAAGAATCTGATTGATTTTATCTCTGATGGATGAAATTTTATTATTGAAAAAGTTCATAAAGTCCTGACTAGTAAGCTCTAAGGGAATGCTAGGATTGACAGAGTCCTGACTCTTTGTCAACCTGGCTACAGTACTGAAAAGAAACCTGGGATTATTCTTGTTCTCTTCTATTAATGCAGAGTAATAACTCGTTCTAGCTTTTCTAAGAGATTTTTTATAAATTAAAAGATGATTTCTCCAAGCTAAATAGATTTCATCTAAATTAGTGGAGCGCCATTTTCTTTCTAATTGACGAGTCTTCTGTTTTAAGCTACGAGTTTCTGTGTTGAACCAAGGAGTTAGAAATCTCTGATTAGACTTTTTCTTTTTTAAGGGGGCCACCAAGTCTAGAGTCTGATGCAGAGAAGCTGAAACACTATCCACCATGTTATCAATTACAGAAGGAGCAAGCTGTCTATAGCTTATTTCCGTTGTGTTGACACATGGCATAGAGGAAACAATCTGCATAAATTTGGAAACAGCATCATCTGAGAGGCATCTACTGTGATAATATTTTTCTTTAGGAGCCAAATAGTCAGAAATAGTAAAATCAAAGGTTAACAGACAATGGTCTGACAGTACAGGGTTATGAGGAGACACTACAAGATTTTCTATTTCTATGCCATATGTCAGAACAAGGTCCAATGTATGGTGGAGGTAATGAGTAGAATTTCCTACTTTCTGAGAAAACCCAATCGAGTCTAATATTGAATTAAAAGCCACATTAAGGCAGTCACTATCTACATCCACATGTATATTAAAGTCCCCTACTATAATTATTCTATCAGATTTCAGCACTAAATCAGCTAAGAAATCAGGAAATTCGGATAAAAATTCTGAATAGGTTGATGGGGGACGATAAACTATGGCAAATAAAATTGGGTTTAACCTGGAAGTGCTAAAGTGCCCAACACTGAGGACCAGGCCCTCAAAGGAATTATAACATGTTTTTTGCTTTACATTAACTAGTAATTTGGAATGGTAAATTGATGCTACTCCTCCTCCACGACCAGAACTTCTGGGATTTTGACAGTTTAAATAACCAGAGGGAGTTGATTCATTTAAACCAACATAATCCTCTTGCCCTAACCAAGTCTCTGTTAGGGAAATTAAATCAATCTGATGATCAATTAACAGATCATGGACTAGCAGAGACTTGGGAGTTAGAGACCTAATATTTAATAAACCACATTTAATTTTTAAATTATGAGGAGGAACAGAGGCCAAATCATTCAATTTAGAGGCTTTATGTTTAATTTGAGTTTTACCAATATTTTGCTTTATCACTTTGGGATGCTTATATATTATATTTTTATTTACTTTGGAGGGAGCAGACAACGATTCTCTGATGGGGAAGACAGGGGCTAAGCTGAGGGGTGGCGGATGAAGAGGAGCTGCAGAGAGGCGTGTAAGACTGCGACTCTGCTTCCTGGTCCCAACTCTGAGTAGTCATGGTTTTGGAAATTTGGATAAAAAAGATGCCAGATTGTTAGATAAATGAGAAGCACCATCCAAAGTGGGATGAATGCTGTCTCGTCTCATAAGACCAGGTTTTCCCCAAAAAGAGCTCCAATTGTCAATGTAGCCCACGTCATTTTTAGGACACCACACAGACAGCCAGCGGTTCAAGGATGAAGAGCGACTAAACATGTCATCACTGGTCAGCTTGGGGAGGGGCCCAGAGAATACTACAGTGGCAGACATCGTTTTGGCAAAGTCACACACCGATTCTATATTAAGTTTCGTGACTTCCGACTGCCGGAGACGGATGTCATTAATGCCGGCGTGAATAACAATTGTGGAATATTTACAGTTACTTTTAGCCAGCATTTTCAAATTTGACTCGATGTCGCCTGCTCTGGCCCCAGGAATGCATGTGACTATGACCGCTGGAGTCTCTAGGTTCACGTTTCTGACTACAGAGTCAGAATCAGAATCAGAATCAGAATCAGAATCAGGTTTATTGCCATTGTTCATGTAGTACACAAACTAGGAATTTGTCTCGGTACAATGCTGCAACATTAAACATGATAAGATAAGAGAAATAAACTATACATGTAATAAAGTGTAGGATAAGATTAAGTGATACTGGTCAACAGTTAAAATATATATTAGCCAGCAGCAGATACTGTGGAGAACTATATAGTGCAGTCGGTAATGCAGGAAGAAAACAGTGATGATTGACATGAGTCTGGTTGAGCTGCTGTACATGGTGCACGAGAGTCACTTAGTGTTCAGCAGTCTAATGGCAGAGGGGAAGAAGCTGTTCATGTGACGGGAGGTTTTAGTCTGGATGGACCGAAGTCTTCTACCAGAGGGGAGGGGGGCAAACAGTACATGACCAGGGTGTGAGGGATCGGCTATGATCCGGCCAGCACGCCTCCGGGTCCTGGAGATGTACAGATCCTGGAGAGATGGGAGCTTGCAGCCGATCACCTTCTCAGCAGTGCGCACGACGCGCTGCAGCCTTAGTCTGTCCCTGGCAGTGGCTCCTGCGTACCACACGGTTATGGAGGTGGTGAGGATGGACTCGATGATGGCTGTGTAGAACTGCACTAACATCTTGGTGGGTAGCTTGAGCTTCCTCAGCTGCCGCAGGAAGAACATCCTCTGCTGGGCTTTTTTGATGAGTGAGCTGATGGTCAGCTCCCATTTGAGGTCCCTGGTGATGGTAGTGCCTAGGAAGCGGAAGGAATCAGCAGTGGTGATGGGAGAGCCTGAGAGGGTGAGGGGGGGCAGAGGAGTAGTGACTTTCCTGAAGTCTACAATCATCTCCACTGTCTTCAGAGCGTTCAGCTGCAGGTTGTTATTGCTGCACCAGGACGCCAGCTGGGCCACCTCTCTCCTGTAGGCGGACTCGTCGCCGTTGGAGATGAGCCCGATGAGGGTGGTGTCGTCCGCAAACTTGATCAACTTGACAGACTGGTGGCTGGAGGTGCAGGAGTTGGTGTAAAGGGAGAAGAGTAGGGGGGAAAGTACACAGCCCTGGGGTGATCCGGTGCTGATGCTAGTATAGTCTGAGACAGTCTTTCCCAGCCGCACATGCTGCCTCCGGTCCGTCAGGAAGTCGGTGATCCACCTGCAGAGGGAGTCAGGCACGTTGAGCAGGGACAGCTTGTCCCGGAGCAGAGCGGGGCGGATGGTGTTGAATGCGGAGCTGAAGTCCACAAACAGGATCCTGGCGTAGGTTCCCGGGGAGTCCAGGTGCTGCAGGATGGAGTGGAGGGCCAGGTTGACTGCATCGTCTACAGACCTGTTGGCTCGGTAGGCAAACTGCAGCGGGTCCAGGAGAGGGGTGGTGATGGACTTGAGGTGGGACAGGACCAGGCGCTCAAAGGACTTCATGACTACAGAGGTGAGCGCTACAGGTCTGTAGTCATTAAGTCCAGTGATCCGTGGCTTCTTGGGGACAGGGATGATGGTGGAGGATTTGAGGCAGGATGGCACGTGGCATAACTTAAGGGAGGTGTTAAAAATGTCTGTGAATACAGGAGCCAGCTGTTTCGCACAGAGTCTCAGGGTGGAGGGAGACACGCCGTCTGGGCCGGGGGCCTTGCGCGGGTTCAGTCTGGAGAACTGTTTGAGCACATCCTGCTCACTGATGATAAGGGGAGGGGGGGAGGTGGGGGGTGTGTGCCTTAAATGAAGTAGGGAATGTGGAGGCTGTGGAGCTGGAGGGAGGGGGGGAGTTGGACACAGATGACGAGGTGTCAAAACGGGCATAGTGTTGGGACAGTCTCTGACAAAGGGCTTTGTCATCCTGACCTTTAGGAGCCTGAGGCCGATAGTTGGTGATCTGCCTCAGTCCTCTCCACACGGAAGCTGAATCATTAGCAGTGAACTGCTGCTGGAGTCTCTCTGAGTACACAGATTTAGCCCTCTTCAGCTCTCTGTTAAACCGGTATTTAACCTCCCTGTAGCAGACCCTGTCTCCACTTTTCAGCGCTGCTTCCTTCTCCTTCCTGATCTGTCTGAGCTTAGCTGTGAACCAGGGTTTGTCATTAGAGTAACTCACCCTGGTGCGTGATGGAAGAATGTTCTCTTCACAAAAGTGGATATATGAGTTCACAGTGTCCGTGTACTCATCCAGATCATGCGTGGCTCCTTTAAGCATGCCCCAGTCAGATATTTCCATGCACGTTTCCAGCTTCTCCTCAGCATCACTGGTCCGTATCTTCGTAGTGCTCACAACAGGTTTAGTGAGCTTCAATCTCTGTCTGTATGTGGGAATGAGGTGAACCATCACGTGATCAGATAATCCCAGCGCAGCTCGAGGGACAGCGCGATATGCGTCTTTCACTGTGGTGTAACAGTGATCCAGTGTGTTTAATCCTCTGGTGGGGCATTTAATAAACTGTTTGTAGCGGGGGAGATCGTGGCTCAGATTGCACTGATTAAAGTCGCCAGCCACAATAATCAGCGAGTCTGGAAAACTCCGCTCTGTGTGTTGAATGTGATCCGCGAGCACGCGCTGAGCTTCGCGCGTGTCCGCGTCGGGAGGGGCGTACACAGCGATCAGTATAAAAGAAGCAAACTCCCGTGGGGAATAAAAAGGCTTGCAGTTGATAACAAGAAATTCCAAGGCAGGAGAACAGTGTTTGGAAATTTCCGTTACATCAGAGCACCAGCTACAGTTGATGTAGAAGCAGACACCGCCTCCTGTGGTCTTGCCGGAAAGCTCTGTGTCACGATCAGCACGGAAGAGCTGGAAGCCGTCGAGTCGCCAATGATCAGAGTTTTTTCCTCAGCGGGTGTGTCGCTGAGCGGGGAAAAATGATTAGAAACGTGAACAGGTTGGTGGTGAACCGGGGCTTTGCGACTAGGCTTCCTTCTCACCGTCACCCACCCAGTCTCCTCGCTGCAGAGGAGAGCCGGGGAACCGGTGACAGGGGGACCTAAGCTAGCTAGCTCCGCTGCAGCTAATGGGCGTCCGTCGAGATTAACTGGCGCAGACGGTGTTTCAATGCAGCGGAGCCGGGATTCCAAATCAGACAACCTCGCCTCGAGCGCCTCAAAAAGACAACATTTATTACATTTACCGTTATCACTAAAGGAGGCAGAGGTGTAGCTAAACATCTGACAGAGAGAGCACACCAGAGGAGGAGAGGAAAGAGAGGTAGTAGCCATAGCTAGTGGCTCGAGAGCTGGAGAGCAAACCACACAGGCAGACAGCAAAACAGGAAGTGACGATACGTTACCACAAGGAAGTGATGATCGGAAGTTGCCAGGGTTGCCAGGGTTGCGCAGCAGGAGGAGGGCAAAGGGGATCGGAGACTGCCAGCTTCACCTTAGACACATGGAAGGTGGGATGGATGCGGAGGGAGGGGGGAATAGCTACACGCACAGCCACCGGGTTGATGATCCTGGTGATGGGGTAGGGTCCCATAAAGCGCTGTGCCAGCTTCCTCCTCTCGCCTTTCAATGTCACGTCCTGGGTCGACACATAGACTCGTTGCCCAACTCTGTACGCCGGGGCAGGTCTTCTGTGCCGGTCCGCCACGGCTCTGTTGCACTCCGCCGTGCGTAAAAGCGCATTGCGCGCTGATGCCCAGATGGAGCGGAACTGCCTGAGATGCGGCCTAACTGAGGGGACAGTTACCTCACTCTCCTGCGCCGGGAACAGCGGGGGGTCATAACCCAGGGACGCCTTGAAGGGGGACATCCCTGTAGCAGAAGAGCGAGCGGCGTTATGGGCGTATTCAACCCAGGCAAGATGGTTACTCCAGGACGTGGGTTTGGATGCTGTAACACAGCGGAGCGCAGCCTCCAGCTCCTGATTGGTCCGCTCACACTGCCCGTTGGATTGGGGTGATGGCCGGAGGAGAGGCTCACCTTGGCTCCTATGGCGTTACAAAATGATCTCCAAACCTCAGAGGAAAATTGGGGCCCCCGGTCCGAGACCACGTCCACCGGAATCCCGTGCAGCCTGACCACGTGTTGGATGAGGAGGTCCGCCGTCTCCAGGGCAGTTGGAAGACCTCGTAGGGGGATGAAGTGCACAGCCTTGGAGAAGCGGTCCACGATGGTCAGGATGGTGTCGTAGGAGTTGGAGACTGGGAGTCCGGTGACGAAATCCAACGCGATGTGCGACCAGGGCCTGCCAGGGACGGGCAGGGGCTGGAGCAGACCCGCTGGAGGGGCATTTCCCGATTTGTTGGTGGCACAAATTGGACAGGCCCGGGCGTAGCGGGCGGCATCCCTCCGCAGGCCCGGCCACCAAAAGGACCGCTGGAGGAGGTTCATCATCCGGGAGGAGCCAGGGTGACAGGTGAGCTTGGAGGTGTGCAGCCAGTGGATGACCTCTCCTCGAACCGTGGATGGCACAAACAGCCTCCCCTCCGGTCCGCCGCCAGGGTCAGGTTCCACTTCCTGCGCCTTCCGGATCTTGCTCTCAATGTCCCAGGAGATGGCTCCCACGACGCACGACCTGGGTAGGATGGTGTGAACCGTGTCCTCCGACTCCTCAGGGGCGAATTGCCTAGAGAGGGCGTCGGGCAGGCCGTTCTTGGAGCCAGGCCTGAAGGTGATGGTGAACTGGAACCTGGCGAAGAACAAGGACCAGCGCGCCTGGCGGGCGTTCAGGCGCCTGGCAGATCTGAGGTATTCCAAGTTCTTGTGGTCCGTCAGGACCACAAACGGCAGGTCCGCCCCCTCTAGCCAGTGACGCCACTCCTGTAGCGCGAGCTTGATGGCGAGGAGCTCTCTGTCACCCACGTCGTAATTTCTCTCCGCCGGGGACAAGCGCCGGGAGAAGAAGGCGCAGGGCCGCTTGATACCGTCATCTGGCGACCGCTGGGATAGCACCGCCCCCACTCCTGTGTCTGAAGCGTCCACTTCCACGATGCACTGCAGCACGGGGTTGACTTGGCTCAGGACCCGGGAGGAGGAGAACTCCGCCTTCAGCGCCTGAAAAGCAGCTGCGGCCTCTTCGGTCCACTGGAACGGAACCTTAGGGGACGTGAGGCGGGTCAGCGGGCCGACGATGGTGCCAAAGTTTGGGACGAAGCGGCGGTAGAAGTTCGCAAATCCAACGAACTGTTGCACCTGCTTCCGTGATGTAGGTGTAGGCCATTCTACCACCGCCTTCACCTTCTCTGGGTCTGGAAGCACCTGGTCATGAGAGATGATGAACCCCAGGAAGGATGTTGTTCTGGCGTAAAATTCACACTTCTCAGCCTTCACATACAGCCGATTCTCCAGCAGTCTTTGGAGGACCCGCCTCACGTGGACCTGGTGCTCGTCCCTGGATTTGGAGAAGATGAGTATATCATCCAGGTAGACGAACACAAAGAGGCCGATGAAATCCCGGAGGACGTCGTTGATGAGGCGCTGAAAGACGGCTGGAGCGTTGGTCAGTCCGAACGGCATGACTAGGTATTCGAAGTGGCCGTTCGGGGTACGGAAGGCTGTTTTCCACTCATCTCCCTCCCGGATCCGGACGAGGTGGTACGCGCTGCGTAAATCCAGCTTGGTGAACCAAGTCGCCCCCTGGAGGGAGTGGAAAGCGGTGTCCATGAGGGGCAGGGTGTAACGATCCTTCTCCGTGATGTCATTAAGAGCACGGTAGTCTATGCAAGGATGAAGGGATCCGTCCTTCTTGCCAACGAAGAAGAATCCCGCCCCCACGGGTGATGACGATGGGCGGATTATCCCAGCACTCAGCGACTCCTTAAGGTATGTGTTCATCGTCTCCTTCTCTGGCGCCGACAGGCTGTAGAGCCGTCCAGAAGGTAAGGGCGCCCCCTGGCGGAGATTGATGGCGCAGTCGTAAGGCCGATGAGGAGGGAGAGACATCGCCTTGGATTTGCTGAACACCATACCCAGGTCGTGAAATTCTGGTGGCACCAGGGACAGGTCCGGGGGTGCAGCGTCCGTCGCAGGGGGAGAGGCGGACGGAGAGCAGGCAGCGGACTGAAGACAGGTGCCCATACAGAACGTGCTCCATGCCGACACCCCGGCGGACTTCCAATCCAGAACAGGGTTGTGGAGGCATAGCCAGGGATACCCCAGGATGACGGGCGACACAGAGTTGGGCAGGACGTAAAAGGTCATCTCCTCCCGGTGATTTCCTGAGATGATTACCGGAACGGGGATGGTCTGGTGTGCAACTCTCCCAAGGGAGGCACGAGAGAGGTTGACCAGGGAGATTGGGTTTCTCAGTGCCTGGCAGCGGATGCCCAATTGGGTTGCCAGGCTTTGTGAAATAAAGCTGCCTTCTGCGCCCGAATCCACCAGTGCGTGGGTGAGATGCCCAGTGAGGTTGTGGCAGAAACGGATGGGCAGCTTTAATTGGGTGAGAGTGTCTAACCGGTTGGCATCCGTGAGGCCCCCTACAGTGACTCGCGGACCCCGCCGACTGGCTTTCCGTGGGCAAAGCTTCACCGTGTGTTGGTCATCTCCGCAATACATGCAGAGATCCAACTCACGGCGGCGTTGTTTCTCCGCAAGGGAAAGCTTTGTCCAGCCCGTCACCATTGGCTCCGATTCCTCAGGGCACGATGGTGGCGGCGCCGCCAGGGGGCGAGCCTGGAACAGGCGCGGCGAGACTCCACGAGGGCGAGAAGAAGAAGACTTCCGTCCCGAGGAGCGCTCGCGCAGCCTGTTGTCCAAACTAATCGCCAAGGATGTCAGCTCCGCTAGCGTCTCAGGGATATCCCGTCCAGCTAGTTCATCCCTCAGATCATCATTGAGACTGCGGAGGAAGAGGCCACAGAGGGAGCGTTCCTCCCAGCCTACTTCCTCCGCCGCTACCCGGAAGTCGACCGCGTAGTCCGCTGCCAACCGGCTTCCCTGCTGGAGGGCGAGAAGCCGATCGACTTGGACCGTCTCGGTAGGAGTATGGTCAAAGACCTCCAGGAAGCGTCTCACGAACTGGTCATATGTGAGGGTGGCATAACTGGCCCTCGCCATTACGGCGTAGGTCCAAGTTAATGCTCGCCCCTCCAGGAGATTCCCGATATAACCAATTCGGCTATGATCTGAGGGAAAGTCCCCGGGCACCCGGTGGAAAACGGACTCACACTGCATAATAAACCCCCGCGCTCCGCCGAGCTTACCGCTAAAGCGGGCGGGGGTAGGAATGGGTGTGAGCCGAACCGGTGCACCCGGAGCCTGCTGGACGGCCACTGGCGCAGCAGGAGCCGCGCCACCCTGACGAGCCGGGGGGAACGGCTGTTGGGGGTCCAAGTGGCCCAACCGGTTAGTGATATTGATCAATTGATTAAAAATCACCTGTTGCTGATAGACAACTTGATCCACTCGAGCCTCGAGAGTGGAAAGCCGGTGTGCGAGCCCGCCGTCTGCCGAGCCGCTCTGCTGAAGCCGTACTGACATAACGCACGGCTCAGGAGACGCACACACACAGGCTCAGAGTAGTTCAAATAGTTTATTAGCAACAGGAGTGAATGGATGTGTGTCTGCGAGATGTAGATGTGTTGGTGGCGGCGTCTGCTTCGGGTACAGAGGCAGGAGACCGTACAGCCGGACAACCCTATGGGAAAAGCACAAGGAGAAGGGTGACGGGCACACACCAACACAGGAGATATAATAGCGAGAGAGGAGCTTACTTGGATGGGATAGATGACTGGCACAGCAAGGGACGAGACCCGGTAGACAGTCACCTGCAGGACCCGGTGCAGCAGCGAGGAAATGGAGACGGAGAGGAAAGGTCCGCTGCCGGGAAATCCACCTGTGCACAGGGGAGCAGACTTCAAAAGGAAAAGGTAAGGGCTTCTTACCGAAATGATGGCTGAAGAGGTAGTAGAACTCACAGCAATGATGATGAGCGAAATCTGACGGCTTCAGGCCGAAGCTCAGGGCGAGGCGGCTTATATCCCTCGCCGCTGATGACGAGCAGGTGTGCGAGCAGGTGGCGCCGCTGATGAGCGGCGCGGCGTGACAGAATGAGGCTTTTGAGTGCCTCTGGAATCAGTGTGCAGTGCCCCCTTGCCACCAAGACATTATTCCAGCATGCTAAATCATCTCTGACTCTGTGGAAGGGTGCCAATTCCCCTGGCACCTTGGCCGGCCAGCCCTCGCGAATGAATGCGTGCAGCTGGGTCAGTGTCGGGTTCTGTTCAGACACTTCCTTGAGCTCTTGTAGGGAGATGGCATTTTGGAGTGACCCATGCAACATGTGAATCAGTTCCAGCTCCAGTGAGTCTCGGTCGCCATTTAGAGTGGGGTAAGGTGTGACCCGGGACAGGAGGTCTGACACCACATTTTCTCTGCCCGTTGTGAACTGGGTGTTAAAGTTGTACACCTGTAGTCTTTCTGTCCACCTGTAGATATGCAGGGGTCTGTGTCTCGACCCCGATGTTTCTAGCAGTGCCATGAGGGCTCTATGGTCTGTTTGCAGTGTAAAGCGTTGTCCATATAGGTACATGTGCCAGTGTTCGCACACTCAAACGCACGCCGGTGCCTCCTTCTCTCCCACTGAGTACTTATGCTCAGCCGAGGTGAGTGACCTCGAGGTAAATGCCACTGGGCGCTTGGTTCCTTCTTGTAGTTGTGATAAAATGGCTCCCACTGCTGTGTTGGAAGCATCACACGTCACGAACGTGGGGTTTTGTGGGTCGAAGCGGGTGAGTATTGGTGGGGAGGTGAGTCACGTCTTTTATTCACTGACGGCAGCAGAGCACACAGAGGTCCATACCCAGGTTGCAACTTGCTTCAGGAAGGTGCGTAGTGGGCCTATCGTCTCTGAGTACCGAGGGATAAAACGCCCACAAAAAAATCACCATGCCTAAGAAGTACGAGACCTGTGTGGGGCATGATGGATCAGGCAGCTGCAGTATCATCTCGACGTTTGAGTGCAGGGTACTCAAACCCTCAGCAGACAGACAGAAACCCACAAACTCGATGGTCGTTGCCGCAAAGATTGTTCCAGCACTTCTCCTCGTTGAGTGTGAGGCCATGTTTTATCAAAACATGACCTCCATGACTTTGTCAAGGCAGGCGTCGTGGAAGGCCGCTGTTGCGCTGTGCACCACAATGTCATTCAAGTACACCAGGGAGACTGGCAAAGATGGTGGCCATGATCTTTTGAAGACAACTCGGGGTGGAGCTAAGGCCAAAGGGCAAGTGGGTGTACCTGAATACGCCCATGTTTGTGATGAAGGCTGTCAGATTGCAGCTGTCCAGGTGGAGGGGAACCTGTAAGTAGCCTTGGCGGAGGTCTAGTTTGGAAAAAACCTTCAAGCCATGGAACGCTGTCATCAGCTCCTCTTGTGGGCAGGGGATATTTGTCGGGAATCACTGCCTTGTTTACCATTCTGAGGTTGATTCACGGTCGTAGGCTGCCCGTCTTCTTCTTTGCTACCATCAGGTTTTGAGATTCAGGGGGATGCGTTGATCCGCTTAATGATGCCAGCATCCAACAGCTTCTGCAACTCTGTTATGATGTCATCCCGTAGTGCAAGGGGTAGCCGGCGCAGAAGCTGAACTTTCAGGGGCACCGTCATGTCAGTGAGTGGTCAGTGGTTGAAAGAGGTGAGGCAGCCCAGCTCCATGAAAAGCGTTGGCCAGCAGTGCTGCCAGGATGAGGTGACCGCCAGAACAAAGTCACCCCTTGGGTCATTGATGGAGAAACCCAGCTCGCTGGTCAGGTCGATGTCCATCAGATCAGCACCCTGATGCGTCACTTGGAAGGTGAATGATGGGATGGCCTTGGGGCCATACTGCACAGAAAAACTGACCATCCCTACCATACCAATTCTGGTGTAGCATTAATCCCTTTTGCTCTAATCTATAAAATCACTTGTCACCTTAAAGAAACTGTTTCACCCAAAAAGTCTGGTCAAGAATTGTTTCCTTCACCGAAGAACCACAGTTTGAAAACACATTCCATGGTAAAAGGGATGTTAAGGATCCCATTTTGTGCCAGGAACAGATTAGTCTGCAAATCATAAATGCCAGAACTTCCTCCCCAACCAGGCAGTTTTATGCTTCAAGTACTGTTTGATACATCCCAGATCCCTTGACAGAATTCCACAGATCTCTAGGAATTATCCACAGCTCAACATTGCCTCCTTCTGTTCAACTCAGCAATGTGTTGGATCTAATCAACCTTGGGACTTTGATTTTATCTGCCTGAAATAATCCTCTCTCCTTATGACTTTGATATTTTTTTCCAGGAAATACTGTTCACAACACTGTTGAAGATGACCACCTCTGTGTTGGACAATGATGGGTTTGAAATGTTTCATTAATCATTGATTTTAAATGTGTTGCATGTTTGAAAATGGTTAAATGAACCTTATTCTAATGCATGTTAATTATAGAAAGACAAGTTTATAAAAGTGCATGCTCACTGAAAGTTAGTCATGAATCTCTGAAGTTAGCTTAGATCTTAATTAAGTATATAATGTGAATTTCACAGTTAAAATGTGTATTTGCTTTCTAAAACTTTATGCCAGTCATCTGATGGCACCAGCCAATCACCAGGCCGTCTCTGTTGGATGACGCCCCCTTTCATTCTATTGGTCGGTTACAGACAAAGGACCGCTTTCTTATTGGACCATAGCCCATTCGAATCTCCAATGATAGTCGATAATTGGTTCTTCCTGCTGCCAGTTACAGGTTGTAACCAAAGGATTGTGCTCCGTTAAATAGAGAGAAATGCCCTAGTAATTCAGTTCTTTTTTGGTTTCAGAAGTTTTGTGTTCTTTAAGTTGTCTTTCTTTGTCTTGAAGTTAAGTCTTTTTCTGTTTTTTTGTTTGTTTGTTTGTTTTTTTCTGGTATCTAAGAAGAGATTATCTTTTGAATGAATGAATGAATGAATGAATCTTGAATGAATGAATGAATGAATGAATCTTTATTTCGGATAGTACAGGTTAAAAGGAACTGAATAATATAGCAAAAGGGGGAAAGAAATTCCAACAAGGTCAAATTAGACAATAACTCCTCTGATTATACAATTCAACATAAGTTATCCGAAATGGGTGATGGCTGAAGCCGCAGCTTATATTGCCCACCCATATTCCATCCAAGAATTCAAAAGAAAAAAAACAAGACAAGGGCGATTACAATTCAAAAAAAGAAAAAAAAAAAGAAACGAAGCTAAGACAAAGTGTGACAGAAAAAAAAACAAAAAAAAAAACTAAGCTACAACACAACACAGGCTGGATATGACAATCCTTATGTGATTTTACATGTCATCTTGTATATATGTTTGGAGTATTTCTTCCTTTAGTTTTAGTTTAAATTGTCCAAGCATTGTATATGATTTTAATTCAGGTCCAAAATCGTTCCATAATCTGACTCCTTGCACTGAAACACAGTGTTGCTTGGTGGTAGTTCTCACTGAAGGTTTTTGAAATATACATGTTCCTCTGAAATGATATTGTTTCTCCCTTATTTGGAACAACTTTTGGATATTTGCGGGCAGTGATAGATTCTTCACTTTAAACATTATTATTGCAGTTTTAAAGTCAACCAGATCTTTCAACTTGAGAGCTTTTAGTTTAAGAAAAAGTGGGTTTGTTGGTTCCCTGTAAGCTGCTTTGTTTATTATTCTAATAGCTCTCTTCTGAAGCATAAAGACTGGATATATGTTTGTTACCTCCGCCAGGCCGAAAAGGCCAGGAGGAGGTTATGTTTTTGCCGGGGTTTGTCTGTGTGTTTGTTTGTCTGTCTGTCTGTCTGTCTGTCTGTCTGTCTGTCTGTCTGTCTGTTTGTCTGTTGGTTAGCAAGATAACTCAAAAAATCTTGGACGGATTTCCATGAAACTTTCAGGCGTTGTTGGAAATGGTACAAGGAAGAACTGATTAAATTTTGGGGGTGATCCGGTTCACCGTGTGGATACAGGAATTTTTTAAAGCATTTTTCATTCAACACTGTGACATACAGCCATTTTCAACATGTGCGCAGGCGCAATGGAGGGCGCTGGTCGTCGTGTCTGCAACACAAACTCTGCGTTCTTCAACGTTTTAGGCACAAAAGGACGCGGAAAACACTGCTGGCCTGGGCCCGCCAGCGTGCCTGTGTTTGCGCGCAACTGCAAAACCTCACACGGGCAGCTGTCCGCCGACGGATTCTTTGGCAGAAATTCCCCGGCCAGCCATAGGAGCTGCACATTTGGCAGAAATTCACCGGCCAGCCATAGGCGCTGCGCAAAAACGAGCTCTCTGCCGGCGAAGCTTCTAAATTCTCGTTTGCCGCGGAGCGCAACCCCCCAAAAAAATAATATTGTAGCGAACTCAATATGAGCACCCTACTTGGCTTACCAAGTGGGTTGACCCTATTGGCGACACAGGTAGAGTGCGGGACTCCGGAGCGGGAGGCGTGAGTTCGAACCTCCCGGTGGGACGTCGCCATGTCAAGCAGCACGTTACAATATAATATAAAACCCACGGCAACCTGTCTACCCAATTTGCATCCGTCAGTGGAGGAGATGGACACAACAGCAACACTTTAGTTTATTACCTCTGCCAAGGAGGCAATGCTTTTACTACTGAACCACTAATCCTATCACTATCACATTGATTGTCATTGATTAATTGTGTGTTTATTGCACTGTCCCTGTCAAATAAACAAATAATCATTGTCAATCCAATTGCTAGTCATATGTTTACATGCTCAAGGAATCTGAAAACGTACACACAAACACTGTATGGGGGGAATTGTGGCGCTTGGCGGAGGTCTGCGCTCTCCGAGTGCTTTTCTAGTTTTATATGTATTTCCCCATACTTCATTACAATATGTCATGTATGGGAGTATTAATGAATGATACAAGGTATATAGTGTGGGTTGATTCAGCAAATATTTCACTCTGTGTAGTATTGCAATTGATTTGGATATTTTACCTTTAATATAATTAATATGTGACTTCCAACACAGTTTATTATCAATTATTACTCCAAGAAATTTAGTTTCAGATACCCTTTCAATCTCTACACCATTTACACTGAGTTTAGATACTGAGTTGTTGTGATGGTTGTTAAAGACTATAAATTTTGTCTTACTTAAATTGAGCGTTAATTTGTTTGAATCAAACCACAGTTTAAGCTTTCCTAATTCCTTTCCGAGTGTATCCAGAAGTTGTTCCAAATTGCTTCCACTGCATAATAGATTAGTGTCATCGGCAAACAATATTAAGTCCATTTTTTCTGAAACTTTACATATATCATTTATATACATATTGAATAATAATGGCCCCAAAACTGAACCCTGTGGGACTCCACAAGTAACCTTCAGTAACTGTGAGTTTTTGTTACCAGCACATACATACTGATATCTGTTCTTTAAGTAACTACTTAACCAGGACAGTGCTACCCCTCTAATACCACAATTTTGTAGTTTCTTTAATAATAAATTATCATCCACTGTATCAAATGCTTTTTTAAGATCCAGGAATACCCCAACTGAATACTCTTTATTTTCAACGGCAGTTGATATTTTTTCTATAAATTCCATTAGAGCAAATGCAGTTGTCCTCTTGTGTCTGAACCCATATTGCTGCTCACACAATAAATTATTCTTCAGTATGAAGTTGTCATTTCTCTCATAGAATATTTTTTCAAGTATCTTGGAAAATTGCGGCAATAGTGAAATTGGTCTATAGTTTGAGAATTCCCCTCTGTCGCCCGTCTTGTATATCGGAATTACTTTAGCTATTTTCATTGCATTGGGAAATATACCTGTTTGGAGAGACAGGTTACAGATATACGCCAGTGGTTTCACTATGCATTCAATGATAGTTTTGACTAGGAGCATGTCAATACCATCACAGTCTGTAGATGTTTTACTTTTAAACGATTTAACAATTTCTATGACCTCTCTCTCGTCTGTGTTCTTTATGAAAATGGAGTCTTTTATAGCAGTGTTTTTGCTTATTGTATCACCTGTGGGTGCCGTAATGGGTATTTCTCGAGCCAAATTAGGACCAATGTTAACAAAAAAGTTATTAAATTCCTCTGCAGGTGAAGCTGCATTCACACTCTGAGTCGTTTTATTATTTTTTGAAAAATCGGTTGGGTTGTTTGTATTTCTGCTTTTATTTCCAAGAATACTGTTAAGTATTGTCCATGTATTTTTAATATTGTCTTTGTTTTTCTCCAGTTCTTTACTGTAATAGTCTCTCTTACTACATCTTATTATACATGTTAACTTATTTTTGTATGTTTTGTACCGCTGCTCTGCTTCTTTTGTCCTTTTCTTTAGGAAAGCTTTATATAATAAATTTTTCTTTTTACACACCTTTTGTAATCCTTTGGTTAACCATGGCTTATCGGCAAATTTATGTTTAAGCTTTTTTTTTTTTACTAATGGGCAGTTTTTTTCATAAAGAGTGGTTACAATGTTTATAAATGTGTCATAGGCTTCATTTACATCTGATACATAGACTTCTGTCCAGTCTTGCTTCAGCAAGTCCTCTTTAAGAGAACTGATTGCATTTGGTGATTTGTGTCTGAACGATTTTAAAATTTTTTCTGTATTGGCCCCCGTGTGGCCATGGATAAGTGCAAAGGTTGGCAAGTGGTCACTTATATCATTTATCAATAATCCACTTTCTATTTTCTTATCGATAACATTAACAAACAGGTTGTCAATAAGTGTAGCAGAGTGAACTGTGATTCTACTGGGATGTGTTATTGTGGGATATAGACTCATGCTGTACATAGAGTTCATGAACTCTGTAATTACATTTTGTTGGTGTGGATTTAGTAAATCAATATTGAAATCTCCACAAATTGCTACCATTTTCTTACTAGTAATATTATTGTTCCATTAATATTATTTTAATTAATTAATATTAATTAATATTATTGTTCCAAAGTTGTCATAGCCAGGAGCGGCACTGGGGTTAAGCTCCCAGTGCTCATAAAATGCTCCTTATGGCGTGCGTCTCGAAAAGCCTCTGACAACTAAGTCCAACTCCTAGCCTGCCCATGTGGTTTAGTCTCTAAGCCCGGCGGAACTGCTTTTACTAATAGGAGAAGGGGCGAGGGCGGATCTCTGGCGCCTTAAAACCAGATGCTTCGGGTAGATGGTGGCTTGTCAACCTGGGAAGGTAGCCCATCTAGGGGAAGGTAAACCCTGATTTCAAACCTCTGCTGCCTTGCGGCATACCCGGTCACGGGAAAGGCTTCGGGAGTCAACCCTGAGGAAAAATCCGGAGTCGGAGCCCCTAAGGCAGTTCTATGTTGTGCTCAACATCGTTCTGGAAGCTCCTGCAACGACGCTGGTGCCAAACTGTAGCAGCCCTGCTGTTCCTTTGGATTCATCAGTGACGTGGACAGGGGGGACATGCTGCATGGGCAACATCTTGTCCTCCATATCTTCCTGCCCAGGCTTGAATCCTACCAACGCCCAACGCTGGAAGGTAGAACACCGGATCACTGGAGAGGACACTCCAGCTTCGCCTTTGGCGTAGACAAAACACGGGGAATGACAGTTACCGGTTATAAGCCACTGCTCAATTGGCATAGAGCGTGGCGCCAGGGGTTGTTCCCAACGGTGGGAGGGATCATCAGATCTCACTGGACAGCTACCGCCCGCCTCAAGCTGGGCAGCCCCCAGCCAATAAGGTGTTGTCCCGCCACAGCTTGCTTTCCTCATTGGGTGCATGGGGATAAGGAGAAATCCAAACAGCAGGCTGAGAACCTTCGCACCAGGCAAGACAATAAAACAAAAGAGACCAACTCTAAAACTGGGAACTTGGAACGTCTGCACTATGATGACAGGACTCGCTGCTAACCTAAAGGACATCAACGACACCAGGAAGACTGCCATCATCAATAATGAGCTGAAGAGACTGGGAGTGGATATCGCCACTCTCCAGGAAACACGGTTAGCTGATGCAGGCACACTGAGAGAGAAGGACTACACGTTCTACTGGCAGGGAAAGGGCAGTGACGAACACAGGGAACACGGAGTGGGCTTCGCAGTGAAGAACACTTTGCTGAAGATGGTGGAACCGGGCAGCACTGGCTCTGCACGACTCCTCACCCTCCGCCTGAACACCACTGAAGGCCCAGTCACCCTCATCAGTGTGTATGCCCCAACTCAGACAGCCACACCAGAGGCAAAAGACGAGTTCTACGAGAATCTCGCAACAACTGTCAGGATCATCCCCAACTCTGAACAACTCATTCTCCTTGGAGACTTCAATGCCAGAGTGGGTGCTGACCACGACTCCTGGCCCTCCTGTCTTGGACCTTTTGGCGTGGGCAGAATGAACGACAATGGACAGCGGCTGCTCGAGTTCTGCACATATCACGATCTGTGCATCACAAACTCGTTCTTCAAGACCAAGCCCCAACACAAGGTTTCCTGGCAACATCCGCGCTCAAAGCACTGGCACCAGCTAGACTTGATCCTGACCAGGCGCACCTCACTGAAGAACGTGCTAATCACCCGTTCGTTCCAGAGTGCAGATTGCGACACAGACCATTCATTGGTGTGTTGCAAGGTCAAGCTGCAGCTGAAGAAATTCCATCGTGCTAGACAACCTGGAAAGGCACGGATTGACACCAGCAAGATGGCCCAACCAGAACTTGAACAGTTTGCCTCCACCTTTGAGAAGGAACTTGGTGTACCACAAGGAGGAGAATCTGCAAAGCAGAAGTGGGAAGAGCTGCGAAACACCATCTACCGCACAGCCTTGGCTACCTTTGGGAGGAAGACCTCGAAGTCACAGGACTGGTTTGATGCCAAGTTGACCGAGATGACCCCCGTCATTGAAGCCAAGCGCTCAGCACTTGCTGAGTACAAGAAGTACCCAAACGAGAAGAATCTCCAGATTCTCAGGGCTGCGAGAAGCAAAGTTCAGCAGACTGCTCGGCGCTGTGCCAACAAGTACTGGACTCAGCTCAGCCAAGACATTCAAACCGCTGCCATAACAGGGAACATCCGTGGTATGTACGATGGCATCAAGAAAGCACTTGGTCCGGCTCAGAGCAAGACAGCCCCCCTCAAATCTTCCACTGGGGAGATGATCACAGAGAAGAACAAGCAGATGGAGAGATGGGTGGAACACTACTCCGACCTCTACTCTAGACAGAACACCGTGACACTGTCAGCCCTTGATGCCATCGACTGCATGCCATCCATGGACGAACTTAACGCCGAGCCAACCATTGACGAACTCAGTAAGGCCATTGATAGCTTGGCCGCTGGCAAGGCACCCAGCAACGACGGCATACCCCCTGACCTGATCAAGCACTGCAAGACCGCCCTACTGCTGCCATTGCATGACGTCCTCTGCCAGTGCTGGAAGGAAGGTGCCGTACCACAGGACATGAGGGACACCAAGATCATCACCCTCTACAAAAACAAAGGGGAGAGAAGCGACTGCAACAACTACAGGGGCATTTCCCTCCTCAGCGTTGTTGGCAAAGTCTACGCACGAGTTGTTCTCGTTCGTCTATAGAAGCTTGCCGAACGTGTCTACCCCGAGTCTCAGTGTGGCTTCCGTGCTGAGCGATCGACGGTAGACATGATATTCTCCATCCGCCAACTCCAGGAGAAATGCAGAGAACAGAACATGCCTCTGTATGTCGCCTTCATCGACCTCACCAAAGCGTTCGATCTGGTCAGCAGAGAGGGCCTTTTCAAGATCCTGCCAAAGATAGGATGCCCACCAAAGTTGCAAAGCCTCATCGAATCGTTTCACAGCAACATGCAGGGGATAGTGCAGCACGATGGCAACGTCTCAGAGCCATTCAACATACGCAGCGGAGTGAAACAGGGCTGTGTACTTGCGCCAACCCTCTTTGGGATTTTCTTTGCTATGCTCCTGAGGCATGCCTTCAGCACAGCAACAGAGGGAATCTACCTGCACACAAGATCTGACGGCAGGCTTTTCAACCTCGCCCGCCTGAAAGCCAGAACCAAAGTATGCGAGGCTCTAATCAGAGACATGCTGTTCGCAGACGACGCTGCAGTCGCAACCCACACACAGCAGGAGCTTCAGACCCTGATGGACCGCTTCTCCCAGGCATGCAAGGACTTCGGGCTTACCATCAGCCTGAAGAAGACTAACGTCTTGGCGCAAGGCACGGAAGCACCACCAACCATCACCATTGATGACTACAAGCTGGAGGTCGTGAATCAGTTCACGTACCTGGGGTCCACGATCAGCAACAACCTCTCCCTTGATACAGAGATCAACAAGAGGATTGGAAAATCAGCCTTCACACTCGCTCGCCTCACCACACGAGTGTGGGAGAATCCCAAACTCTCTGTCAAGACGAAGATGGCAGTGTACAACGCCTGCGTCATCAGCACACTGCTCTATGGGAGTGAGACGTGGACAACATACGCCCGGCAGGAAAAGAGACTGAACTCCTTCCACTTGCGCTGCATTCGCCACATCCTGGACATATCCTGGCAGGACAAAGTGCCCAACACAGAAGTTCTGTCCCGCGCCGGCCTTCCCTCCATGTTCACTCTACTCAGGCAGCGCAGACTCTGCTGGCTAGGCCACGTTCACCATATGGAGGATGGCAGAATCCCCAAAGACGTCCTCTATGGAGAACTGGCAACTGGCAGGAGAGACGTTGGCCGCCCACAGCTGCGCTTTAGAGATGTCTGCAAGAGAGACATGAAGGCCCTGGATATCAACACAGAGCGCTGGGAGGACCTTGCAACGGACCGCTCCAAATGGAGAGGCACCCTGACCAGACAGCTCAAGGCGGGTGAAGAGAGACTGACTGCTGCAGCAGATGAAAAAAGGACCCGCAGGAAGAACCGCCACAGACCCAGCAGCACGGAGACCACCCACAAGTGTGACCTGTGTGACAGGGACTGTCATTCGCGCATCGGCCTGTTCAGCCACAGGCGGTGCTGTTCCAGCAGAGTAGACGTTTAGGATTCTCTTCCATGGTCATCATAGACCGACGGAGGCCGACGAATATTATTGTACAGCTCGACTAATTTATCTCTGAATGTCTCAATGCATGTTCCCGGTGTTCTATATATACAACTTATAATTAGATTTTTTGTTTTATCTTGGTCAATCTCGACAGTAACACATTCCAAGATCCCTGGCAGTGCAAAGGACATTCCATTTACAAGCTTACACCTATACAGGTCATCAATATACAGTGCAACACCACCACCCTTTTTTTGAGATCTGTTAATATGAAACATCTGATATCCCTTTCTTGTTGAGCTCAACCTTCTTACTTGGAGTGAAACTCCAAAACCCCTTTTTCCCTCTTCTCAGATGCCGTGTTTATTCTGCAGAACTTTTTCTATTGATTTTCCTTCACTCACAGTTAAAGTGGACTGATAGTGATTTCTGAACTTTTCTCTTGAGACTGCCTCACCTATGTACCACGATGTCAGAAGAATTAGGAGTTCATGGGTGGAACTGTTTATATACTTTTCCTTCATCCTGTGGTTTCTTATCGGCTTGTGGACATCCCAAAGTTGCGGGCCAGAAAAGGATCTGTTGCCTAAAGGAGACGTCACACCTGCCCCGGGGGCTAGCCATTCACTCTACCACCGGCTCCACTCTCTGGACACCAGCTGCTGAATCTGTGCCAGAACCACTATAACAACTTTTTGCCATCTGCTGGCGTTCAAGATCATCGCTGGACTCTGAAGACACAGCTGTTCGTAAGCCAGACTCCCAACTTTCTATCTGCTGGGCTAAGTGTGATGTCTAATTCTAATTGAGTATGATCAATTTTTCATGTCAAAAGTTAGTCCATAAGCTACAATAGGACCTATAAAGCTGAAGGAAAATAATATTCTCCTTTTCAACAACCTCCGTTTTTTTTTAGAGTAACTTAGAATTTTCTTTTCATATAATCAGCTTTTATCATTTTCTCTATAAAATTGTGTCCAATTTTATGCATATTTCTGTTACAGTTATTTCATAGTCTCCCATTGCATTACAGTTACAAATTCAAAATCTGTTCTCTTTTGTTCCCACAAAGGTTTAACTATAGACTTTATGCTCAGGAATCCGTTACTAGTTAATATGATGTTTGATACTTGTTGATCATTTCACCTACTTGCAAATCAATTGAATGTAATGTCATTTAACCTGAGTTTGATTATTAAAATCATTAATGGTATAGAGAAGTTTCTGCTTGATTTCTTTTGTGTGTGTGCTTTTCTGGGTCACGGCAGAAGAATTCATGAATAATGAGACTGGTTAATGAAAGGCTCAAGGATTATATAACTGCTCCCAAAGTCTTCTTCTAGGTCAGAAAACCACGCTCCAACTGATGTTGACAAGTTTTTGTTTATTTTGTTACAGCAAATCTTCGCCCTTAAACACCGTGAAAAACTAAAAATACAGACATAAAAAACATGAATACAAAATAAATTATAACACTTAACAAATGTTCATAAACAAAAATAATCACACACCGTGTGCGCCTTCTGCCTAGAATTTAGGAGTTGTTAGTCATGTCACAAATTTCCCAAAGTCCTCTCTCCAAAGTCCTTTCTCCGCATCTGATTGTGGACAGCCTCCAGCAGCCGTGTGACTCTTCTTATCAGGCATGTGAACAGCGCATGCCTACCACCCATATTTGCATATCGTCTGGGTCCGCCGCTGTTTCCTCACAAACATGGGGAACATTTAACAGTCCGGCTGCCTGCAGGAAAAACACTCCGTCCTCTCTCCCGACACTCGCTCACACAACAGCGCTGATAGGCGGGGCGAGACACCTGCACGAGCCCCCTTCACGAGCTCTCCGACTCACCCGCGAGCTTGGCAGCACGAGCGTGTATGCGCTGCAATATGGAGGGATTGAAGGCGGAGAAAAGGACACCGCTGACGTCCACAACACTGGCGCACACACCCATAAACAAACATTATTTCAGAAAAAGAACCAAAGATCCAAAGATACATTGCTCTCTACATGTCTGTTCTTTTCTTCTTCTCTGTCCCCTCACCCCCCAGCCAGTCGCAGCAGATGACTGCCCCTCCCTGAGCCTGGTTCTGCTGGAGGTTTCTTCCTGTTAAAAAGGAGTTTTTCCTCTCCACCGTCGCCAAATGCTGCTCACAGGGGATCGCCTGATTGCTGGGGTCTTTCTGCAACTGTGGGGGTTCCCCCTACAGTTGATAGTGCTATGAGATGACTGTTGTTGTGAAATGGCGCTATATAAATAAAGTTGAATTGAATTGAATTGAATTGAATAAACCTTTTCACTGTGACAGCTACACTGCCACCAAAATTACAAAGATTTACATTCACTCAACTTTTAACAAACAAAATTAAATCTTGTAATTTTCCTTGAAATAAATGTAAACCTTCAAATCACATGTTGCTTTAATAGCATTGATATTATTCACTTTCTAAACTTAAGCGTTTCTTTGTCATTACTGTATCATCTGACTTTAGTTTTATTATGTCGTCCCTTTGTAGTCTAGGACTCATTTTCAACTAGAACTATTAGTTTCTGAACAGGTCTCTCAAGAACTGAGACTTGCTTTAAACGTTCACCTTTTTTCCCTAGACCTCTTGTTCCAACTTGAACTTTAACCTTTCGTACTAGACCTTAGTTGTGTTACAATGCCTTCTTTGGGAAGGATTACTGGATGTTTCAGCTCAAAAGATACAGATGACTTTCTTAACCTCCCTCCAACTCTAAGGAGGTTATCTACAAGAACAGGATCAAGCTGATGCATTTTGTGAGTTTTTGGAAGTTTAGCTGACTTTTGACTGAACCATTTCAGCTCATCTTCAAATGCCTCCTTTTGTGCTGCCCGAATGAGTGTGAGAGAGGCAACTCTTCTCTCCTCTACACTAATTGGACCTGATCTGTCTTCTTTTGCCAGTCTTTTAATCCTTGCTACAACACTGATGGCTGTATTCCAGTCAGAAAATCTTGAAAACCTTTCAAGAAAGTTGTCTCTTTCAACAGCAACTGTCTTCAAAACCTTTACTTCAGGGTCACCTACGAGAAGCTCTGGTGAATGTTGAACTGTGACAATTTCACGTTCCCATAAAAACTCACTTGTCACTTTTAGTGACATGTCTGTTCCAGCGAGTTGTTGCCCAGTCTGGAAGTTTCAGCAGTAATTTCTGATTTTCCTCACAATCATCCAAAACTCCAAGTCCTTGCACATGGGGCATGGCATTTTTACAAGAGATGAGGAAATCACTGAACTCTCTTAGTTTAAGGGAGTCTTTTGGTCCAATCTTTGGCCAGGAACTCAGTTTTCCCCTGAAAGCTCTTTGGACTACAAAGGGGTGGCCATAGCGCTTGTTTAAGGCATCCCAAGCCTGTGTGTATGCTTCTTCATCACTACGATAAAAGGTTCCTTCTAACACTGAAAGCGCCTCACCACTTATGTATTTTTTCAAATAGAACAGTTTATGCGCTGGATCTGTACAGCTTGTTTCTATCAAAGCCTTGAAGCAAGTGCTCCACTCCGTGAATTTAAGTGGGTCTCCTGTAAACACGAAAGGCTCTGGTGCCGGAAGTCTTGTCATAGCAAGGGATTCCTTGAGCGCTTGGACTAGTGAGACTTCGCTCTCTCTGGGCTCAGATATCCTGCCAGAGTTGTGTGGGACTGATGCACTGTGGGGAACATTGATGCGTTTACTCTCAGAGTAAGGAGGGGCCAATACATTTTGTGGAACTTGAGTGCATGGAGGGCTACTATGCTGACTTGGAAGCTGACTTGGAGGCAAAGTACTTCTTACTTCAACATCCCTTATTTCAGCATTAAACCTTTGTTCCTCTTCAGCATACACATTGTATTCAGCCTCTATGACTTAAAGATCCCTTTGATCTTCCAGCCATTTTAGTTTTTCTTGCTGAGCCAAAATCTCCTTTCTCTGGGCAGATATTTCCATCTCCCTGTTTATTTCAGCCCGTTTTGATGCCAAACGTGCAGCTGCATCTGCTTTTTTCGCCGATACATGACTTCCCTGCTGACTATGACTTGACTGACTGCTTTGACTAGTTCTAGACACAGTTGATCCATAAATTGACCTTGCATCTTCTCTTTGGAGTAACTGAAAGAGAGATTCCTTTACAGCTACTGCATCAGATTCCTTAGTATCAACATCTGCATACCGTCTTTGCAGGAGTAGGATTATTTCAGTTGTAACTGAAGTGCAGCTATCAATCTTCCTTCTCATGTCTTGAGATGGTAAAGTAAGTGCACGTAAACTCTCATACCTTTGCTTCAGTTCTGACTCACACTTTTCCATTGAATGGATCATTTCACCCAACTCAGTTTTAGAGCACTCTTCCTTAAGTTTAGATCTTGTTAGTTGAATCTCTGCTTTAAAGTTAAGATACGTCGACATAAACTTTCTTTCTCTCTCTGTTATTTCCTTTCTTTTAAACTCAACGATTTTTTTCTGTAGGGCATCTCTCCCTTTCTGATCGTCTCACTTGCGTTTCGACTTGAGATGATGATGATAACCCTATCTTGTGTGTTTCAAGATCTCCAATTATTTCTCCTATCCGTGTCTCAATTTCTCGTCTTTTTAAGTCGACAGATTCAATTTTTAATTTCTCTTCCATCTTTACTTTCTCATCTTCTAGAGCTGCAAGTATTTCCTCTAATGTACCACACTCACTTGTGCTCTGCTCCATTTTCAAAAATGATTTGAACTAACACTTTTGGAATTTTACAGTGAAAGGAAAGTTAGAAAACTGCTGGGAGAACATGCAATAGGAAACAAGTGACACTCTTCAGTAATTTACAACACTTCAATTTTCTTTTATTTCTGTTTCTTTTCTCAATTTAACTTAGGAATTAAAAAGATTCCAAACTGAAAATATACCATCTAACCTGGTACCTTAAAGGTGTTGTGACCTTTTGCAAACTGCATTGTCCATAAATGTCGCTCTGGTACCTCTTCTGTCCGGCTGAATGTCCAGCGGATGTGGGAAGAAGCATGCACGTCTTTTATTTGCTCAGCAAACAAAGCTCCGGAAAAGCGGTAGAAGATGGATGGATGGATGGACAAAGTCCTTGAAGCATGGCCCTGCAGGAATCTTGCTGCTTGCTCCTGGATTAGGCACGTTTTTCACTATAACCGCTCCCAAAGTCTTCTTCTAGGTCAGAAAACCACGCTCCAACTGATGTTGACAAGTTTTTGTTTATTTTGTCAAAGCAAATCTTTGCCCTTAAACACCGTGAAAAACTAAAAATACAGACATAAAAAACATGAATACAAAATAAATTATAACACTTAACAAATGTTCATAAACAAAAATAATCACACACCGTGTGCGCCTTCTGCCTAGAATTTAGGAGTTGTTAGTCATGTCACAAATTTCCCAAAGTCCTCTCTCCAAAGTCCTTTCTCCGCATCTGATTGTGGACAGCCTCCAGCAGCCGTGTGACTCTTCTTATCAGGCATGTGAACAGCGCATGCCTACCACCCATATTTGCATATCGTCCGGGTCCGCCGCTGTTTCCTCACAAACATGGAGAACATTTAACAGTCCGGCTGCCTGCAGGAAAAACACTCCGTCCTCTCTCCCGACACTCGCTCACATAATAGCGCTGATAGGCGGGGTGAGACACCTGCACGAGCTCTCCGACTCACCCGCAAGCTTGGCAGCACGAGTGCGTATGCGCTGCGATATGGAGGGACTGAAGGCGGAGAAAAGGACACCGCTAACGTCCACAGCACTGGCGCACACACCCATAAACAAACATTATTTCAGAAAAAGAACCAAAGATACATAAACCTTTTCACTGTGACAGCTACAGATTAGTTGTTAATAAATTGTCCAGGTTTGGACTGGTGCTCCTACGAGTGTTTCTCTCTTGTTTGTGAGTGTATTTTTTTATTTATTTATTTTTTTCTCTGTGACATCTTGTCTTAGATTTGTTTTTGAATAGTAACCGCTTAACTTAGCCTAGCTTAGTTTCTTTTTTCTCTCTCAGTCATATTTTGTCTTAGCTTCGTTTTAAATTGTAATCGCTCTTGTATTGTTTTCTCTTTTTTTCTTTTGAATTCTTGGATGGAATATGGGTGGGCAATATAAGCTGCGGCTTCAGCCATCACTCATTTCGGATAACTCACGTGGAATTGTATAGTAGAAGGAGTCTTTTGTCTAATTTTTTTTCCACAATATCTTTATTGAACCTTTTTTTTTTTTAAACAAACATGATACAAACAATCAAACACTAACACTAAAGTACTACAAAGCAAAAAAAAAAAAAAAAAATGCACTAAAAAACACCAACAACCACCAACAAAATCAAATCTTCAACAATGCTCCTCTGTTTAGTCTAGACAATCCATTACATAAGTATACATATTATGTTCACCAGTTTGGAATTTACAAGGTCCACACATATCATTCACCTTCTTCTTCAAGAGTTATGTTTAAATTTTTTACATAATCAATAAAAGGTCTCCATATATTCTCAAACACAATTTCCTTTGATTTCAGTATGTATGTTATTCTTTCTAATGGAAGGTTTGTTAACATCTGTCTTAACCACTGAGTCACATCTGGTCTATGAGTCTTTTTCCATAATAGTGCAATACATTTTTTGGCATTAAGCAAACTGAGGTCTATGAATGTTCTTTCACTTTTATTAAAATTATGCTTTTCTGGGTACAGACCCAACAAAAACAGTTTAGGATTCAATATGATTTGTTTTGAGATTATTTTTTCAATTGTTACCCTCACCTCTTCCCAAAACATTCTTATTAATCTACATTCCCATAAACAATGAAATAGGGTTCCTTTACTTTCCATGCATTTTGTGCACGTATCTGGTATATTTTTGTTATATCTATTTAACTCCTCCGGTGTAACATACATCCGCATTAACCATTTGAAATGTATCAATTTAAGACGTGCATTTATTGATTTGGTTTGAGCTTCTGTACAAGCCAATTCCCATTGTTCCTCTGAAATTTCAGTTTGCAGATCTTCTTTCCAGTAGTTTAATCTTTTCAGGGAATTTTCACTTGAAAATAGTGTCAATGAGTTATAAAACTCTGAAATAATACCCTTTCTCTTACTATCTTTCATCAACATTTTTTCCAAGGATGAATAAATAGGTCGAGTGAGAGCTTTATTTTGATTTGATCGAATAAAGTTTCTAAGTTGAAGATATTTAAAAAAATGTGTTCTATTGAGATTAAATTTGATCCTCAACTCTTCAAAAGACATTATGTTTTCTGCACATGGCAAATATAAATCCTGAATCTTTTGAATCCCTTTTAAATTCCATACTTTAAATACAGCGTCCGCTCTCCCTGGTTTAAAATATTGATTACCCCATATTGGACTAAATTGTGACAATAACTGTGGTTCTTTTAAATAGTTTTTAGCTTCACACCATATTTTGATCATATGCTTTACAAATGGATTTTTAACTTGTTTTTGTAATTTTTTTGCCGAATCTGAGTATATGAATATGGGAAGAGGTAAAGGTAAATTGTATGATTCCATTTCAGTCCAGTGAGGGAGATCATTTGATGAAAAATAATATGTCATAGACCTCAGTTGTGCCGACCAATAATACAACATAAAATTTGGACATTTCAGACCTCCACGATCAAATGGTAAATATAATAAAGACAGACGTAATCTAGCCCTCCTGTTGTTCCATATAAATTCCACTAACTTTTTTTTAATTCTTGAGAATAAATCTAAAGGTGGTGGTAAGGGAATGTATTGAAATAAATAAAGTATTTTAGGTAAGATATTACTTTTAAGTATATTAATTCTCCCGATCATCGACATTGGTAGTGACATCCATCTCTGAAGTAACTCATCAATATCTGTCATTAAGGCTTCATAATTGACACTGGCGATTGATTCTAGCTTAGGCACAATTTGGATTCCTAAATATTTGAACTGATTTACAACATTGAATTGATTTACCTCAGGGGCTGGGTAATTTCTCTGGGTCTCATTTAGCATTAATATTGAAGATTTAGTTTTATTTATTTTATATCCTGATATTTCCCCAAAATTCTTTATTAAATTCAACAAGGTCGGAATTGATTTTTTAAGATTCGACATAAACAAAATTATGTCATCGGCATACAGGGAGATTTTATGTTCTGTTGGTCCAACTTTAATTCCATATATTTGTGACTGTAGACGTATCGCCATCGCTAAAGGTTCAATTGCCATAGTAAACAGTAAAGGTGAAAGTGGACAGCCTTGTCGACATCCTCTATTGATTTTTATTGATTTTGAAATATTGTTATTTGTTAGAATTTCTGCAGTAGCATTATTATATATTATCTGAACCCATTTTATAAAATTATTTCCAAGTCCAAACCTTTGTAAGACTTCAAAAAGAAAGGGCCATTCAACTCTATCAAAGGCTTTTTCGGCATCCAGTGATAAGAGAGCTGTATCCGGTGCTTCTTTATTAGAATAAATAATATTAAATAGTCTTCTTACATTATGGAAGCCTTGTCTTCCCTTTATAAAGCCATTCTGATCTCGATTAATAATATTTGGTAAAATTTCTTGTATTCGTCTTGCTAAAATTTTACAAATTATCTTAAGGTCGGCATTTAATAGGCTTATTGGTCTCATATTTTCACATTTATTAGAGGGCTTACCTGGTTTTGGCAACAGTATAATTAAGGCATTATTCATATATGATGGTAAATTACTATTTTGAAATGCTTCTAAAACCATTTCCAAAAAAGGTTTTGTTAATTTATTCTTAAATTTTTTATAAAGGTCAATTGGAAGACCATCTGGTCCTGCACTTTTTCCTGATTTCATATTATCAATGGCTAGTCCAACTTCTTCTTGACTAATTTTAGACTCCAGTATCTCCCTATTTTCATTTGGAATACACGGTATAGATAGTTCGTTCAAAAACCCATGTAGTTTTGTTAAGTCAGATTCATTTTTGGTATCATATAATTTTTCATAGTAATCTCTAAAGGCTCTATTAATTTCTGAAGGATCTATAACTACCTGTCCGTTACTTATAATACTGGTAATTGGTGTTTTAGATTCTAATTGTTTAATCTGCCATGCCAATAATTTTCCTGATTTTTCACCTTGTTCATAAAAAGATTGTTTCAATCTTAGAAGACTCGAGGCAGCTCTATTCGCTGATTTTTTGTCATATTCAGCTCTCAAAATCAGTAATTCGTTCTCCAACCTTGGATCTCTTCCTGCATACACTCTTTCTTGAAGAATTTTTATTTTATGTTCCAATTGGACTCTCTCCTCTCGAGTCTTCTTAGATTTTGAACCTGTATAACTAATAATGTGTCCCCTAATAAAAGCTTTGAAAGCCTCCCACTTTACACATGCTGATGTTTGTGTAGTATTGATGTCAAAGAACTCATCTATCTGTTTTTCTATATACTTAACAAATTCCTCATCCTGAAGCCATTTATGCTGAAATTGCCATCTACCTGGTTCCTTTGTCAATTTCTTATCTACATACATTAGACAGCAGGGTGCATGATCAGAGATCACGATGTTATCATAAAAACAGTTTTGAATCTTGGACCTTAATTCTGTGGAGATCAAAAAATAATCTATACGTGAGAATGTCTTGTAGGTATTGGAATAACAAGAGTATGCTTTAACTTGTGGTTTCATTTCTCTGCATATATCTATCAATTTCGTCTTTGTCTAATTTGACCTTGTTATTATATTATACAGTTTCTTTTAACCTGTACTGTACTATCCGAAATAAAAATAAATTCATTCATTCATTCAGTGTTTGTGGTCACGAAGTAAACCTCCGTCACCACACACACCTCTAAATATAAATTAAATAATCCTTGTACCTTATCACACTTATAACTAATTATTCCTACACTGGTGTGGCCATAACCAAATAAGTTCTCCACCTCAGCTGCCACGGTTTTTCGACGAAACAGCTTCCTGACTGTAGGCATGCTCAGAAGGGACTGCGAGGCCCCTGTGTCCAGCATCAATGACACGTCAACGCCATCCAGTTCCACCAAGCACCACCTGAGCGGTGTGTATTTGGTGCCAATTGAGTAAGCAGTGGCTGAGCCTGGTGAGCAGGCTGTTGAGTCTGTGCAGGTTGAGCGACAGACCCTGACAAAATGGTTTAGCTTCCTGCAGCGGTAGCATTTCACCCCTCTGGCTCAACAGGTGGGTGATCAAGTCTGATGTTTAGATGAACCACAGCCACTGCAGTGTGGGCGTTCACCTGCGTTGTCCCATTTCTTACCTTTCTTCTTTTGGTTGCAGAGGGAAGGTGTGGGGCCGGAGTGCTGGGCAGTGATGGCGGTGACCTGTGTTGACAAAATAGGGGGAGGTGCCTGCTGGCTAGGTGGCGTTAGCCGTGATAATTGCTCATCCTCTGCCTCCATCTGGGACGCCCATTTCACAGTCTTGTCCAGTGTTAGCTTGTCTGCTGTTGAAAACAGCCTACTCCACAGTCTCCTGTTGTTAGTACCCACCGCTTGCCAATCGCGTATCAAGTCTTCTTTCAACTCTCCAAAATCACAGGCATTCGCTCGCTCCTGGAGGTCTGTTATATAATGCCAGAGTGAGTCACCCTCATGCTGGTGGTGCAGGAAGAACATCACTCCCCGTTCCGTTACATTGTTCTTGTCAGGGTAAAGCATGTTCATTGTGGCCACATAGTCCTCATACTGTATGTGTCCTTAGGGCCCTGAGAGTAAAGCATCCCCTGTCCATTGGTGCCAAGATAGCAGGGTAACATCCCCATTAGCCTCTCCTCATGGGGGGAGCACATGGTGTTTTTTATGGGCAAACTGTGGTTGGCACAGAAGTCCAATAACTGAACACCACTCGGGTTCAGATCGGGCAGGGCGTTTCCCCCATTCACGCCACTCCAGGTTTCACTGTCATTGCCCACCTGTGCATTGAAGTCCCCCAGTAGGACAATGTAGTCTCCGAGAGGAGCACTCTCCACCACCCCAGTCAGAGACTCCAAAAAGGGTGGGTACTCTGAACCATCATTTGGTGTATAGGCACAAATGATGGTCAGGACCCGTTTCCCAACCCGAAGGCGCAGGGAAGCAACTCTTTCGTCCACTGGGGAGAACTCCAATGTCGAGGCAGCAAGGCGGGGAGATTTAAGAATACCCATTCCTGCCCGTTGCCTCTCACCCGGGGCAACTCCAGAGTAGGCCAAGCTCCAGCCCCTCTCTAGGAAACTGGTTCCAGAACTGGAGCTGGGCGTTGAGGTGAGCCCAACTAAGACGCATTGTAAAAATTGGCTGTAAAGAACCAACACTGTACCCATAGCTAGTGGTTGCTCTGCGGCATATGCATATATATATATATATATATATATATATATATATATATATATATATATATATATATATATATATGTGTGTGTGACTGTGCGTCATACACATATGCCATGCCTCTTGTTTGTTGCTGTTGTTTGTTGTTGCTGTGAGGTGCTTGGGTGCATGTGTGTGTATGCATACACAGCACTTCACTCGTGTGAAATTTGAATGTTTTGCATTTTAGCATGTCCAGTTTGTACAGTTTCACTACAGTTGTTCTGCTCATGTATGATTGTTTGTTTGTGTGTTTTTGTGACCCACCGTGGGACTACAGATGCAAATTAGCAGTACTGCTAAATCTGGCACACTTTCAGTACATTTGTATTCATGTTCATTAGCATGTAATGTCCCTTTAAAATAAACATTAAACTTAAACTATATCTAGCTGGTATCTTTCAACCTTGTGCACCAGTTCCAGCTCCTTCCCCACCAGAGAGGTGACGATCCACGTCCCAAAAGCCAGCTTTGAAACCTGGGGATTAGACTGCGATGGTCTCTGCCTTCGGCTGCCACCTGATCCACATAGCACTGGACCCCCATGGTCCCTCCTGCAGGTGGTGAGCCCCCTGGAGGGTGGACCCATGTAGCTCCTTTGGGCCGAGCCTGGCCGGGTCCCATAGGCAGAAACTCGGCCACCAGGTGCTAGCCATCGAGCCCCTCACCCAAGCCTGGCTCCAGGGTGGGGCCCCGGTAACCCCATTCCGGGCAGGGTACACTGAATCCTTGACTTTTTGTTCATCATCGGCGTCTATTGGATCACTCTTAGTCTGGTCCTTCACCCAGGACCAGTTTGTCTTGGGAGACCCTACCAGAGGCAAATTGCCCCGGACAACATAGGTCCTGGGATCACTAAGGCACTCCAACCCCCCACCACGATAAGGTGACGATCCATGGGGGGAAAAGAAGCTAATAATGTAGAAATGCATCATGTCCTCAGGATCATACTTTAATTATATTTTGGCAACCCTGATGCTGAGAGGATGCTTGGTGTCAGCACTTCTCAGTTAGTAATAAGATTTAAGCATTTTATTTTTTAGACCGAGATAATCTGTGGCTACATATCAGTTTGTGGACTGTTTACACATGGCTGTGTGTGGATTCACCTTCCTGGTCTGTCAGCTGTTACCTGTATCCTGGTGATCAGCAGACTTGCCCACTGAACAGTGCTAGCCTAGCCGTGCTAGCAGGCATTTCTTTGGCTCTGAATATTCCTTGGTCACTCCTGGCCTCCCTCAGAACATCTCTATGCCACAATGACTCGTCCATGATCTTCTGGTTCTGTCCACCTGTCTTCACCCCTTACTGCTGATTTGCACGGATGCATTGCTGTCATTAAATCTCAGCCTGTCTCCCCTGTGTCCACCGAGGCTCAAACACTGCAGGTTGGTCTACTACGACATGACCCCTTTCACTCATACAGGCTCTAAATCTAAATTATTATGCCTCTGTGAAAATGGAGGCATACAGTAATCACTGACTGCGTCTTTGTGGCTGTGTGTGTGTATCTGTGCGTCCACCTCTCTGTTTCAGCTTGACCGGTCAGAATTAAATGGAACTAAAGGCTTGTATCATTGTATCACCATATTTTCTCAACTTTTAATTTTTCCAGAATTTTGAAATAATGCTTTGTTTTTGAAATAAACACAAAAATAGCTCACCTTTACCGTCAATGGAACGGACCTGCGCATGCGCCCGGAAATTCCCGGCAGAGGAAAGTACTGACCAATCTGCCAATACTGGGTGAACAAATGTCCGTCTTTTTGCCCCTCTGTTTTCTTCCTCTGCTACTAAACAGCAAAAGTTCCTGTTCGTCTTGATTGCCATTGTATTCATGTACCTCCATCACTTCTGCCATTTAAAATGTCTGCCACTGTGCTCTTCTGTTGTGTTTGGATTGCAGCTGTTCAAATCAGTTTGGTGGCTCTTGATTGCTGTCATATTCGGCAATATGCATGTGAGCACTTGTTGTTATATTTACGGTAAGCCAACATGTGTGCGTGAACACAGCATGTATTATGGCAGCACGTACTGCTGACGCTTCCCCCTTAGAGAGGTGTGTGTATAGCAACATTAGCTGACTGCTGTTATTTCTGTAGTGCTCCGGAGTTCTGATTAAAATGGATCAAAATGTATAACAAGCCGCCTCTTCATCATTTTACATGGTGTCAGAAGTACACAGAAGGAGTAAACTGTGAGAAGACATGGCTAAATTCAACCCACCTTCGCCTTTGACAAGCCAGAAGAGTGGCCAGACTGGTGCCAGCGTTTCCTCCGATATCAAACCGCCACAAAGTTGGATAAAGATGATTAGCTGCTTGATATATGCAATGGGAAACGAGGCTGAGAACATTTTCCGGTCTTTTGTCTTCACCGAAAATGGTCACAGAAATGACTTTGACAGAGTGATGGCTGAGCTCGATGAGTACTTTGTGCCCAGGAGAAATGTGATTCATGAACATGCATGTTTCCACCAGCGCGTTCAGAGACTGGGAGAGAAAGCAGAGACATTTATCAGGGCCTTGTGTGAACTAGCAGAACACTGTGAATTTGGCGCAAACAGGGATGAAAACATCCAGGACCAGATAGTTGTTGGCATTCTCGACAAGGACTTATTCTGAAAACTGCAGCTGACAAAGGATTTCACGCTGACTCTGACCATGGAGACCATCAGGCAGTCGGAGGAAGTTACAGCACAAATTAACCAGCAAGGCGGAGCGGCAGGCATGATAAATGAAGTAACAAAGGAGCGCAGCAAATATTCCAAACATCCTGGTAAGCAAAAAGGGGGAAATAAGCAGCGGGGGCAATGTGGAAGATGTGGGAAAGGGAGGCATGCTAAAGAAGAAAACTGCCCAGCTAAAAAATCCACATGTGATGCCTGTCACAAAGCTGGACACTGGACTAGAATGTGCAGGAGTAAGAAAGTGGTGAGAGAGGTGGTGGCAGAGCCAGTGGAGCAGCAGCAGTCATTCTTGCTCGGGACTGTGGGTGAGACAGACGGGGAAGCAGAGCAATGGGCTGTTGAGTTGCTGGTGGGCTCCACACCACTGGAGTTTAAGATAGACACAGGGGCCGATGTGACCGTCATCTGTGAAGAGGCCTACCTCTCAACCACTCCCATCACTCCACTGCAGCCTGTACACATTCCACTGGATAGCCCAGGTGGGGAGATTCGGTGCCTAGGTCGGATCCAGAGCACTGTCACCTATAAAGACAGGACCTACCCACTCAGTGTATGTTGCGCGTGGACATTCAGTGAACAACCTAATCAGCTGAAAGAAATCGGTGGAGATGAATTTGATGAGGAGAGTGGAAGAAACAGTGTGCAAAGGAGCACATACGTATGCACAGACATATGGTGAGCATGGGACTTTAAAGACTGAACCTGTTAAGATACAGCTGAAAGAAAATGCTCAGCCATATGTTGTGTTCACTGCTAGACACATACCTCTCCCCATGGTACCCAAAGTGAAGGAGGAACTCCAGAGGATGGAAAGAAATGGTATCACGGAGAAGGAGACACAGCCCACTGAGTGGTGTGCACCAATGGTGCCAGTATTAAAGAAAGCCACAGGTAAAGCTTGTGTCCGTGTTGATTTCAAGAGATTGAATAAGGCAGTTAAGAGAGAACAATATGTTCTACCAACAGCAAATGAGATTATAGCAAAACTCAGAGGACTCTGCCATCAGGTTCTTCTAAATACCACTTCACCCAGGTAGCTGTAAACTAACCACCTTCATCACACCATTCGGCAGGTTCCACTTCAAGCAGCTGCCATTTGGCATAATGAGCGCACCTGAAATCTTCCAGAGGAAGATGACTGAGACTCTACAAGGGTTGGAGGGTGTTGAGGCACCTTCATGGCTCGCCGTGTCATTGGGATTCGCCTATCAGGCGTACCCAATGTCAAGTCAAATTCCTCGTATGTTTACCTGTTTGTTTACTTGTAAATGTGCTTGGCAATAAACTTTATTCTGATTCTGATTCAGGTGTTCATGGACGATGTTCTTGTCTTTGGTGCAACAGAAGAAGAGCACAACCGTCGACTGGAGAAGGTGATGCAGTGCATAGAGAGTGCTGGTCTGAAGCTCAATCAAGAAAAGTATTCCTTCAAACAGAGTGAGCTGCAGTTCCTCCAGCACCTCATCGACTTATCTGGGGTCCATCCAGACCTGGAAAAGGTAGAAGCCATACAGCAGCTTTCCCCACCCACAGACATGAGTTAAAGAGAATACTGGGAATGGTGAACTACTTTGGAAAATGTTCATAACCTTGCAACTGTGGGAGAGCCTCTATACGAACTTTTGAAACACAAGAACACATGGACATGGAGATACGCGCAACAAGCAGCATTCAGACAGATTAAAAAGCTGCTGATATCTGCACCTGTGCCGGCCTACTACAATGCGACTAAACCTACAGCTGTGTCGGCCGATGCGAGCAGCTATCGGTTAGGTGGTGTACTGCTGCAACTCCATGGGGAGCAGTGGAAACCAATGGCATACTGCTCCAGGTGCCTAACAGAAGCAGTGACTCGCTACGCCCAAACTGAGAAGGAGCAGCTGGCTTGGGAGTCGGTGTGTGAGAAATTTGACAGATATCTCGTGGGACTGGAGCTGTTTAAGCTGATAACAGACCATAAACCACTGCTACCTCTCATTAAAAAGCACAGCCTGGCCAGTGTTCCTATACTTCTGATGAGGCTCTTGAGATTCAACATAGTAGCAGAGTAAGCACTGGAGAAAACGTTGCAGGTCGCAGACACCCTGTCACGCAGTCTGTCAGCAAGCACGGGTGATGTGAGCAACACAGACAGTGAAGTAGCCTTCTATGTGGTCAGCATAGTAGGGCCAATCCTGGCACCCAAGAGCAAGATGGATGAAATTAAAGGCGCAACTGCAGCCGATGCTGAACTGATGTCTGTCATGCAGCTTATAAGGTCAGGATGGCCTGAGCACTCACAGGCAGTGCCCGATGATGCAAAAGCATATTTCCAAGCCAGATCAGAGCTATCTGAGTACAACGGCCTCGTATTCAGAGGAAGTGGGATCATAATACCAAGCGTTAAGGGCAGAGATCCTTAAAAGGATTTATGAAGGGCACCAGAGCCTCGTAAAATGTAGGAAGCAAGCACATTTGTCAGTGTGGTGGCCTGGACTTGCCACAGAGATAAACACACTTGTGATGAGTTGCCAGAGGTGCAGTGAAATGAAAAGAACCCAACAAAAAGAACCATTTCCACACCTCTCCCAGAGCAGCCCTGGAAGAGAATCGCCATGGACCTCTGTGTGCTCAATCACCACAGCTACCTGGTAGTATCTGACTATTATTCAAGGTTCCTACAAATATTACTCCTCACATCAACTACTAGTGCACATGTCATTCAAAAGCTCAAAGCAGTTTTTGCCAGGTTTGGCATCCCTGACGAGCTGGTGAGCGGCAGTGGACCTCAATTCTCGAGTGCAGAGTTCAGAGAGTTTGCCAGGAAGTTCGACTTCAGACACTGTTCCTCCAGTCCCCACCACCCACAAGGCAACAGCCACACTGAGGGGGCTGTGCAGACAGTCAAGAGGACTCTTAAAGAGCAAGATTCAGTGATGGCTCTAATGGCCTACAGATCCACACGTTGCTCCACCACAGGCTACAGTCCAGCCTAGCTCCTGATGGGGAGGGAGATACGCACCACACTCCCCACTCTGGAGAAAAATCTGCTGCCAAAATGGTCCGACAGTGCAGCTGTGAAAGAAACCGACAGGAGGGGGCAAAGCCAAACAGGCCCACTACTTTAACCGCCGCCACAGAGCCAAGTCACTGCCTTCTTTGCGACCAGGAGACACAGTGCTGTCCAAGTTAAACCATCAAAAGTCATGGACTCTACCAGCAGTGGTCTCGAGTGAAAACATCAGTCCGAGGTCCTTCATCATCTGTACACAGGATGGAGAGGTGGTGTGATGTAACCGCCTCCATCTCCAACCGGGACCGGTTCGCCAACCTGCCTCAGCAGCAACAGACAAGGACTCTGGGACAGTTGGCTGTCCTGACACAGCCACCATGATAGAGACTGTTCCCGTCAGTGAGAGTGTGGCTACTCCTGCATCCCTTCTACCCAGTTGGACTGTGACCAGATCTGGACGTGTGTCTAAATCCGTTTGCAACTGAACCTGTAGACACTATGGTGTCACACTATGGCCTTTGTGGGGGGGGGGGGGGGGGGGGGGGTGAAGTGAAGACACTGAAGTACAGTGATCTCTCACTTATCGCGGTTAATGGGTTCCAGAACCGACCGCGAAAAGTGAAAAACCGCGAAGTAGCGTCACCCCTAATGACGTCACCCATAAATAATGCGCACGTTCATTCTCTCACTCTCTCTCATATGATACGTGTGTGTGTGTGTGTGTGTGTGTGTGTAAGTGTACATACATACTTAGATGTAAATAAAGTGTACATAAATATGTTTTTAGAACTCTTTTATTCTTATAACAAGATACATAACTCAAGATGAAAATGATTTACTGCACAGGTTAATGAGAGCTTTACTGCTCCTCAGGTGACGCCTCATCGTCAGGTGCTAGAGGCGCAGGATCGTCGAGGGCAGCTTCCGATAGAGCTGAAGAAGCTGCAGGAGGCGGCGTAGTGGCTCGACGGGAAGACTATTTCGCACAAAATGGCACAAGAGAACAGCGAAAAGTTCCATGCGGCGAGACTAAGCAACACGAGCGATAAAGAACAATGAATGCGGTCTTCCTTCGCTGGGTGTGGGCGCTCGGCAGGGAGAGAAGCTGGGTGAAACGTCTTGGCCAATCAGCTTGCGAGATTCCCGAGCCGAGCCAACACGAGAACAACGAACAGAGAGGTGGATTTTGAGTTGTGCGGGCTCTCCGTGTTGATACCTGATGTTCTAATGTAGTCTCCCTGCCTTCTGCTAGCGCCCGACCATTTTTTCTCAATTTTAAATTTTTGATGAATATTTTTGAAAAATCCACGATGCACTGAGGGCGCGAAAGGTGAGGCGCGAAGTAGCGAGGGATCACTGTAATGTATGTTCACAAATGTTTGCATTCTTTTGATTCTTTTTTCTAAAGCCCATCCAGGGACAAGAGTTGCAAATTAGCTAATAGCTATACACTCTATGTGCAACACATCAGATTGATTGTCTTTGATTAATTGTCTATGTTTATTGCACTGTCCCTGTCAAATAAACTAATCTACTACTATTCTTCAGGATGTTGACAGTTAATTGAAACGTAGTGATTTTGTGAAATTGTTTCAAGCTGTGTCACAGTAAGTTTATTGAACTGGAAAAAGATGTATTCATGTATTTATGTTAACATGTATTAATTTGAGTATTTTTTTTTGGTTTAGATTATATGCCAACTGGTCGTTCTGAGTTTTCCCATAGGTCATTGAAATAACTCTCAAAAGGACGGAGATGTCGTATCCGGCAGTAAGTGTGTGAGCACGTGTTGTTATATTTGCGGTAATCCAGGGTGTGTGCGTGAACAGAGCACGTATTACGGCAGCACACGGCTGACGCTTCCCTCTGAGAGAGGCGTGTGTGCAGCAACGTTAGCTGACCGCCGTTATTTCTGAGTGCTCCGGAGTTCTGATTAAAATGGATTAAACGTATAACAAGCCTCCTCTTCATCATTTTACAGCTGCTGCCGCCAACAGTACGGGCATGTGAACTGCAGGTTATTTTCACTGCGCATGTGTGGACTTTTTATGTCCATAAAGCTGGTATCAAAAGAGGTGGACGAGTGGGTTGCACTGGAACACAGCTTTATTAGATAACTGGTTGCACTTCAGAGAACACACCGAGGTGGAGTCGTCCCGGGCACGAGGAAGCCCGAAAGGCGGACGCCCCGTAATATAGTGCAGTGTGATGACGTGGCCAGAAGGCGGCATCATCACGCCACACTTCATAATAAAACCACTCATAACAACCAGAAGTGGTTCTTGGGCTAGAGAGGAACCCATAACATTTTGGTGATGATCCCAGAACGCACACCTCCACCAAGGCTCTGGCACTGAGGCATCAGCAGCTTGGCTTCTTCTTCTTCTTCTTCTTCTTCTTCTTCTTCTTCTTCTTCTTCCTCTTCGTCATTTCAATTTTTATTTCCATCAGATCATAACAAGACAAAAAAGAAAAAAGGCACCATATTTCAGACAGTAAGGGTGCAGGCAGAAGCAACAGCTTATTATTATCATTTAAATACCAACAAAAAGAAATGAGACACATTAAACAGCCAAAAACTGCCCCTAGCTTGTAACTTGTCATACATATAATAATATATGCATATAATCATGTTACACAACTGAGCAACGTGACTTTGAATGACCACTTCTAAGCAGAAATACAATTTAAAAAAAACAATTCTTATAAATTTTCATTTTTTTCTAGTAGATTTGCAACTTTACCCCCCAAAAATTCTGACTTTTTTTTCCTCGTAAATCTGCATTTTTTTCAGTGTAAATTTGTAAATGTTTCCTGTAAAATTTTCACGTTTCTCATAGATTTGCACCTTCTTTCCTGTAAATTTTCAACCTTTTTCTCATAAATTGGCAAATTTTTTCATAAATCTTTCAACTCTTTTCTCTTAAGTTTGATATATTTTTCCTGTAAATTTTCAACTTTTCTCTCAGAAATTTGACTTTTTTCTCAAAAATTTATTGAAATTTTGTCATAATTTTCCATCTTTTCCCTGTAATTTTTCACCTTTTTTCCATAAATTTTAAACTTTTTCCTCAAAAATTTACAACTTTTTCAGAAATTTTCAACTTTTTTCCTCAAAAATTTGTACATTTTTTCTCTAAAGTTAGTATTTTTTCTTGTACATTTAGAAGTTTTTCCTCATAAAATTGCAACTTTTTTCTCATTAATTTTCAACTTCTTTCTCATAAATTAGAATTTTTTCCATGCAAATTTTTCCTGTAAATTTTTAACTTTTTTCTTGTAAATTATTATTTTTTCTCATAAATTTCCAACCCTTTTCTCTTAAATTTGATACTTTATTCCTTTAAATTTTAAACTTTTCTTTCAGAAATTTGTGACTTTTTTGTCAAATATTTATGAAATTTTGCTCATAACTTTTCATCTTTTCCCTCTAAATTTTCAACCCTTTTTTCCTCATAAATTTGACTTTTTCATAAATTTTCAACTTTTTTCCAATTTGTGAATTTTTTTCAAAAAATTGCATCTTTTTTCTCAGAAATTTGCCTTTTTTTCTGGTCAATTTGTACATTTTTTCCTGTAAATTTTCTGCTTTTTTCTCATAAATTTTCCAACAGAGAATGTTCTGATGTAAGTCTCGTGGGATTTAACATGATGCAGTTTGGTCTCCTTGAATTTTTGCCTGTGTGAAAGGGGACCGAACCAAGGAGAAAATAATACAAAGTAACAAACCTGTCAACTGATTTGGACCAAACTAAATGAGTTTAGGTGTGAAAGCAGACTAAAACTCTCAGAAGTGAAAACAAATTGCACGTTTTGTATTAACATAGTGGTATCGCGATATTTTAAAAAGTATCAATTCCAAAGTATCGACCAGCTGGTATTGAAGTATCGATACTTGAGTATTGATATGCCCACCCTGCCAGGATTGTACATTGGTCAGTCATGAAACAGTTTGATCTTGACGGCAGAGAAAGATGGTATTGTGGAGTGCGTAAATGAAGAGGCAGATTCATTTCAGACGATTTATTACACACTCACATCTCACAAGCAAAGAACAGACCGAACATTTCAGCAGGCACTCTCCTCTTAAGTCTCATGGCATTTCTCCACACACAGCATGACATTTGCATCACACTGCATTCAACCCCCTACGTCCTTGACTCCTTCCTACTATCTCGCCAGGAACCTCCTGATCATTGTTCTCCCATGTTTATCCACTGTCTCTTGTCTGAGATGCTAAATAATCTGGCTCCCCCAAGGTGGTTGTGCGGTGAATTGTAACACCCAAGCTGCGGGCCATCGTGGACCAGAGTTCAGAAACAAATTGAGGGCCCCTGTCAGACGTAATGTCCGACGGGACTCCAAAACGCGCCACCCATGCTGTTAAAAAAGCACGCGTTACGTCTGCGGACGTGGTTGCCGCCAGCGGGACCACTTCTGGCCAGTGCGTGGTGCGGTCCACCACTATCAGGAGGTTCGTGCACCCCTGTGATAGCGGGAGGGGGCCCACGAGGTCCACGTGAACATGGTCAAACCTCTTAGCCGGAATACGAAACGGCTCCAAGGGAGCCTTCGTGTGTCTGTGTACCTTGGCTCGTTGGCACGCCACGCAGGCTGTAGCCCACTCTTTCACTTGTTTGCATAGGCTCGGCCACACAAACTTCTCTCCCACAATTTTGACCGATGCGCGCACTCCTGGGTGCGCCAGAGTGGGAACCAACTCAAACACATGGCGGCGCCATGCGACCGGGACCACCAGACGCGGGCGACCCATGGAGACATCGCAGATTAGGGGGGAGCCGCCATCTTGCAGCACCCTGCTCTCCAGCCTTAACCCTGTTGGTCCAGACTGGAGCGCGCGCACGTCTGCATCGCTAATCTGCTCCGTGGCCATGGCTGCGTAATCTATCCCCACACAGACCGGGGCTGCCACGGCGCGCGAGAGGCAGTCCGCCACCACATTCAGTTTACCCGACACATGTTGAATATCGGTAGTAAACTCTGAGATCGCGGCCAGCTGTCTCTGCTGCCAGCCCGACCACAGTTCTGAAACCTTGGCCATCGCAAATGTTAGCGGCTTGTGGTCCACGAACGCGGTGAAGCTGCGCCCTTCCAGCCAGAACTGGAAGTGGCGTATGGCCAGGTGGAGAGCCAGCAACTCCCTGTCGAACGCGCTGTATTTACGTTCGCTGTCACAGCCAGTTGGGGGCTGCTGGGAGTGTGTCTGGCTGTGGGTGGGCTGTGACTGGGGGGGGGGGGCACTTCGGTCTGTCCGTGTGGCTGCTCTGGTGAATCGTTTCCCTGGGGAGCTCGCCGTGGGGGTCTTCCACGCCGAGGGGCCCTAGCCAACAGCACTTGCTCGTCCGCCACAACAAAAGTGGGTTTGAGTCTGTCTATGCCAATTTTTTCCCTCCTACCCCCCAAGTCTAGCAAAAAATTTTTATCCCCTGTTTCCAAAACTCTGAACGGTCCATCATAGGGTGGGCGCAATGGAGGGCGGTGGGCGTCGTGTCTGACAAACACGAACTCCGCGCTCTTCAAAGTTTTAGGCACGAAAACACGCGGAAAACTGTGATGGGCAGGGCCTGGCAGCGTGCCTGTGTTTGCGCTACGCTGCAAAAGCTGAGACGGGGAGCTGTCTGGCGCGGGATTATCTGGCAGAAATTCCCCGGGCAGCCGTAGTGGCTGCGCAAAAACAAGCTCTGCCGGGGAAGCTTCCAGATCCTCTTTCGGCACGGAGCGCAACCCCAATAAAACCCACGGTAACTTGTCTACCCAATTTGCATCCGTCAATTAAGCCCTGAGTGCTGCTTTCAGTGATCTATGAAAACGCTCGCATAACCCATTGGCCTGTGGGTTGTACGCGGTTGTGCGGTGAATTGTAACACCCAGGCTGCGGGCCATCGCGGACCAGAATTTGGAAACAAATTGAGGGCCCCTGTCGGACGTAATGTCCGACAGGACTCCAAAACGTGCCACCCATGCTGTTAAAAAAGCGCGTGCTACGTCTGCGGACGTGGTTGCCGCCAGCGGGACCGCTTCTGGCCAGCGTGTGGTGCGGTCCACCACTGTCAGGAGGTGCGTGCACCCCTGTGATAGCGGGAGGGGGCCCACGAGGTCCACGTGAACATGGTCAAACCTCTTAGCCGGAATACGAAACGGCTCCAAGGGAGCCTTTGTGTGTCTGTGTACCTTGGCTCGTTGGCACGCCACGCAGACTGCAGCCCACTCTTTCACTTGTTTGCGTAGGCTTGGCCACACAAACTTCTCTCCCACCATTTTGACCGACGCACGTACTCCTGGGTGCGCCAGAGTGGGAACCGACTCAAACACGCAGCGGCGCCACGCGACCGGGACCACCGGACGCAGGCGACCCGTGGAGACATCGTAGATTGGGGGGGCCGCCATCTTGCAGCACCCTGCTCTCTAGCCTTAACCCTGTTGGTCCAGACTGGAGCGCGCGCACGTCTGCATCGCTAATCTGCTCCGCAGCCATGGCTACATAATCTATCCCCACGCAGACTGGGGCTACCACGGCGCACGAGAGGCAGTCCGCCACCACATTCAGTTTACCCGACACATGTTGAATATCGGTAGTAAACTCTGAGATCGCAGCCAGCTGTCTCTGCTGCCGGCCCGACCACGGTTCTGAAACCTTGGCCATTGCAAATGTTAGCGGCTTGTGGTCCACGAACGCGGTGAAGCTGCGCCCTTCCAGCCAGAACTGGAAGTGGCGTATGGCCAGGTGGAGAGCCAACAACTCCCTGTCGAACGCGCTGTATTTACGTTCGCTGTCGCGCAAAATTCTGCTGAAAAAGGCGAGCGGCTGCCAAGCCCCGGCGACGCGCTGTTCCACGACAGCCCCTATGGTCACGTCTGAAGCTTCGGTGGTGAGCGCTATGCGTGCTGCCGGGTCTGGATGCGCCAGCAGTGGGGCGTTTGCCAGGGCTGCTTTAACTTCCGAGAACGCCCGCTCTTGCTCCGGGGTCTATTCGACCCTATCCGCGGGTTTCTGTTTCTTGAGCGCGGTGTACAATGGTTGCATGAGCTGCGCCGCACGGGGAAGGAAACGGTTATAAAAGTTCACCATCCCCAAAAATTCCTGCAGCGCCCTGACCGTCTGAGGCCGGGGAAAATGCGCCACAGCGCGCACTTTGTCGGGCAGTGGGATCGCTCCTTCCGGAGAGACGCGGTGCCCCAAAAAATCAATCTCTGTCATGCCGAACTGGCATTTCACCGGGTTGATTATTAACCCGTGCTCCTCCAACCTTCGGAAAACCATTGTGAGGTGGGTTTCGTGTTCGTCTTCGGATGCACTGGCTACCAGGATATCGTCCAGGTAGACGAACACGAACGGGAGATTGCGCAGCACTGCATCTATCATGCGCTGGAACATCTGTACCGCTCCTTTTAACCCGAATGGCATGCGCAGGAACTCGAATAGACCGAACAGAGTTATTACCGCTGTTTTGGGTACGTCCTCAGCGCGCACTGGGACTTGGTGGTAACCGCGGAACAGGTCTATTTTGGAAAAAATGCGTGCTCCGGCAAGGTGAACGGAAAAATCCTGTATGTGGGGAATTGGGTAGCGGTCGTGCGCTGTGGCGTTGTTCAACCTGCGGAAATCCCCGCACGGTCGCCACGATCCGTCAGCCTTAGGGACCATGTGTAGCGGGGATGCCCATGGGCTGTTCGAGCGCCTGATGATGCCCAACCTTTCCAGGTTGGCGAACTCCTCGCGCGCTATGGCCAATTTAGCTGCGTCCAAGCGCCGAGGTCTTGCAAAAACGGGCGGCCCGGTGGTGGTGATAAAGTGCTCCACCCCGTGTTTAGCGATGGCTGCGGAAAACGTTGGGACCGTGAGTGCTGGGAACTGAGTGAGCAGTGTATGGAACTTACCGCCTGTAGCTGTGACGTTGGCTTGTGCTGTTGGCTGGGTCACTCGAGCTATACAGGGGAGACAGTCAAAGGACAGTGCATTAACCAGGCGCCTGTTAGCAACATCAACCAGTAAACCATGTGAACACAGAAAATCAGCCCCCAGGATATGGTAATTCAGTGCTGCTACGACAAAAGTCCACTCATATGTACGGCCGTGTAGAGATAAGAGCAGAGTCCTCTCACCAAAGGTCTTAATGTTCGAGCCGTTTGCTGCCAACATCTCGGGGCCGCTAGGTCCTGCCAGCCGGTCAGCGTAGGTCGGCAGGATGAAACTCTTCTGGGCTCTGGTGTCCACGAGGAAACGCCTCCCCGAGCGTGCGTCCGTCAAGTAGAGCAGCTTGTTCTCTTCACCGAGGGTCGCAGCTGCTACCGACCCCCGGCCTTGGCGTTTCCCGAGCGCTTGAATTGGCACGGGGGCGCACATCTGCGTGCCTTCTCTCCGAAACGGCGGTGGTAGAAACAGAGCGTGTTTCTCTGGCGCTCCTTGGCCCCCGCTGCTGCTACCGTCGGTGGTTCCTCGCCTCCTCTGGTCGTCTCGCTGGGCTCTGCCGCTGCCGCGTTGACTGTGATCGCCCTGGTGGTGAGGATGATCCGGTCTGCCTCCTGGGCTAGCACACGGTAGTCGAGCGCGGCCAGCAACGGCGAATTGGCCAGAACCGCTCTCGCCACTGTCGGAAGGTTCCGGAGGAAGAGGTGGGCAAACAGAAAGTGCCCGTCGACCGTGCCCATTAACGCCAGCATCTTCTCCATCAGGTCTCCGGCCTAACCATCTACTAAATCGGTCCACGTGAGGAGCCTCTCTGCTCTCTCACAGTTTGAGATCGTATAGCGCTGGATGAGCGCAGCCTTGAGCGCCTCATATTTGCTGCTGGCTGGTGGCTGATGGAGCAGGCTCGCTACCTGCTGAGCTGTGCGGGCGTCGAGCGCTGCGACCACATGGTAGAATCTGGTGTCGTCTGCCGTTACTCCCCGGAGGGCGAACTGGGCCTCGGTGAGGTGGAACCAAGAGCGCGGGTTGTGCTGCCAGAAATCCGGTAGCTTGACTGAAACTGCACACGCGTGGCTGGAGGTTCCACTCCGGGCTGTCTGTGGGATGGCTGCCGCCCCGCTGTAGCTTCCTGACCGGGCTGGCTCCGGGGATCTTGCCTCGTGTTCCATAATACGTCTTGGGTCACCAGTGTGGAGTGCGTAAATGAAGAGGAAGATTCATTTCAGACGATTTATTACACACTCACATCTCACAAACAAAGAACAGACTGAACATTTCAGCAGGCACTCTCCTCTTAAGTTTCATGGCATTTCTCCACACACAACATGACATTTGCATCACACTGCATTCAACCTCCCACGTCCTTGACTCCTTCCTGCTATCCCGCCAGGAACCTCCTGATCATTGTTCTCCCATGTTTATCCATTGTCTCTTCTCTGAGATGCTAAATAATCTGGCTCCCCCAAGGTGCTAAAGTATGAGCATAAACCGGAACCACTAATTGAAGATGAAGGCAGTAAACTGTTGTGGGATTTTTCTGTCCAGACGGATGGTGAAATCCAGGCCCACAGACCAGACTGTTGTGTTGGGTTTTGGGGACATATTATTGTGTGACACGGGTGGTGGCTGCACCTTTCTGGTTCCACCGTCACCCGGGGTATAAGAGGGCTGTGAGGGAGAGAGGCGATCTCTTGGCCTCCTCTACGCCTGGCGGATGCACCTGTATTGTGAGAGAGAGTCACAAATAAATCTGTGTCCAGTTCAACACTCGGTCTCGTCCTTGGCTTACACTACTGACATAACACAGACATTGTGGTAATCAACAGGGAGGCTAATGAGTGCTTGATAATTGATATTGCCGCATGTGGTGATGCTAGTATCATGGATAAAGAACAAGAAAAGATCCAAAAGTACCAGGATCTCAGAAGTGGTTGCATGGAACATCAAAACGTGCATCGTTCCAGTGGTGGTTGGATCCCTGGATCCCTGGGCGTGGTCACTAAGAACCTTGCCAAATACCTAACAAAGATTGGGATCCAAATGAAGATAGTCATTTGGATAGCCCCCCACCCACTCCACCCGTAGGCCATAGCCCCCCCCCCCCCCGCGATTTGAAAAGGATTAAGCGGAAGAAGATTAATGAATTGTGATATCCTACCGTGTAGCAATGATCACACTTGAGTTATTTCTTTGGCTAACTCTTGCCGTTTATTCTGCAACACACACGATGACTGAACATGCATTCTGCGCGGGGTTTTCACACTCTTATTCTAATGTGTCCCCTTAGTAGTAGTGCTGAACAATACAGGTAGTTCCCCCTAGAGGCATGTGCCAGTAATGTTTTAATTTAGACTTGCAGTCTACCACATCCCTCCCCTCTAGATTAAACTACTCTTAATTACACTAGCCAATTATACTAGACATCCTGGAACTCCCATTTAACCCTAAACTATCACAGTTACTTTTTAACTTCTTAAACACATGTGCCATACACATAATTTCTTTCTCTTTTTTTTTTTCACATGTATAACACACATAACAGTCTAACTGGGGAACTGGTTTGACTACCGCATCCCAGTGAGGTTCCAGGACGCATTCTTGTCCTGTGGCTGGGGAACTCACTACTGACTAAGTATAGTCCTTCAAGTAGTCTGGAGCTTTCCTAGCTCGCTGAGATCTTCTCACGGCTGGTGAGCCAACTGCAGGTGAAGACTCAGACTGCTCCACTGTTTCGGCTGCTGCAGTGCTGCCAGTAGAATCTGCAGAGACGGGTACCTCAGGTTTCACCTGAAGTGGTGGTTCATTGATGCTCTCCTCAGAATGGTTGTCAGACAACACCTCTGGTGCCATCGGCAGGGGAATGGAGCTCCTACCACGAACTTGGTCGATGTGTCGCCTCACCACTTGTCCATGGCCTAACGTCACCTTGAATGACACAGGGCCTGTCTTTTCTGTTATTTCTCCTGGTACCCAGGCTGGTCCTGAGCCAAAGTTGCGGGTGTAGACCACGTCTCCTTCTCTCAGTATTCTCTCTCTAACATGCATGTCATGATAACCTTTTTGTTTCTCTTGTTTGTCATGCACTTTGTTTCTGAAGTCTGGATGTATTAAGTCAAATGTTGACCTCAACTTCCTTCCACACAACAGCTCAGCTGGTGACTTGCCAGTTGTAGATTGGGGTGTTATTCGATAGCTGAACAGAGCTCGCGACATTCGAGTTTCAATAGAGTCTCCTGCCATCTTTTTCATGAGTGACTTGAACGTCTGCACGGCCCTCTCGGCTAAGCCATTAGAAGAAGGATGGTATGGCGCAGTCGTGATGTGACATATGCCATTCTTTTCAGAAAACTCTTGGAACTGTTCACTCGTAAAACATGTACCGTTATCTGATACTATGATTTCAGGTATGCCACGTTGGCTGAAACTCTTTCTAAGACATTCAATGGTAACAGTAGAAGTAGAGCTACTCACAGAATATGCATCGATCCACTTTGAGTATGCGTCAACTATGATCAGGAACATTCTTCCCATCCATGGACCTGCGTAGTCAATGTGAATTCTTCTCCATGGTTTATCTGGAACTTCCCAGGGATGTAGTGGGGCTGCTGGAGGACTGTTCCTGTTCTCCTGGCATGCCGCACATGACTTCACAAGCGCCTCCACCTCTGCATCCATGTTGGGCCACCACATGTAACTCCTCGCCAACGCTTTCATGCGAGTGATGCCAGGGTGTGCTTGGTGTAGTTGTTGCAGTAAGGCATTCCGACCAGGTGGTGGAACAACCACGCGTCCTCCCCACAGGATACAACCTTCCTGGGTGCTGAGCTCATCCTGTCGTCGGGCATAGGGAATGAACTCAGGACTGTTCATCTTCGGCCATCCTCGCAAGATGTATTCTCGCACTCTTGCTAGAACAGGGTCTTTGTCTGTCCACTTCTTTATTTGTTGTGCGTTCACCAGGGGCACGCCGATATCTTCAAACAATAGCACTCTCTCCTCCTCCTCAGGCGTGCTGTCTCTTCCTCCATCCAAGGGTAGCCTACTCATCGCGTCAGCATTCGTATGGTCCCGTCCGGCTTTGTAAACGATGGTGTACTCATACGCTGCTAATGTAACGGCCCATCTCTGAATTCTCTGAGATGTCATCTGGGGTATGGCTCTCATTTCACTGAACAGTGAAATTAGTGGCTTGTGGTCAGTCACTATAGCGAACTGTCTCCCGTACAGGTATTTGTGGAACTTTTTTACACCAAATACTACTGCAAGGCCCTCCTTGTCTAGCTGGGAGTAGTTTTTCTCAGCTGCACTAAGAGTTCTTGAGACGAACCCTATGGGTCTCTCTGAGCCATCCTCCATACGATGAGAGAGTACAGCTCCCACACCGTAGGGTGATGCGTCACACGCCAGGATGAGAGGTTTGTTTGAATCATAGTGCACTAACACACTACAGGACTGAAGTAGCGCTTTGGACTCTTCAAACGCCTTCTGCTGCTTGACCCCCCATGACCATTTTTCTTCCTTCTTAAGTAAGGTATGTAGTGGTGCCAGCAGCGTGGAGAGCTTTGGGAGGAACCTATGGTAATAGTTCAACAAGCCCAGGTAGGCTTTTAACTCAGTAACATTTTGTGGCTCAGGCGCCTCCGCAATGGCTTCCACTTTGTCTGTTAGAGGGTGTAGACCACTGGCGTTAATCTTGTGGCCTAGGAACACCACCTCTTTTCCCATGAACTCACACTTGCTTCTTTTCAACCTCAGACCGCTTTTCTCCAACCGTTGAAGCACTTCCTCCAGCGTTTTCAGATGTTCTTGTTCATTTGGTCCTGTACAAAGGATGTCATCCAAATAAATGGCAACATTCGGAATTCCACCTAGGATGCCCTCCATAGTTCTCTGGAATATAGCAGGACTGGAAGCTACTCCAAATGGTAAGCGTGTGTAGGTATATAAGCCTTTGTGTGTATTGATGGTTACATACTTTCTTGATTCTTCTTCCAGGACTACCTGTTGGTAAGCGTGACTCATGTCTAATTTCGTGAAGTGTCGGCCGCCATTCAGCTGTGCGAAGAGGTCCTCCACTTTAGGAATTGGATACTGATCCACCCGTGATGCTCGATTGACAGTGAGTTTGTAATCTCCACATATTCTAATGGAGCCATCCGGCTTTCGCACTGGGACTATGGGCGCCGCCCATTCTGCAACCTGCACTGGCTCAATGATCTTGTCATCCAGCAGCCTCTGTAGCTCGCTTTCGACCAGTGGCTTGACTGCATAGGGCACCGGTCGGGGTTTGCAGAATCGTGGTTGGGCCTCCTTGTCCACATTAATCTTTGCAGTGACACCTTTTAGCTGTCCTAAGCCTTCTTTGAACACCTCAGCGTGTCTTTCGAGGATCTCCTCCAGCTGCAATTTGGGCTGAGATTCCACCTTATTCACTAACTGATCAATCATGGCCAGTTCTTGTAGCCAACTTCGCCCTAGTAGATTTGGTCCTTCGCCCCCAACTACTACTACAGGTAAGTCCTTTTCTTTGTTTTTGTGTTGCACCTTCACTTGTGCCATGCCTAGCACGTCTAGCTTCTCTCCTGTGTATGTTTTTAATTTTAATGAACAGGGATTTAATTCTGCTGTGTCTGTTTTCTTCCACAGTTGTGTATATTGCTGTTTACTTAATATGGTTACTCCACAGCCTGTATCAACTTCAAATGTTACTTTCATTCCATTAACATTCATGGTACGCGTGATGGGCGCTACCTTGGTCAGCTCATCTGACATGTTGTAAATTGTGTGAAAACCCATGTCTTCTGTATCACTTTCTCCCTCCCCTCTAAGTTGATTCGCTCGCTGTTCCTTTCCTGGGCCCTTGTTTTCATTCTTTTGCCCTTTCACTGTTGCCTTCTGCACCTGTGCATTGCCCACCTTTGTTCTACATGCTTTCTTAATGTGCCCTCGCTTGCCACAATTATGACACAGCTCAGTGGCAAATTTGCACTCGGCGGCATTGTGCTGGCCTTTGCAACGATAACAACTGGGGAATTTGCGCTGAGTTTTGTCAGTCGACACTTTGTGGACACCTACTTGGGTCTTAGGCACACGAGCATGCGTTGCTGTGTCCTCTGTTAGCTTCCCTTGCATTTCTCTCACATCCTTAGATGCTGTTTCCATCGCTTGGCATAATTCCAAAGCCTTCGCAAAAGTGAGTTTTGTTTCAGATAAAAGTCGCCGTTGCATTCGGTCATCATTCACTCCACACACAAGTCTGTCTCTTAACATTTCTTCCAATGAGTCTTTGTAATCACAGTGCAGTGCTAATTTCCTCAATTCTGCCACATACTCTGCTATGGACTCAGTGTTCCTCCTTATGCGTGAATTAAATTTGAATCGTTGTACGATTTCACTCGGTTTGGGGCTGAAGTGCTTCTGAAGCTCAGCAGTAAGCTGGTCGTACATTTTATCTTTCGGTAATGCAGGGCTTATTAAATTTCTCAACAAGCTGTAAGTAGTTGCACCAACTCCACTCAACAGTACAGCCTTCCGTTTGTCTGGCTCCTCAATATCATTAGCTTCGAAGAAAAAGTCCAACATTTCACTATATTCTTCCCATGACTGAGTCGAGTTATCAAAAGGGGTTACCGTTCCGATTACAGCCGCCATTGCTCGTCGTGGTGGGGAAACCTCGTTTTCCTCCTCTGAACTTGCACTCGAACTGCAGGATTCACTTGAGTTCGCCACACTTGCAATGTTCTCTGTTTCTCGCCGCTAATTTTTTTTTTTAATCCTTGTCGCCAATTGTGTGATATCCTACCGTGTAGCAATGATCACACTTGAGTTATTTCTTTGGCTAACTCTTGCCGTTTATTCTGCAACACACACGATGACTGAACATGCATTCTGCGCGGGGTTTTCACACTCTTATTCTAATGTGTCCCCTTAGTAGTAGTGCTGAACAATACAGGTAGTTCCCTCTAGAGGCATGTGCCAGTAATGTTTTAATTTAGACTTGCAGTCTACCACATGAATGAAGATAGAGCTCCTACAAAAAGCAGCACTACTCGCCTCTGAAGAATCCTTAGAAACATACTTGAGGTCTATGGCTGTGGGTTACAGCCTGCCCTCTGGGTCAACGATTTTCCAGCCTACATCTGTGCTGTGATTGTTTAATAATAATAATAATAATAATAACGGTCAAAGTTCTGTGCCACTGAACACGGTACGTTTTTTTGAGTTCCCTATTTAGCTAGACTAATTATTGTGAACAGCTGTAATTCCAACTCCTGCAAAGCCATCAGCAGAGAAAACAATACTACAGAGAAATTTCAGCAACAAAAACATGTTTACATTGAGTAAACCAGGAGATAAAAGGCTGAAGTTACTCAGTGAATCGGCTTTATTTTAAGATATCATGTCAAGAGAACAAATCCAAACAGTGAAACGGAGTCAGTCAAACTGTCCTCTGTTATTTCCATCCGTTCATCCAGATCTGCTGCAGGCTTCATATCCTCTTTGGGACTCTCAGTTTCCATGGCAACACCCCAACAAAAGCTAAGTTTCTGTTGATTATAACAAAATAAAAGCCATTATTAGCTTAAAATGGCCCGACAGTTATCCACCATGTTCCCTAGCTTTGTGGCAGTGAATATTTATCATTTTACGAATCTGCAGAAAATCATTGATATTAAATTTTGTTGCTTTCATGCACAGCCAGTGTAAAACATAGAGACCAGATGTGACGGAGCCATCACTCATAAAACACCGAAGTTTTTGTGCAAGAAGTCCATTTAGTTATTAATTATTAGTTATTAAACCAGGGACTTTCTGTGTTTATGCGCCACTACATGTTAAATTAGTCAAACTGCAGGGGTTTATTTTGTGGAACAAATGCAAAACTTTTAGTTTCAGTTTAGTAAAATGCGTTTTTTTTTTAATTAGACGAGTATAATAAAAGATGCACATAAAACAAAAATATTTTGCTAAACAAGTGTGAACAGAGAAAAACTAAAGAGCGAATAAATAAATGGAGCCTTAAAATGAAAACAAAACAGTCAAATTATCAGAATAAACTCAGCTAAAATTGCTGACAGGACCTTTTATTTCACATTCAGTTTTCTACCATAAATTTGTCACTTTTTTCTTCCAGTTTTGTGGATTTTTTTTCTTGTAAATATGCTGTTATTGTGTAGATTTTCTATAAAATCTGACTTTTTTTTAAACATAAATTTACTATTTCTTTTTGAATTAACGATTTTTGTTACATGTGAGATTTTCTCACAATTTTTACTAATGAATTTACAACTTTTTTCCTTTTAAATGTGCAATCTTTTTCATAAATTTCTGACTTTTTCCTCACACATTTATGGATGTTTCCTCATAAATTAAGACTTTTGTCCACATAAATGTACATTTTTTTCATGAATTATTTTATCCTCATAAATTTTATATTTTCTTATAAATTAGCATTTATTCTGTGCAATTTTTATTCAAAGATTTGTAACTTTTTCATCCAAGTTAAAGGTATGTTCCCTTAAATTTATGACTTTATGACTCATTAATTTTCAGATTTTATTTCAACCGTAATATTTCTTTCCAAGTTTGTTTTAATTACAGAAGTCTGAAGTTGTCTAAGCGAGTAAATCAGTGAATAAACGATAAAAACTTTCAAGACCAGAAAAGTGACCGCACCAATATGGCGTCTGCGCTGCCGTACGTAGTGACGTAAGTGTGACGTCCTGCAGTTCCCGGCGGGGCCGCTGTGGAGCAGACAGACAGACGCAGAGGAGGACGGTGGGTCAGCGAGTTGATCAGCGGTTCGGTTCCGGTCGGTTCTTCTTTGTTTTCTCAGTTTTTACTGGGTACCGGAGACTCGGTTGCCATGGCATCGGGCCGGTTGTTGGAGGTGTACGTGGACCTGCTGTCCCAGCCGTGCCGGGCCGTGAAGATCCTGCTGAGCTGTAACCGGGTCCCCCACCGGATCAGGACCGTGGCCCTCAGGAGAGGTACCCGAACCGACCAGAACCGGGTTGACTAACGTAAAACCCGAGAACTAAGTGGTTAAAAGTCCGTTCATGTGCGAACTTTGGTCCGAATGAACCAAACTTTATTTAAATTGTTCAGAAACAAACCGGATCAAACCTGCTTCTCCGAATCCAGCAGTTTCTCCAACAGTTCTGACTTTTGTCTCATTTTCCCCTTAAATTTAAGACTTTTTCATTTTGTTTGTTTTTCTCTAAAATTTGTGATTTTTATTTTAAACGTGAAACCTTTTCTCATTATTTACAGCTTTTTTTTTATTTTCCATGTGTGAACTTTTACTTCTAAATTTTATTGTTTTTCTTCAACATTCAAGACATTTTTCATAAATATGTGACTTTTTTGACCTTTTCCATGTCAATCTGAACTTTAATTCCTCATAAATTTGAACGTCATTAATTAATTAATTTAAAAAATTGATCTTTATTTCCTAATAAATGTGAACGTCATTTCCCCAAAAGTCTGTCAGAAGTCAAAGTGCCTTTTATTGTCATGCCGTTGTTCAGAAACAATACGACGAGATGAAGATGCTGCTCCCTGAAAAAGATCACATTCACAATTCATTCATGCATTTGGCATCGTCATAATTACAACCGTGAGTAATGCCTAAAACAATGATACCTGTAAAGAGTTAAATAAAAATATGCATAGTAATTAATAAAGAGTATAAAATAAAACCCTTCCTGTACACAAGGTTTTTGCCTATAAATGGCCTGAAAATGACATCAACAGTCTGTATGTAGGAATGAATCCATGCAAGGATACGTACTGCTGTTGGGAAGAAACGATGATTGAATCTGGTGGTCCGGGTTTTGTGGGATCTGTACCGCTTCCCTGAGTTAGCAGGAGAAAGAAATCATGACCCGGGTGAGCTGCAGTCCATAATGATGGCAGGATCTCTGCTGAGGTACCGAGACCTGGAAATCTCTTCCAAAGCAGGGAGAGAACAACCAGTGATTTTTTTGTGCAGTCTGGATCACTCTCTGCAGAGCTTTGTGGTCTGTGTCCGAGCAGCCAGCATACCAAACTGTGATGCCGTATGACCGTATGCTCTCAATAGCAGAGCGATGAAATAAAACCAGCAACTGTGCATTCAAGCCATTCCTCTTAAGGAGCCTCAGAAAGTGTAAATGTTGTTGAGCCTTCTTTATCATAGCTGTAGTGTTAACTGACCCGGTGAGGTTGTAGGAAATACGGACACCCAGAAACTTGAAAACCTCCACCTTCTCCACACACTCCTTACCTGTGTATAGAGGAGGAGGCTCACTGCTGTGCTTCCTGAAGGCAATGATGAGTTCTTTTGGGGTTTTTTTTGTGTATTCAGTAACAAGTTATTATCTGAGCACCGCCCCACCAGTCTCTGGACCTCATCTCTGTATGCAGACTCATCTCCTGATATAAGCCCCACCACTGTTGTATCATCCGCAATTTTCACTATGATGTTTGTGGGATGGACAGGTGTACAGTCGTATGTGTACAGTGAATACAGAGTGGGACTGAACACACAGCCCTGTGGCAAGCCTGTGTTGAGTGTGATTGTGGAGGAAAAATGGGGTATTCAGTGGTGTCAGTGGATCTAAGCTAGATGAGTTTGCCTCAAACTGTGTGAAAAAACAATTCAGTTCTTCTGCCAGTGAGGTGTTGATGTTGCTGGAAATGATGCTACTGCCCTTGTAGTTTGTGTTCACCTACCAGCATGGCATCAGGGTGGAGGATGCAGTGGTCTTCCTTCTTCACCGTTCCCTGTCCCACCTGGAGAAGCCTGAGAACACGGTGAGGAACATGTTCTTTGACTTCTCCAGTGCTTTCAACACCATCCAAGCAATGATCCTGAGGGACAAGCTGCTGTGTGCAGGGGTGGACCAGCACCTGTCATCATGGATCCTGGACTACCTCACAAACCGGCCACAGTTTGTGAGAACCTGGGATTATGTGTCCAACACGATCATCGGCAGCACGGGGGCCCCCCAGGGAACAGTTTTGGCTCCCTTCCTGTTCACCCTTTATACTGCAGACTTCTCACACAACACAACACACTGCCATCTACAGAAGTTCTCTGACGACTCTGCGATTGTCGGCCTCATCTCCAACGGAGATGAAGCTGAGTACAGAGGACTTATCCAGGACTTCGTGGACTGGTGCCATCAGAACTGCCTCCAGATCAACGCGAGGAAAACTAAGGAGCTGGTGGTGGACTGCCGCAGGCAAGGACAACCCCTCACAGCACCAGTAAACATACAGGGAGCAGACATTGAGATGGTGACATCCTACAAGTGCCTGGGTGTTCATCTGAACAATAAACTAGACTGGTCACACAATACCGACGCACTCTACAAGAAGGGACAGCGCAGGCTGTTCCTACTGACGAGGCTCAGGTCTTTTGGTGTACAAAGGGTGCTCCTGAAGACCTTCTACGATTCAGTGGTGGCATCAGCCATCACTTTTGGAGTGGTCTGCTGGGGCAGTGGCATTACAGCAGCCGATAGGAAGAGACTGAACAAACTGATCAAGAAAGCTAGCTCTGTCCTGGGGCAACGCCTTGACCCAGTGGAGGAGATAGGAGAGAGAAGGACGGTGGCTAAACTGTCATCTCTGCTGGAGTCCGAGTCCCACCCTATGCAGGACACACTGAACGCGCTGAGGAACTCATTTAGCAGCAGACTACATCATCCTAGGTGCGCGACCAAGAGGTTTCGCAGGACCTTCCTACCTACGGCTGTCAGACTTTATAACCTAAGCAGGGCTGCTCGCAGAGATAGCAAAAAAATGTGACAACCTAATAGTATTGAATGCCAAAAGACGCAACAGACTTACACAATGGTCCCCTCCGGTATACAACTAGGACAATATCAGTCGCTATGGAGGGTGACAATATGTATGGGTACATATTCATACTATGTAGGATAACTAAGTAGACGGTTATGCTGTTTATTCCATCTAGCTACAATGCTCCGCATTGTGTATATATATTTATTACCTCCGCCAGGCCGCAGGCCAGGAGGTAATGTTTTTGCCAGTGTTTGTCTGTTTATCTGTCTGTCTGATGGTTAGCAAGATAACTCAAAAAGTTTTGGACGGATTTCGATGAAACTTTCAGGCGTTGTTGGAAATGGTACAAGGAAGAACTGATTAAATTTTGGGGATGATCCGGATCACCGTCTGGATACAGGAATTTTTTAAAGGATTCTTTAACATTGTGAGATACGGCCATTTTCAACACGTGTGCAGGCGCAATGGAGGGCGCTGGTCGTCGTGTCTGACGAACACAAACTCCGCGTTCTTCAAAGTTTTAAGCACAAAAGCATGCGGAAAACAGTGGTGGGCCGGGCCCGGCAGCATGCCTGTGTTTGCGCTACGCTGCAAAAGCTGAGACGGGCAGCTGTCCGATGCCGGATTATTTGGCAGAAATTCCCTGGGCAGCCATAGGGGCTGCGCAAAAACAAGCTTTCTGCCGGGGAAGCTTCCAAATCCTCTTTTGCCGCGGAGCGCAACCCCAATATAAAACCCACGCCAACCTGTCTACCCAATTTTTTTTTTTTTTTTTTTGTTACTTATTTGTACCCGTAGGTAGACTTGGTTTGCAGTCTGGTGACAAGCCACCGGCTGCTGGTCGCTGCGTGCGCGAGCGCCCTAAATCTACATGTTTTTGGTGTGCGGGAGGAAACCGGAGAAATCCCGGAGTAAACCCGCGCAACACGGGGAGAACATGCAAACTCCACACAGCTCACTGTTGGTCGGGGGCTGGGATTGAACCCACGATCTCATGATCCCCGCGATCCCCTGGCCGAGGGTAAAACTGTGCTGCCACAGTGCTAAACCACTGTGCCACCGTGCAGCCAATTTGCATCCATCAGTGAAGCCCTAAGTGCTGCTTTCAGTGATCTATGAAAACGCTCGCATAACCCATTGGCCTGTGGGTTGTACGCGGTTGTGTGATGAATTGCAACGCCCACAGCCTGGGAGTTTGGAGATGGAGGAGATGGACACAACAGCAACACTTGAGTTTATTACCTCCGCCAAGGAGGTCATGCTTTTACTACTGAACCACTAATCCTATCATTGTCAATCCAATTGCTAGTCATATGTTTTCATGGTCAAGGAATCTGAAAACGTACACACAAACACTGTATGGGGGGAACTGTGGCGCTTGGCGGAGGTCTGTGCTCTCCAAGTGCTTTTCTAGTTTATTTATGTGTAAGATAAGATAAGCCTTTATTAGTCCCACAATGGGGAAATTCCAGGATTGCAACAGCACTGGGATAGCAACACTCAGAGCAACAATCAGAAGGCAAGAAAAAACAAGAACAGCTAGTAAACATATGTACATATTACTATAAATATATATATATAGACACACAGTGCGGAGCATTATGGTTGGTGAATGTGCAGCAGAAAGTCTTAAGTTCTCTCTCCGCGGATGTGGTGGGCCTGCTGGAAGTCTTTGGGCATGATGGTGACCCTCTTAGTGAAGAAGAGACCCACCAGGTAGGCCTCGCTGGCCTCCTGCAGAGCCATGACGGCGAAGCTCAGGAAGCGCAGGTCGGTCTTGAAGTCCTGAGCGATCTCCCTCACCAGGCACTGGATGGGCAGCTTACGGATGAGCAGCTCCGTGGATTTCTGGTAGCGACGGATCTCTCTCAGAGCCACGGGCCTGTAACGGTGAGGCTTCTTCACTCCGCCGGTGGCCGGAGCGCTTTTCCGAGCAGCCTTGGTGGCTAGCTGCTTCCTGGGGGGCTTTTTCTTCCAGTAGATTTTATGGGCGGTCTGCTTGGTTCTTGCCATCGCTCTTTATTATTCTGTCTTATATTTCTTGCACGCCGTCTAAACTCCAGCCCGGCACCCGCGTCGTTTTTGCTACAGTTCCCGGTATGTCGAGTTTCTCCATTAGCACCGGGTGGCGGTTGAGTGCTAGCTAGCACTAGCTCTTCCCTGCTGTAACGTCTCCTGCTGTAAACAGAGGCTCCGTCCGCCGACTCGGGAGACCTTTGGGGCGATCTGTGTGTCCGTGATATATATATAGAGTGAAAGGTGTAGAAAGAAGAAGGAAGATAAAAAAAGGCTGTTGCAACGGGCAGCCAACTCGTGTGGCGCCGCCGGTCCGGTGGAACCGGAACCGGAAAAAATATGTATATGTACATATGTATATTCACTGCTCTTATTTTCTTATCTTCTAAATTATTGCTCTGAGTGTTGCTATCCCTGTGCTGTTGCAATCCTGGAATTTCCCCATTGTGGGACTAATAAAGGCTTATCTTATCTTATTTTATCTTATACCCATCTAGGATCCTTATCAGAGATATTGTCCTCAGCTTTCCTCTTATTTAATGCCTTTCTTCAGGATTGGCCTGGGCAGTACTATACTGATCTGTATCCCTGACCTGAAGGCTGTATCACGGACTCTGAGGAGTGCCTGGACTTCTTCTCTTGTCCAAGGCTTCTGGTTAGGAAAAACCCTGATGTGTTTCTCCATAGTCATGTGGTTGATACAGTGGGTGATGTAACATAGTACACTCTGCGTGTACGTTTCCAGGTCCTGATTCTTGAATAAATCCCATAAGGTGTTTGAAAGACAGTCCTGCAGCTGGGAGAGAGCCCCCTCAGGCCCTGTTGTGATGGTCTTTGTGGTAGGTCTGGCAGTCCTGCTGAGGAGGTATATGCTGGAATGAGGAGCAGTTATAGATGGTCTCTCGGTAGGTAAAAAGGTCGACACAGAGCTGACGTTGTCTCTAGGTCAGGAGAACAGTCAGTGTTAATAACACGGCTGGTATTAGTCCAAGAGTTACGAAGGAAAATGCAGAGCCCAGCACCTCTCTGTTTCCTGGATTCTGCTGTTGGGTCCATATAGTGAAGCGTGCGCTCTGGTAGCTGCACCGCAGCATCAGTGGTCAGTGGATGGAGGCAGCTTTCCATTAACAACCGCACACAGCAGTCTCTCACTTTATTAGTTACCAGCTGGAGCTCCACATCGTCCATCGTGTGGATGATGGATCTGGTGTCGGAGAGAAAAATGCTGGGTAGCGGAGGTTTATGCGGCCGTCTCTTTAGCCTTGCTAGCAGGCCCGCTCAGCATCCCCGCTTCTGCTTTCTCTCCCTCCTCCTTCTCCGTCACTTCCTGGGACCGACAGCAATCCATGGTGATGCCGCTGGCCCCGCAGAGAGCCTCCAGTATGTTATGTACGTTCTCAAAAACTGCTGTGACAGCAGACTTTTGTTGCCGTCCGATGTTTATCAGCTCAACACGACTGTACACAAATCTAGCTTCACACAGTCCGATACCCAGAAACAGCGTGCATGCGTACAAACATGGGGAGCAAAGAGCCGCTGCACAGACGCACACCGCCGCCATCGTGTGTCATGAGAGTTTCCATATGAACATTATTTCCTTATAAATGTGATTTTTATTTTTATTTTGTAAACTTTATTAATGCCAGAGGGAACTTCAGGGCGTCCACGTGGACGGATGAGGCAGCCGCGGTGCGGCGCCAGTCCCTTACCATTCACACCTAGGCCCACTTTAGAGGCTCCAGTTAACCTGACCTGCATGTTTTGGTTCTGTGGGAGGAAACCGGAGTGCCCGGGGTAAACCCACGCAGACACGGGGAGAACATGCAAACTCCACACAGAAGGGTCACTGATGGTCAGGGGGTGGGATCGAACCCACGACCTTCTTACTGTGCTGCCACAGTGCTAACCACTGCTCCACCTCATTCAATCCTCATATTTCCTCATGAATGTGGTTTTATTTGCTCATGAAAGTGGTTTTATTTGCTCATAATTGTGCCTTTTTCTTGCTGCTGTGTATGTTTTGTCCAGGAGAAAACAGAAGTGCAGAATTCTCCAGGTTAAACCCGATGCAGAAGGTTCCTGTGATGGTGGACGGAGACTTTGTCCTCACAGAGAGGTTAACACACACACACACACACACACACACACACACACACACACACACACACACAGAGTAAAACTCATAATCCAAATAATAATAATAATAATAATAACAACAATAATAATAATATCTTCCAGTGGAGATTTTCCTGATTTATAAAGAAATAAAAATGTAAACAGCTATGAATAATTTTACAGCTTTCTGTTTGTTTAAGCCAGTAATAAAAATGTTAAAAGTTTTGAAGTCTGATATAAACAATTTAAATAAAGGTTTTTTTATGACTAAATTTACATTTATGGATGAAAGTTTTTTTTGTAAAAAGGAGTAGATTCAAAATAAATGGTTGGTTTCTGAGCCAAATAAAACATTTTAAATCATAATTTAATGTAGATTTATTTTCTACGTATCAGCACAGATGTAAGAAAGGTTTAACATGAACACATTCACAATTACTAAATATAAAGGACACAGGGCTGAACGTTTTCCGCCACCGTGCTGGATTTCTGGCATGTGCCGGTTTTCTCGGGGGCTGCGAAGAAATTTACTTCCTTTTTCTGTCCACAGTAACACTTTTTGTCCAAGCTATGGTGGATGAATAATGCTCTAAAGAAACAGTCACTTCTGCATCGTTTGCAGTTCTTTTAAGATGTCTAGAGCAGTGAATATAGTATTTGGGATGGCAGAACGTATTCAGCTTTAGGGCTGGGAACGATCCCTAATTTCCAGAATCAATTCAGTTCCGATTTGATTTGATCCAATCCCGATTCAATCTGGGGAATTACCATTTTAATAGCCATTTTATTTCCCATGAAACAAAAATCTTCGAGACCTAATGGTGCAAATTGTACCAAGAATCTTCTAACTTTAATACATAAAAAATTATCACATATAGAACTGACCCAAAATCAGTTACAGTAATGCACTTTTTATTATTGAACTTATCATTTCATAAAGTGCTCACAGGTGCTTTCTTTAGTGCAAAGGATGTGTCGTGTCAAGTTCAGCACCCAGAGTCAGGAAACAAATTCAGTGCATGAACCATGCAGACATCATCTCACCGGATTTCAGTCCCTCCAGCATTTTGTCAGCTGTTTTTGTGATTGTTGTGGCCCAGAAAGCCTGGATTTGTGGGAGCTTTTCCAAAAAGTTATGGCACTTTTAGAGTTTTTTTGCACTCAAAGTTGTGTGAAGAAGTACAGATTTTAAAGCAGCTGCTTTTTCCATAGTTTACAGTGATGCTATTCTATGTAACACCACAAGAAAAGCACAGGATTGCCAAAAAAAATCCTGTTAAACAGTGATTTATTTAGAATTAAATGCTCAGTAAAATTGTAAAAAAAAAAAGACCAACATTGTATTCTTGCTGAGAACTTAAAAAAAGAAATAAAAGAATTTGTCATTACAACAACTAAATTGCATTGAATGCATGTTAGTGTGGAGAAAATGATGGCAGCACCTCCTTGAATCTTGAATTTGAAAAGTAAGACCCTGAAAAAGTTGAGGTCTTCTTCTAACTAACTACCTAACCTGCACTTATATAGCGCTTTTCTAGTCACAAAGTCCTCTGACCTTCAGAAGGTCTCAGTGAGGATGAAGCTTCCAGTCTTCACACATCTGAAGGCAGATGAAAAGAATAGATTTCACAGTAAAATTAACATTCATGTTTTTAGATCCCAACAACACAGTAGGGTTTAATAATTTAGTTTTTTTAATTTTTTGTTGTTTATATTTTAACTACAAATTAACTTTTTGAAAAGGGTTTCAATTCATTTCCTGGGAAAATTTGTTCATTTCAGTTTAGTTCTACTGAGTAAAAATAGCTTGTTGTACTGCAGCCTTTATTAATTCTACCATCTTAATTTTATTGTGATTTATTCTCTTCACATCTCTTAAGTGGCAGAAGTCCATAATCCCATAAAATATACCTTTATTCTGCATTTATTCACAGCGCTTAACCAGCAGTTCTCTCTGTGTCCATAGTTTGTAAAAGAAACCACCATCATGCTGGATAAATTATTAATTGACGACACAAATGTTAAAACAAACAAATGATATTACACTTCCAGTCTCAGCAGCTCCAAGTCTCTCTGCTTCACGGGTTTCAGTCTCCGTGCATTTTCCCTTTATCAGCCGTCTATGTTCCAACACAGCGCTGCACGTAGTAAAAATCTGTTTATCCCCGCTTTATGAAAAATATTCAGAAGCTGTTGAGGACAGTCTTTACGGTGACTTTTGTTGCTAAATTAAGAGACACGCACGCTAATAACTCCGCTCATGTAAACACGAAAGTAAAGACGTGTGCACGCGCCGCAGGGAGCTCTTGCCGGATGAGAACCGTTTTAACACCACAGAAGAAGAACTAGCATATCCGTTAGCTTGCTAGCTGTTAGCTCCATTAGCATGTCAGCTGTTTATGGTTCTCGGCCGTGGTTCCTGGCTCACTGACCCGGTTTCGACCCGATTAGACTCAGCAGACGTTCACAGAGGTAAAAATATTATATTAAATGTATTATATTAAAAGATCGATCCGCAGATTTTGGGGATCGATATCGGTTCAGTCAAACATGGATTGATCCATATCGTTGTATCGATCTTTTGAACCCACCCCTATTCAGTTTGTGTGCTGCACTGATCTCTACAGAAATCCTGGATAGCTCACACCCCATTAGTGAGTACAGAGCCACCTGGCTGCCATATTAGGTTCAGGTTACTTTATTTGTACCCGTAGGTACAAATAAATAGGTACAACCCTATTAGGGAGGGAATCAAGTTGACATTATGTTTAGCAGCCGCACAAGATTATAAGCCGTGTCTCCATACCAAGAAGTTCAAAATCTGGTAATTTTTTGGGAAATTATTCAGGTAGAAGTGGCACCGTTTACTACTAAACCCATTCAATCTCCATTGACCTGCTGAGTGTTTTGGGTGCACTAATATGGTGGCCAGGTGGCTTCATTTCTGGCAGCCAATGATCCATCCAGTTTTTCTGTAGAGTTCAATGGCGCACTCCTAATCATAGTGACAGTGAGAGTGAGTGACTGGAAACACAAGTGTTTCATCCTTCAACAGACACATAAAACCTTTCATACATTCTGTAGAATGGAGAGTAAGTTTTTGAGGCCTGGGGAAGATGTCCTAATTGACAAAGGACTTAAAAACAAATGGTGCTGGGCATGGATCGAAGAATTGGGCAGAGACGGCAAGCCTTTTGGTAGCTGGTGTAAAAAAAAAATAGAGAACCAGAAGCTTGTTTCTGCACATTGTGCTCGAAATAATGCAGTTTAGAGTACTGCAGTGTTTCCCCTGGCTTAAAGACCTTGGTGCAGTGGCAGCATATTTTTTTTTTTGGGGGGGGGGCAAAACACATGACACTATTGTAACCAGAATATGTAAATTTTATACTGTTTATTTCTTTTTTTTAAATTTTGCACAGTAACTTTGCATGTTGAACATACCATTTGAAGTACTGTACAACTGAGGCTTGAATATTGGAACATTGGGTCAGTTGGGGTCCCATCCAGACGTCCTGTGTTTGGACTTTTTACTGGTGTCATCCATTTGCTCTCACCTCTCCTGGACCCTCTGCCTGAACACTTTCCTCTCCTTGGCTCCTCTCTTCTGTCTCATCTTTCCCTCTCTGAGCTCTGTCTAATTCAGCTTCTGTCTCTGTCTATGGTGGAATACAAACAGGTTCGAAAATATCAAGTGTCACATTTTGTCCTGCAGGATTTTTTTTTTCATGGTTTACATAAATGACAAAAATATGTGTATTGTTGTATTTTTCAGGTTCAGGTTCAGGTTACTTTATTTGTACCCGTAGGTAGATTTGTTTTGCAGTCTGGTGACATCCATATTTACAAGCCACAATTACATTCAACATAGACACAAACACAGGCACACATGAAATTGACTATAAACATGATAAAAATACTCAAGGCTCCATCAATCAGGGTATAAAAAGACAAAGAGATGAAAGAAAAACCAGAGGTAAGAGAGAAGAGTCATGTTAAAAGTTAAAAACTAGGGGGGGGGGGGGGGCGCTCGTGCGCAGTAATGGAGTAGACGTGTTTCCATGAGGCTCCGTCGCAGACTTCTAAATTTTGTTTATCTTTGCTACACCTACTTACCAACTTTTTGCCTACTTATCGTCAGAGCTGTTTCTAACTAACCTCCAATCATGCCACCCAAGAGAGACGAGGTAAAATCATCAAATTCAGCCTCGGCTAGCGCTAGCAACGAAGCTATATTAGCTGCAGTTAATAAATATGGCGCTGAGCTAGCTAAAGTTTCAGCGCAGATGGAAGAGTTGAAAAAGTCCGTGGAGGGTCGCTTAAGCACAGTGGAAACGCATTTGGGCACATTACAGAATGAACATAATCAGACTGAACAACGCTTGGATAGTATGGATGTGGCACTCTCCGACGCAGATGTTCGCATCACGGCACTGGAAGCTAGCTACCGTGAATTGCAGGTGGAAAATGGTCGGCTCAAGGCTAAGCTAAATGACTTGGAGGGGCGCTCGCGGAGGTTAAACATCAGGATCGTGGGGATCAAAGAAGGAGAAGAGAAGGGCAATCCCACAGAGTTTGTGACACGACTGCTATCGGAGTTGCTTGGCCCGAATAATCTGACCAAGCCCGTTAAAATTGACCGTGCCCACCGCAGCCTCAAACCTAAGCCTCCGGACAACGAGCGCCCACGGATGATCATCGCCAAAGTCCACAATGACCGCGACTTGGCCAATATTTTTAAACTCAGCAGACAACAGGGTCCACTCCGTTATCAAGGCAATAAAGTGTACATCTTCCCGGACTACACGGCGGAGGTTGCATCACAGCGTCAAGCCTTTAACAACGTCAAGAAGAAGCTGACTGATGCCGGCGCCAAGTGCTCTCTACGGTTTCCTGCCAAACTTCAGGTCGTCCGCAACAGTGAAGTTAAAGTGTTTAACACTCCGGCGGATGCAGAGAGGTTTGCCAACTCCCTGACTGACAGTGTATAACTGGCGAAGTGCACATTGTTTAAATTATACAGCTGTTGACGCCATTCTAATACTGCACTTTATTCTGCATCGTCCTTTTTTGATGGCATATTCCAAGTTAATTATATTGTCTTTGTGTGTAGCTTTTTTTTCAGTTAATTGATTTACATTAGAAGACTGCGCGGCTCCATTGGTGGTTTGCTGAAACGCAAAACTGTGTCCGTTACCCAGCAGTCTCCCAAGTATTAGTGGGTTTTGCCGCTTTGTTCCTGTTTTTTGCGGCGTTAAGGGAATGGGTTTTTATAATATGTTTTTCTTTTTTAATTTGTTCTTTGTTTGGTTTGTTTTGCCTGCCAGTGTAGCCATTTACTGCCTAAGCCCATATATTTTTTTAAATTTAATTTTTTTTTTTTGAATGCAAGCTGGTTCCTCTGGATCAGGTGTGAGTCATCTCACGTTCACATCATGGAACTGTAGGGGTTTGGGGAAAGCTCTCAAAAGAGTAAAAGTATTTTCACATCTGAAATCATTGTCCTCTGATATAATCTTCTTACAGGAAACCCATATTCCCCCCACAGAACAGAGACGGTTGAGAGCCTTATGGATATCCCAGGTCTATCAATCTACCTTTTCCTCAAAGGCCACAGGAGTGGCCATCTTAGTGCGCAGAACTATACCTTTTGTATTCAAGTCTATGGTGACCGATCCAGGTGGGAGATTTGTGCTTGTAACAGGTACCATAAACTCTATGCCATTGGCCCTTTTAAATGTATATGCTCCAAATTTTGATAGTCCGGATTTCTTCTGTAAAATTTTTCGTCTTGTTGCAGAACAGAATAACTGTAACATTATTATAGGAGGTGATTTTAATTGTTTCCTAGACCCTCATCTTGATAGATCTTCCATTACAACTGCTCCCATGTTAAAATCTGTGCCAGTCCTAAATAATCTTATTAAATCGCTAAATTTAGTGGATATTTGGAGGCATCAACATCCCTTGGACAGACAGTACTCCTTTTTCTCCCAGGTACATGGCAGTTTTACTAGGATTGATTATTTTCTCGTTGATTCCAATTTAATTACCAACGTTGTCAGTTCAGATTATAACAATATTTTAATTTCTGATCATGCCCCTGTGTCTGTTAAAATAAACTTCAACATGCTTGTGCACTCATATAATTGGAAATACAATCCGGCATTAAATTCAGATAAAGCTTTTTGTGAAAGCATCTCAAACAAAATTACAGATTTCTTACACTTTAATGATAATGGTGAGGTATCTGATTCCACACTGTGGGAAACATTTAAATCTGTTATTAGGGGTGATATTATCTCGTACCAGTCTTATAATAAAAAGGTTAAACAGAAGCGTATGTCTGAAATACAGGCCCAACTCCCTTTGTTGGAGGAATCATTTCATATCTCAAAATCAGATGAAATACTAAAGAATATTGTATCTGCAAGACTTGAATACAGCCGCATTCTTGGTGAGCATGTTTGTAATTATATACGAAAGCTTAAACAAAAGCAATTTGAGCTTGGTGATAAAGCACACAGCGTACTCGCTAGGCAGTTGAGAGGTGTTCAAGCTGAACGGGCAATTTATAAAATTGTATCTAATGGAGAACTAATAACTGACCCTTTACAGATAAATAACACTTTTTATGAATATTATAAAAACTTATATACCTCTAAATCATCGTCATCAAAGGAAGATATATGGGGGTTCTTAAATAGATTGGATATGCCCACATTGAGTGAAAATGCCAAACAACAGTTGGATGCTGACTTCACACTAGAGGAGATCAAAGCTGCCATCCGTTCATTTCCAAATGGTAAGGCTTGTGGCCCTGACGGATTTGGCATTGAATTTTATAAAATTCACATTGACAAACTTGCTCCATTGTTGCTTCGTATGATAAACTCTTCCGTGAAGGAAGGATCATTCCCAGAGACATTATACGATGCAAACATTTGTCTACTGTTGAAGAAGGGTAAAGATGAAACAAATCTAGCTTCTTATCGCCCTCTCAGCCTTTTAAATAGTGACCAGAAAATTGTTGCAAAAGTTTTGGCAAACTGCTTGAACGAACATATTGGTTCCTTAATTCATAGTGACCAAACCGGGTTTATCCCCGAAAGGTTTGCATTTTCGAATACTCGTAGACTTCTGAACGTCATGTATTCTAATAACCCACCATATTCTGCTGTTGTCTCCTTGGATGCACAGCAGGCCTTCGATCAAATTGAGTGGGAGTATATGTTTATTACTCTTAAAAGATTTGGCTTTGGTGACAGATTTATAGCTATCGCAAAAATGCTTTATGCACATCCTAGATCATATGTACTTACTAACAACAATAAATCTGCCCCATTTTTATTACATCGTGGGACCAGGCAGGACTGTTGTCTATCGCCAATGTTTTTTGCTCTGGCGCTTGAACCACTTGCTGTTGCCATCAGGATGGAGCCTGAAATAGTAGGGTTTAGATATAGCGCATCTGAATGCACTATTGGCTTGTACGCTGATGATGTCATTTTGACACTGTCTGACATTAAACAGTCTCTTCCACCTCTTCTCGAGATCATTAGGGAATTTGGTCAGTTCTCTGGTTTTACCATTAACTGGGAGAAAAAGTGTTCTCATGCCTCTTTCAGATGGTCTAGATAAAACATTTCTCAACACATTACCTTTTAAATATCAAATGAGCACTTTGAATATTTAGGAATCACCATCCCTAGGAATCTCAAACTTATTTTCAAATTGAATTTTACAGAACTATTAAATAAGATTAGGGGCATGATTGAGAAATGGAAATTACTACCAATTTCTCTAATTGGACGAGTAAATATTGTCAAAATGATTGTACTTCCTAAATTTATATATTTATTTCAGAATCTGCCAATTTTTCTTACAGCATCTTTTTTAAAATTAGTTGATTCCATTATCATCTCCTTTATTTGGGCTGGCAAAAACCCCCGTGTCTCTAAATTACATCTCCAAAAACCCTCGGTCGAGGGTGGTCTTGGGTTGCCTATTATGAGACATTATTATTGGGCCTGCAACGCTAGGGCCTTGGTCTTTTGGTCCCAAGATAATCATAATGTGGATCAAATACCGTGTTGGCCTGCACTTGAATCTCATAACTGTCAATCCCTCATTGGTACATCTTTATCTGCTTTATTATTTAGCAAGGTCGATGTCCCTCTGAATGTGTTCAGACATGACTTTGTGCTGTACAATTCCTTCAGAATTCTGAAACAAATTAAGAAGATATTGCATCTTCCTGACCTTTCTATATATGCACCTATATGCCAAAACCCTGCCTTCAAACCAGCTTTATCAGATCCTGTGTTCAGGCAATGGTCAAATAAAGGTATTCTTTTAATAAAGGACCTGTATATCAACAAGGACTTTGCATCTTTTACACAATTACAAATGAAGTTCAATCTCCCACCTGATCATTTTTTCAGGTACCTGCAGATTAGACATTTTGTACAACAGTCTTTAACCCATTTTGTCAAACTTCCTGTACAACATGATTTCTATGAGGTTTTGAGAAAACACCCAACCTCCAAGCATTTAGTTTCAGAATTCGTTAATCTTTTCTCTTGGCCAACGTCTTCGACCCATGTCAAGGAGGCATGGACGAGGGATGCAGGTATAGAGATCTCGAATGATCTATGGGAAAGAGCCTTAGTTGGTATTCATTCATGTTCAGTAAATGCCAGACTTCAGCTAATACAATTTAAAGTAATACATCGATTACATTATTCTAAGACTCGCCTTAATAGACTTTTTCCGACCATTTCACCACTATGTGACAAGTGTAAAATAAGTGATGGTACTTTATGTCATTTATTTTTCTCCTGCCCCTCGCTTAAAAATTTTTGGTCTCAGATTTTTAATTTGTACAGTGTCATATATAAAAAAGTCATAATACCTGATGTCTTAACAGTAATACTTGGTTGTTCAGATCAAACTTTGCTCTGCTCACAGTCACTTCAGCATGCTATCAGGTTTGGCATGATTGTTGCGAAGAGGGTCATTCTGAAAGAATGGAAGGCCAATACGCCGCCCAGTTATATTAACTGGCTTAATGATTTGGCATCCTGCTTGTACCTTGAAGAGATTCGATATCATTTGTCTAATACTCAAGATATGTTTACTAAAATTTGGGGACCATTTATGGATCACATTAAGAAAAAGAAGACTCAGCCTGTAACATGAAAGGATTAAACTTGCTTAGCATGGACTGCTTACACTTTTGTAGTTATATGGGCTTTGTGTAACAATCACTTATTTTTTTGTGTATTTTCTTGAGCACTGGCAGTGTTTATTGTTTATTGTTCTGTCTTATTTTCAAAAAAACTGAATAAAATATATATTGGAAAAAAAAAAGTTAAAAACTAGTCAAAGAGGTTAAAAACTCAAAGGTCTAAAACTCAATTAAATATTTAGAACCCAAGTAACATCCTACAAAAATAAGTAAATATAAAATGGAGTTAATAAATAGGTACCTAAATTATGTGCAATATATTGTTACAGCTTGTTCAACTCTTTGACAGCAGCAGGAACAAAGCTGTTTTTGTAGCGCTGGGTTTTACTTTTTGGGACAGCAAACCTCCGTCTTGAGGGAAGAAGCTGAAAGTTGCAGTGCGAAGGGTGGGAGTCATCATTTAAAATGGAGGTAGCCATCCTCTGTACTTGTCTGGTGTACAGGGATGTCAGGCTCAGCTGTGACTCACCAAGCAAACGACTGGACCATCTAACTACCTGATCCAAGGATTTCCTCTGTTTCAGTTTTATCTGACCAAACCATGACACTAAAGAAAAGGATAAAACAGATTCAATAAAAGCCCGATAAAACATTGTCATTATGGTTCGGTCAATTTGGAAGCGTGCAAGTTTTCTCAAGCAATGCAAATGTTGCTGACCCTTTTTGCACACCCTTTCACAGTTCTCTTCAAAGTTTAAATTACTATCAATAATCGTCCCAAGATATTTGTAGGATTGTACACATTCGGTGGTCTGACCTTTTAGTACGGTGACTTTTGCCTGGGATTTTTCCTCCTAAAGTCAATAATCATATCTTTAGTTTTTGTCGTATTCAGCTGCAGGTAGGAATCCTCACACCAGTGAACAAAATCATCAACTACTGGGCCGTGGCCACTCTCACCATCCTGGAGGAGACTGACAATAACAGAATCATCAGCATACTTTATGATGTGTCTGTTGGCATGTCTGCTCCGACACATGTTTGTGTACAGGATGAAGAGTAGTGGTGACAACACCCCCCCCTGAGGAGAGCCAGTAGAAGAGCACTTTAGGTCAGACAATGTACCATTGACCCTTACTCTCTGCGTCCTGTTGGTTAAGAAATCCAGAATCCAACCCACCAGATTATTGCTCAAATCAAATTGTTGCAGGAGCCTTTCAACTAAGATATGAGGTTGGATTGTATTAAAGGCGGAGGAAAAGTCCACAAATAAAAGCCTGGCGTGTGTCCCATTAAAATCCAGATGTTTAAAAAGCATGTCAAACAGAGTGACAGTGGCATCCTCCACTCCTCTGTGAGGCCTATAGGCAAACTGCAGAGGATCCAATGCATGTTCAGTCTGCTTTAGGACCTCACATCTGACCAGTTTTTCAAAAATTTTCATTAAAATTGAAGTCAAAGCAACTGGTCTAAAGTCGTTTACCGTTTTAGGACAGCTGGATTTTGGAACGGGAACAACCACGGCTTCTTTCCAGATCTTAGGCACATGTTGTGTCTGTAAGGACTTATTGAAAATGTAATGAAATATAGGACTCAGTTCATGTGCACAGGACTTGACCAAGCGCCCACATATATTATCAGGGCCCTGACTTTTGTTCACTTTTACAGCGCAGAACTCCCTTTTAACATCCTGCACCTCAATATTAAAGTGCTGACTGTCTTTGAGTTTCTGTTTCAAACCTTGGGTTTCTGTGCTAAAATCAGAGGAATCAAAATGACCATAAAAACAATTAAGAGCATTAGCCAGCTCTGTGTCTGAATTAAAACCATCTAAAAACACACGATTACTGCGCTCTGTGCTCTGAAGGCCTGCAATAGTTTTCATACTGGCCCAGGCTGAACCAGGTTTCTTTGTTGCCATCTTGCTTTCCAATTCTGATTTATAATTCTGTTTTGCTCTTAAAATTTTGGATTTCAGCTCTTTTGTGGCAACCTGTAGCTCAGAAACAGACCCCTGTTTAAAGGCAAGTGCTTTCCTCTGTAAGCAGGATTTAACTGATTTTGTAACCCATGGCTTGTTGTTGGGATATATTTTGACACGTTTACGTGGAACAATCTTATTTTGACAGAAAGCCATGTATGAGCATGTGACGTCCACCAAAGAGTCCAAATCATCCCCGCAGGCCAGTGTGAACATCTCCCAGTCTGTACAGTCAAAGCATTCCTGGAGGCTGTGCACTGAATCTTCTGTCCACACATCAATGTCTCTCGTCTCTACCTTGCCTCTTCTGAGAGCAGTTTTATATGTGGGCAGCAAATGTACACAGTTGTGATCTGAGGATCCTACAGGAGGAAGGGGGAGTGATTTATAGGCCCTCTCTATGGATCCATAGCACAGGTCCAATGTCTTTTTTCGCCTGGTTGGGCAGGAGACATACTGATAAAAGTTTTTAAGTGTCTTCTTTAAAGCAGACGGACAGACGAAAATTCAATATCGCTAATTCATATCTCAAATTGTTGTCTGAGACGAGCTAAGTTGAACCGCACATGTTTTGGTGTCAACAAATGTCGCATAAGGTGACAATGCGCTCTTGAAGTACGCTGTCGTGCAGAGCTATCTGACCCAGCCAAGCGATCAGCGGCTAAGATGGCCACTGACTGTGTGACGTCACCACCGGCAAACACACGCACACGGTCGGCGGCCAGTGCTGTGTTTTGCTTCATGCAACACTTGTTTACGTCTTAAAATCGGCGATTACGGATATTTCTCGGAATACTTGTGGATTACAAATAGATTATTTATGAAGATTAGGATTTCAGGAATCGAATTACTATGGTTTGGCGTTGTGTTGTCTACAGGTGCGATGGTCCTGCTGTGTTTTGCTTCATGCAACACTTGATGTTTACGTTTTAAAATCGGCGATTACGGATATTTCTCGGAATACTTGTGGATTATAAATAGATTATTTATGAAGATTAGGATTTCAGGAATCGAATTAATATGGTTTGGCGTTGTGTTGTCTACAGGTGCGATGGTCCTGCTGTGTTTTGCTTCATGCAACACTTGATGTTTACGTTTTAAAATCGGCGATTACGGATATTTCTCGGAATTACCAAATATTTTCATGATCATAAGAACGGTTAGGGGGAAAAAACATGCTGAAGAAAGACAGTTTAGCTCACCGGTTACTTATATTGGAAGTCCATCCTCCTGTGTTTTTTAGAAGCAAAGTTCTCAATTACAGAGACATACAGTGTTCCCTATTGCTTCAGCTTCCGTATTAAAGCAGACTCCAGTGAAATAGTACCCAGGTTTGTCAGTCTTTCTTGTCCACATATATTTTGCAGGTGTCACGGCTCGCCGCTCTCAGGCATCTGCCTCAGCTGCGCGCACACCTGCACCTCGTTAGCGCCCTACATGTGCAGTAGACATTTCGTTGACAGCTATTTCGAGAATAAGATGCAATTTGCAAAAAGATTGGTGATAAAGAAAACGGCTATTCCAACTATATATCCCGCGATTCCCAAGTCTGACTCTGAGACAAGTGTCAGTGACAGTGGCGTGAAAAGCAAGGGTGATCTACCGATGCGATCAGCTGTCAGAAAACGAGAAGTAAACAGGGTAAGTTTTGTATTTGTAATATTCACTGCAAGTGTTTACTAAACATTTTAAATGAATTCCAAGCAATGGATGATTTTCAAAATCAAATTATTTCTGGGAAATAATGCGGCGGCGGACAGGTGCCCGTGTCAGGTTTTGCAGCGTCGCGCAAACAGAGGCGCGCTGGCGGGCCCAGGCCACCAGTGTTTTGCACGTGCTTTTGTGCCTAAAACGTTGAAGAACGCGGAGTTGACAACAGACAAACAAACCCCGGCAAAAACCTAACCTCCTCCTGGCCTTTGCGGCCTGGCGGAGGTAATTACCAATGACAGTTCAGCTTTCAATTTTTAGGAAAGCAACATATTTGCTAAGAAAAATAAATATAAGTCTAAGATTGTAAGAGAAATGTGCTTTTAAAAATGGAACCCCAATTTTCTACCATAAAATGGTGCCCATTATAACTGTGAAATGTTATTTATTGGAATATAATAATTGCTATATCTGGAAACTAGTTATTTTCTTAATCTGTAGTGATACTCCATTGATTTTTGTATTTCTTTGTATATTTCTGCTGTGTTTTCAAACGTTCGTACTAGGGATGGGCATAATTTACCGATTAACCGATAATTGATCATTAAGAATTTCACCGACGAAGTTCATTTTCGTCGACAAACCGTTTTTTTTTAAAAAAAAAAAAACAATCCGAGGTTATTAGGCCTACTGCACGGCCGTCCTCAAACAATGCAATGCATTGAACTGTGCCACTGGCAAAATTTGGGCACCAGGGGGCAACATTACACCATCGCCGTACCCTGGCGTGCCTCAGTTGATACATGCGCGCTTCCGTAGAGCATTCGCCAAATCATGAAGCGGTTACGGAGAAGTGTTGCGTGGGACCACTTTAATTTAAAAAATGACCAGGTGTACTGCAATCACTGCAATGCAGCGTATAAATATACCTCATCGACAACACAAATGATGTATCATTTGAACACCACTCATCCAAGCCTGATAAAAGACGGTGGCGGCGGTTCATCTCTAACCCAGGCTAGCCTGGACTCGATGCTAGCACGGAGGAGCTGCAGTGCTCAACGAGCAGAGAAGGTCACCGAACTGATAGTGAAGATGGTCGAAATAGACATGCTCCCTGTCAGTGCCGTGGAGGGCAAAGGTTTTCAGGAATTAATCAAATTTTTGGAACCGGAATACACCATGGCGTCAAGACGCACCGTGACGAGACGGATAGAAAGACACTACGAACAGAGGGCACAGGAGCTGGTTAAAGAGTTGTCCATGGCGGAGAAAGTGGCTATAACCACTGACTGCTGGTCTGCGTTAACCTCAGAGAGTTATATCACGATCACCTGCCACTATATCAGCGATGAGTGGAAAGTCCATTCAGCTGTACTGCTGACCGAAAGCCTGCCAGGACGACATACAGCTGATCAGCTCGCTGAAAAGCTAAACGAAGCTGTAGGGCAGTGGGGTCTTGAAGGCAAAGTTCTTGCATGTGTCCATGACAATGCAGCGAATATTGTTGCTGCCAACAACGCCACCAGAGTAAGCTGGATTTCATGCCCTTGCTTTGCTCACACTTTACAGTTGGCAATCACTGACGGGTTTGCTCTGTACCTGCATCGGGTAATATCAGCGGCCAGCAAGCTCGTGAGCCACTTTAATCACAGCACATCAGCAACTACAGCACTGCTAAAGAAGCAAGAACAGATGGGGCTCGCAACTCACCGGCTTATCCAGTCATGCAAAACACGGTGGAACTCCGTGTGCAAGATGTTCGATCGGCTTGTGGAGCAGCGTTGGGCTGTTGTTGCTGTGCTATCGGATCGAAACATAACCAAACTCCAAGATGCCAGGATGCTGGAACTGAAGGATGAATATTGGCAGTTGATGGAAGACACGCAGCCTGTGCTGTCAGCACTTAAATGTGCCACCACAGTTGTCTCTGCCGAAGATGACGTGTCCATTTCAAACCTATATCCTGTCACCTTTGGGCTCATCAATATCCACCTCATTCGCCGTGAAGAAGACGGGGCCAGACTTGTCGAATTCAAGGAAAAAGTGCGGTCCTCCCTCATCAAGCGAATGAATGTAAGTTTAACTATTTTGGAAGCCTTATTTTATTCTATTTGATTTCAAATTAAATGGCTATATAATTTCTATTAGTTACCATAATTGCTTAACTGTTCTGTTGTGTATAGAACAATATGTATCCTAACTCTTACTTCATTTTCCACCATACAGGTCCAGTCTGATGAGTTTGTGTCATCCGTCAGCATGATAGCTACGATGTTGGACCCACGCCACAAGCATCTCGGCTTTCTTTCACCAGCACAGAGAGTGGTTGCCAATGCGAAACTGGTTCACCTGGCCACAGCAGTGGGGACCAGTGAAGAAGAGGCTGTTCCACTGGATGGGGACGAGGTTACGTCTAACCGCGCAAACACTGCTGCTGCGGACTCAGATCGCCACGTCTCAGCTATGGCACTCCTTCTTGGAAATGACTATGCCACTCATCACGAGACTGACATCGATGCTGAATTTCAGAACTTTTTGCGAGAGACTCCACCACCACTGGGTTGTACCCCAACCGACTGGTGGAGAGATAACGGAGTTCGGTTCCCAAGGTTGGCGAAATTAGCTAATAGGTACTTGTGCATCCCGGCCACGTCTGTCCCATCCGAACGGGTTTTTTCAGCGGCAGGACTGACGGTGACCAGAATTCGGTCACGTCTGACGCCAGAGCATGTGAATATGCTCATCTTTTTAAACAAAAATGGGTAGCCGTCTCTGTAATAATACTGGCGTCGTGATGCTATCTTGATTGGAATATACAAATGCCTTGTTGCCTTGTTACAGACTTTTCAAGATTGTAATTTTTTTTTAGGGTAAAAAAAACGGCTGTTCCATTATGTTGTCACTGTCAGTGTCACTGACATGAGTTCACATTTTACTGCCAAACACTGAACAAGCACTTTTTTTTTTTTTAACAAAAAGCAGGCCTAGCTAGCTTTCTTATTTTGATATCCTTGGTTTAATAAAGGAAAAGAAAAAAAGTAAAAGAAATATATGTTCCGTTATGTGTCTCCCGTTATTGTTATTGCTCACAACTTGAAGCCTCCCTCGTTTGCGCAATGCGCATGTGTTCACATTTTACTGCAAACTTGTCTTAATAAATTCATCCTCGAAGAAAAACACTCTGTATTTTTTTTATTATTATTATTCTCAATACATAAGAGTACAGTGATCCCTCACTTATCGCGTCACCCATAAATAATACGTACGTTCATTCTCTCACTCTCTCTCTCATATGATACGTGTGTGTGTGTAAGTGTACATACATACGTAGATGTAAATAAAGTGTACATAAATATGTTTTTAGAACTATTTTATTGATAGATCTGATCTGTATATACTTTTATTTATTTATCTATTTTCTACTCGTTTTAGTTTTGCTCTTAATATGAACCCTGAGTTTGAAATAAACGTTTGAATTTATTCTTATAACAAGACACGTAACTCAAGATGAAAATGATTTACTGCACAGGTTAATGAGAGCTTTAGTTCCACGCGACGAGCGATAGAGCAATGAATGCGGTCTTCGTTTGTTGGGTGGCCGCTCGGCAGGGAGAGAGAGCTGGTAAAACGTCTGGGCCAATCATCTTGCGGGGTGAAACGTCTCGGCCAATCAGCTTGCGGGGTGAAACGTCTCGGCCAATCAGCTTGCGAGATTCCCGAGCCGAGCAAACACGAGAACAGAGAGAGAGAGATTTGAGAGAGAGAGGTAGATTTGAGTTGTCCGGCTCTCCCTGCTGATACCTGATGTTCTAATGTAGTCTACCTACCTAAAAATGTTAATGATTAACCGATTATTAATCATTAATTCTCCCGGCGATCGGTGAAGAAAATTTCACCGAATGCCCATCCCTAGTTCATACAAAGGTGGTATAGTATGTAATATTTCTTTTCAAATTGAGAAGAATTTAGTGTGTTCAAATTATTCAAATGTATATGACATGCGACTTTGATGAATGCTGAACTATGAGAATTATAACATTGACATGAACATTAATAAACTCAATATATGATTTTACAAAACTTTATTTACATATTGTTCACAAATCTAATCTTGGTAGGCAAAATCCCTTGTAGTGATCAGATGGGAATGTTTCTCTGATGAGGCTCACAGCACAGGCAGGCAACATAACCCTCACTTCTTTCCCACAAATAAGGCTGAATACCCCCTCAGCACCACCCAAAACTACTTCATCATCCGATTCCTCATTTTCAATGTCATCATTTATATTGAGGTCGTCAAACTCGAGAAAATAATCGCTGTCCGAATCACTTTGCTCTCGTTCTGCCATTTACTATGTATTGCTGTTGTGACGTCACCAATGCCCGCACCTATCGAGAGATGGCGGTACTGCAGCCTCACTAAGTGAAGGCTGAGCTATGAGCAAATAAGGTCATTTATGGAAGCTGATGACACATATTAAATCGCGGGAATAGACAGAATAGAATATTTTCATACAATCTGTTGATTGGTTCAATAAAAAAATGTCACTGTCCGTCTGCTTTAAAGAAACATGGTTAAAATCCCCAAGAATGAAGTTTGGCGCCTCTGGAGAAATTGACTGCAGTTGCTGGATCACATCAAAGATTGTGCTGCAGGCGGAGTCAGCGTCTGCTCTCGGGTGAATGTACACAGTTGTGATGAAAAGCTGGGGGAACTCGCGAGGCAAATAAAAGGGGCGTAGTGACACAGACAGCAGCTCCACATGGGGTGTACAGATGCGCTCTCTGACCGTGACAGATGTGCAGTACTGCTTATTAATGTATAAACATACGCTGCCCCCCTGACGTTTCCCCGTTACCTCTTCCTGCCGATCCGAGCGCAGCGGGGCTCCAAAGCCGTCAATCCACAGGTCTGCATCTCAGTCATGCGCATTAAGCCAAGATTCGGTGAAGGCCATGACGCAGCAGTTCTTAAAGTCCTTCTGGTAGCATACATTCCCTTGAATTTCATCCACCTTGTTTCTCAGAAGACTGTACGTTTCCAAAAATCATTGAAGGAAGAGGAATGTTACCAAACTGACGTCTTCTCAGGCGCAATTTCACTCCTCCACGTTTTCCGCGTTTTTTTTTCTTCCGTCTCTACCGTCTCTCTTTTCACCGCTGTGTCCATGAACGTCTCTCAAAATAAAGTCCGGCAGTTGCGGCTTAGGCTCAATCACAGCCGCTGCATCAACCGTGTTTAAATGCAGCAACATGTCCCTGGAATAATGTATCCTGCCCGCCATCATGCCGAACGCGTTTACTTCAGAGACAAAGAGCCAGAGGACAAGTAGCAGCAGTGCAAAAAAGGGGAGGTAAACCATGTTGATGGAACCAGGGAGCTCTTCAACATACAGTCCACAAACAATCCAGGACAGAAACGACACAGAAAATATCGTAAAAACACATTAAAGTGCATAAAACAAGACACACAGACGACGTACTTTTTCACCAGCTGCCGGTTGCTGCGTGCGCATGCGCCCACAGTCTGTTTGTGTATTTTTATGTGTATCTTTATGTGTATTTTTGTATTTTTATTCTAATGTTTCTTTTTTTCCATTGAGAGAGTAGAGAAGGGGAAAAAAACATTCATAATAGTAATTTACTTAATGGTACTTAAATTATATGATCAGAGGTGGGTATAGTAGCCAGAAATTCTACTCATGTAAAAGCAGTGCTTTGAGATTGATAATTAAAAGCAGACAACCAAAAATTTCTAGTAAACTTAAGCCCCTTTTCCACTAGCACCCACTCAGCCCTACTCTACTCTACTCTACCCGGTTTGTAGCCTTTTCCATTAGTACCTGGTACCAGGTACCTTTTTAGTACCTATTCTATGGCAGGGTACAGCTGCGCTGAGTTGGGCTGAAAATGTGACGTCAGCAGACTGCAGGCCACTGATTGGTCAGGGCGTAACATCATGAAAGCGTCCGTCTTCTGCAGAATCTCCAAACCGCCATTTGCAAAAGTTCACGGAGTAAACACGATACTAATAGAGATGGCTTTGCAGGTTTTGCAGAAATGTACACCGTGGTCCAACAAAGAGGTGCAGAGTTTTCTGTGCTTGGTGGCAGATAGTATCCAGAGCGACATGGAGCGACCCCGCAATGAAACAGATGGCAGCCCAGCATAGAACCGGACTACGGACAAGCTGAAGATGAAAGTGAGAGAACCATCGATGGTGAGTGATTTGTGATATTGTGCATCTTTTCGCTTATTTGTCCTGTTGGTGGTAAGCTCACTTTTTTTGAGCAATACAACACCATCCTGTGCTGGCTAACGAGTGTTAGCTGGTAGCTAGCTAGCTAGTAGCCAAGTGCTGATTCGTGCTTGCTTTGTCCATATTCACTTGTGAGAGCAAAACGATGAAATATGTTAATCCTGGTTAAAGTCCTGGTTTGTGTACGTGTTTCACTTTGGTGCTGTGCATTAAGTTGTGTGTAATTTCTTTCTAGAACCTGTTTCCACATGTCAGGGGTCCGCCGCCCTCAGCATGTCGTGTTTATACTGTGGATACAGGTCAAGAGGACCCCAGGAACCAAAATCTCAACATATTCAAGTGCATTTTCAAACCAGTGATTTATAAAATGATTCATAGAATTTCCTAAAGCCTCTTAATAGACCCACATTCCTATTCTGTGGATTTTCCAAAAAAGGTGTTGGAACAGTGTTTTTGTGCTGTTTCTGTTCCACCATAAATCCCTGGATTGAAAATGTACTTGTACCTGTACAGAGTGGATCCTGGGGTTCTCACTGGTCAGGGAAACCACTGACTTTCACAAGTGTATTTCCCTAATACAGGTACAGCTCCAAAAATTAGAATGTTACATAAAATTAATTTTAAAAAATAGTTTTTAAATAGAAATGTTGGCCGTAGAAATGTTGGCTAAAAACTATTTTTTTAAATAAATTTTATATAATATTCTAATTTTTTGAGAAACTGAATTTGGGGTTTTCATGGGCTGTAGTCATAATCATCAAAATTAAAATAAACACTTGCAATATATCACTGTCCATGTAATGAATCTATACAGTATATGGGTTTCACTTTCTGAAATGAGTGACAAAAATATCACTTTTTCATGATATTGTAATTTTTTGAGATGTACCTGTATATGTGTTGAACTTGCTTTAACTAACCACCATCCATTTCTGTCTTTGGTCTAGGCAAGAGGAAAGGAAAAGCAGCCACCCCACAACGGACCTTGCCACTGTGGAAAAGTACTGAAATCCTTTGCTTTTATAGATAAAGTGCCAAAACTAAAGTAGCACACGTCGTCGGCCTCCGTCGGTCTATGATGACCATGGAAGAGAATCCTAAACGTCTACTCTGCTGGAACAGCACCGCCTGTGTCTGAACAGGCCGATGCGCACCGGTGTTCTACCTTCCAGCGTTGGGCGTTGCTAGGATTCAAGCCTGGGCAGGAAGATATGGAGGACAAGATGTTACCCATGCAGCATGTCCCCCCTCTCCACGTCACCGATGAAACCAAAGGAACAGCAGGGCTGCTATAGTTTGGCACCAGCGCCGTCGCAGGAGCTGCCAGAACGATGTTGAGCACAACAGAGAACTGCCTTAGGGGCTCCGACTCCGGATTTTTCCTCAGGGTTGTCTCCCGAAGCCTTTCCCGTGACCGGGTGTGCCGCAAGGCAGCGGAGGTTTGAAATCAGGGTTTACCTTCCCCTAGATGGGCTACCTTCCCAGGTTGACGAGCCACCATCTACCCGAAGCATCTGGTTTTAAGGCGCCAGAGATCCACCCTCGCCCCTTCTCCTATTAGTAAAAGCAGTTCCGCCGGGCTTAGAGACTAAACCACACGGGCAGGCTAGGAGTTGGACTTAGTTGTCAGAGGCTTTTCGAGACGCACGCCATAAGGAGCATTTTATGAGCACTGGGAGCTTAACCCCAGTACCGCTCCTGGCTATGACAACCTTGGAACCAAAGTAGCACAATTTCCACTTAATATAAAAGGGACTGAACTGAGATTTATTTGATTGTGTGAATATTAATTACAGAATAATTGAAAATGAATGGCACATCAGCTGTAAAATAAACCACTTGTTAATGTATTTATTTATTTTTTCAGATCACTTGTGTGATCCTTTGTGGGTTATGTTCATAACTGTATGTTGCACTTTGGGGAATGGGAGTTGTTCAGTCACCAATATAGTTTAGTTTATATGTGTAGTTTATAGTCTATCGTCAATAAACTCCTGCAGTACTATAACAGGACACTTTACAAATATGAGACCCATTGTAGTGCTTCCTTTTATATTTTAGCAATATAAGTACAAAACACCGCCCACACTTGAAGCCAGGGCGACACAGCGGTGACAGAGCGGTGGCTAAATGTTTATTGATAAAAACTCCATATTTTGACTGAGCGACTCCATACTCAGTGATGCACACCCTCAGTTAAAGTACGAGATTCCATTCAAGTGAATGTATCAACTCATTCTGATTGTTGAGGCCAAAGTAAAAACAAATGATTTTAAACGTAACCCAGCCCTTGTAAAATCTACTTCACTGAAGTGCAGCTACATTAAAATTGTGGTTAAATACAACAACAAAGTACTTTTTTGTCACATTCCACCACTGGCTTTTAGCAACGAGTATATTTCCCAAATATGTTTTAAACTTGCTTTAATTAACCACCACCCATTTCTGTCTTTCGTCTTGGCAAGAGGAAAACGATCCACCCCAAACCAGACCTGACGTCACTATTTACAGAGATGCAGGCTGAAGATCTGCTGAACCGGGACCAGCTTGAACGGCACATCCAGCTGCTTCTCAGTGAGGCAGCGTGGCCGGCGTGTGTGACCCATTCTAAGTTTTTTTTGTTTTTTTTTTACAGTTTGAATTTTGGACATTCTAAATAATCTGGAATTTGCTGCTGATTGTAATAAACAATTTAATTAACTTATGTGTTTGCATCATGATTTTCTATTTTGTCTGTTTAGACACTGGTGGGAAAAGAGTCAACAGTACAAACCATTTATCAGTGACTTTGAAAATAATGGCTCATTTTTAAGAAGAGTAACCAAAAAAATTATTTTATTTACTGAAGACTGTATTGTTGGATGTGCCACCGCAGAAGACACTGCACACTTTAGTGACAGTACCAATATATGGAGGAATTCTGGGCCATATTAGCATCTGTACTTTATCATAATGGGTTAGGGCGGGGGTGTCCAATCATGTGCCATGGTGGGCCAAGACTCTGCAGGCTTTATCGCCAACCAGTTGTCATGTGGTGGCCCTCGCGAGCCACCATAAGATGCCAAAAGACACCGGTGAAGTTTGCACAGTTTATTATTGAACAAACGAAAACATAAAACAATGAGCCATGGTGGGCTAAAACGTACAACATTACATACAAGGGACCATGAGGCAAACAAGGAAGCACACTTACGATCATAACCATGGGATGGTCGATACGTCCGACCATGAAGGAATCGTTGACGTCTGAGCCGAGGAATACTCGCTCAACGTCTGGCAAAGGGGAAATCTTTGATAAGACTGCCGCATTATTCCGCTCCCAGGGCCCTCTTAAATGGAGGACCGCTGATGAGCCGAAATGCAGCACAGCTGTCAGACTTGACAGCAGGAAGCCCCTCCGAGCGCTGTCACAATAAAGGCTCGGGGAGCCGGAAGGTACACACTGCTGTCAAACCCGATGAGGATGATGCATGGCTCGAGGACGGACGAGATCGGCGCTCGAACCATGACAGTACCTCCCCCCCAAGGGCGAGCTCCGAACGCCCAATGATACCCAAGCTTCCCCCCCCCCCTCTCGGGTGGGCGAATGGGGGAGCAGGCCTGGAGGGAGAGGACCAGCAACAGAAAAACAATACTCCCCAATGCACAAATCATAATTAAAACAGGCACAACTTGAGGCAATTACAGAGCACGGTTAACAGAGAAAACGATACTCCATAATGCACAGTAACACACAGGGCAAGAAAAGAAAGAAAAAAACCCCACAAGTTAAGCACGTTACGTCCCTCAAACAGATGAGGGGGAAAAAAAACCAAAAAAAACCATGCAAACAAAGGCAAGAACACTGAGCAGAACTATCACACCGAATGACCTTCAACGACAGGCAGAGTCCAAAAACAATGGGAACAGTTCCGGTGGTCTCCCTGCGTCCAACAGCCAAGGGGTGATTACGGGGAAAAGGACAAGATCGGGCGGCCTACCCCAGCCCCAGACCCGGACAGTCAGAACCTCCGGCGGCCGAACCAGGTCGCCCAGTTGAACGCACAGTATGTCGGGTGGCCGACCCAGGGCGCCGAACTGGCGAAACAGTTCCTCTGGCGGCCGACCCGCATCCCTCAGCCACCACAACCGTGGGGAAACAATTGGCGGAGGCCTCCCTGGCGGGAGGAAGACGTGGGAGAGCCGGGCCAAACGTAGAGGCCCCCCAACGGCCCCCGGCGGTGATGAGCTGGGTTGGTGACTATGATGAGGGAGATGAAGGTGATGATGAACCCGCACAATGTCAGGTGGAAAAGGGTCCGCAGCTCCTCCACAGACCTTGACCCATACTGATGCTGCACTTGTGGCTGCACGCACATTGGACCCCGATTGGGTCTCGGCTGCACCCGCGTTGGACCCCGATTGGGTCGGCGCGGCACCGGTGATGACCTCCGACCCCGAACCTGGAACCTCCAGCACAGCGACTGCGATTGGCACCGCACCGGTGACTCTGGAAGAAGGCTCAGGAGACAAGAAAGAACCGGGATCAGAATCACCGGTAGCGACAGAACCCAGCGAGACAAGCTCGGGTGCAGCAGACGGCTGCCCCTGGCTCGCCTCCCTGAGAGGCAGGCAGAAATGCTCCAAGATGGAAAGGAGAAAAATAAAGTAGAGCACTTGCCTGCACTCGGGTTCTGTCGCCGTCCAGGACTTCGTCGATCCAGGCTCAGGAAGGAGAAGCTCGTCATCAGGCTCCCACTTGGCCACAGCAGGTTCCGCAGCCTGCATGATGGTCTCTGCAGTCTGAGGATCCTCTGGCGCTGACGTCCATGCCGATAACCTGCACGGCGTGGTAGCAGGGGACCCTCGACCCGCTGGCTCGAACTGCTCCTCCGTGGAGACCCGGGGACGCTTTATCATCGGCGCAGGCTCCATGGTGCAGTCCGCTTTCCTCCTCTGCCCATGATGTGGCTGCGGGGCTGGAGCCAGGCTCTCCAGAACCGCAGGCCCCCTCCTCGTCCGGTGACGTAGGCCTGGCGTCGTGGACCGCTCAGCGGAGGGAGACACAGAGGCAGCAGGTTTAGTGATAAGAACTACAGCAGGTGGTGGGAGCTTGGGGGACTGCGAACCTCGAACTCTGCCCCCAGGAGTCAGACAAGGCAAATCACATCTATGAAAAGAAGAATGAACTTGCACTTGCCTGTTTCCCGGAGGATGGATGGTGCCTGCTGTAGGGTACGTTTTTCCTCCCTTTCCCCGCTGGATGGTGACAGAGGGCCCCCTGGGAGGACGAAGAGGAGCCGCTCGCGATAGTCCACTAACGGGCTTCGCCGAAAGCGGATTCAGACGGGGGTCTTGCTGAGGTTCGCTTTGGGCGTGGCGGCGACGTCTTCTGGATGATGGCAAGGCGAAGGTGAGGTCCGGAAAACGCCGCTCTTGGGCTGAAACGGAGGCGAGCAAGTCAGCGTACTCTAGATAGTCATTCAGCTCGGGATTCCTCTCAACCAGCCTGACGGCCGCCGTCACGTACTTAATGATTTGTGTGGGGTGACCGGCGGAGCGAACTGCAGCCACTCGGTCCCAGATAGAGATTGCTGTCAGCTGCAGCCTCTCCGGGGGATTCCCGACTGACGTCATGCTCGTTCGGGGATGACCCCTGGATGGTGCGAACTCCTGGACCGGATCGGGGACAGGAACGGGATCCCGAAATGAGGAGCGATGATGCCTCCTCTTCGGCTTCCTGCCAGAGTTTCCCTCCAGCCCACGGAGTAACTCACGTTGGGCGGCGATGTCTGCCCTCCTCTTCGTGACTTCCGGGTGGTCGAAGTAGCGAGGAAGGTTATTAAGAATATCCTCAGCGTAGCCCAGGTGCCGGCGTATATCATTGGGGGTGTCGTAGAGCCTAGTGGAGAAGAGCGTTCCATTTACGTAGTCCAGGGCCTCCGCTAGCTCGTAGCGCAGGATCCGAATGCGGCTCCTGAAAGATGACATGACCTCCCAACGTGCAGGTACCCAGACAGGGAAAACAAACGTCCACTTTAGGCAAAACTCACCGGGACTGGCATCTTAGTCTGGCGGCAGTCTACTGTCATGTGGTGGCCCTCGCGAGCCACCGTAAGACGCCAAAAGACACCGGTGAAGTTTGCACAGTTTATTATTGAACAAACGAAAACACAAAACAATGAGCCGCGGTGGGCTAAAACGTACAACACTACATACAAGGGACCATGAGGCAAACAAGGAAGCACACTTACGATCATAACCATGGGATGGTCGATACGTCCGACCATGAAGGAATCGTTGACGTCTGAGCCGAGGAATACTCGCTCAACGTCTGACAAAGGGGAAATCTTTGACGAGACTGCCGCATTATTCCGCTCCCAGGGCCTTCTTAAATGGAGGACCGCTGATGAGCCGAAATGCAGCACAGCTGTCAGACTTGACAGCAGGAAGCCCCTCTGAGTGCTATCACAATAAAGGCTTGGGGAGCCAGAAGGTACACACCGCTGTCAAACCCGATGAGGATGATGCATGGCTCGAGCGTGGACGAGATCGGCGCTCGAACCATGACACCAGTGTCTTCAACAGCAGATTCCACTGAATTTCTTCCACTGATTGCTGATCAGTGAAAACGCCTGCAGAAGAGACTGGGTAGAAGAGAGAACCTGCAGGGTCTTGGCCCTCTATGACACATGATTGGACACCCCTGGGTTAGGGTTTAATGGGATTTATCATTTTAACACAAACTGCTTTATGGTTCGTAATTCTGTTGGCAGACTTACACCAAACCAAAAGTGATTTCTCAAACTGCTGGATTGTTCTTAGACAGCTTTTCCAATCTTTTAGTATTTAATTTACGTCACTTGGTGGTAACCTTCACACATAAAACAAAAGTGGAGACACATCTGTAAAAATTCCAAAGGTGTTTTTGTCAAAATTCCCAGTGCAATACTACATGAATACACGTATAGTACATTGGTGATGCAGAGAATATATATTTATACACTGTCTACATGTCTCTAGTAAATCAAGTATTTTCCATGTGTCCTTGTGACTGCATTATTTTAATTGCTTTTAATCCTATATCAAGTTTGTTTTGGCCTAAAATGCATCATAATTGTCAAATATATCTTATTATACCTAACTCAGTACTGTTTACCTTTTGAATATATGTTTTGTGGCTAATATAACCCCATAACTACAACCTGGTGATCAAATTGTGTCAGCTGAACAGTTTTTGGACACCACCACAGACTGGAGTGCTGCTGGAGCAGCTACATGACATGATGTTTCAGCAGTCTCTCCATAATTTTCACACAGATCAGTGCAATTTGTTGTACAGGAAGCTAAACATTTCTGGAGACATTCTTAAGTTCTATAACCACTGATCGTTTGTGAAGCTGGGGTGACATCAGTGAGAGGCTGTGTTGAATGCCCAGACTGACGGTTTGAAGCGGTAATTTTCCCACAAGACAGCCATCTGAAACATACACACACAGCATACATATTTTAGTACCTAATAGCGATAACTTGCAGACATTACAGTGTAGTACGATGTACTTAACACAAACTAGCATTAGCAATCATTAGCTTACCGTCATTTGTGATCTAATTTGTATCCTCACGTGTTCCGCGCTATGGCTTCCTAAACGCTCCAGTACTTTTCCAGAGTGTTTCGTCTCACTGCCTGTCCCTTTCTCTGGTGGTCCTTTTTGGCCTTTACGCTGACAAAAAGCCAGAGACTGAGGAGACGTCTTGTACAGCTGCCATGTTATGTTTTGCTTGTGTCGCGTGTTTTACGTCACGGGAGTGTGGCGCCGCCTTGCTGTAAAAAATTTCCACCCACCCTAGGCGTACCCAGCTGCAATGGAAACGGAAGCAAACCAAGTAGAGTAGCGTAGAGTAGGGCTGAGTGGGTACTAGTAGAAAAGGGCCTTTAAGGATACAAAGAGCAGCCACTTAAAAACTTGAGTAATGACTTCAGTCTTGAAGGTTTGAGTTTTTTCTTCAAAATTTATAACAATTTTGTTACAGATTTCTACTGTTCTCTGTAAATTTATCTAAATTTGAAACAGTTTTCTTCAAATTTGTAATTTCCTTTTGTAAAATGGACTTTTCTTGTACATTTGAGACTTTATTATACATTTGTGGATTTATTTTATGGCTAATTTTTGTCTTTTAAAAAAAATAAAATTACTGTTTTTTTTTTTAATAAATTTGAAACAGACTGAGATAGGTTTTTTTACTTTTTCCTGATACAGTTTACATTTTTGACCATAATTTTGCAGAGCCAGAACAGAGCAATAATTTAACTCTGATTTCAAAGAAAATTAAAGCTGCAAGCAGCTGTAAGTGGGCCCTCACCCCCTGCGCAACCTGGTGCCCATTGTACCTAGTTGGCTGGGAACATTTCCCATCGTCACGGCAAGCGCTCCGTGAATAATAAAGTAAACCATTGGCGCAGTACTTCCTGTGAGCAGTAGGTGGTGCTCTAACTTTTGTTAATTATTTTTATATAGGAACGTTTAGGGTGGGACTACTATCCATCCATCCATCCATCTTCTACCGCTTAATCCTTTCGGGTCGCGGGGGGGCTGGAGCCTATCCCAGCATCTTTTGGGCAAGAGGCAGGGTACATCCTGGACAGATCGCCAGTCCATCGCAGGGCCAACACAGAGAGACAGACAACCGTTCACTCTCGCATCCATACCTAAGGACAATTTAGAATCCCCAGTTTTGATGCCAATTAATCTAACTTGCATGTTTTTTTTGGCATGTGGGAGGAAACCGGAGTGCCCGGAGTAAACCCACGCAGACACGGGGAGAACATGCAAACTCCACACAGAAGGGTCACCGATGGTCTGGGGGTGGGATCGAACCCACGATGGTCAAGGGTGGAATCGATCCCATGACCTTCTTGCTGTGCTGCCACTGTGCTAACCACTGCGCCACCGTGCTGCCCCTGGGACTACTATCCATTGTAGAAAATTTGGTGAAAATTGGACAAAGTTGTCCAAGTTACAACTTTCTGATGTTCCATGGCGAGGAGTCAACCTTCGCCATGTCAACACTTCCCTGTCAGTAATGTGTTGCCCACCCATATAGGACTACATATGACAGTCACCTCGACCTATGTGGCAGATTTCATGACTCCAGATCGTTCCCAACCCTCCCAACAAGATCACAGATTGAATGGCGAGGAGGGCGTGTTCATGGTAATAGCAGTGACGCCATACTAAAGGTGATGTGCAGTTATGATCATCCAGGTGGTCTGATAAACCTCAGAAAATTGCATGCCATTCTGACAAGCGGCACGTGAGTAATAAATAAAATAGTTTTCAGAAATTCTTCCTTTAACCACTAGGTGGCGTTATATCTTTTGTCAGGTATCTTTATATAGACTCGTTTGGGGCGGGACTATTGTACATCATGGAAACTTTGGTGGACATTGGACAAGTTTTGCTCGAGTTACAGCTGTTTGATGTTGTAAGGGGTGGAGTCAAACTTCACCATGGTGCCCTGGCCACACCCTTAAGCTGTGTTGTGCCATTTATGCAGTCTTTAATGTCCCATGCCTATAGATGCCGCCATGCAAAAATGAGCTCAATCGGAGCAGGACCCTAGGAGGAGTTTGCTCAAATGAACAAACTTTTGTTTTTTGGCAAAAATGGAAGTGGGGCGGCTTTGAGTTAAGATGGCGGACTTCCTGTTGGCCTTGGGTAATGGCCACAATTATGTTTTTTGCATGTCTTGAGATGTTGCACACCTCACCCGAATTTCGTGTCTGTACGCCAAACTTTAGTGTTGCCGGTCTCCATACACCTTGTATGTTTGGCCCCGCCCACAAACAGTGGAGGTGAGACTCATATTTTTTCCAGTTTATCGAAATTTTTACCGGGTCTGAGGTATGTGCGAAAAAAATTGCATTTTGGATAACGTTTAGAGGGTCAAAAATGCGATCGTTTAGGCGGAATAATAATAATAATAAAGAAACATAGCGGATACAATAGGGCTCTCGCCCACTGACGTTGTCAGTGGCTCGGGCCCTAAAAATATGAACAAAGTTGTATTTAATGAAATAACTTAAATGAATGAATGAATGACCAAAGATGCAGTTATTTCTGTTATATTTCTATATATTTATAGTATTTTTAGAAACACCCAGACAGCAGGAAAAAACTCCCTTATTTTGAAATCCAAATGTTGGCACGTTTAGTTGGTCTGAAGGCTGCTGATGGATTAAAGTCATTGACTTCGTGAATTTCGGTCATCTGAACTTGCCAGGTACATAATAGTGAACATAAATTAGTTAATATTAATAAATGTAAAGGTAAAAACATCTCTTTTTAGTTTTGTCTGAAATAAGAAAAACAAAAAACTAACCACACGTGTTAGCTAAGCGACTCTTCCATTATTGCTCCCGTTACCACCGGGTTAAAACCACCATAAATGCCTCCACTGCTTACATACCTCTTCTGCTTTTTTCCACATTTAAAGTACTTTAATCACCTCATGTTTCTCTTGGACAGTGACGCAAGCGAGACACTCTGCCTGGCGACTAGAACGGTCACATGGGCGGGGCACTTCTGAACTCCTTGTGGATGACGGTCACACGCGTTGTTCGTGTGTGCGCTTGTGGACCGTAATTCCTTCATATTTTTTTCTTAAATTTGTATTTCCTCATAGAGTGGCGAGAAATTTACAAGCATGGTGGGCCGCCACTGGGACATGTTACCAGAGGAAACCCTGCATTGTATAGAGTTCACTGTTGCTGTTTACAGTTTATTATTAAAAATCGATGGTGCAAATGTTGCACATTCCATTAAAAATAATAAATCAATGGCTTTTTCCATATAGCCTTTACTGATTGGTTGCTAATCAAATCTTATTCCACCAGTGAATTAGTTCGCTTGACTGAGTTTCACATACCCTTATTCATGAATTTTATGTTATAGATTGTAGGCCATTCTGTACATAATTTATATATAAATATAACTCGATAGCAACAGCATCCTAAATGTTAGATGTTTGCACCATGTCAGTGAGATGGTGTACTATGGCCACCTACTGACCATCCTTGGCATTGCTGTTTCAGTCGACCATAATCTAGTCTGAATTTATCAATGGGTATGACAGATATGTTACGAGCTGGTTTCAAGGAAAATCATTTTCATATACACACATGGAAAAGTTGTTGGTACCCCTCTGTTAATGAAAGAAAAACCCACAATGGTCACAGAAATAACTTGAATCTGACAAAAGTGGTAATAAATAAAAATTCTATGAAAATTAACCAATGAAAATCAGACAATGCTTTTGAATTGTGGTTCAACAGAATTATTTTAAAAAACAAACTCATGAAACAGGCCTGGACAAAAATGATGGTACTCTTAACCTAGTATTTTGTTGCACAACCTTTTGAGGCAATCACTGCAATCCAACGATTTCTGTAACTGTCAATGAGACTTCTGCACCTCTCAGCAGGTATTTTGGTCCACTCCTCATGAGCAAACTGCTCCAGTTGTCTCAGGTTTGAAGGGTGCCTTCTCCAGACGGCATGTTTCAGCTCCTTCCACAGATGTTCAATAGGATTTAGATCAGGGCTCATAGAAGGCCACTTTAGAATAGTCCAATGCATCTCTCTGAGCCATTCTTGGGAGTTTTTAGCTGTGTGTTTTGGGTCATTATCCTGTTGCAAGACCCATGACCTGCAACTGAGACCAAGCTGTCTGACACTGGGCAGCACATTTCTTTCTAGAATACCTTGATAGTCTTGAGATTTCATTGTACCCTGCACAGATTCAAGACACCCTGTGCCAGATGCAGCAAAGCAGCCCCAGAACATAACAGAACCTCCTCCATGTTTCACAGTAGGAACAGTGTTCTTTTCTTGGTATGCTTCATTTTTGCGTCTGTGAACATAGAGCTGGTGTGCCTTGCCAAAAAGTTCCAGTTTTGTCTCGTCTGTCCATAGGACATTCTTCCAGAAGCTTTGTGGCTTGTCAACATGCAGTTTGGCAAATTCCAGTCTAGCTTTTTTATGATTTGTTTTCAACAGTGGTGTCCTCCTTGGTCGTCTCCCATGAAGTCCACTTTGGCTCAAACAACGATGGATGGTGCGATCTGACACTGATGTACCTTGACCTTGGAGTTCACCATGAATGTGTTTAACGGTTGTTCTGGGCTCTTTTGTTACCATTCGTATTATCTGTCTCCTCCTGCGGCCACGTCCAGGGAGGCTGGCTACAGTCCAGTGGATCTTAAATTTCTGAATAATATGTGCAACTGTAGTCACAGGAACATCAAGCTGCTTGGAGATGGTCTTATAGCCTTTACCTTTAACATGCTTGTCTATAATTTTCTTTCCAACCTCCTGAGACAACTCTCTCCTTTGCTTCCTCTGGTCCATGTTTAGTGTGGTACACACCATGTCACCAAACAGCACAGTGACTACTTATCACCCTTTAAATAGGCCGACTGACTGATTACAAGTTTGTAGACACCTGTGATGTTAATTAGAGGACACATCTGGGTTGAACATGTCCCTATGGTCACATTATTTTCAATCTTTTCTAGGGGTACCATCATTTTTGTCCAGGCCTGTTTAATGAGTTTGTTTTTTAAAATAATTCTGTTGAACCACAATTCAAAAGCATTGTCTGATTTTCATTGGCTAATTTTCATAGACTTTTTATTTATTACCACTTTTGTCAGATTCAAGTTATTTCTGTGACCATTGTGGGTTTTTCTTTCATTAACAGAGGGGTACCAACAATTTTGTCCACGGCTGTATATATATAAATAAATGTATGTGTGTGCACGTGCACTTGTGTGTGTCTCCACCTCTGTGACTCTGCCCCAGGGAAAAAAGTTCAGGCTCGGAATTTTTTTTGCTTTAACCCCTGACCACAGAATAAATATATTAAATGGTTTTAAATCCACTTTAGCTGTTTTATTTCTGTAACTTTATTTCTCTGCTGACTGTTTGTGTCCAGTAGACTTGATTTATTTAATTCATATAAAATTAAATTTACCAACAGTCTGGATTTTTTCCTGATTTTTTTAAATTTTGCTCTTCAGCTCCATAAATATTTCATTCATAATATACTGCTTTTTTTACCTTTTGTTTTTAATAAAGACAAAAATAGAAAGATGTTTTTACCTTCTTTACATGTTTCGACTGTTCACTGCAGCCTTCGTCAGAAGAGTCAGCTGATTGCTGCCAGGTGTCATTTTATCATCTGACTTTCGTAGGCGGGGCCAGTTCAGCAGACCTGTCAGATCCACTGAGCCGGCTCCGCTTTCCGCCGTCCGATGGTCTCTGGAGAATGTGGTCCCAGGTGTGGGAAAGCATAAAGGCCCCCTCATCTCGGTTCATGGTGTCTTTTCCCTGCTTCCTGATCTCTATGGCCTCCTTGATCCAGTGTTTGTGTCTGTTGCTCTCCAATCCAGTAATTTTTGCGTTGACCCAGTCCATAATGTGATTATTTCTTTTGCAGTGATCTGATATTGCTGATTTTAATGTTTCTTGTTCTGCCTTTGTGTGATCTTGTGAGTCGTCCTTGTGTTTCCTTCTCACATTCCTTCTGGTGTTCTTTTTTCCTTGTGGTGAATGATCTTCTGGTTTCTCCAATGTAGGTTTTGTTGCATGATCTGCATGATATTTCATATATTACATTGCATTTATTGTCTTGTTCTATTCTGTCCTTGGGGTGTTCTAATAACTGTCTTAATTTTTTGTGTGGTTTTACTGCTGTGTTTATTTTGTATTTTTTCATGATCCTTTGAATTGGTTCTGTTATCCCTCGGATGTATGGTATAGTTATGGTGTCCTTGTTTTTGATTTTGGCTTTTGTTCTGTGCCTTGTTTCCTGTTTGTTTTCTTTGTTTTTGACTTGCTGTTTCCCTTTGTTTATGGCCCATACTGGATATTGGCAGCGTATAAGTGCATGTTTTATGTGGTTTTCCTCCTTCTGTCTGTCTTCTTGGTCTGTGATGATGGTGGCCCGTTCATATAACATCCTGACAACTGATAGTTTGTGTGCTGTGGGGTGTTCTGATGTCCATAGTAGGTATTGATCCGTGTGGGTTGGTTTCTTGTAGACTGTGATTTTTATACTGCCGTCATCGTTATGGTGAATTTTCATGTCCAGAAAGGCTATGGTGCCATTTTCTTCGGGGGCCGGCTCGGTGGATCTGACAAGTCTGCTGGGCTGGCCCCGCCTACGAAAGTCAGCTGATAAAATGACACCTGGCAGCAATCAGCTGACACTTCTGAGAACGCTGCAGTGAACAGCTGAAACATGTAAAGAAGGTAAAAACATCTTTCTATTTTTGTCTTTAATAAGAACAAAAGGTAAATAATTAAAAAAAGACAAAATGAACCTACTTGAGCTATACTGTTGATTTCTTTGTAAGGAGGCACTTCCCCAGTTAGATTTGTGGCATAAAATTTCCATTCAAAAGCAAAAGCAAAAAAAAGGCAGCACACACCAAACTTGACAGTTCAGTACCGTTCAGTTTACCAATTTATTTTGGCCAATGCCAATAAATCATGCTATTGACCTTCATCAAAGTATGACTCAAAATGGCTTTCTTTGAATCAACAGGTGATTGGCTAAAATAGTCACACGATACTCCGCTTCCCCTGGCCACAAAAAAAAAAAAAAATGAAATGAAAAGAAAAAGAAATCTAATTAAATGAAAAATTGAAAGAAAAATAATGAAAAAAATGAAGAAAAAATAAAAAGGAAAACCTAATCAATTAAATAAAAAAGTTGAAAAAATAAACAGAAATAAATATAATAAAATAATAAAATAAATTAATTAAAAACAAAATGTGACCAGGAGACAACATGAGTGAATCTGAGAGGTTCTGGTCAGAAGGTGGATGACTCTGCTTCATCCATTCTAAAGGAAACATTTCCAACTAAAGTCGTCATTCAGTCCAGCAGGTGCTGTAGAGTAGAGATGCAGGACATCTTTGAGACAGCTTGAGTAAGTTGTCCCCCGTGGTCCATGTTTGGCCTGGTGATGATGCCTGGTCCACATTTGGCCTGATGATGATGCCTGGTCCACGTTTGGCCTGGTGAGGATGCGTGGTCCACGTTTGGCCTGGTGATGATGCCTGGTCCACGATTGGCCTGATGATGATGCCTGGTGCACTTTTCCTGTTTTAATGCTCTCTGTGTCTTCTCCACACGGACGTGTCAGCATGTACAGTTAGGCCCAGAAATATCTGGACAGTGACACAGTCTTCATGATTTGGGCTCTGCATGCCACCACATTGGATTTGAAATGAAACAACTACAACGGAATTGAAGTGCAGACTTTAAGGTTTAATTCAAGGGGTTGAACAAAAATATATGATTAAACATGTAGGAATTGTAGCTATTTTTATACAAACGCTCCTCATTTCAGGGGCTCAAAAGTAATTGGACAAATAAACATAACCCTAAGTAAAATGTTACTTTTCAATATTTTGTTGAGCATCCTTTGCAGGCAATGACTGCCTGAAGTCTGGAACGCATGGACATCACCAAACGCTGGGTTTCCTCCTTTGTGATGCTTTGCCAGGCCTTTACTGCAGCTGTCTTCAGTTGTTGCTTGTTTGTGGGTCTTTCTGCCTTAAGTTTTGTCTTGAGCAAGTGAAATGCATGCTCGATTGGGTTGAGATCTGGTGATTGACTCGGCCATTGCAGAATATTCCACTTCGTTGCTTTAAAAAACTCCTGGGTTGCTTTTGCAGTATGTTTTGGATCATTGTCTTTCTGTACTGTGAAGCGCCGTCCAATCAACTTTGCTGCATTTGGCTGAATCTGAGCAGAAAGTATATCCCTATACACTTCAGAATTCATCCAGCTGCTTCTGTCTTTTGTCACATCATCAATAAACACAAGTGACCCAGTGCCATTGGAAGCCATGCATGCCCATGCCATCACACTGCCTCCACCATGTTTTACAGAAGATGTGGTGTGCTTTGGATCATGAGCTGTTCCATTTCTTCTCCAAACTTTCTTCTTCCCATCATTCTGGCACAGGTTGATCTTAGTCTCATCTGTCCAAAGAATGCTGTTCCAGAACTGGGCTGGCTTCTTCAGGTAAATAGGTCTGCACTTCAGTTCAAGTTATTTTATCTAACTCTAAAAGGCCAATTGGAGTAAACTCATCCAAATAGATATCAATTGAAGGAGTTGTAGTGGTTACTGTATTTAAGTTAACGGTGGGGAGAATCTGACTGAATGGAGAGAAGCTACTAGAACTGTGCACCGCCAATGACCTTGTTATCGGGGGGACCCTCTTCCCACATTGGGAGATTCACAAGCTGACCTGGTGTTCCCCCAGTGGATGAGACAAAAACCAGATCGACCATCTGATGATCAACGGGACCTGGAGAAGATCGCTGTTGGACATCAGAGTGAAGAGAGGTGCCGATGTCGGCAGTGACCATCACCTGGTAGCAGCAGCAATGAAACTGAAACTCCGAAGAGGAGGGAAGAAAACAACAGGAAGACTGCAACTTGCAACTTGCTGTGAAAAAGCTTTGTGACTTCAGAACAAAGAGCACGTTCTTCCTTCAGCTAAAGAACCAATTTCAAGCACTACGGAATGCTGAAACCAACACACAGCTAGACAATGAAATCAACGCAATGTGGAAGCAAGTTCGAACTACATATCTTAAGACCAGTGAAATATGGCTGGGAACCAAACGATACAAGAAGGAGGACTGGATCAAAGATGAAACTTGGCAAGCAATTGAAAACAGACGAGTCATGAAGAAGAAAATTATGGAGACCAGGTCAGAAAGGCTGAAAGAGATTCAGAGAGCAATACAGAGAAACTAACAAGACAGTCAAGCGAATGACAAGAGCAGACAAGCGGGCCCTGCTGGAAGACCATGCCAGAGAAGCAGAAGAGGCAGCCAATAGAGATGAGCAGGGAAAGGTGTACAAGATAGCCAACATGGTGGCTGGCAAGTACCAAGGAACACACCACTTTCACAGTGGTGTGAAAGTGTTTGCCCCCTTCCTGATTTCTCATTTTTTGTATGTTTGTCACACTTAAATGTTTCAGATCGTCAAACAAATTTAATTAGACAAAGATAACACAAGTAAACACCACACCCAGGCTTGATTACTGCCACACATGTTCTCAATCACGAAATCACTTCAATAGGACCTGCCTGACAAAGTGAAGTAGATAAAAAGATCCTCAAAAGCTAGACATCATGCTGCGATCCAAAGAAATTCGGGAACAAATGAAAAACAAAGTAATTGAGATCTATCAGTCTGGAAAAGGTTATAAAGCCATTTCTAAAGCTTTGGGACTCCAGCGAACCACAGTGAGAGCCATTATCCACAAATGGCAAAAGCATGGAACAGTGGTGAACCTTCCCAGGAGTGGCTGGCTGACCAAAATTACCCCAAGAGCACAGCGACAACTCATCCAAGTGGTCACAAAAGACCCCACAACAACATCCAAAGAACTGCAGGTCTCACTTGCCTCTCACTTGCCTCTCACTTGCCTCAGTTAAGGTCAGTGTTCATGACTCCACCATAAGAAAGAGACTGGGCAAAAATGGCCTGCATGGCAGAGTTCCAAGACGAAAACCACTGCTGAGCAAAAAGAACATAAAAGCTCATCTCCGTTTTGCCAGAAAACATCTTGATGATCCCCAACACTTTTGGGGAAAATACTCTGTAGACTGACGAGGCAAAAGTTGAACTTTTTGGAAGGTGTGTGTCCCATTACGTCTGGCGTAAAGGTAACACAGCATTTCAGAAAAGGAACATCATACCAACAGTAAAATATGGTGGTGGTCTGGGGCTGTTTTGCTGCTTCAGGACCTGGCAGACTTGCTGTGGTAAATGGAACCATGAATTCTGCTGTCTACCAAAAATCCTGAAGGAGACTGTCCGGCCATCTGTTCGTGACCTCAAGCTGAAACGCACTTGGGTTCTGCAGCAGGACAATGATCCAAAACACACCAGCAAGTCCACCTGTCAATGGCTTAAGAAAAACAAAATGAAGACTTTGGAGAGGCCTAGTCAAAGTCTTGACCTGAATCCAATTGAGATGCTGTGGCATGACCTTAAAAAGGCGGTTCATGCTCGAAAACCCTTCAATGTGGCTGAATTACAGCAATTTTGCAAAGATGAGTGGGCCAAAATTCCTCCACAGTGCTGTAAAAGACTCACTGCCGGTTATCACAAATGCTTGATTGTAGCTGTTGCTGCTAAGTGTGACCCAACCAGTTATTAGGTTTAGGGGGCAATCACTTTCACAATCACCGGGGCAGACCCAGGACTCGGTGGAGAGACTATGTCTCCCAGCTGGTCTGGGAACGCCTTGGTATCCCCTCTGAAGAGCTGGAGCAGGTGGCTGGGGAGAGGGAAGTCTGGGCTTCTCTGCTTGAACTGCTGCCTCCGCGACCCGGACCTCCGGAAAAGCGGTAGAAGATGGATGGATGGATGGATGGCAATCACTTTTTCACACAGGGCCATGTAGGTTTGGATTTTTTTTAACCCTTAATAATAAACACCTACATTTAAGAAATGCATTTTGTGGTTACATGTGTTATTTTTGTCTAATATTTAAATTTGTTTGATGATCTGAAACATTTAAGTGTGACAAACATACAAAACAATGAGAAATCAGGAAGGGGGCAAATACTTTTTCACACCACCGTATGACATCCTAATTATGGACAAACAAGGTCAATGACTCACATCAGAAGCAGAGCAAGAGGTACGATGGGCCGAACACTTCAGTGAGGTTCTGAACAGACCAGTACCGGCATTAAGGACAGATATTCAGGCAGCAGAGACTGACCTAGAAGTCAACACAGCGCCACCGGAGAAGGAAGAAATCATAGCTGCCATCAAATCCCTGCAGAATGGAAAAACTCCCAGACAGGACAACCTCAATGCAGAGCTGTTCAAAGCAGACCCAGAGCTTGCAACTGAGATACTACAACCACTCTTGACTAAAATTTGGGAAGGAAACAAACTGCCAGATGACTGGACGGAAGGTATCATCATCAAGATCCCTCCAAAAGGTGCCCTGAGTAATTGTTACTACTGGCGTGACATCACCATCCTGTCTATCCCTAGTAAGATCCTGTCCAAGATTACCTTGCAGAGAATTTCTGAGGCAGTGGACCAACAACTCAGAAAAGAGCAGGCAGGCTTTAGAAAAGGAAGGGGATGCACTGACCAGATCTTCACTTTGCGGAACATCATCAAGCAGTGTACAGAATGGCAGAGACAACTTTACATCTACTTTGTGGACTTTGAGAAAGCCTTTGATAGCATTCACTGTGACGGTCTTTGGTGAATACTATGTGCTTATGAAATACCAGAACAGCTTGTCATTGTCATCAGGAGCTTCTGTGATAACTTCACCTGCACAGTGGGGCACAGCAGCACCAGCTTTGAAGTGTGGACCGGCGTAAGACAAGGATGTGTTATGTTGGTGCTACTCTTCAACATCACCATTGATTGGGTGTTGAGAAGAACAACGGAAGACCAGGCAAGGGACATCAGATGGACACTCTTCTCAGACTTACAAGATCTCGACTTCGCAGATGATCTAGCCTTGGTCTCACATACACATCGTCATATGCAAGAGAAAACATCTCGACTCAGCAAGTTTGCACAGCAAGTGGGCTTGAAGATCAGCCAGAAGAAAACCAAAGTAATGACACTGAACATTTCAGAATCAGAATCAGCTTTATTGGCCAAGTATGCACAACACATACAAGGAATTTGACTTTGGCTAAAAAACTTGCTCTCGTTGTTCAGGTGGAGGATTTAAATAAGGATTCAATGACAACAGAGTATGTACAGTAAATTACAGTCTGTCCACGTTTCTATAAAAGGATGCAAATATATACAGGAATATATGCAGTTATTTACTCAGGCTATCCACACTTTGCAGAAATATATGAAAAAATATACAGTCACACAGTATTTCAATGTGAACTCAGATTCAGTGATATAATGTGAATGAAGTAAAAAGCAGTGTGAGAGTTATGTGCAATGTAATAATGGATGAAAAGTCATGAGTACAGCAACAGGTAGGACTAGGTGAATGTTAGGAGTTCATCAGTGATGGCTTGAGGAAAGAAACTGTTCCTGTGACGGGTGGTTTTGACCTTCAGTGATCTGTAACGACGACCAGAAGATAGAAGTTCAAACAGTTTGTGGCCGGGGTGTGACGGGTCAGCACAGATGTTTCCCGCCCGTTTCCTGGTTATGGACCGATATAAGTTCTCAATGGAGGGTAGGTCGGTACCAATGATCCTCTCCGCAGACTTAATGATCCGCTGCAGTCTGGTCTTGTCCTGTTTAGTGGCAGATCCAAACCAGACAGTGATGGAAAAGCAGAGGACAGATTGGATGATGGTGGTGTAGAAGACAACCAGCAGCTCCTGAGGCAAATCAAACTTCTTGAGCTGACGCCGAAAAAACAACCTCTGCTGGGCCTTTTTCCAGACAGTGTTTATATGGGAGGACCACTTCAGGTTCCGGGAGATTGTGGTATCCAGAAACTTGAATGAGTCCACAGTGGACACTGTGCTGTTGAGGATGGTGAGTGGGGGGAATGAAGGAGGGTGTCGCCTGAAATCCACAGTCATCTCCACCGTTTTGGCTGGGTTAAGTTCAAGATGGTTCTGGCCGCACCAGAGGATCAGCTGCTCCACCTCCCGCCTGTATGCAGACTCATCACCATCCCGGATCAAACCGATGACTGTGGTGTCGTCCGCAAACTTCAGGAGCTTCACCGAAGGGTCCTCTGAGATGCAGTTGTTGGAGTAGAGGGAGAAGAGCAGTGGGGAAAGGACACATCCTTGGGGGGCGCCAGTACTAATTTTTCGGGAGCTGGATGTAAATCTCCCTAGCTTCACCTGTTTCCACCTGTCAGTCAGAAAGCTGGAGATCCACTGGCAGGTGGAGGGGGGCACCTTGAGCTGGAGGAGTTTCTGATGAAGAATGCCTGGGATGATGGTGTTGAATGCTGAGCTGAAGTCGACAAACAGGATCCTGGCGTACGTCCCTGGGGAGTCGAGGTGTTGCAGGATGTAGTGTAGTCCCATATTCACTGCATCATCCACTGACCTGTTTGACCGGTAGGCAAACTGCAGTGGGTCCATCAGGGGGCCTGTGACGACCTTCAGGTGGTTCAACACCAATCTCTCCAAGGATTTCATGACCACAGAGGTCAGGGCAACAGGTCTGTAGTTGTTTAATCCTGTAGCAGAGGGTTTCTTGGGAACTGGAATGATGATGGAGCATTTGAAGCAGGAAGGCACTTCACACAGCTCCAGTGATCTGTTAAAGATCCGGGTGAAGATGGGGGCCAACTCGTTGGAGCAGACTCTCAGGCAGGACGGAGACACACCATCAGGTCCTGCAGCCTTCTTGATCTTTTGTCTCTGAAAGACCCGGCGCACCTCCTCTTCACAGATCGTTAGTGCTGGTGGGAGGTCAGAGTGGAGGAGGGATGGAGTTCCTGGGGCTGCAGATAATCCTTTTGTGTGGGTGGGAGGTGAGAACTGTAGGTTCTTTTCAAACCTACAGTAAAAGCTGTTTAGGTCGTTAGCCAGCTGGAGGTTTTCCACAGGGTGGGGGGATGGTCTCCTGTAGTTGGTGATATTCTGCAGGCCTCTCCAAACAGAAGAGAGTTGTTGGCTGAGAAGTTTTGTTGTAACTTCTCACTGTAGCTCCTCTTAGCAAGCCTGATCTGATCAGGATTTGTCCTTCAATTCACATATTAAATTTGTTTCTAAGACTGCCTTCTATCATTTGCGTAATATTGCCAAGATTAGGAGCATCTTGTCTCAGAGTGATGCTGAGAAACTGATCCACGCTTTTGTTAGCTCGAGATTAGATTATTGTAATTCTTTATTATCAGGCTGTCCTAAAACATCTTTAAAAAGTCTTCAGCTGATCCAAAATGCTGCAGCAAGAGTTTTAACAGGTACTAGAAAGAGAGATCATATCTCTCCGGTTCTGGCCTCCCTTCATTGGCTTCCCATAGAGTTTAGAATTAAGTTTAAAATCCTTCTCCTTACTTACAAAGCTCTAAACAATCAGGCTCCTTTTTATTTAAAAGATCTGATACTACCGTATTATCCTAACAGAGCACTACGCTCCCAAAATGCAGGATTACTTGTAATACCTAGAATCTCCAAAAGTACAATGGGAGGCAGAGCCTTCAGTTATCAAGCTCCTCTCCTGTGGAACCAGCTGCCAATCTGGATTCGGGAGTCAGACTCGATCTCTGTTTTTAAGAATAGGGCTAAAACCTACCTTTTTGATATAGCCTACAATTAGGGAGGGATCATGTGTTTCTGAACCCTCAGTTATGCTGCTAATAGGTTTAGTCAGCCAGGGGACCTCCAATAATGCACTGGGCCTCACTCCTTTTCTCACTCTCAATGAAATATTTTTTTTGCTGGTCATTAACATTTGTTTGTTCTCTCCCATAGATTGAGTCCCCATCGTGCTGTTTGCTCTCTACATGTCTGTTCTTTTCTTCTTCTCTATCCCCTCACCCCCCAGCCAGTCGCAGCAGATGACTGCCCCTCCCTGAGCCTGGTTCTGCTGGAGGTTTCTTCCTGTTAAAAGGGAGTTTTTCCTCTCCACCATCGCCAAGTGCTGCTCACAGGGGATCACCTGATTGCTGGGGTCTTTCTGCAACTGTGGGGGTTCCCCCTACAGCTGATAGTGCTATGAGATGACTGTTGTTGTGAAATGGTGCTATATAAATAAAGTTGAATTGAATTGATCTCCTTCGTCAGCATGTTTCTGGCCCCCTTGTACAGAGTCCGGGTCACCAGTCCTGTAGGCCTCCTCCTTGGTCTGACGTAGCTGCTTCAGTTTAGGAATGAACCAGGGTTTATTGTTGTTGTATATGCAGAAGGTCTTGGTCTGCACACACATGTCCTTACAAAAACTGATGTATGATGTCACAGTGTCAGTGAGTTCATTTAGGTTAATGGCTGCATCTTCAAAAACACTCCAATCTGTGCAGTCAAAGCAGGCTTGTAACTCCAGCTTTGATTCCTCAGTCCATTTCTTCACAGTCCTTACAACAGACTTGGAAGTTTTTAGTTTCTGTCTGTATGTTGGAATAAGATGGAGCAGACAGTGGTCAGAAAAACCCAGAGCTGCACGGGGGACGGCATGATAGGCGTTTCTTAAAACTGTGTGACAGTGGTCGAGTGTATTTGTGTCCCTGGTGGGACATTTAATATGCTGTCTGTATTTAGGAAGCTCATTTGTGAGATTAGCTCTATTGAAATCACCCAGAATGATAAGCAGAGAGTCTGGATGTTTTTCCTCCACCTCTGCTATCTGGTCAGCGAGGTGCTGCAGGGCCTCCGTTGTACAAGCAGCAGGCGGGATATAAATTCCGACGAGAATAAACGAGGAGAACTCTCGCGGTGAATAAAAGGGTTTACAGTTTATGAACAGTGACTCTAGGTTAGGGCTACAAAACTTCTTCAACACTGTGACATCAGTACACCAACCTTCGTTTATGTAGAAGCAGATTTTTTTTTTTTTTTTAGATTTAGTTTACTTTATTGGTCCCCAGAGGGGAAATTGAGGGTCATCCACCACCTAGATGGATGAAGCAGCCACGATACGGCGCTATCCCTTAACCATTCACACACACATTCACACCTAGGGCCACTTTAGAGTCTCCAATTAACCTAACCTGCATGTTTTTGGCATGTGGGAGGAAACCGGAGAAATCCCGGGGTAAACCCACGCATACACGGGGAGAACATGCAAACTCCACACAGATCACTGTTGGTTGGGGGCTGGGATCGAACCCACGATCCCACGATCCCCCGGCCAAGGGTAAACTGTGCTGCCGCAGTGCTAACCACTGCGCCACCGTGCAGCCCAGATTCCACCACCTTTAGTCTTTCCAGAGAATTCTCGGCTGCGATCAGCGCAAAACAGTTGGAATCCGTCCAGGCGCACCGCGCTGTCTGGGATGTGTTCACTCAGCCAGGACTCCGTGAAACACAGGGCGCCAGATCTGCTAAAATCCAGGTTTTTGTGAGTCAGGAGCAGCAGTTCGTCCATTTTGTTCGCCAAAGAGCGGACATTGGTCAGATGGATCGATGGGAGCGGCGTGCGATATCCTCGTTTCTTCAGCCTGACTAGCGCACCGGCACGTTTACCACACCACCTTCGTTTCCGGCCAGTGCCAATAGCCGCTGCTCCCACAGCTAAGATCGACTGAAAAAACTTAAGATCAGCAGCAGAAACTGGCGGAGAAGTTGCATTGGGAGATAGTCTGAGTGAAAGTAGTTCCTCCCTTGAATAGGTGACTCGGACGGAAGAGCAGAAGTCCCAAAAAACACACAAAATTATCAAAAACATCAGAGAGCAGAAGCCAGTGGCTGCCATCCGTGGCGCCATCTTGGATGTTCGCCTGTATAATCCAACCCTTCCAACCCTGAGCCAATCCAAGTCAATGGAGAGGACTTACCAGCCACAGCAGAATTCACCTACCTTGGCAGCATTGTCAGACATGATGGAGGAGCAGGCAATGGTATCCAATCCCGTCTTGGAAAGGCTAGAAACACCTTCAGAATGCCGAACAATGTGTTGAAGTCATCCCAGTACAGCACCAAGACCAAGCTAAGACTCTACCAGAGCTGTGTGTTGGCCACACTACTCTACGGCTCAGAATGCTGGAGGATGTCAGAGTGTGACGTCAACAAATTATCCACATTCCACACAAAGAACGTCTTAGGGGATGTCAAAGCGGCCAGTATGGAGGCTTTTAAAGTACTGGGCCCAGCCCACCATTGTTTTCCCCGCACCTTCATCCCAGAAAGCTTGCAGAATGCCAGTTTTGTTTTTGTCAGGCACGATGCGCACCGGACACCGCACAACGGACCGTTCAGGGTGTTGGAACCTGGTGCGACGCATTTTGTGTTAGATTTGGTGGGACGTTGGGAGACCGTCTGCATCGACAGGCTGAAGCCCTCTTTTGTGTTGGCAGACGAGCAGGTGGTGTTGGCCCAAGCTCCCCGGCGCGGATGCCCACCATTGGTGGCTCCACAAGTTGGTGATCCCTCGGCAGGGACCTGCGCTCGCAAAGCTGATGTGTTTTCTCCCCCTCCTTTTTACCCTTCACTGACTGACGTGCCCTCCTGTACACCAGCAGGGCAGTTCAACTGGATTGGCACCCCCCCACCCCCCCGCTACAGCCACTATGGGTGCCGGCTCAAGCCCAAAGGACGGGGGGGTTAGTGCCCTGGGTGTTTGGGGATGGGGGGTGGCTGTGTGGGGGCATGGTGTGGGACTTCTCCACCCAGAGAAGAAGGCAGCTGGGGAAGGGGGGAACAATGGACCGAGGAGGTGTCACCGGGGGGGTATCAGATGGGACAGTAAGGACTATGCGCCCCCTGGGGAGAGGAGTAAATGCCAGAGCCACTGGAAGAAGAAGGGTGTGAGAGCGGTGCTGGTGTTATGTCACGTTAATGTGCTACACAGGCTTTGTTCTAAATACAATGTATGATGGTCGGAAGTTCCGGGTCTCAATGCATGGTATTAAAGATATAAAAGAGGAATGCACAGAGACCCAGGGGCTCTTTTACTGTACTGTATGTTGGAGATGGAATAAAGTTTCTGTGTCATTCAGCTCGTTGCCTCGCCTGCCTCCTTTCTCTACAATATACATTGTTCTTGTTTTTTTTTTTTTCCCTCTTTCTGGATTGGTCTGTATAGGTGGCAGCTTGTTTTCATTTAAGTATTAAGTACTTACAGTATTGAGGGGTAGGACTTGAAAAGCTTTTGCTTCTTCCTATTCTTTTTCGGGCACCCAAGGAAATTCAATTAAATTTTATTTATATAACGCCAAATCACAACGCAGGTCATCTCAAGGCACTTTACAGAAAAGAGTGGGTTTAGGCCACTCTCTCAAATTTATAGAACCCAGCAGAGACCCCTAAGAGCAAGCACTGTGGCGACACAGGCGAGGAAAAACTTCCCTTTAATGGGCAGAAACCTCGAGTGGAACCATAGCTCATAGAGGATGGCCATCTGCCTCGACTGGCTGGGTTGAAAAAAGAGGTATAATGTAGGAAGCCTGACAGTAGCTACATTCAAAACAAACATAACAAATACAATTCAGCATTAACATTCACAGCCAGACCTTCCAGTATCAAGCCGGGTTAGGCTCCAAGTGCGAGTGAAGGCCTGGCAGCAGCAATATTTTTAACTATAGGCCTTATCAAAGAGAAAAGATTTCAACGTACTCTTGAATAAAGAGAGAGTGTCTGCCTCCCAAACTGAACTGGGAGGACGGTTCCACAGGAGGGGAGCTTGATAACTGAAAGCGCTACCTCCCAATGTACTTCTGGAGACCTTGGGGACCATCAGTAGTTTGAATTTTTGGGAGCGCAGAGTTCTGGTTGGATAATAGGGAACTATGAGTTCTTGCAGGTAAGAAGGAGTCAGACCATTAAGGGCTTTATAAGTTAGGAGTAAAATCTTGAATTCAGTTCTATATTTTATTGGGAGTCAATGTAAAGAAGCTAAAACTGGGGTAATGCGATCTCTTTTCCCTGTTCTCGTTAGGATACGTGCAGCTGCATTCTGAATGAGTTGGAGAAACTTAATGGACTTAGGAGGACAATCTGATAAAAGTGAATTACAATAGTCTAGCCTAGAGGTGATAAAGGTGTGGACAAGTTTCTCTGCATCTTCATGAGACAGGATGGACCTAATTTTAGAGATACAGTGATCCCTCACTTATCACGGTTAATGGGTTCCAGAACCGACCGCGAAAAGTGAAAAACCGCGAAGTAGCGTCACCCCTAATGACGTCACCCATAAATAATACGTACGTTCATTCTCTCACTCTCTCTCTCATATGATACGTGTGTGTGTGTAAGTGTACATACATACGTAGATGTAAATAAAGTGTACATAAATATGTTTTTAGAACTCTTTTATTCTTATAACAAGATACGTAACTCAAGATGAAGATGATTTACTGCACAGGTTAATGAGAGCTTTACTGCTCCTCAGGTGACGCCTCATCGTGAGGTGCTAGAGGCGCAGCATCGAGGGCAGCTTCCGATAGAGCTGGAGAAGCTGCAGGAGGCAGCGTAGTGGCTCGACGGGAAGACTATTTCGCACAAAATGGCACAAGAGAATAGCAAAAAGTTCCACGCGGTGAGACTAAGCAACACGAGCGATAAAGAGCAATGAATGCGGTCTTCCTTCGCTGCATGGGCGTTGGGCAGGGAGAGAAGGTGGGTGAAACGTCTCGGCCAATCAGCTTGTGGGGTGAAACGTCTCGGCCAATCAGCTTGCGAGATTTCCGAGCCGAGCCAACACGAGAACAGCGAACAGAGAGGTGAATTTTTGAGTTGTGCTGCTCTCCGTGTTGATACCTGATGTTCTAATGTAGTCTCCCTGCCTTCTGCTAGCGCCCGCCCATTATTTCTCAATTTTGAATTTTTGATGAATATTTTTGAAAAATCCGCGATGCACTGAGGGCGCGAAAGGTGAAGCGCGAAGTAGCGAGGGATCACTGATTTACGCAGATGGAAGAAAGCAGTCTTAATAGTTTGCTGTATATGAGAGTTGAAAGACATATCTTGGTCAAAGACAACTCCAAGATTCCTAACAGAAAACTTAAAAGCCAGTACAATGCCATCTAGTGTTATTTTACTAGAAAGAATACTTGTAGCATGTTCAGGGCCAAGAACAGTGACTTCAGTTTTATTTGTATTCACCAATAGAAAGTTGTAGTTCATCCAAGTTTTAATATTCTTAAGACACTCCTGGAGTGAACCTAAATTGCTGGGATCATCTGGATTGATGGATAAATATAATTGAGTGTTGTCAGTGTAACAGTGAAAATGAATAGAATGCTTCCTCATAATGTCTCCCGAAGGCAGCATGTATAATGTAAACAGTACTGGTCCAAGTACCAATCCCTGCGGAACTCCATAGCTAACCGTGGTCTGGATGGAGGACTTGTTATGGACATAGACAAACTGGGAATGGCCTGATAAATAAGATTGAAACCATCTTAGCGTTGTTCCTTTCAAACCAATTCACTGTTCAAGTCTCTCTAGCAGAATATGGTGGTTGATGGTGTCAAAGACAGCACTAAGGTCCAATAAGACAAGGACAGAGACAAGTCCTTTGTCAAATGCCATAAGGAGGTCATCAGTAACTTTCACTAAGGCTGTCTGTGCTGTGATGTTTCCTAAAGCCTGATTGAAATTTCTCAAATATAGAATTATTTTCAAAAAAAGTGCAGTTGATTGGAGACTACTTTTTCGAGGAAAGGGTTTCATCACTTTGCATTGTGTTTTTGTATCTTTTGGTGTATTTGTTGGATGTTCTTTTTTGTTTCCTTTTGTCAAAAATAAATAAATAAAATAAAAATCCAGCAGCACCGAGGACACAGAACAGTCATTTTTCAAGTTTTTCCAACAGGTACATCATGCAAACAGACTGGCATTTGAAGGGTTAAAAAATGAAAAAGGAATGGATATGTTCTAGTTATGACAGGAAGTGATGTCACTTAAAAACTTTATGCAGTAAAAGGAGCAAAAAAACAACTTCCTGGATTGTTTTGTGATGATTTGAATTTCTGCTCAAACACACCCATCACTTCCTGTTTCCTTGTATGAAACAGCGATGCCATCCTGAAGTACATCGCCACCAAGTACGACGTCCCAGAACACTGGTATCCACGCCAACCAGAGAGACGAGCCCGAGTGGATGAATACACAGCGTGGCACCATAGCAACACCCGACCGCACGCCGCTAAAGTCTTTATACTGGAGGTAAGGTGTGCTTAGGCCCCACCCCCTCAGGTGTGTTTGTTTTTGTCTCCACTGCCCTCAGGTATTTGTTTTGTCTCTTCTATGTCTCCACCCCCTCAGGTGTTTTGTCTCCGCCCTCTCAGACATTTGTTTTGTCTTCGTCCCCTTAAGTGTGTTTATGTCTCCACCCCGCTCAGGTGTTTGTTTTGTCTCCCCCCCTCAGGTATTTGTTTCGTCTCCTATGTCTCCACCCCCTCAGACATTTGTTTTGTCTTCGTCCCCTTAAGTGTGTTTATGTCTCCACCCCGCTCAGGTGTTTGTTTTGTCTCCCCCCCTCAGGTATTTGTTTCGTCTCCTATGTCTCCACCCCCTCAGACATTTGTTTTGTCTTCGTCCCCTTAAGTGTGTTTATGTCTCCACCCCGCTCAGGTGTTTGTTTTGTCTCCCCCCCTCAGGTATTTGTTTCGTCTCCTATGTCTCCACCCCCTCAGGTGTTTTGTCTCCGCCCTCTCAGACATTTGTTTTGTCTTCGTCCCCTTAAGTGTGTTTATGTCTCCACCCCGCTCAGGTGTTTGTTTTGTCTCCCCCCCTCAGGTATTTGTTTCGTCTCCTATGTCTCCACCCCCTCAGACATTTGTTTTGTCTTCGTCCCCTTAAGTGTGTTTATGTCTCCACCCCGCTCAGGTGTTTGTTTTGTCTCCCCCCCTCAGGAATTTGTTTCGTCTCCTATGTCTCCACCCCCTCAGACATTTGTTTTGTCTTCGCCCCCTCAAGTGTGTTTGTTTTGTCTCTGCCCCTCGGGCGTTTTATGTTGCCACCCCTGCTCAGGTATGTCTGTTTTGTCTCCGCCCCCTCAGGTGTCTTATGGCTCCTTCATGTCTCCGCCCCATCAGGTGTGTTTGTTTTGTCTCTGCCCCCTCAGGTGCTCCTCCCCGCTCAGACGTCCTCTCAGGTGGACGAGGTCCGTTTGAATCGCGCTCTCTCTGACCTGGACGCCACTCTGGACAAACTGGAGTCGATGTTCCTCCGTCGTCAGCCGTTCCTCTGTGGCGATGACATCACTGTGGCTGACCTGCTTGCCGTCTGTGAGCTCATGCAGGTGGGTTTTAATAATGTGTGCTGTGATTGGTTAGTCAGCGTCCATTACTGAACACACTGTGTCTGTCCTTAGCCTTTGGGCGGTGGCCGGGACGTCCTGCAGGATCGTCCTCAGCTGCAGCGCTGGAGGAGCCGCGTCCAGACAGCTGTCGGCCAATCCTTCGACGAGGCTCACGCCGTCCTTTACAGCATCAGAGACCGCCGACATCGACCCAGGATGTGAGATCACGGGGGCCGGGGTCAGCCCTGATTGGTTCTCTGCTGTTTGAAGCCTTTTACTCCCTGAATATCATAATGAATGTCATTTTCACAACTTTTTGTCATTTCTCCTGTTTTTTCCTCATAAATTGCTTTTTCTCATAATTTATAATTTTCTGAACATTCTCGTTTCTCGATGTTTTTATTTTTGTAAATTAGTGCAGATCTGTAACTTAGCAACCAGTTCCTCAAAAATTTGCACAGTTTTCCTAGACATGGAACTTCAGGTGTGCAGACATCCAAAGATGAATGTCTGAGGGATCGCCATGGAGACAGGATGTGACATGGGGGGGGGGGGGGTGTCTGAATGACATAATGTAAACTAATTTAAAATCCTGCAATAAAGATGATTTTATTTTGATTAGTTTGTCTTTCATGTTGGACTGAATTTTTATATCTCACTCAACTCACTTAATCCTCGCCTGGTCACTTAAGTGAGCGCTGCAGCCAGTCATCTGAAGGCTGGCGGTCTTGGGCTATAATAATAATAATGGATTAGATTTATATGGTGCTTTACATGTCAAGTGACATCTCAAAGCGCTTACAGTGAGTCCATTATTGACATTGATAGTGGTAAGCTACCTCTGTAGTCACAGCTGCCCTGGAGCAGACTGATGGAACCATGGCTGCCAATGTACACCAACGGCCTCTGACCACTACCAAACATTTATACACAGTCATACTCAGTGTCATGGACACTGGAGGACAGGTGGGTAAAGTGTCTTGCCCGGGAACACAATGGCAGGATAACTGGGGAGAGCGGGAGTTGAACCACCAACGCTCTGGTTATTGGTTACCCACTCTATCTCCTGAGCCACTGCCACCCACATTTCCCTCCTCTGTTCCATTGTTGCTGAGCGCCAAGCTAGATGGCAGGAAGTTCCATTTTTATATGGTCTTTGGCATGACCTGGCTGGGACTTGAACCCCAACCTCCTGGTTGTGAGGGGGATGCTCTACCGCTAGGCCACCACTAGGGCAATGAGGTCGGCCAGAGGTCTTATCATTGCTACCTGGGTCCAGGATAGTCTGGGTTGACCTCGGGGCGATGTCGGGGGGGCTGACGGAGAGGGCCTGCTTGGCTGGTGTCCCGTCTTCCAGCCTGGCCATGTGGCTGAGGAGCCGCAGCCTCCCTCTTCTGATGACGGTGATAAAGCAGCCAGCCCTCCTGTAGACCTCATCGTTGGTGGTGTGGTAGAACCATGGGATGTTGAAGATGTTACGGAGGCAGGTCCAGTGGAATGTATCCAGATGGTGGGTGGTTGTGGTGGAGAGGATCCAGGTCTCTGACCCGTAAAGGACGGGGGTCACACAGGTATTAAAGATTGGCAACTTTGTGGATGTGCAGATCTTCCCGCCCTGCCAGACTCTCGGGAGGCAAGAAAAAGCACTGCGAGACAGCTGCAGGCGGTGAGTAATCTCTGGGTCTGACGAGCAGGAGCTGCTGATCTTAGATCTCAGGTAGACAAAGTCGTTGACAGTCTCACTGGGCTCGTTGTTGATGGTGATGACTTGTGGTGGTGGCAAGAAGTCTGACAGCGACTGGATCTTTGTCTTTGCCCAGCTGAAGGTGAGGCTCAGGGGTGATGCTTCCACTGCAGGCAGCTCCAGTGCCTCAGCGATTATGTCTGTATGCGTGGTGAAAAGCACCATGTCGTCCATGGAGCACAGGTCTGCGACGTGGGAGGGGAAGTCAGCTCTGAGATTGGGGCAGCGTTCCGCCGCGTTCTTGACCCAGTAATCAACTGCAACATTTTTACATCATGTTGAAAAAACCAAAACTCGACCATCATCATCACCACGACTAAAGACCGCGTCAATCACCATAGTAAGAGTGAAAATAAACACAAAGTGAAAAAAAAATGATAAAAAATCTTACAAACTTTATTTACAACATTAATGAACAGAGTCTGACTGGTCATCTATACAGGGTCAGGGGGCGGGGCTTGGCTTCGTTTGGCCGGATGTTGGTCGTCGCCATGGTTTCCATCCTGTCGTCCTCGTTTCCTTGATGTCTTTCTAGCTTCTGGCTCTGCCTCCTGCCGAGAAGGGAAGAAGTTTGTGAGGGGGGGGGGGGGGCTACAGGGACAAGTGTGTGTGTGTCTGTGTGTATGGTTACCATGGGAGCAGCAGCAGCAGCGCCGCCCCCCTCTGTGGGCGGGTACATCAGTCTGTGAGCCGCTGCTTTCATCTCCTTGTCCTGGAACAGACAACCAATCAGAGCTCACTACAACTCCCACAATGCACCTGTCCTGACTTGATCTGTAGTCCAACAAGCTCTGACTTCCATGGTTACTACTGTAGTACTAGCAGTACTGCGGTATTATCTGTAACCATGGTTACTACTGTAGTACTAGCAGTACTGCAGTATTATCTGTAACCATGGTTACTACTGTAGTGTTAGTTCAATTCAACAATATTTATATAGCGCCATTTCACAACAACAGTCATCTCATAGCACTTTTAACTGTAGGGGAAACCCCCCCCAACTGCAGAGAGACCCCAGCAATCAGGCGACCCCTGTGAGCAGTGTTATGTCTGTAAATGGGCTGGTATTAGTAAGATGGTGGCTGGGTTGGTTATGAGATAGACCGGGGTGGCTACTACCGGTTTCCGGCGGTGACACCGCCCAGGGTATAAAAGAGTGGGTGGAAGAGGCTCTGCCTTTTTCGTTGTGAAGCCACCTGGCCAGCAGGAGGGTGCTGTAAGCCTCTGTGTATAGTTGTGTTATATCCTGAATAAACCCTGTTAACCGAGGTGAGACTCACTCGTCATTGCTACATTATGGATACAACATTTGGCGACGAGGTAAAAGCGGTAATGGAACGCTCTGTTGCTGGCTTTCGTCCGTTTCTTGAGGCACCAGGTGAGCCCCTCGTGCTGTGGCCTCGTTGGTTCGCTGCCTTCACCAACTATCTTGTTGTCCCGGGCTTGGGAGAGATGGAGAAGCTCCGTGTGCGAGCTGTGTTAGTACATAATTTAGGAATGGAAGCGCAGAGGATTCTGGAGAATCTTGGAGGTGTGGACAGTTTCGATGAAGTGGTGCAGCTATTGGTGCGGTACTTCAAGGCACCAGAGAACGTCATTGTTAGACGCATTCATTTTCGACAGTGCCACCAGCGGTCGGGAGAGCCTGTGTGAAGATTCATGGTGGACCTCCACGAGCTGGTGAGGGAATGCATATTCGGGACCCTGGAGGATGAGATGATTTGGAACCAGTTGGCAGAGCATGTCTGTTGCATGGCGGCCCAGTCCAGATTGTTGACGCACCCAGGAGAAATGTCGTTAGCTGAGGCTGTCGAGCTTGCCCAACAGTTCAAGGCAGCAGAGACTATCGCGAGGGGCCTAACTGGAGGGGCCTCTCTGGAAAAGAATGAGTTTTGTGCTAAGGCACTGAGCCTGGACCCTTGTGATGGCGAATACGGAGAGGATGATTTTGCCTCCGTGGTCAGGATAAGGTCTGCCCCTGGTACGCCAAAATGTTATGGATGTGGGTCCACTGAGCACCGTTATAAATTCAGAGTGTACCCGGTGAAAGGAAAGTGTGGCAAGTGCGGTCTTTTAAACCATTTTGCCAGGGTGTGCAAAAACTTCGTACGCAGGAGCCGTGGGAAAGGTCCAGGTGCTGCGCAGAAGACTCCGACAGTTGTGCATACCGTCTCCATGGAGACAACAGGGAGGATCGGCTGCACTGTCACATTGGATGGAGGTGAGATTCCGCTCCTAGTGGACACAGGAGCAGTGTTCTCTTTCCTGAATCTTGAAACCATGGACAGACTGTTTCCCCACCGACAGATAAGAAGGCAACCGGAAGAGTTTTATGGTTATGGGCGAACAGGTTGGCTATTTTGGCCTACGTTGAGATGGAGGCCTGATATAAGGACAGTGTGGCACCCAGTGTTCGCATTAACATTTCTGCATCCGGTGTTAACGTTATGGGTTGTAACCTATTTTACAGCCTTGGGTTCTCCATTATGAACGTCTCCGGTGAAGAAAGGTCTGGATGTGGACTGTGGGGCCGACCTGTTCCTACCGTGGAGGGTGCTGAGGTGCGGGATTCGGACTGGATGGACAATGTGACTTTGGGAGTGCACACACCGCGCCACGTGGAGCCCTCTTGGAATGGACCCAATGCCATCACGCAGGCTGCCCTGGACGAGGGTGCCAGACAGCACGGCGGGACCCCCGATGAGGCTCATCAGGACAAGCTGCGAACACTGGGAGAAAATGGGGCTAGACCACGGAGCATGGTTATCGTAAAGCGCTCCCAGCGACGACCTGCTAAGAGGAGACCCAGGAGAGCCCGTGAGATGGAGCGTCTGGAGTCAGGGGGCCAGCTGCAGGACCGGTGATCTGATTAAAAGGAAGTGGGCTCCCTCGAAGACCAAGGCTGAGGCTCGAGTACGTCTAGATCACAGTCCACGTGAGCAGCGGGACAACCAGAGGCAGCTCCAGGTGGAGCCCGGTCGGATGGAGGAAGATGGGCGCAGGTCTATTCATGTCTGGAGACACCAGAGGGATCTGCGGCTGCCGGAGGTGGAGAGGAGACGGCGCAGCGGGAGCCCTGATGTGAAGAGACAGACACGCCTTGAGAGGGATCCATCCGGGGACTGAGGGTTTATTTTGCATGTGTGTGTTGTTTTCTTCAGTCCTGTTTTGATATTAGTTTCTATTTGGTGCCCCGATAAATTGTGTAAAAAAAAAAAAAAAAAAAAAAAAAAAAAAAGGAAAAGTAAGCAGTAAGAGTGAGTGCGGGGGGGGGGGGCGCGTCCTTTTGATGTATAGTTGCAAATCTGTTTTAGTTGTTTGCATGTCAGCTGTAGATGCCTGTGTGTGCGCTGTGCTGTAGTGTGTTTGATGGACTGGGTTTTGTGTTAAATTGTGTAGTCTGACCGGTGGCAGCTCTGCGTCAGACTGTGTTAGTAATTTCTAGAGCTTCCCTGGTTTATGTGACGTATTTTGATTGGCTGTCCTGATTTGGTTTTCTCAGTGTTTGAAAGACTTTGATTTCACTGGATTGTTTTACCTGAGTAGCCCCTTGTTTGTTATGCTCTGTGTGCCCATTGTGGGGTGGGAGTTGGGGTGGGGGGCCGCCAATAGAACGTGTCTTGTGTTTTATTGTGTGTGTATTGTTTGATGTTGTTAAGGGATTATTTTTAGTTAGAAACACGGCTCTGTTGTTTTGGTTGTATGTTTCCCTTTTTCAAGCGGCAGAATAACCCGCTTAGCCATGTGGGGGTGCTGGTGGTCTATCCAGCCCCTCAGCCGTAGTTGTATGACTGGATAGGTGGTGATAAATTTGGGTGGGTTATTTGTGTTTTTGACGTTTTTTTTGAGGGGTGGGAAATGTTATGTCTGTAAATGGGCTGGTATTAGCAAGATGGTGGCCAGGTTGGTTATGAGACAGACCGGGGTGGCTACTACCAGTTTCCGGCGGTGACGCCGCCCAGGGTATAAAAGAGTGTGCGCAAGAGACTCTGCCTCTTTCGTCGTGAAGCCACCTGGCCAGCAGGAGAGTGCCGTAAGCCTCTGTATATAGTTGTGTATATCCTGAATAAACCCCTGGTGAGGTGAGACTCACTCATCATTCCTACATTATGGACACAACAAGCAGCACTTGGTGACGGTGGAGAGGAAAAACTCCCTTTTAGCAGGAAGAAACCTCCAGCAGAGCCAGGCTCAGGGAGGGGCAGTCATCTGCTACGACTGGCTGGGGGTGAGGGGACAGAGAAGATGAAGACCAGACATGCACAGCGCAAACAGCACGACACATATTAGCATTACTGCAGTATTACCTGTAACTACAGTTACTACTGTAGCACTAGCAGTAATGCAGTATTATCTGTAACCACGGTTACTACTGAAGTATTAGCAGTACTGCAGTATTACCTGTAACCACGGGTGCTGCAGAGCCTCGTCAATGCTCATCCTCTTTACAGGGTCAACCACCAGCAGCTTCCTCACCACGTCCTTGGCTGAAAGAGTCACATGACCATTAATAATAACAAGCTCAGTCATGATCCGTTAACAAACAGTTAACTGTGGATGATTGACCGTTTCAGGTGGTATGTCACCTGTTGTTGTAGCAACAGTGCCAATGACGTTCGTCTCTGGTGAGTAAATTACCGTGGTCAGAGATGGTTCTCCACTTGGACGGAACCATGGTGAACTGTCCTCTGATGATCTGGTCTGTGACTGGCTGGTTACCGAAACTCTCGTGGAATGGAGGGTAACCTCCCAGACTGATGGACAGGTGAAACAGGTAACAGGTGAGGGAGGCAGACAGGTGATGGTGAGACAGACACAAACAGATGGACATGTAAAGATGAGACAGACATACAGACATGCATACAGCTAAACAGGTGATACAGACAGGTGGACAGGTGAACCCCTACCAGACAAACAGCAGCACTCCCAGACTCCAGGCGTCCACAGACAGTCCGTACCCGGTAGTGCATGCATGTGTGAAGACTTCAGGAGCCAGATAGGATGGTGTCCCACACAGAGTCCTCAATAGGACGGTCTCCTCCAGGATCCGTGATTGATTAAAGTCGGTCACCTGACAGGAGGTCACGTGACAGTGAGGACAACGATGAGGACGGTGAAGGTGATGATGAAGGTGGACATACCTTGATGAGACAGATGTCGTCCTGCGAGGACAGCAGGATGTTCTCCGGCTTTAGGTCTCTGTGGATGATCCCGTTACTATGGAGATACTGCACACAGACACACGGTCACATGACATCACCTATCTGTGCCGGTTACCGTGGTGACAGCGGCAGCTTACCTGGACAGCCAGCAGCATCTGGTAGAAGTAAAGTTTGGCCACCGACTCTGGGAGCTGCTGCTTGGACTTGACCCGCTGGAAGAGTTCACCGCCCTCCATGCTGGGACACGGAGGACCACAGGAAAACATGGAGGACAGGTAAAGAAGTTAAAAACAACACTAATGATGGTAAAACACACAGAGGAGTGCAGGAAAACACAGCAGGTAAGGAAGTAAAAAACGACACGAAAGACAGTAAAACACACGGAGTGCAGGAAAACACGGAGGACAGGTAAGGAAGTAAAAAAAATGACACGAATGATGGTAAAACACACGGAGGAGTGCAGGAAAACACAGCAGGTAAGGAAGTAAAAAATGACACGAAAGACAGTAAAAAACACAGAGTGCAGGAAAACACGGAGGACAGGTAAGGAAGTAAAAAAATGACACGAATGATGGTAAAACACACGGAGGAGTGCAGGAAAACACGGAGGACGGGTAAGGAAGTAAAAAAATCAGAACTCAGAAAAGATTTATTGCCAAGTACATTAACAGATAACTGATAACAGATCACTGATAACATATGAGGGATTTGACTTGACACAGAAAACGACCTGCATTTCCGGTGACACGGCAGCATCTGTGAACGCGCCTGTCAACAGAAGGGTACAGGATGCATAGTGAAGAAAGGATAATACAATAGGAAGGAGCAAAAAAAAACATTGATTGTCAGAATAGTGGTCATATATGATCAATATTATGATTACAAGAAAAAAAAGCCCTCAATGCACAGTTAGCAGACAAAAAAGTTCACAAGGACACAGAGAGAGCAGTGAGTGAATCATCTTTATCATCAATTTTGTGAATCAGTGTGGGTGTAATGTTGAATGTAGGTGTTTGTATCAGTTAAGAACAACAAGGTCTCTTTGGCAGGAGATGTTTTGTCTAGCTGCTGGCATTGTCCTTGGGCCATGCAGCTGGCTGTCCGTAAGGCCGTGAGCTCAATGTTTTGAAAACAAAAAACTGCAGATAATCTGGAGGATTTGTGTGAGGGGAGTCAGATTCGTCGAATAGTACTGATCTCAGAGAGAAAGAACTTTATATTCTCTTACAGATTCAGTACTTAATCCTTCATTGCTGGACGTTGAATCCTTCATGGACGGCTCTAAGCGTAATCATGATGTAATCCACCTTCCTAGACAGTTCTCCATTTGCCGCTATCAGAGTCCTCTCCATTTTTTCAATTTGATGGTTGAACCTCGCCTGGGCAGCGTTTTGATAGGTTGTGTCCATCTTCATCAATTTACGGTACACCAGGACAATCCCAGATCCAATCAGGACGATCCCAATCACCATTACTACGAAGACGTACAAATCTTCTACATCTTCGATGGAAAGATCAGACAGGCACAAGAGTTTCCACTTGTGTCCCTCAAATAGCCCGCAGCAGCCGTTCCTGCGGGGCAAACAACCTCCCCCTGGGCACTTTTCCTCGTTGAAAAAATGACACAAATGATGGTAAAACACACAGAGGAGAGAAGGAAAACACAGCAGGTAAGGAAGTAAAAAATGACATGAATGACAGTAAAACACGGAGGAGTGGAGGAAAACATGGAAGACAGGTAAGGAAGTAAAAAACAACACGAATGACAGTAAAACACACGGAGGAGTGCAGAAAAACATGGAGGACAAGTAAGGAAGTAAAAAGCAACACTACTGATGGGAAAACACATGGAAGAAAGCAGGAAAATACGGAGAACAGGTAAGGAAGTAAAAAACGACATGAATGATGACAAAACACGGAGGAGTGCAGAAAAACACGGAGGACAGGTAAGGAAGTAAAAAAATGACACGAATGATGGTAAAACACACGGAGCAGTGCAGGAAAACAGGGAGGACAAGTAAAGAAGTAAAAAATGACAAATGACATAAAACACACGAGGAGTGCAGGAAAACACGGAGGACAGGTAAGGAAGTAAAAAATGACACAAAGGATGATAAAACATGAAGGAGTGCAGGAAAACACGGAGGACAGGTAAGGAAGTAAAAAACGACACGAAGGACGATAAAACATGAAGGAGTGCAGGAAAACACGGAGGACAGGTAAGGAAGTAAAAAACGACACAAAGGATGATAAAACATGAAGGAGTGCAGGAAAACACGGAGGACAGGTAAGGAAGTAAAAAACGACACAAAGGATGATAAAACATGAAGGAGTGCAGGAAAACACGGAGGACAGGTAAGGAAGTAAAAAATGACACGAATGACAGTAAAACAAACGGAGGAGTGCAGGAAAAACATGGAGGACAAGTAAGGAAGTAAAAAGCAACAGTACTGATGGGAAAACACATGGAAGAAAGCAGGAAAATACGGAGAACAGGTAAGGAAGTAAAAAATGACATGAATGATGACAAAACATACGGAGGAGTGCAGAAAAACACGGAGGACAGGTAAGGAAGTAAAAAATGACACGAATGACAGTAAAACATGGAGGAGTGGAGGAAAACATGGAAGACAGGTAAGGAAGTAAAAAACAACACTAATGACGGGAAAACATGGAGGAATGCAGGAAAATACAGAGGACAGGTAAGGAAGTAAAAAATGACACGAATGACAGTAAAACACACGGAGGAGTGCAGAAAAACATGGAGGACAAGTAAGGAAGTAAAAAGCAACACTACTGATGGGAAAACACATGGAAGAAAGCAGGAAAATACGGAGAACAGGTAAGGAAGTAAAAAACGACATGAATGATGACAAAACACGGAGGAGTGCAGAAAAACACGGAGGACAGGTAAGGAAGTAAAAAAATGACACGAATGATGGTAAAACACACGGAGCAGTGCAGGAAAACAGGGAGGACAAGTAAAGAAGTAAAAAATGACAAATGACATAAAACACACGAGGAGTGCAGGAAAACACGGAGGACAGGTAAGGAAGTAAAAAATGACACAAAGGATGATAAAACATGAAGGAGTGCAGGAAAACACGGAGGACAGGTAAGGAAGTAAAAAACGACACGAAGGACGATAAAACATGAAGGAGTGCAGGAAAACACGGAGGACAGGTAAGGAAGTAAAAAACGACACAAAGGATGATAAAACATGAAGGAGTGCAGGAAAACACGGAGGACAGGTAAGGAAGTAAAAAACGACACAAAGGATGATAAAACATGAAGGAGTGCAGGAAAACACGGAGGACAGGTAAGGAAGTAAAAAATGACACGAATGACAGTAAAACAAACGGAGGAGTGCAGGAAAAACATGGAGGACAAGTAAGGAAGTAAAAAGCAACAGTACTGATGGGAAAACACATGGAAGAAAGCAGGAAAATACGGAGAACAGGTAAGGAAGTAAAAAATGACATGAATGATGACAAAACATACGGAGGAGTGCAGAAAAACACGGAGGACAGGTAAGGAAGTAAAAAATGACACGAATGACAGTAAAACATGGAGGAGTGGAGGAAAACATGGAAGACAGGTAAGGAAGTAAAAAACAACACTAATGACGGGAAAACATGGAGGAATGCAGGAAAATACAGAGGACAGGTAAGGAAGTAAAAAATGACACGAATGACAGTAAAACACACGGAGGAGTGCAGAAAAACATGGAGGACAAGTAAGGAAGTAAAAAGCAACACTACTGATGGGAAAACACATGGAAGAAAGCAGGAAAATACGGAGAACAGGTAAGGAAGTAAAAAACGACACGAATGACGGTAAAACACACGGAGCAGTGCAGGAAAACAGGGAGGACAAGTAAAGAAGTAAAAAATGACAAATGACGTAAAACACACGAGGAGTGCAGGAAAACACCAAGGACAGGTAAGGAAGTAAAAAACGACACGAAGGACGATAAAACATGAAAGAGTGCAGAAAAACATGGAGGACAGGTAAGGAAGTAAAAAATGACATGAATGACGGTAAAACATGAAGGAGTGCAGGAAAACAAGGAGGACAGGTAAGGAAGTAAAAAATGACATGAATGATGGTAAAACATGGAAGAGTGGAGGAAAACAGGAAAGATAGGTAAAGAAGTAAAAAACAGCATGAATGATGACAAAACACATGGAGGAGGGCAGGAAAACATGGAGGACAGGTAAGGAAGTAAAAAACGACACAAAGGACGATAAAACATGAAGGAGTGCAGGAAAACACGGAGGACAGGTAAGGAAGTAAAAAATGACATGGATGACGGTAAAACATGAAAGAGTGCAGAAAAACACGGAGGACAGGTAAGGAAGTAAAAAATGACATGAATGACGGTAAAACATGAAGGAGTGCAGGAAAACACGGAGGACAGGTAAGGAAGTAAAAAATGACACGAATGACGGTAAAACATGGAAGAGTGGAGGAAAACAGAAAAGATAGGTAAAGAAGTAAAAAACAGCATGAATGATGACAAAACACAAGGAGGAGGGCAGGAAAACATGGAGGACAGGTAAGGAAGTAAAAATACATTTATGCAGTAGTTGACCCTGACGGCCAGCAAAGTCTTCTCTGCTGGCCTAAACACTATCAGAATTACAGTTACAACCTACATTCTTATATTTGTTCCATGAGGATGTATTAAATTATTCCCAATCGTCTATTCTTTTCACTTTGTAGCTTTTCTCTTGGTTGCACTCCTTCCAGTAGTGTAATGCACGTTAAGAGTTTTTTGTCCAATCATATTTCAGCCATCTGTGTTGCCAGGGTCAAGCAAATCTGCCTTGGGCCTTCAAGAATTAACAGTGCAGCCCTGTAGGTTAAATTAACTGTTAAACTTATCCTGTTGCTTCAACCAATCAGATGTCTTCTGTACATCCAGGGGTACCATAGAAGGCATCCAAGAACATCGGCATTTTCACATCTTTTGATTGGATGGTTAGACTCCACCCACAATGCAGAGGATCCTAGCTAGCAAAACTTCAGTGCAAGGACTTGCTTAAGCAGCTACAATATGCTGTATCTGATTAAATATAACAGCTGTTTTTCCACCCACAACGGCTGACAGGGGAGAGGAAAATGATTTGGTCGCTGATATTTTAAAAAATCAAGTTTCCAGATGGACTTTTCAAGAAAAGCTGGTCATTGTGAAGACAGGTCAGCCGACCCTGAAGCTAGCAGGCTCGTCTCAGCCGATGTATCCGTCACTTCCATATTAACGAGTGGTATCCTTGGATTACAGGCTCTGAGGACTGCTGCAGATTATCTGTGCTGGGAATTGTTGTTTGAACTGACGGAGTAGATACTTGGGGCCAGACAGGGTTTGCTAGTTTGAGCTGTCTACTGTCACACCATGACGACTGAAGCAGCGTTCACTAAACGTATAAAAACTGGTCTAAAAGGCTGGCATACACTGAAATTTCCATTTTTGGCCGCATCTTGGACATATTTATAACGTATTATTAACTTATATAGTAGGGGTGGGCAATATGGCCTAAAAATGATATCACAATATTTCTGTGAATTTTCACGATAATGATATTCTTCAGGATATCAAGGAATACAGTTTTCTCTTTTAATTTTATAAAGTGGAGTTTCACAGGTCAGCGTTAATTATGTTCAACATATTCAGTAAAAAGGAGCAGGTGGCTGGGGAGAGGGAAGTCTGGGCTTCTCTGCTTGAACTGCTGCCTCCGCGACCCGGACCTCCGGAAAAGCGGTAGAAGATGGATGGATGGATGGATATTCAGTAAAAACTAAACAAAAACGTATTTCTCCAGTTTATAAAGAGCAGTATAAAATGTGCTTCAAACTTTTTTTTTTTAAATTTTGTATCAAATATTACCAGAAAATATTATAAACCACCATATCTTAAGTGCACTGAGGGGTGGACTGGGACAAAAATTCAGGCCGGGAATCTGACTTCATCCCAGGCCACCCTGTTGTTGGAAAGCAGAAACCACCACAGTTTTAATAGACCAACATTTTAAAATAACAGGCATCAAACTAGTTATAAATGTAATTATAACCTTCAGCTGGGAGGAAAATTATAAATTTGGATTGTAATAGCCTACTGATCTATTGATTATTAAAACAACTGACTGACTGATCTTAATTTAAATTTGGTGCTGCTTCTGATTTCTTCACCTTTTCTGAGTAAAAACACAAGGTAAGAGGCTTTAGGTAAAATGTTACAATTCTGCATGAAAAAGGTCACAAATCTGTCACCAAAAATGTCCAAAATTAAAAAAAAAAAAAAGTACCTTTATGAAAAGATGTTCGATGAGAAAAAACAAATTTAGGACAGAATGGTAATAAGCAGATGAGAGTAAAGTTGGTACTGCAGACTACATATAGCCTGTAGTTTTGGAAATTTTGCATATTTTTCTTCAAACATCTGAATAGTCCTGAAAACACTGCCTTACAAATGTAAGAGCAATTTAGCTCTAGTTAATTAGTTAATGCAGCCTATTTATTACATTTAAAAACGTAAACCCTAAACTACAGTATAAGCAGCTACAGCAGGATAATATAACCACAGACACTCATTCACCACATCACTTCTGTCTTCATCTCATTTCTATGCTCTGGGTCATGAGGGGGTTTTGGTCATTTTAACATACAGGTACATCTTAAAAAATTAGAATATCATGAAAAAGTTCAATATTTTTTGTCACTCATTTCAGAAAGTGAAACCCATATTTTATATAGATTCATTACACAGAGAGTGATATAGTTCAATTGTTTATTTAATTTAATTTTGATGATTATGGCTTACAACCCACGAAAACCCCAAATTCAGTTTCTCAAAAAATTAGAATATTACATAAAATTAATTAAAAAGAAATAGTTTTTCAATAGAAATGTTGGCTGACTGAAAAGTATGTCCATGTACCACTCAATACTTGGTCGGGGCTCCTTTTGGATTAATTCCTGTATCAATGCAGCGTGGCATGGAGGTGATCAGCCTGTGTTACTGCTGAGGTGTTATGAAGGTCCAGGTTGCTTTGATAGTGACCTTCAGCTCATCTGCATTGTTGGGTCTGGTGTCTCTCATCTTCCTCTTGACAATCCTCCATAGATTCTCTATGGGGTTTAGGTCAGGAGAGTTTGCTGGCCAATCAGACACAGTGATGTCATGGTCATTAAACCAGGTTTTGATACTTTTGGCAGTGTGTGTGTGTGTGTGTGTGGGGGGGGGGGTGCCAAGTCCTGCTGGAAAATGAAATCAGCTTCTCCATAAAGCTTGTCAGCAGAGGGAAGCAAGAAGTGCTCTAAAATTTCCTGGTAGACGACTGCGCTGACTTTGGTCTTGATAAAACACAGTGGACCAACACCAGCTGATGACCTGGTTCCTCAAATCATCACTGACAGTGGAAACTTCACACTAAACCTCAAGCAACTTAGATTCTGTGCCTCTCTACTCTTTCTCCAGACTCTGGGACTTTCAGATTTCCACATGAAATGCAAAATTTACTTTTATCTGAACAGAGGTCATCTGCTGGTGTTGGTCCACTGTGTTTTATCAAGACCAAAGTCACCGCAGTCGTCTACCAGGAAATTTTAGATCACTTCATACTTCCCTCTGCTGACAAGCTTTATGGAGAGGCTGATTTCATTTTCAAGCAGGACTTGGCACCCCCCCCCACCCACACACACACACACAGCCAAAAGTATCAAAACCTGGTTTAATGACCATGGCATCACTGTGTTTGACTGGCCAGCAAACTCTCCTGACCTAAACCCCATAGAGAATCTATGGAGGATTGTCAAGAGAAAGATGAGGGACACCAGACCCAACAATGCAGACGAGCTGAAGGTCATGATCAAAGCAACCTGGACCCTCATAACACCTCAGCAGTGCCACAGGCTGATCACCTCCATGCCACGCCACACTGATACAGTAATTAACCCTTAAACTGTCTTGGTTCATGGACAGGTAGCGCTGTGGAGTGTCTGTGTCACAGTTCTGCGACTGTCATGTCATCATAGCAGTCTGTCGCGGTCAACAATGACTGTTTCATTTAGGTCTGATCAGATTCCTCCACACAGCTCTGTCCTTTGCCTTCCACTGCCAGGAACTCATGTCTATATCCAACTTCTTCAGGTTTCTTTTTACAGTGTCTTTAAATCTGAGCCTTGGTCTACCCTGATTGCATTTGCCCTCGCATAACTGTGAGTAGAGTAACTGCCGAGGGAGACGCTGGTGGTCCATCCTCTCAACATGTCCGAGCCATCTCAGGTTCATCTGCATTAGCATGTCCTCCATTGATGGTAAACCAGCTCATTTCAGCACTTCTATGTTGGTTACCTTGTCAAAAAAAAAAAAAAAAAAAATCTTCTTCAATTTTGTGTTACACTGTAGGTTTTCCTGCCTAGCTGTATTCCTCGCTTCTAGTAGTTTCTTCAGATGTTCATCATGCTCAAACCAATCTTTATGTTTCCTCTCAGGGTAACCTAATACATCACTCGCAGTGTGATACACCATATCCTTCAGTGTTGCCCATTTCTCTTCTATGTCATTATCTGAGTTGTTGATGTCACAGTATTTCAAGTTTTCATCCATTTCCAGTTCTTCCTGCTTCTTTTGGCCTTTCAGTGCACTCGTGTTTAGCTTCCGTGGTGGCTTCGCACCCGTCCTGCAGTGCTGTTTTCGTCTCCAAATCCTTAACCTCTTGCACTCCGGTCAATTTCCCTAAAAACACCAAAAAATAACGTGCCCAAAGTAAATCAAAAGCTGTTCTTCAACCCTTTGCAGCATCTTCATGGGGTTGGTCTCATTTAAAAGAAAACACTTTGAATTTTTGGGCAAAACAGTCATAATCTCTGTAAGTGCTCCGGCCACTGAGTAACAGTCATCTAAACACACTGAACTTGAAGAAAATAAATTTCACCTGGGTGTTTTTTTGGATACAAATGCTTGCAAATAACACACAGCTTCAGATCCGGGCTGGAAAATGCAACAGAAATGTAGAACCAAGTGTTATCCAGCTGAGGTCAAAATTTTGTAACAATACCACAAAAAATAAATATATTACACAGCTTTTTCCTCAGGTTGTTCCCAGGCGTTTTTGAACTGTGCCAAATTGTGCCAAATGGCACAGTTTGGAAAAACGTCTGTAACTTTTGAATGATTCAATATAGAAGCTTCATCTTGGCCTCTAATGAAAGGTGACATTCAGGGCTCTGTGTGTGTGTGTGTGGGGGGGGGGTTGTCCCCCCCTCGCTACAGAGGACGGACATCGGCCATCGCTAGATGACGGAATAGTCATGTGGCGACAGCGGCGCAGTCACCGTGGCTTCCCCCCCCTCCTCGCTACAGAAAAGTAGCGGGGGGGGGGGCGGCGTTCACGGTCTGGAAGTGGCGCACGACCCGTGTACCGCGGCGCATGAACTTCGGACTTCATGCGCCGGACAGTTGTAATTTACCGATCGGTCAAAAGTCATTTTTGATTACAATTTTCAGGGATAAAGAATAATTTAGCTTATAACACCTTACCTCAGAATCAGAATCAGAATCAGAATCAGGTTTATTGCCATTGTTCATGTAGTACACAAACTAGGAATTTGTCTCGGTACAATGCTGCAACATTAAACATGATAAGAGAAATAAACTATACATGTAATAAAGTGTAGGATAAGATTAAGTGATACTGGTCAACAGTTAAAATATATATTAGCCAGCAGCAGATACTGTGGAGAACCATATAGTGCAGTCGGTAATGCAGGAAGAAAACAGTGATGATCGACATGAGTCTGGTTGAGCTGCTGTACATGGTGCACGAGAGTCACTTAGTGTTCAGCAGTCTAATGGCAGAGGGGAAGAAGCTGTTCATGTGACGGGAGGTTTTAGTCTGGATGGACCGAAGTCTTCTACCAGAGGGGAGGGGGGCAAACAGTACATGACCAGGGTGTGAGGGATCGGCTATGATCCGGCCAGCACGCCTCCGGGTCCTGGAGATGTACAGATCCTGGAGAGATGGGAGCTTGCACACGATCACCTTCTCAGCAGTGCGCACGACGCGCTGCAGCCTTAGTCTGTCCCTGGCAGTGGCTCCTGCGTACCACACGGTTATGGAGGTGGTGAGGATGGACTCGATGATGGCTGTGTAGAACTGCACTAACATCTTGGTGGGTAGCTTGAGCTTCCTCAGCTGCCGCAGGAAGAACATCCTCTGCTGGGCTTTTTTGATGAGTGAGCTGATGGTCAGCTCCCATTTGAGGTCCCTGGTGATGGTAGTGCCTAGGAAGCGGAAGGAATCAGCAGTGGTGATGGGAGAGCCTGAGAGGGTGAGGGGGGGCAGAGGAGTAGTGACTTTCCTGAAGTCTACAATCATCTCCACTGTCTTCAGAGCGTTCAGCTGCAGGTTGTTATTGCTGCACCAGGACGCCAGCTGGGCCACCTCTCTCCTGTAGGCGGACTCGTCGCCGTTGGAGATGAGCCCGATGAGGGTGGTGTCGTCCGCAAACTTGATCAACTTGACAGACTGGTGGCTGGAGGTGCAGGAGTTGGTGTAAAGGGAGAAGAGTAGGGGGGAAAGTACACAGCCCTGGGGTGATCCGGTGCTGATGCTAGTATAGTCTGAGACAGTCTTTCCCAGCCGCACATGCTGCCTCCGGTCCGTCAGGAAGTCGATGATCCACCTGCAGAGGGAGTCAGGCACGTTGAGCAGGGACAGCTTGTCCCGGAGCAGAGCGGGGCGGATGGTGTTGAATGCGGAGCTGAAGTCCACAAACAGGATCCTGGCGTAGGTTCCCGGGGAGTCCAGGTGCTGCAGGATGGAGTGGAGGGCCAGGTTGACTGCATCGTCTACAGACCTGTTGGCTCGGTAGGCAAACTGCAGCGGGTCCAGGAGAGGGGTGGTGATGGACTTGAGGTGGGACAGGACCAGGCGCTCAAAGGACTTCATGACTACAGAGGTGAGCGCTACAGGTCTGTAGTCATTAAGTCCAGTGATCCGTGGCTTCTTGGGGACAGGGATGATGGTGGAGGATTTGAGGCAGGACGGCACGTGGCATAACTTAAGGGAGGTGTTAAAAATGTCTGTGAATACAGGAGCCAGCTGTTTCGCACAGAGTCTCAGGGTGGAGGGAGACACGCCGTCTGGGCCGGGGGCCTTGCGCGGGTTCAGTCTGGAGAACTGTTTGAGCACATCCTGCTCACTGATGATAAGGGGAGGGGGGGAGGTGGGGGGGGTGCCTTAAATGAAGTAGGGAATGTGGAGGCTGTGGAGCTGGAGGGAGGGGGGGAGTTGGACACAGATGACGAGGTGTCAAAACGGGCATAGTGTTGGGACAGTCTCTGACAAAGGGCTTTGTCATCCTGACCTTTAGGAGCCTGAGGCCGATAGTTGGTGATCTGCCTCAGTCCTCTCCACACGGAAGCCGAATCATTAGCAGTGAACTGCTGCTGGAGTCTCTCTGAGTACACAGATTTAGCCCTCTTCAGCTCTCTGTTAAACCGGTATTTAACCTCCCTGTAGCAGTCCCTGTCTCCACTTTTCAGCGCTGCTTCCTTCTCCTTCCTGATCTGTCTGAGCTTAGCTGTGAACCAGGGTTTGTCATTAGAGTAACTCACCCTGGTGCGTGATGGAAGAATGTTCTCTTCACAAAAGTGGATATATGAGTTCACAGTGTCCGTGTACTCATCCAGATCATGCGTGGCTCCTTTAAGCATGCCCCAGTCAGATATTTCCATGCACGTTTCCAGCTTCTCCTCAGCATCACTGGTCCGTATCTTCGTAGTGCTCACAACAGGTTTAGTGAGCTTCAATCTCTGTCTGTATGTGGGAATGAGGTGAACCATCACGTGATCAGATAATCCCAGCGCAGCTCGAGGGACAGCGCGATATGCGTCTTTCACTGTGGTGTAACAGTGATCCAGTGTGTTTAATCCTCTGGTGGGGCATTTAATAAACTGTTTGTAGCGGGGGAGATCGTGGCTCAGATTGCACTGATTAAAGTCGCCAGCCACAATAATCAGCGAGTCTGGAAAACTCCGCTCTGTGTGTTGAATGTGATCCGCGAGCACGCGCTGAGCTTCGCGCGTGTCCGCGTCGGGAGGGGCGTACACAGCGATCAGTATAAAAGAAGCAAACTCCCGTGGGGAATAAAAAGGCTTGCAGTTGATAACAAGAAATTCCAAGGCAGGAGAACAGTGTTTGGAAATTACCGTTACATCAGAGCACCAGCTACAGTTGATGTAGAAGCAGACACCGCCTCCTGTGGTCTTGCCGGAAAGCTCTGTGTCACGATCAGCACGGAAGAGCTGGAAGCCGTCGAGGCGCAGCGCGCTGTCCGGTATATTTTCCCGGAGCCAGGTCTCAGTAAAGCAGAGGACAGCTGAGGAGGCGAGGTCCTTAAAACGCATCAGCAGTCTCAGTTCATCCACCTTGTTAGAGAGAGAGTTGGTATTGGACAGAAATATGCCAGGCAGCGCCGTTCGCGAGCCTCTCCTGCGAAGTCGTACGAGAGCGCCCGCTCGTCTTCCTCTCTTCCGCCGTCTCACTTTCCGAGCCAAACAATAAACCAGATCGGCGGCAGGGGCTAGAAAAACTGGGAGGAGGTCCGTGGGGGTCAAAGTCCTGATATTTAAAAGTTCTTCACGGGTATAAGTGCAAGCAGACACACAATTGACAAACAAAAACAAACAAAGAGCGCAGCGAAGCACCATGTCGACCGCTGTGGGCGCCATCTTGGATCTTGGAAATATGTGAGCTCTTCACAGCAGCGTCCTGGCGAACTTCTCTTCCTCATTGTCAGACGAACGCGACGCTGGTCTGCTTGTGGTTCTGGTCTCGCGACCCGGTCAAAACATAATTCCATGATTGCGGTTTTGGCGAATGATTTACGACCTTCGTCGTCGGCCTCCGTCGGTCTTTGATGACCATGGAAGAGAATCCTAAACGTCTATTCTGCTCGAATAAAAAAAAAAGAAAAAAAAAAAACACTGCCTGTGACTGAAAAGGCCGATGCGCGAATGGCTGTCCCTGTCACACAGGTAGCACTTGTGGGTGGTCTCCGTGCTGCTGGGTCTGTGACGGTTCTTCCTGCGGGTCCTTTTTTTATCTGCTGCAGCAGTCTGTCTTCACCCAGCCTTACAAAAAACAGCTTGCGAACTTCTCTGCTTCAATTGGCTCGCTGCATTCACAGCTTTGGTAGGCGGGTCCTTCTTGCTAGGTTTTCAGTCATTGGTTCTTCAAGGTTTCAGAAACCCAATTCAAGGTTCTTATTAGTCGAATGAGAGGTCAATCAGATGAACTAATCTGTTCGCAGCTGTGTTTGCAGTGGAAGAACGGAAATGCAGCTTTTATTTTCAGTGCGCGCTTGGACGCAGCTCCATCGTGCATCGTAGAGCGCACGAGGGCGCCCTTGTGTGCTCTGGGACGCAGAGACTTACCCGCCTGCGGTACAATGGAGTGCAAGAGGTTAATCTAGATCTCAGCATAACATGATCAGTACCACAGTCTGCACCTCTCATTGCTCTGGTGTCCAATACATCCCTTATGTCTCTCTGCCTGACTATGATGTAGTCTAACAAGTGCCAGTGCTTGGATCTTCTTCTGTCATCAGTCGGTACACGCCTGATAGTCTCACGTAAATCACTGTAGAACTTTTCCTTTGCCTCCTCTGTGTTGGTCATTGTTGGAACATATACACTGATAAGTGTGGCATACATCTTCCGCTGTAGTGGGAGTCTCATCGTCATTATCCTGTCGTTGATTGGCACCAGTTCCTCATCAAGCATTGCTGCTGTCGGTAAAATGACATGATTGGCTGGTCTTTCTCACTCTTCTTTATCTGCTTGCTTCACACGCTACACTGCAGAGATTAGGTTACACCTTATAATTCACTTGCTGAAACCAGTTACAATCAGTTCTGCACACAGCCGAACTGCCACATAAGTGGAAATGTACTGATACAATGAGGGAAAAACCCCTCCCTCTTGCATGAGGGAGTGGTTAAGCTTTATAAAAACTATAGGGCCCATTTTTTGAGTAGCACTCTCTTGGGGAATTGCCTAAAGAGTTGTGTTCCAGCACTGCTTGTATCCATATCTCACTTTCATTAAAATAAGTGAAAGTATACTTCATCTCTCAGTCTGGTTATTTGACCTTCGTATAAAAGAACTGGGGGTTAAGGTATTTTAGACGCAACACTTCTATTTCCTTTCTAACTGCAAAGCCCACTCCTGCTTCTCTCCTTTCTTGAGTTGATTTCCCACTCCAAAAGAAGATGCACCCATGGTCTTCCAAGCTGTCACATCCAGGCAATCTTGTTTCACTAAGTGCAGCTATGTCTACATTGTACCTGTTCATTTCCAGGGCCACATGCGCGGTCTGTCTTTCTGGGTGCTGTGATGTTGATCTGTCCAACAGAGTCCGAGCCGGTATAAGTTGCTTTCTGACTGACCATTTCATGAAACTGCTTGCAAAGTATTTGATTACTGCCAGCTTCTGCTGGACTAGCAGCACATTCTTGGCAGACAGAGGTATTATCTGTGGTAAGGACAAGCCAAGGCAAACTGAATCCAGTATCTGGTACAGTGACTGACCAGATGATAGGTTTGTTTATCTCTGCTTTTTGTGTAGTGCATGTCACGATGCACCGACTGACACAGTCAACCACAGACCTTGCGACAGATGTGTTTATCTGCCAGGATGTCCAGTCTTACCCCGCGTAACTGGGAGTGGTCCACCACAGACCTGTGGCAGATATTGTTTTTAGTTCTGCCAGGATGTCCCGTTTCACCCTCCACACCCTCGGAAAGGCGTGGATGCTGGCTGAGTCGCCGATGGCCTGACCCATGAGACAACTAGTATTGGTTTTCATGGTTTTCCGGTAGCAAGCAAGCCAATGCCTGACCTGACTGACACAAAAATAAATACTGAAACCCAAAAAAGGCATTACACAGAAAAAAAAAAATGTAAAAAATTGAAGAAGATGCAACATAGAGATGCATCAAGATGCATTGTGAATCATTTTGCATTTGAATTGTTAATGTCTGAATGGTGAGACCATTGGAGATTCACACCTCTAGTAGCTCCCATCACATGGTTGAAGCTGAATTGATTTACCTTAAAGCAAACAGAAACATCATGTGCATATTTTAAGCACAGTTTCACATATATGAATAGATTTTGGGTTTCAAAACAACTGTTATCATACTAAAGCCTATACAGAAAAGTGCATGCATTTGCTTTTCTGAGCATTTACATTTAAATTAAAGCAAACCCAGATGTGCATGGGTCCTCCCTCAATGTAAACAAACACAACAGCACCACCCTGACCCCTGACAATTACCAGAACAATGGAGACAGAGGTGGGTGGAGAAGTGAAACTCAGCAGGTCAGTCTTTAATCAAAATAACACTCCCAATAAATATACAGTGGGGAAAAAAAAGTATTTAGTCAGCCACCAATTGTGCAAGTTCTCCCACTTAAACGATGAGAGAGGTCTCCAATTTTCATCATAGGTATACCTCAACTATGAGAGACAACATGAGAAAAAAAAAATCCAGAAAACCACATTGAAGGATTTTTAATGAATTAATTGGTAAATTCCTCAGTAAAATAAGTATTTGGTCAATAACAACAGTTCATCTCAATACTTTGTTATATACCCTTTGCTGGCAATGACAGAGGTCAAACGTTTTCTGTAATTCTTCACAAGGTTTTCACACACTGTTGCTGGTATTTTGGCTCATTCCTCCATGCAGATCTCCTCTGCAAATACTTTTTTGCCCCACTGTATGCATGCAATGAATGCATGACAACTGATATTAATACTTTCACACCTTTGATCAAGTTAATGACACAATAGCTTTAGGATTTATCGTTTAAAAAGAGAGGAAGAGCTGTTCATGTTCATCATATACGTACGTACAGTGGGGCAAAAAAGTATTTAGTCAGCCACCAATTATGCAAGTTCTCCCACTTAAATGATGAGAGAGGTCTCCAATTTTCATCATAGGTATACCTCAACTATGAGAGACAAAATGAGAAAAAAAAAATTCCAGAAAATCACATTGAAGGATTTTTAATGAATTAATTGGTAAATTCCTCGGTAAAATAAGTATTTGGTCAATAACAAAAGTTCATCTCAATACTTTGTTATATACCCTTTGTTGGCAATGACAGAGGTCAAACGTTTTCTGTAAGTTTTCACAAGGTTTTCACACACTGTTGCTGGTATTTTGGCCCATTCCTCCATGCAGATCTCCTCTAGAGCAGTGATGTTTTGGGGCTGTCGCTGGGCAACACGGACTTTTAACTCCCTCCAAAGATTTTCTATGGGGTTGAGATCTGGAGACTGGCTAGGCCACTCCAGGACCTTGAAATGCTTCTTACGAAGCCACTCCTTCGTTGCCCGGGCGGTGTGTTTGGGATCATTGTCATGCTGAAAGACCCAGCCACGTTTCATCTTCAATGCCCTTGCTGATGGAAGGAAGTTTTCACTCAAAATCTCACGATACATGGCCCCATTCATTCTTTCCTTTACACGGATCAGTCATCATGGTCCCTTTGCAGAAAAACAGCCCCAAAGTATGATGTTTCCACCCCCATCCTTCACAGTAGGCATGGTGTTCTTTCTCCTCCAAACACGACAAGTTGAGTTTTTACCAAAAAGTTCTATTTTGGTTTCATCTGACCATATGACATTCTCCCAATCCTCTTCTGGATCATCCAAATGCTCTCTAGCAACTTCAGACGGGCCTGGACATGTACTGGCTTAAGCAGGGGGACACGTCTGGCACTGCAGGATTTGAGTCCCTGGCGGCGTAGTGTGTTACTGATGGTAGCCTTTGTTACTTTGGTCTCAGCTCTCTGCAGGTCATTCACTAGGTCCCCCCATGTGGTTCTGGGATTTTTGCTCACCGTTCTCGTGATCATTTTGACCTCACGGGGTGAGATCTTGCGTGGAGCCCCAGATCGAGGGAGATTATCAGTGGTCTTGTATGTCTTCCATTTTCTAATAATTGCTCCCACAGTTGATTTCTTCACACCAAGCTGCTTACCTATTGCAGATTCAGTCTTCCCAGCCTGGTGCAGGTCTACAATTTTGTTTCTGGTGTCCTTTGACAGCTCTTTGGTCTTGGCCATAGAGGAGTTTGGAGTCTGACTGTTTGAGGTTGTGGACAGGTGTCTTTTATACTGATAATGAGTTCAAACAGGTGCCATTAATACAGGTAACGAGTGGAGGACAGAGGAGCCTCTTAAAGAAGAAGTTACAGGTCTGTGAGAGCCAGAAATCTTGCTCGTTTGTAGGTGACCAAATACTTATTTTACCGAGGAATTTACCAATTAATTCATTAAAAATCCTTCAGTGTGATTTTCTGGATTTTTTTTTTTCTCATTTTGTCTCTCATAGTTGAGGTATACCTATGATGAAAATTGGAGACCTCTCTCATCTTTTAAGTAGGAGAACTTGCACAATTGGTGGCTGACTAAATAATTTTTTTTGCCCCACTGTATATGGTGTAATAATAATTTAATCTAATCCGTTAAAGTTTATGAAACTACTTTAAATATGGTATACTGTGTAGCAAGCCAGATTAATTTATATTAAATGAATTTAACACTAATTTAAGAGAAAAAAGCTGCAAAACAGATGACTAAAATTTAAAATCTACCACAAATTATATTAACACTCCAAAAAGTTGCACATTCACAAGAAAAAAAGTCAGAAATTTACAAGGAAAAAACACGTTGCAACTTTACAAACTTTTGGGAGGTAAATTTGCGAGAATATTTTTGTAAATTTATTAAAAAAGTCTTTCAAATTTACATGAAAACAGTAGGAATTTTATTTAATAAAGTCACAAAATGATACGAAGAGTACATGAAAAAGTGGCTGATGCAGGACATATGTTGTGAATTTACAGGGAAAAAGTTAAAAATTGATGTGAAAAATTGGAAATTAATGAGAAAAGTTGGCAAATTCACACCAAATGATTGATGTTTGTTCCATTCGTTTATCTTTGTTAAAATGTAACCCAAACACAGATATATGGGTGTTTTTATTTATTAGGGGTCCAATGTGTGACATTGGTGGCAAAATTTAAAACTGATCAAATCTGCACATGAAATTGACTAATCACTATCCAATTGTGTCAGGTTTATGAAACTATTAACTATTTTCGTAACAGCAATCGCGTTCAGGAACTCTTGAGGATGAGCGCTCACTTCAACTACTTGTAAATGGAGACGTAAACGGGACACTCGGGCTTTTGTTTTCCCGTGTGCCAATGCACTTTGCAATGGCACACGTTTTACACCAAACAACTTCAACACTTCCAGTATTTTTCACGCATCAAAACTCATCAACAGCTACATTTTCATGACATATTAAGATGTGATAACGTGTATACATACCTTCAAATTCTCCCTGTTTGTTGGATAAGACGTAAAATCACAAAAGGCATAAATGCGGGACATGGAAGTTTGGACCTTCGATAACTTCAATATAAAGTGACCACGGTTAATCCTCTCCACATGGGTTGAGCACATCCGGGGTAGAGAAAATAAAAGTGCTTTCCCAGGGCGGTCACCTCGCCAGACGGGGCCGCGCGCGGCCGACCGAGACCGAAGACGTAAATTTTTTAAAGGACACCATATTCGATGTGTCATAAATGTTTGCGATTTTATTGAAATATTCTACATCTGAGATTCACAAAGACTGATCTCCTTTTTACGTGTATGGTTTGGGATTTGAAAGGTGCAAAGTGAAAAGCATCAGCACTTCCTGTTTTCTGGTTACTTTACCAAATAACTTGCATGTTGCTGCGTAAATTCGGGGACACGGAAATTTACGTCGTACGAGTAAATTTGCAGGGGTCGCCGTACAAAAACCATAGATCCGATCACATTGGGGAATGTTTTATTTTGAATTTGCATTACACCTCTGTTATCTCTTGCATAAATGAGTAGAAAGAGTTACTCAGAGATCACTTTACAGTACTTTGAAATTGATGCGATTTTCATGTCACACAAAAACTGGGAAAAATGAGGGGACACGACCAATAGTTTCGATTCTAACGGCAAAATCAATGATTTTTAAAAAAAATTGCAATGCAAGTCTGAAACTCTTTCATGCTCCCTTGCATATTATAAAAACGAAACCGACATCTGCAAATTACAGAAAAAGAGAGAGCGCTTGAAAGTCGGATACCCCTGATATAGTGCACTGGACCCCCCCAAAAAACAAACACCCATATATTGGTTGCACAGCATATATAGTGAGATTAGTATGCTTTATATTGTGGTGAACACTCAATGGACCTGTTGGACCGGTTCTGTGACTCGCATTTCAGGTCAGAACAAAGGCAGGAAGCTTAGCCTTGTTATGCAAGGCTGGAGACTGTGGGGGGTTGATTAAAGGATGCATGGGAGACAGTGGAAGTGATATCATGGAGGGAAATGCATTGTGACTGTCTTTATTATGCCAGGTGGTGAAATGCATTGTGACTGTCTTTATTATGCAAGGTGGTCTGTGGGACGTGATTTATGAGGTGTGAAGTCCCTGATATTTAAGGACGAGAGTTACTGTTTCATAGTCTCTCTTTTTTCTGCTTTGAAATGATGGAGATGTGAATAAAGCTGACTCTGAGAAAGAACACTGCCTCGTCATTTTCACATCTTCCACACTGGTGACCCTGAGACGTATCATGGAAGAAAGAAATTCCCCCGGGCCAGCCACGTCAGGAGCCCCCAGCCAAGCGAACGCCGCTACAGTCCAGCTACCGGACTTCTGGCAGAACAATCCGCGCTCCTGGTTCAACGCAGTTGAGGCGCAGTTCAACCTCCGGGGGATATCGGTAGATGTCACGAAATTCTACCACGTAGTCGCAAAGCTGGACAACAACACGGCCCAGCATGTGGAGAGCCTGATCAACCAGCCGCCGGAGAGCGACAAATACGGCGCGTTGAAGGCTGCACTCATCCAGCAATTCACCCCCTCGGCGGAGGAGCGAGCAGAGAGGTTCCTGGCGCTGACAAAGGGGGAAAACGACATGCCCGCAAGCCTGATGGAGAAGTTGTTGAGGTTGAAAGACTCTGACGATGATCACTTCATTTTCACCCACCTCTTCTTCAGGATTCTACCGTCAGCAGCGAGAGCGGCTCTGGCCAGTTCGCCACTGTTGGCCCTACGGGACTACCGTGCGCTGGGCCGAGAGGCGCAGCGGATTGTCAACGCCACCAAGCGGCGCGCAGCCACGGCCGCTGCAGCGGAACTCGGCGCGACGACCGCAGACGACAGGAGGCCAGAGACAGCGGTGCCAGACTCACCGACGACGGCGGCGGCAAGGGCCAGGGAGCGTGGACCGGACGTCTTTTGTTTCTACCATCGCCGCTTCGCAGAGAGGGCACGCAAGTGTGTACCGCTGTGCCAGTTCGGGCGTTCGGGAAATGCCAAGACCGGGGGTCAGTAGCAGCCGCGGCCCTCGGGGAAGAGAACAAGCTGCTCTACTTGTCGGACGCACGCTCCGGGAGGCAGTTCCTCGTCGACACAGGCTCCCAGTTGAGTTTCATCACTCCTTCCTACGCGGACAGACTGGCAGGTTCCGGAGATCCCCTGGTGACAGTGGCGAACGGCTCGGAGATTAAGACCTTTGGTGAGAAGACTCTGCTTCTGTCTCTACACGGCCGTGCATATGAGTGGACTTTTGTTGTAGCAACAGTAAATTTCAATATGCTGGGGGCTGATTTTTTGTGCTCACATGGGTTGTTGGTTGATCTCGCTAACAGGCGCCTGGTTAATGCACTTTCTTTTGATTCTGTCCCCTGTGCAGCGCGAGTGGCCCCGCCTACAGCACAAGCCAACGTCACAACAGCAGGCGGTAACTTCCACACACTGCTCACTCAGTTCCCAGCACTCACGGTCCCCACATTTTCGGCAACAGTCGCTAAACACGGGGTGAAGCATTTTATTACCACTACCGGACCGCCCGTTTTTGCAAAAGCTCGGCGCTTGGACGCAGTTAAGCTGGCCATAGCGCGCGAGGAGTTCGCCAACCTGGAGAGGCTGGGCATTATCCAACGTTCAAACAGTCCGTGGGCTTCCCCCCTACATATGGTCCCGAAAGCTGACGGATCATGGCGCCCTTGCGGGGATTTTCGCAGGTTAAACAACGCTACAGCGCACAACCGCTACCCAATCCCACATATCCAAGATTTCTCGGTTCATTTGGCAGGGGCGCGCATTTTTTCTAAAATAGACTTGGTCCGTGGTTACCACCAAGTCCCAGTGCACGCTGAGGACATACCCAAAACAGCGGTAATAACTCCGTTTGGTTTATTCGAGTTTTTACGCATGCCATTCGGACTTAAAGGGGCTGCTCAGACGTTCCAACGCAAGATGGACGCGGTGCTTCACGATCTCCCTTTCGTGTTTGTCTACCTGGATGATATTTTAGTAGCCAGCGCGTCCGAAGACGAACACGAAAAACACCTGGCCACAGTTTTCCGAAGGTTGGGAGATCACGGGTTAATAATCAACCCAGCGAAGTGTCAGTTCGGGGTGGCGCAGATCGATTTTTTAGGACACCGCGTCTCCCCCGAAGGAGCAGTTCCGCTGCCTGACAAAGTGCGCGCTGTGGCAGATTTTCCCCAGCCTCAGACAGTCAGGGCGTTGCAGGAGTTTTTGGGAATGGTGAATTTTTATAACTGTTTTCTCCCCCGCACGGCGCAACTCATGCAGCCGCTGTACGCCGCGCTCAAAAAAAAGAAACCCGCGGATAAGATCAAGTGGTCCCCGGAGTGGGACCAAGCGTTCTCGGAGGTTAAAGCGGCCTTGGCAAAGGCTGCGTTGTTGGCACACCCAGACCCAACGGCCTGCATAGTGCTCACCACTGACGTGTCAGATGTGGCCATAGGGGCGGTCGTGGAGCAACATGTAGCCGGGGTTTGGCAGCCCCTCGCATTTTTCAGCAGGACCTTGCGCGATAGCGAACATAAATACAGCGCGTTCGACAGGGAGCTGCTCGCTCTCCATTTGGCCATTCGCCACTTTCAGTTCTGGCTGGAAGGACGCGCTTTCACCGCGTTCGTTGATCACAAACCGCTAACATTCGCGATGGCCAAGGTCTCGGAACCATGGTCAGGCCGGCAGCAGAGACAGCTGGCCGCGATATCAGAGTTTACCACTGATACTCAGCATGTGGCGGGCAAACTCAATGTAGTGGCAGATTGCCTCTCGCGCACTGTGGCGGCCCCAGTCAGCGTAGGGTTAGATTATGCAGCCATGGCCGCAGAGCAGGTTAATGACGCGGACGTGCGCGCGCTCCAGTCTGGACCAACAGGGTTAAGGCTGGAGAGCAGGGTGCTGCAAGACTTTATGCCCCCCCTAATCTGCGATGTTTCCACTGGACGGCCGCGTCCAGTAGTACCGGCCGCGTAGCGCCGCCGCATTTTTGACTCGGTTCATTCTTTGGCGCACCCTGGAGTGCACGCGTCGGTCAAAATGGTGGGAGAGAAATTTGTTTGGCCGAGCCTCCGCAAACAGGTCAAAGAATGGGCAGCAGCCTGCACGGCGTGTCAACGAGCCAAAGTACACAGGCACACAAGAGCTCCTTTGGAACCGTTTCACATTCCGGCCAAGAGGTTCGATCACGTTCATGTGGACCTCGTTGGACCCCTCCCACTGTCACAGGGGTGCACACATCTTCTGACAATGGTGGACCGCACCACGCGCTGGCCTGAAGTGGTCCCGCTGGCATCAACCACGGCCGAGGAAGTGGCGCGTGCGTTTTTAACAGCTTGGGTGGCGCGCTTCGGCGTTCCGTCGGACATTACGTCCGACAGAGGCCCTCAATTTGTTTCCGAGCTTTGGTCGACAATGGCCCGCAGCCTGGGTGTCACAATTCACCGCACAACCGCGTACAATCCGCAGGCTAACGGGTTATGCAAACGTTTTCATAGGTCATTGAAAGCGGCTCTCAGAGCGTCACTGACGGATACAAATTGGGTTGACAAGTTACCATGGGTGTTATTGGGGTTGCGTTCTGCACCTAAAGAGGATCTAGAAGCCTCCCCAGCGGAGCTCGTGTTTGCGCAGCCACTCCGGCTGCCTGGGGAGTTTCTCCCAGATAACCCTGCGCCAATCGCCTCCTCGTCTCAGCTGTTGCGGAGTAACATAGAATCAAGCACGCTGCCCGGCCCCGCGCACCACAGTTTTCCGTGCGTTTTTGTGCCTAAAACTTTGAAGAACACAGTTTGTTTTTGTTAGACACGATGCGCATCGAACCCCGCTGCGACCGCCTTATGATGGACCATTCAGAGTGTTAGAAACAGGGGACAAGCAGTTTTTGCTAGATTTGGGGGGTAGGAAAGAGAAAATTGGCATAGACAGACTTAAACCCGCTTTTGTGGTGGCAGAGGAGGAAGTGCTGTTGGGAAAGGCCCCGCGGCGAGGTAGACCACCAGGGAGGGTTTCACACAGTAATGTTTCCCAAAGTAATGTTTCCCCAGAACACCTGCAGAGACTGACAAAGGGTTTCTGCCCCCAGACGGCAAATCCCCAGCGGGACAGCGCTGCAGAGACTGTGAACCCCAGCTACAGCAGATTCGGCAGGAGGCTGAAGCCTATCCAGCATGTGGACTGATGTGTATTGATGCTATCACGGCATGCATGTGGTTATTTTCTTGTTGTTCTGTTTTTCTAAAATGCTGGGGGGGGGGGGGGCTTGTGTGGTGAACACTCAATGGACCTGTTGGACCGGTTCTGTGACTCGCATTTCAGGTCAGAACACAGGCAGGAAGCTTAGCCTTGTTATGCAAGGCTGGAGACTGTGGGGGGTCGATTAAAGGATGCGTGGGAGACAGTGGAAGTGATATCATGGAGGGAAATGCATTGTGACTGTCTTTATTATGTCAGGTGGTGAAATGCATTGTGACTGTCTTTATTATGTCAGGTGGTGAAATGCATTGTGACTGTCTTTATTATGCAAGGTGGTCTGTGGGACATGTGATCTATGAGGTGTGAAGTCCCTGATATTTAAGGACGAGAGCTACTGTTTCATAGTCTCTCTTTTTTCTGCTTTGAAATGATGGAGATGTGAATAAAGCTGACTCTGAGAAAGAACGCTGCCTCGTCATTTTCACATCTTCCACAATATAACCAATAGACAAACATGTTGTTGGTAAAATGACATGATTGGCCTGTCTTTCTCACACTTCATTATCTGCTTGCTTCACACACTACACTGCAGAGTTTAATTTACACCCTATAATTCATTTGCTGAAATCAGTTAGAATCAGTTCTGCACACAGCAGAGCTGCCACATAAGCTGAAGTGCATTGATACAATGAGGTAAAACCCCTCCCTCTTGCATGAGGGAGTGGTTAAGCTTTATAAAAACTATAGGGCTCAATTTTGGGGTAGCACACTCTTGGGGAATTGCCTAAAGAGTTGTGTTCCAGCGCTGTTTGTAATCCATATCTCACTTTCAGTAAAATAAGTGAAAGTATACTTCATATCTCAGTCTGGTTTATTGGCCTTCGTATAAAAGAACTGGGGGTTTAAGGTTTATTAGGCGCAACAATTTGGTGTTTCCGCCCGGTTTCGAGGCTAAATTTTAGTTTTAGTTTTGTAAACGGCGTGAGAATTTTTTCGCTACAGACTGGTGGCCGCAACATGATAAGAGGTGAGCAGAAAACCTTTTTCAATAAATTTCTGCTTTCCCTTCGGGGACAGTCTTTCTGTAGAGATTAAATGCTCATGTACGAAGGACTTCCGGTTATGGCAGCCACGTAGGAAGACGTGTTTCACACTGCTCTGCTCCTAAAAATAAAAAGTTTACTAAAACTCTCTTAATTGGAATAAAAACCCATCCCAGCGTTTTGGCGCGGATATGGTAAAGACCAAGGTTGGGAAATTAGGTGGAGGAAAAGGTAACTCGACAAAACAACACACTTCCACGCTTGAGGCAAAACAGAAAAAACTCCAGAGACAATGGCGGAGGAGAGAGCCAGCGGCGCAGCGGGAACTGCTGAAGAGGGGACAAACGCAGTGCTCACTGCCATCAACTCCATGAGAACAGAGTTTTCGTCTAAATTTGATGGGATTATAGCAGCGATAGAAGGAATGAGAAAGGAAATAAGTGACTGTATGGAGCGAGTATCGCAGGCGGAGCTCCGAATTTCAAGCGCTGAAGATGACGTCACCAGCCTACAATCTAAGGTGCCAACACTGGAATTAAAATGGAAACGTCTGGAAGATAACGTCCTGGACTTGGAATCCCACTCGCGACGGAATAATTTGAGGCTGGTGGGCCTCCCGGAGGGAGCGGAGGGACGGGACTCATGTTCCTTTTTGGAAAAGTGGATTCCAGAAGCGCTGAACAACGTGGATCTGCAGTCATCGGTTGTTTTAGAGAGAGCTCACTGAATCGGCCCACCGAGAGATAATAAGACACCACCGAGGACGCTGATTATGAAGTTCCTCAACTACAGAGACAAGATGACGGTCACCAATGCGGTGCGAGCTAAAGGGGAAATTAAATACCAGGATCAACAGGTGCGGCTCTACCCAGATTTGGCCACAGGAATTCAACAATTAAGCAGTTCGACCCCGCCCGCAAAGAGCTGCGCAACCTCGGGATTCGTCACGGAGTGATTCATCCGGCAAGACTGCTGGTCACATATAAAGGGAGAACCCACATCTTCAAGACCCCTCAAGAGGTGCAGGAGCTCATTAAGCAGATCCAAAAGGAAACTGGTGGGAGCTAAGCATGAACATGACAAAGGTAGAACATTTAAGCATTTGTACAGGCATCTGATTGATCTGAAGAGCATTCATAGACCTCAGTTTGCTTAATGCCAAAAAATGTATTGCACTACTGTGGAAAAAAGATTCATAGACCAGATGTGACTCAGTGGTTAAGACAGATGTTAACAAACCTTCCACTAGAAAGAATAACATATATACTGAAATCAAAGGAAAATGTGTTTGAGAATATATGGAGACCTTTCATTGATTATGTAAAGAATTTAAACATAACGTCTGAAGAAGAAGGTGAATGATATGTGTGGACCTTGCAAATTCCAAGCTGTTGAATGTATATTACGATGGGGCAAAAAAGTATTTAGTCAGCCACCAATTGTGCAAGTTCTCCCACTTAAAAGATGAGAGAGGTCTCCAATTTTCATCATAGGTATACCTCAACTATGAGAGACAAAATGAGAAAAAAAAAATCCAGAAAATCACATTGAAGGATTTTTAATGAATTAATTGGTAAATTCCTCGGTAAAATAAGTATTTGGTCACCTACAAACAAGAAAGATTTCTGGCTCTCACAGACCTGTAACTTCTTCTTTAAGAGGCTCCTCTGTCCTCCACTTGTTACCTGTATTAATGGCACCTGTTTGAACTCGTTATCAGTATAAAAGACACCTGTCCACAACCTCAAACAGTCAGACTCCAAACTCCACTATGGCCAAGACCAAAGAGCTGTCAAAGGACACCAGAAACAAAATTGCAGACCTGCACCAGGCTGGGAAGACTGAATCTGCAATAGGTAAGCAGCTTGGTGTGAAGAAATCAACTGTGGGAGCAATTATTAGAAAATGGAAGACATACAAGACCACTGATCCCTCAATCTGGGGCTCCACGCAAGATCTCACCCCGTGGGGTCAAAATGATCACGAGAACGGTGAGCAAAAATCCCAGAACCACACGGGGGGACCAAGTGAATGACCTGCAGAGAGCTGGGACCAAAGTAACAAAGGCTACATCAGAAAAACACTACGCTGCCAGGGACTCAAATCCTGCAGTGCCTGACGTGTACCCCTGCTTAAGCCAGTACATGTCCAGGCCCGTCTGAAGTTTGCTAGAGAGCATTTGGATGATCCAGAAGAGGATTGGGAGAATGTCATATGGTCAGATGAAACCAAAACAGAACTTTTTGGTAAAAACTCAACTTGTCGTGTTTGGAGGCGAAAGAACACCATACCTACTGTGAAGCATGGGGGTGGAAACATCATACTTTGGGGCTGTTTTTCTGCAAAGGGACCAGGACGACTGATCCGTGTAAAGGAAAGAATGAATGGGGCCATGTATCGTGAGATTTTGAGTGAAAACCTCCTTCCACCAACAAGGGCATTGAAGATGAAACGTGGCTGGGTCTTTCAGCATGACAATGATCCCAAACACACCGCCCGGGCAATGAAGGAGTGGCTTCGTAAGAAGCAGTTCAAGGTCCTGGAGCGGCCTAGCCAGTCTCCAGATCTCAACCCCATATAAAATCTTTGGAGGGAGTTGAAAGTCCATGTTGCCCAGCGACAGCCCCAAAACATCACTGCTCTAGAGGAGATCTGCATGGAGGAATGGGCCAAAATACCAGCAACAGTGTGTGAAAACCTTGTGAAAACTTACAGAAAACGTTTGACCTCTGTCATTGCCAACAAAGGGTATATAACAAATTATTGAGATGAACTTTTGCTATTGACCAAATACTTATTTTACCCAGGAATTTACCAATTAAATCATTAAAAATCCTTCAATGTGATTTTCTGGATTTTCCATCCATCTTCTACCGCTTTTCCGGAGGTCCGGGTCGCGGAGGCAGCAGTTCAAGCAGAGAAGCCCAGACTTCCCTCTCCCCAGCCACCTGCTCCAGCTCTTCAGAGGGGATACCAAGGCGTTCCCAGACCAGCTGGGAGACATAGTCTCTCCACCGAGTCCTGGGTCTGCCCCGGGGTCTCCTCCCAGTGGGACGTGCCTGAAACACCTCAAGTGGGAGGCGTCCAGGAGGCATCCTAATCAGATGCCCACACCACCTCAACTGACTCCTTTCAATGTGGAGGAGCAGCGGTTCTACTCTGAGCCTCTCCCGGATGACTGAGCTCCTCACCCTATCTCTGAGGGTGAGTCCAGCAATCCTACGGAGAAAGCTCATTTCAGCCGCTTGTATCCGCGATCTCGTTCTTTCGGTCATTACCCAAAGCTCGTGACCATAGGTGAGAGTAGGAACGTAGATTGACTGGTAAATCAACAGCTTTGCCTTAGAACTAAGCTCCCTCTTCACCACAACAGACCGGTACAACGTCCGCATCACTGCAGATGCTGCTCCAATCCGTCTGTCGATCTCTCGCTCCATTTTCCCCTCACTCGTGAACAAGACCCCAAGATACTTAAACTCCTCCACTTGGGGCAGGAGCCTGTCCCCAACCCGGAGAGGACAATCCACCTTTTTCCGGCTGAGGACCATGGACTCGGACTTGGAGGTGCTGATTCTCATCCCAGCCGCTTCACACTCAGCGGCAAACCGTCCCAGCAAGAGCTGTAGGTCATTGCTGGATGAAGCCAACAGGACAACATCATCTGCAAACAAGAGAGATGAGATCCTGTGGTCACCAAGCATGACACCCTCCATTCCCTGGCTGCGCCTAGAAATCCTGTCCATAAAAATTATGAACAGGATCGGTGACAAAGGGCAGCCCTGGCGGAGTCCAACTCTTGCTGGGAATGACTCCGACCGAGTGTTGGCAATACGAACCAAACTCTCACAACGGTCGTACAGAGACCGAATAGCTCGTAATAACAAGCCCGATACCCCATACTCCCGAAGCACCCCCCACAAAAATCCACGAGGGACGCGGTCAAATGCCTTCTCCAAGTCCACAAAACACATGTAAACTGGTTGGGCAAACTCCCACGAACCCTCAAAAATTCTTGAGAGGGTAAAGAGCTGGTCCGATGTCCCACGGCCAGGACGAAAACCACATTGCTCCTCCTGAATCCGAGGTTCGACCAATGGCCGGACTCTCCTCTCCAGTACCTTGGCATAGACCTTCCCAGGGAGGCTGAGGAGTGTGATCCCTCTAAAGTTGGAGCACACCCTCCGGTCCCCTTTTTTGAAGAGAGGAACCACCACCCCGGTTTGCCATGCCAAAGGCACTGCCCCCGACCTCCACGCAATGTTGCAGAGGCGTGTCAACCATGACAACCCAACAACATCCAGGGCCTTGAGGTACTCAGGGCGAATCTCGTCCACCCCTGGGGCCCGGCCACCAAGGAGATTTTTAACCACCTTAGCGACCTCAGCCCCTGTGATAGGCGAGTCATCCCCCTCGTCCCCAAACCCTGCTTCCTCTGTGGAGGGCGTATCAGTGGGATTGAGGAGATCCTCGAAGTATTCCCTCCACCGCCCGACGATATCCCCAGTTGAAGTCAACAGTGTCCCATCCACACCATACACAGTGTGGACGGGGAGCTGCTTTCCCCTCCTGAGCCGCCGAACAGTTTGCCAGAATCTCTTTGAAGCCGACCGAAAGTCTTGTTCCATGGCCTCACCGAACTCCTCCCATACCCGCGTTTTTGCTTCAGCAACCACCCGAGCTGCACTCCGCTTGGCCTGCCGGTACACCTCAGCTGCTTCGGGAGTCCCGCAAGCCAACCAAGCTTGATAGGACTCCTTCTTCAGCTTAATGGCCCCCCTCACCACTGGTGTCCACCACTTGGTTCGGGGGTTGCCACCACGAGATGCACCGACCACCTTGCGGCCGCAGCTCTGGGCCGCCGCTTCAACAACAGAGGTGGAGAACATGGCCCATTCAGACTCCATGTCTCCAGACTCCCTCGGAATGTGGTTGAAGTTCTTCCGGAGGTGGGAGTTGAAGACCTCCCGGACAGGGGCCTCAGCCAGACGCTCCCAGCACACCCTCACTATACGTTTGGGTCTACCAGGTCTGAATGGCTTCCTCCCCTGCCATCGGATCCAGCTCACCACCAGGTGGCGATCAGTTGACAGCTCTGCACCTCTCTTTACTCGGGTGTCCAAGACATACGGTCGCAGGTCTGATGATACGATAACAGAATCGATCATCGACCTGCGACCTAGGGTGTCCTGGTGCCAGGTGCACATATGGACACCCTTATGCTTGAACATGGTGTTCGTTATGGACAGACTGTGGTTAGCACAGAAGTCCAATAACTGAACACCACTCGGGTTCAGATTGGGCAGGCCGTTCCTCCCAATCACCCCTCTCCAGGTTTCACTGTCGTTGCCCACATGCGCACTGAAGTCCCCCAGTAGGACAATGGAGTCTCCAGGAGGAGTACCCTCCAGCACCCCAGTCACAGACTCCAAAAAGGGTGGGTACTCTGAAACATCATTTGGTGCATAGGCACAAATGATGGTCAGGACTCGTTTCCCAACCCGAAGGCGTAGGGAAGCAACCCTTTCGTCCACCGGGGAAAACTCCAATATAGAGGCAGCAAGGTGGGGCAATACAAGAATACCCACCCCTGCTCGTCGCCTCTCGCCCGGGGCAACTCCAGAAAAGGCCAAGCTCCAGCCCCTCTCCAGGAGACTGGTTCCGGAACCGGAGCTGTGTGTTGAGGTGAGGCCGACTATATCTAGCCGGTATCACTCAACCTCGTACACCAGCTCAGGCTCCTTCCCCACCAGAGAGGTGACATTCCACGTACCAAAAGCCAGTTTAGAAAGCTTGGGATCAGTCCGCCAAGGTCTCCGCCTTTGACCGCCACCTAATCCACATAGCACCGGACCCCCATGATCCCTCCTGCAGGTGGTGAACCCACTGGAGGGCGGACCCATGTAACTCCTTCGGGCTGAGCCCGGCCGGGTCCCATGGGTGGAAGCCCGGCCACCAGACGCTAGCCTTCGAGCCCCTCCCCCAGACCTGGCTCCAGGGTGGGGCCCCGGTAACCCCATACCGGGCGGGGTACACTGAATCCTTGATATACAATTTATCATGAGAGTCTGTTGGATCGTTCTTAGTCTGGCCCTTCACCCAGAACCAGTTTGTCTTGGGAGACCCTATCAGAGGCAAATTGCCCCCGGACAACATAGCTCCTGGGATCACTGGGGCACGCAAACCCCCCCACCACGATAAGGTGACGATCCATGAGGAGGTTTTCTGGATTTTTTTTTCTCATTTTGTCTCTCATAGTTGAGGTATACCTATGATGAAAATTGGAGACCTCTCTCATCTTTTAAGTGGGAGAACTTGCACAATTGGTGGCTGACTAAATACTTTTTTACCCCACTGTATGTATTCTTATGTAATAGATTACCTAGACTAAACAGAGGAGCATTGTTACTGACTTGTGTTTGTTAATGGTTGTTGTTGTTTTTATTACACAATTTTTTTTTGTTATTGTTCTTTTTAATTTTTAAATTACTTTTGTGTTAATGTCTGATTGTTTGTGCCATGTTTGTAAAAAAAGGTTCAATAAAAAATATTGTGGAAAAAAATACTCATGTACGTATGATTTTATTTGTAGAATGAAACTGAGATATGGTCTTGATTTGAGTTTATGATATGGTATTTTGAGAAGTATAATCATTGAGTTTAATGAGTAAATCTCCAAACGGTTTTGACCCCGTGGGCTAAGCGAGACGCGTTACGGCTTGCCCTAAAAGCTCAGTTGGGGATAGCTTGGGTAAACGGTTTAACTCCGCAGTGGACATTATTTAGGAGGTTTCCACTGGAAAGGCAAAGTTACCCCGAATGAGATTGCATATCTGAGTAAAAGGTTTAAACCCCGAGGCGACTGTTGTAGGGTTGCCATAAAAGTGTTACTCAGCGAGTGCAATAGCCTCGCCAAAAGGTTTAAACCCCTTGAAATCATTGCTTGATTTCAAAAAGAGTTGTTGGCAACCCTAGCGTATTAGCTCAGACCAAGGGGTTGTAACTCCCTGGGATTGCAACGGGCGCATCCTTAAAAATATAGTTGGTCTTACCGCATTAGATAGGGACCTACTGTGTGTGAAATAAACGCATAAGTTTTAAGTAACCCGATCGGGATGATCGGTTCATAGGTGATACACTATATAATAATATAATTAAACTAATTATAGTAAAAAACACAGTGATGTGTGAGGCAATATTGTCGTGAGGAAGTGGAAATAAATAAGATCATAATAATAATTTCATTCTATGCTATAAGATATTGATATTAGACTATAACATTTAAAGACGGTTGGATTAAAATGGCAACAAAACTGGATAAAATAGTTACAAAGAGATGGCTTGTTTGGCAATATGGGGGCTTGCTAACAAATAGATTAGACAAAGCCGCTTATGTGGATTATTGCAGTTTGGGTTGTTTTGTCTTTCTGGAAGGTTGCTGCTTCGACCTTGTGGAGATAGGAGAGAGAAGATAGACAGATAGATAGATAGATAGATACTTTATTTTGAACAAAAAAGTATAACAAAAACAAAACAAATGACAAATGCAATAAAGAAACAGTATACAGTGTTCGAAAGGGAGAAGGAAGAAGTGAACATTTATTAATTCCATCTCCTCTTTTCCATAAATACACCCATGTGAATTATATACAAATTACCACATTTAAGACCCCAAGTAAACAATTAACTGTATTTTGTACATATCAACATTAACACCCATCCATCCTAGCATACATTGATGTCCATACATCAAAACCAGCCTCAAACAACACGGATATACACAGTGCTGTCCCACCCACCATTCCATAGTGTCCCATAGTGTTCCAGAGTGAGTATAGTAAATCGTACATATAAATACTATCCTTCTAACATATATCCTTTCAGCAAATGATGTTTTACCTCTTTTTGAATTGATTTGTTTGTACATAGTTTCAGTTCCGGCTCCAGACTGTTCCACAAATCCACCCCACAGACAGATATGCACCTACTTTCTTGGTTGTTCGTATCTTGGGTTTTGTAAAGTTTAAGTCGCCTCTCAAATTATGATCGTCTCTTTTTTTTAAAATATTTTTTGTATATTAGTTGGGAGTTGATTATTAATTGCCCTGTACATGACTTGTGCTGTCTTAAATTTAACTAAATCGATGAACTTTATGACATGTGACTTTAAAAACAACGAATTGGTATGGTCTCTATATCCTACATTATTTATTATCCTTATAGCTCTTTTTTGTAATGTGCATATTGACTGTAGGTTGGTCTTGTAGGTGTTTCCCCAGACTTCTACACAGTAGTTAAGATAAGGTAGAAACAGTGAATTGTACAGTAAGACCAATGATTTATAGTCCAAGATGTGTCTTGTCTTCCCCAGTATGCCTATACATTTTGCTAACTTGGCCCGGATGTGACTGATGTGAGGTTTCCAGCAGATTTTATTGTCTAGCGTCACCCCCAGAAACTTATTTTCCTGTACTGTTTCTATTCTGGTATCATCTATCGTTACCATTATTTCATGATTTATTTTATAATTTCCAAACAACATAATCTTTGGTTTTTTTAGATTTAGAGATAATTTATTTTTGTTGAACCACTGCGTTAACTTTTTCATTTCAGTTGTGACCACCTCTAAAACCTGCTGCAAATTCTCACCAGTGCAAAGGATATTTGTGTCATCCGCAAACAAAATAAATTTCAGAATATTCAGAAGCAATTCTGTGTTTGTGTGTGGTTGTTTTAGAAAAAAAGGAGAATGAAAAAACAGGCTGTGTGGGTGCTGATCTGTGACAGGGGAGTGAAAAGAGAAGTAATCTAGATATGGGTATTTTTACAGAGTTTTGGGGGTTTATTTTTTCAATCTAACTTTGCGGGTTTTTAACTAATGGTGCGTATGTGGTAAATTATTTACATATTTTTTAAAGCAATTTTTGACGTATCACTGACTTTTTTCCTTTGACTGAAGCATAACAGTGCACTTTACAGGGAAAAAAGGACACAGGACTAGCGCGTGACGACGTGACTAAAGGCACATAGAACACTAAGTTATGTACAAATGTTTATATCTTAATCAATGTTACCAGCATGACAATGATGAAATTAATTGAATATTACAATATCATGATGTCACTTAATAATACCTAATCACTGAAGGCTTTATGTATACCCTATATTACGTGATTTAAAGCAGAGGTTCAAAAGAGATTGATAATTAATGTGTTTGTGCATATGATTTGCCAGAGACTACGGATTATCAAACAGAGGTCTTGGTACTTGTATGTTGTATTGTTGCTTTGTTTAAATAATAATAATAATAATAATAATAATAATAATAATAATGCATCAGATTTATATAGCACTTAATCATAGACACCCAAAGATGTTTTACAAGTAGATACATTATTCATTCACTCCAGACAGACAATGGTAGTGGCAAGCTACTACTGTAGCCACAGCTGCCCTGGGGCAGGCTGACAGAAATGTGGCTGCCAATCCGCACCAACGGCCTCTCCGGCCACCACCGAACATTTATACACATTCACACCCAGTGTTATGGGCACTGGAGGCAATGCGGGTGAAGTGTCTTACCTAGGGACACAACGGCAGGATATCTGGGGAGAGCGGGATTCGAACCGCCAACCATCGGATTATTAGATGACCTGCTCTACCTCCTGAGCCACTGCCGCCCCAATACTATATTTACTTTTAATAAATGACATATGCAGTCTTATTTACATTTCGACCTTAGACCTGACCATGTAAAAAAAGGAGGGAGAGTGCAAGAGCAGGATTTGGGACAGTCCATGCTGTGGCTTTTTCCCTCCTGGAAAGCATAGCAAGATGATGATGAAGTTTTTATTATTGGGAGATGGTAAATTTATAAACAGAAAAGACAGAAATACCACAAGAATTTTGATAAATACTAAGACTAATTAGTGAGTTGTGTCAGTCTGACCTAGATAAGAATAGACAGAATCAGCCTTCAAAACGAAAAAACACACAGGCCACAGATTGTGATCCTGTGCCATAAATTCCTGAAAACAGAGATTAGGTTTACACCTACAGTTATTAATTCTAAATGCAACACTGGTCTAAGGCTTTTAATACAGGATATTGTTTTGTTTGAATGTAATCCTAAACTAAGTGATTACCCATGTCAATTGATAAAACCTTAACTGATTCACAGAATATTTAGCGAATACTTGTTGTGAGTAGCGAACTCACATTCAAATTGTGGAAGCTTTAGGTGTGATTTAAAAGTTTTTCTGCTATTCCTTATTCTTTGTTTTTCAAAAGGAAAGGGAAAAGCATTCAAAAAAATTTTTTAGCTTTCACCAGGAATTAGATTTGCCAAATTAACAAGTAACCATAATATCACCATTACCTTTTAATTTAATAAATCTTTGGTGACATATGCAATATGTAATAAAATAATAAAAAACAATAATTGACATTCATTGACTGGAAGGGGCGACATTGACATTGACTGACCACAGGAGAAAGGACCCCTAAATTGATAAGCATTTTTTGAAGCTAAGTATGATTTTACATGACATTATAAATGGCATAAAGTATAACGATTTAAATGACCCTGACTCTACAAATGTAATGTTTATATGATTTTGCACTGCAGGATACATCTGATGTTACTCACCACATAATGGTGTGACAACATCATATTTCAGAAATGTGACAGTAATAAGGAATGTGTTTTCCTGATGCTCAGCCGTGGCCAAGCTGGGCCTCGGGACTACATTCCACCCCATAATTTACCAAGGAACGTATAAAATGAGGCATTCCTTGTACAAAATTAAACCAAATTCTAATTAGACAAAATGTCCACTTTTCCATTGACTGAAGGAGTGTGACACAACCTTTCACAAGGACTCAACCTGTCTGTGTTTAATTGGATAAACTGATTTTACTTATTAATGCTGAAGCATATCAAATCTGCAGACAGCTATTTTGTTTTTCTCAAATGGAATTTGTAAATTAGTTCAAGAGACGTCACAAAAGAAGCCATGATTATTGAAATCTCATTTTGAAGGAGCTGTACTACCCACAAATTTTCATCTAAATTAACTGTGTAACACATCAAAGTGGTAACACGCTTCCTTCCAGTAAAAGATACTACCCATCAAGCAAATACCCTGTAACTTTGCTGCATGTGCGTCTCCATGCATCAAAAAGGGGGTATCAAAGAAATTAATTAGCAATCCTCAGAAAAATAGATAATACATAAAAATTATGAATAGATGATCAATAATGAAGAGAAAAATATAAATGAAACCGCTTGGTAATGAAATCACAACATTCAACAGGAGACGTTAAAAGTTACATCAATGCATTTCCAGATATTTAAGGAAATATCTGTAGATTATTGTAAAGGAAATATCATGTCTATAAGGAACAAGGTAAACTGATAAGGAAGAAAGCCATTCAAATTTATGAGAAAAGTTCCAAATGTCTAAGGAAAGTCCAACTTATGCTGAATTAATTTTTTTATGATTTCAATTTTATTGGGTTTTCAATTTAGAAAATAAAACAAAAAACAAACAAGCAAAAAAAAAAAAACCCATCAAGAACGAATACACCCAGTGAGAGGATAAAACATTCCAGTTCCACCCTAGTACTCCTAAGATGATTGGCTTAATCTACAACACCTATAAAGGTGAGATAGGATCCCCACTTATTGTAAAAGCTGTCCATCCTGTCCAAAAGTTTATATGAAAGGCGTTCTAGTGCAGCTAGCTTGCCCAGCTCCCTGAGCCACTGAGCTACGGGTGGAGCAGAAGAAGATTTCCAATAGGAGGTAATCAACTTTTGGCCCACCATCAAAGCAGTCTGAATCCACTCGGCATCAGAGATTGGGTCCTGAATAGTTGATGGATCCCCAAGGACAAAAAGTCTCTGAGTGAAAGGCACTTCTTGCTTGACAATTGTCATAATATGTCTATGGATCTCCAACCAAAAGTCCTGTATTTCCGGACAACTCCAGATCATATGGATAAGTGTACCCTCCCCCTGAAGACATCTCCAGCAGCTTGATGAATGTATAAGATTTGCTCTAAACATTTTATGGGGTGTCCAGTAGAATCGATTCAAAATTTTAAATTGAACAAGTCTGGTTTTCAACTCCCTAGGCCTAGACACTTTCTTCCCATTCCTTAGAATATTTGCCCATTCAGCATCAGTAAATTGTGAATTCAGATCTTTTTCCCATGCCTGTTTGAGGGATGAAAAATCTTTATTTGAGCTCTTAAGGAGCACTGAATAAAAATTTGAGGCCTTACATCTTTTACCACAGGAACTCAATGCCTAGGTGAACCAATCTGCCTCAGGAGGAGGGGTAGTTGTAGATCCAAAGACTTGACACAGCAAATGTCGAAGTTGTAAATATTTCCAGAACTGATTCTGTGGTAGTCCATACTGTGCCCGTAGATCATCAAATGATTTGAGAGCTCCCCCTTCATATAAATCTTTTAGCATCAAGATGTCCTTTTTCACCCAGATTTTCCAAATAAATGGAGATTTTCCAATGTGGAGACTTGGGTTAAGCCAAATAGAAGCCATAGAACGAAGATGAGAGCTAAACCCTAGAATAGAAGCAACCCTCTTCCAAACATATTGTAAAAAGGATACTATAGGATTTATTTATTTATTTATTTGTTTATTTGTCAGGGACAGTGCAATAAACATAGACAAAAAAAAATCTGATGTGTTGCACAGAGAGTGTATAGCATTAAGCTAATTTGCAACTCTTGTCCCTGGATGGGCTTTAGAGAAAAGAAACAGAGAAAAAGAGAAAAAGATGAGGAAAAAACCAAAATGATAACAGTATAAACAATATCCACATACATCAATGCAAACAAAATTATAAATACACAATATAAAAACCTGATTCACATTTGCCTAAGGGAATGATGTACTAAGGGAAGAGGGCTGCTCAGATAACTCTCCAAATGAAACCAAGGGGGAGCTCTCTCAGGGGGGAGAGCCCAATGAATCAAATGTCTAAGACTAAAAGCGTAATGATATAAAACTAGATTTGGGACCCCCAAACCTCCTGAATCTGTAGCCTTTTGTAGTCTTTTCAATTTTAATCTAGGGCGCTTACCATTCCATAAAAACTTATTGCATAGCCTATCAAATTGCCGAAAATAATCAACTGGGATCCTAAGAGGAAGGGATTGTAGAAGGTAATTAAATCAGGGTGCACAAATCATCTTGATAACATTGACCTTGCCCCAAAGAGACAAAAAAAGGGGCAACCACCTCTCTACGTCTATTTTAAATTTTTCGAGCAAAGGCTCAAAATTAATCTGAATCAGATCCGATAAAGTATGAGGAAACAGGATGCAAAGATAATTTAATTCCTAATTTTGGCCAAGAAAAGCCTGTATTTTGACCAAATGTAAACAGTGTTTTAGGGCAATAAGGTGTTAGGGGGAGAGCTTCTGATTTTATCCAGTTAACTCTATAACCAGACAGACGTGAAAATTGGTTAATAATTTTAAGGAGAGCGGAATTGATTTTTGAGGTTGTGCAATCAGTACCAATGCGTCATCAGCATACAACATTATCTTATGGGTACTGCCATGGACCTGAATACCTGGAAAGTTGCTGTCTTTGCAGATAGCTACAGCTAATGGTTCTAATACCAAAGCAAAAAGCAGGTGACTTAAAGGGCAGCCCTGGCGCGTGCCCCTATAGAGTCTAAAAGGCTGTGATGTAACTCGATTTGATGTCACTGAAGCTCTAGGTTCATTATATAGTAATTTAATCCAGGAAAGAAACTTTGAACCAAAACCAAAAGTCTCTAGAGTAGCAAAAAGATACTGCCACTCAACCCTGTCAAATGCTTTTTCAGCATCCAGGGAGAGGGCTGCTACTGGAGAGAGGTGTGCAAGTGAGGGATCATTTTGAACTGACCATATGATATCAATAAATCGCCTAATATTGTCTGCCGCACCCCTGGAACGAATAAAACCCACCTGATCAGGATTTATAAGAGATATCATTACTGTATCTAATCTTAATGCCAAAATTTTGGAGAGAATTTTACAGTCACCGTTTATAAGACTAATTGGTCTATAATTCTTGCAATCTAACGGGTCTTTATTGCTTTTAAAAATAAGCGAGATTAAAGCCTATGTTAAAGAAGGAGGCAGACGGCCTTGTTCAAAAGATTCCGCAAACATTTCTAAAAGTAAAGGGGAAAGCTCATCAACACAGGCCCTGTAAAATTCTACAGTGAATCCATCAGGGCCCGGTGCTTTTCCAGTCGGAAGGCTCTTAATAACTTTCACAATTTCATCTTTAGTAATTGGGGCGTCAAGCAGGTCTATTTGTTCCTTCGTTAGGGAGGGCAAAGACAGGGAAGACAAAAATGCATAAATCTCTTGAGATCCAGCCTCCATTTCAGAAGAATAAAGCAAAGTGTAAAATTCTCTGAAAGCACCATTAATTTCATTTGAGTCTGACTCCAGAGTACCATCCTGCGCCCTAATAGCAGATATAGTGCACTGAGCTTCTTTCATTTTAATGTATCTAGCCAGCATTTTGCTAGCTTTATCCCCCTCCTCGAATTGTTTGTGCCTAAGGCGAAATAGGGAAAATTCAGCTTTTTGTGTTAGGATTGAATTCAGCTCATACTTAAGCTTCACAAGGGGTGGCAAATTTACTAAGTGTGTGTCCTGTTTGAATGCAGTCTCTGATATAGCTATTCTCCTCTCCAAATCAATCTGTTTAGCAATGTTAGCTTTCTTTTTACAAGATGCATATTGAATAATATGACCCCTGATAAATGCCTTAAAGGCCTCCCAAGCAGCACTGGCAGAAGGAGGAGAATCCCAATTTGTCTCGAGATATAAGGAGATCTCTGCTTTCAAAGAGGACACAAAATCTGGATTAAGAAGAAGACTTGAATTAAGCCTCCATCTAGAATTTTTTTTTAACTGACAAGGCGGAATCATATGTAAAAAAACAGGGGCATGGTCTGATAGTAATATGCTACCAATGGAGCATGAATTTATAGAGCAGACAGAGGATTTTGACATTAGAAAGTAATCAATCCTGGAAAACACATTATGAGCAGTGGAATAAAAACTGTAATCCCTTGTGGACGGATTAAAAAGCCGCCAAACATCTACCAAACCAATTGCATTGCACATGTCTTTCAATATAGAGCCAGATTTAGATGAATGCTGTGAGGAGGTGCTCCGATCTAAAATGTTGTCTATGACCTGGTTAAAATCCCCACCTACTAAAGTGGGATAATTACCCATTTCGCTTAGTTTATGTTCAAGTTGTGCAAAAAATGCACAATCAACTATATCTGGTGCATAGACATTAGCGAGTATCATCCTATGGCCCTGAATTTCTATAAAGATTATGAGGAGTCGTCCATCATCATCACTAACCTCTTTTAGACACTTGAACTGCAAATGTTTATGAATAAGGATTGCCACCCCCCTGCTCTGGCTATTACCGCAAGACGCAAACCCATGGCCCACCCAGTCCCGACAGAGTTTTTTAGATTCTGTATTAGTGAGGTGGGTCTCCTGAAGCAACGCTATATCCACTTTTTTTGATTTAATAAATGCCAAAATTTTTTCCCTCTTAATTGGGTGGTTAAGACCTTTAACATTCCAAGTAATAAGGTTAAGAAAGCTCTGACAATTAGCCGACATCATAAACAGTACATATTACCATCCAAAATATCCAGCAATTCTCTACCAAAAACTTCCTCACTGGGTAAAAGATAAACACAATAAAAGTTGAAAATACAAAAAAAAAAGAAATGAAAACCACTTAATCATAGAGTAACATAAACGGTGACCTAGAACCAATGTCACCCATCGGTGCACAAAAACAGCACCAACAAAAAACAAAACAAAACTCTAAGACCGTGACTGTGAACAGTACAACAAACTTAGGGAGAGCCGCAACATCGCAGCAGCCTCATGCATACAGATAATAAAGCGCGGGCAGTAACTTTTATAAATTTTTATGTTCGGTTATTAACAAAAACAAAAATGAAGCCTTACATTAATACTGCATCAAATCCTCCGTCAAAAAATATATAAAATATAAACATATAGCATGTATTCATACCATTGTTCATCAATGTCTCACGATAGTGAAAGAATCAGGTTCAGTGCTTTCTTAGGATCAGTGAGCTCCTGTTTACCACTTGCCAACTTCACGACGAGAACTGCAGGATACCTGAGAGAGAATGCAATTTTCTTCTGGTGCAGCAGGTGTTTACATTGCTTGAACGCCGCCCTCATCTTGGATACTCGTCTGGAATAATCCGGAAAAATCATAATGTGATGACCATTCCAATCCAGTTTTCCCATCCCGCGTGCTGCCTCCACAATACGCTCCCTATTCTGGAAGCGCAGAAGTCGAATCAGGATAGCCCTGGGTGGCTGGCCGTCTGGTTTGCGTCTGGCGAGACTCCGGTGCGCACGGTCAATTTCCAGCCCTCCAGGGAACTCAATTTTCAGCAGATCTGGGATAGCTTTGCACATGAAGGTGAGGGCATCTGACTTTTCACAGTTTTCTGGAAAGCCGATAAAATGTAAATTGTTTCGGCGTGATCTATTTTCCAAGTCATCCAGCTTCAAAAGCAAATCTTCCACCTGCGTCTGGGTTGCGGGAGGATTAGCATCCAGAGCTACATTAGCATCTTCAAGAAAGGCAATGCGAGATTCCACATCTCCCAGCCGGGTGGCTAACTCCGTTAGCTTGGTATCCACCACCCTCGTTGACGCTTCTATAGAGTTGAGCTTAGCATCTTGCCTCTCCAATATTTCTTTCAGCAGTGCATAAAATGTCCTCCGCCATTTGGTCTTTGGGAACACCTGCATCTGTTGAAGGTGGCGGAGAGGAAAGGGGGCTCGTTGCGGTATCGCTAGCTTTAGCCAGATTTTCCTTGCTAACACCGGCTTTGGAGTGAATGTTAAGTTTCTGTTGCTGCGTTGGCATTTTAATTCTGTTCTCCACAAATGCAGTCTCAATGCAAAAGTGTGGAGTAGTTTCGACCGAGGAAACAAGTGAAAAGCGCCCTTGTAAAAGTAAAAAGGCTGTCTGCACTGCGGAGCTCCTCACCTAAGCAGCCAGCTTCACTGCCCGCGCCCACCAACTTTTCCTTATGCTGAATTTATATTTATTGTGGGACTTAATTTAGAATATGCTACAAAGACTTCCGGTCTGGACACCATGGTGATAGCAGCTTAACGCTGAAGCTCCCAGACCCGATCCAGGAAAATACCTTGAAAATCAGATTTAACGGATTTTTGGAAGAGTGAAAATCAAAAGACAAAGTCATCATGCCTAAAGGAAAACAGAAGAAATCGACATTTACCAGGCCAGGACACGCATCGGCCGGAGAATCTGATCCGGATGATTTCCATTCAGAAGACGAGGAGCTAAATGAAGCTAGCAACAAGGTTAGCTTAAAAATTGTACTTAAAGAATTAAGACGATTTCGCCGAGAGTGTTGGGACGAATTTCGTGAAATCAAAGACGAAATAAAAAGGACAAACAGCAGAGTGGACCAGGCCGAGGACCGAATCATGGAAGCAGAGGAAAGAATAAAAGGGCTGGAAGATACCGTGCTGGAGCTACACAAACGACAGTCTAGACTGGAGGCTAAGCTAACCGACCAAGAAGGAAGACTAAGAAGAGACAACATAAGAATTCATGGTCAGAAAGAAGGAGTCGAGGACGGTTTCACCACAATGGCGGCATGCGTGGAATCCTTACTGAGAGAGAAGTTGGATATTCCCCAAACCACCGACTTGAAGATAGAAAGGGCGCACCGTACATTAGCCCCTAGGCCGGCGGCGGAAGCGCCACCAAGATCGGTGGTGGTGAAGTTCTCCAACTCCAGAATAAAAGAAGAGGTTGTAAGACTGGCTTGGCAGAAAAAAGGATTTATGCACCAAGAGAGAAAAGTTTTCGTGGAACACGACTACGCCCCGGAGGTCCTTAAAAAGCGTCGGGAATACAACGATGCTAAAAAGGTACTACGAGAGAAGAAGCTGCGCTTTCAGACTCCATTTCCGGCGAAGCTGCGGGTTTTTTACGGGGAAGAGACGTGTCTCTACAACTCGGCGGAAGAAGCAACCACGGATATGGCGAGAAGAGGACTCCCGGTAACGGTGTATAAACCCACAGCAGACCCGATCGAAAGAATCAAGGCTCAATCGTGGTCCACACAGAGACCCTCAAAATCCACGGGCCAGCAGTGGGAAACCCAGCGCCAGAGCTATAAGGAAAAACTGGCCATTTACAGGAGGGAATAATGATATTTTTAGTCAATCTGCGCATCCAACCCTCCTCCTACAAGGTAACAAACATTAAAGGAGATGCAGAATCAGCAAGTGGTAAAACATTTCATGGAACAGTCATAATATTAGAAACAAATAAGTCTTAAAAAATAAAATGTTAAAATAGAAATGTGACAATGAACCACATGAACTCTCCACGCTAACAAATACTGTATTAACATGATTGTTTGCTGTGATGGTGGTGGGAGGTTGCGCACAATTTCATAGGGTATAGGCATAAAAAAAAAATCATTACAAGTTCGGATTGGGATCTGAAATTCACGTTAAAAACATGGGACAACTTACAGGGGTAAGAGAGGGCCCTCAGCACGTAACGGAATCTGAGGAATTTCCCTCAGAGCCAACACACCATCAAGGCTCTTCTAAGGTCACTAAAAAGACCTCAGCTCAGGAAGATCTTTTGTCAGTTTTTTGTTTTAAAGTTTTATATACTATGTTCTTAACGTTTTTTATGTTCTTAATGTTCTTTCAGTTTCTGAGTAGCATAAAAGAGGGCCACCACACTGTTATACTAAATAAGACAACACAATGGAGAAACGGTGTAACCAAAATAATCTCATATAATGTAAAAGGGATCCTGAATCCAGTTAAAAGATCCAAGATTCTGGGCAAAATGAAAAAAGACAAAGCAGGAATAATATTTTTACAGGAAACCCACCTAACAGACGTGGAGCACACTAAACTCAATAGACAAGGGTTTAAAATGATCACTTCATCTTCATATAAGTCAGGGAGGTGGAGGGGGGTAGCGACATTGATCTCAACCAAAATTATATTTGAAAAAAAAATCAGAACACAAAGATAAAGAAGGGAGATTCAGTATGGTACTTGGGCGGCTAGAGGGAGAAGATATCATCCTCCTGAATGTATATGCACCTCCAGGGGCTAACTGTAAATTTTATAAAAATGTATTTGACCTAATGATAACTAAAGCCCAAGGTTTAGTGATATGTGGTGGAGACTTCAATCTAAGACTGAATCCATACTGGGATGCATCAGGTAATTCTCCACATCAAAATAACACTCAAAGTAGAAAAACTCGGATGCTACTAAAAGAAATGGGAATCTGCGACGTGTGGAGGGAATTCAACCCCAATGTAAAAGATTATACATTTTACTCAGCACCACATTCATCATACTCAAGGATTGACTATTTTTTTATGTTTAATAGAGACATTGGAAGAGTAAAAACATGTAAAATAGGACTGATGGATCTCTCTGACCACAGTCCAATCTATATGGACTTAAGTATCCAAAAATACACAAATAATACATTTTCTTGGAGGTTAAATTCAAATGTGCTGAAAGGACCACTGAAAGATGAATTGGAATCAGATATTCTCAGATATTTGGAAGAAAATGATAATGGAGAAGTATCCCCTTTAATACTGTGGGATGCATGCAAAGCTGTAATAAGGGGAAAGATTATCGCAAAACTGGCAATCCAAAAGAAACTGAGACAAGAAAAACTAATCACATTAGAGTCAGAACTTAAGAACCTAGAAAAAGAGCACAAAGATAACGCTCATTCTAATGATTCGCTCAAAATTAAGGAAATTAAAAAACAAATAAATGAGATCTACACAATAGAAATCCAGAAGAAACTTACATTTCTGAAACAAAAATACTATGAAACAGGCAGCAAATCGGCAAAATTGCTAGCCTATAAATTGAGGAAACAACAAACGGAGAGAGCAATCTACAAAATCAGAGACCCAGTATCAAAGGAAATAAAATTTAGAATTCAGGATATTCTTAAAAGCTTCGAGAACTACTATAAGAACTTGTACTCCTTCAAAAAACATAAAAACACATCCGAAGCATTCCTAAACACATTAAACCTTCCCCAACTTACTGAGTCACAAAATAAAACACTACTGTCAGAAATACAACCTAAAGAATTAGAAAAAGCAATTATGAAACTTAAAGCTAGCAAATCCCCAGGAGCAGATGGCTATACAGCAGAATGGTACAAAACCTTTAAACAACAACTATCTCCTCTCCTCCTGAAAACATTTAACTATGTCCTCCACACAGGGGAAATCCCCCCCTCCTGGAGAGAAGGGGTCATTGCAGTCATACCTAAACCTGAAAAGGATAAACTAGACTGCTCCAACTACAGACCAATCAGTGTGTTAAATCAGGACTATAAGCTTTTTATCACTATCCTTGCAAAAAGGTTAGAAAATATACTGACAGACTTAATTCATTTAGACCAAACAGGTTTTATAAGACAAAGACAGACACAAGATAACATTAGACGCACTTTACACATAATTCATCATATAAAAAAATATAACTTAAATGCAGCCATATTGGGATTAGAAGCTGAAAAAGCATTTGATTCGGTTGACTGGTCTTTCCTATATAGAATCTTATCCAGTTTCAATTTTCATAACAACTTCATTAGAACTATCCAGGCATTATATAAAAAACCAACAGCTAAAATAAGGATTAACGGTAAATTATCATCATCTTTTGAACTGGAAAGAGGATGTCGTCAGGGCTGCCCCTTGTCTCCACTGCTCTTTGCAATCTTCATAGAACCTCTGAGCCAATGGATAAGACAGAATCAAAAAATTCAAGGTATTACACTTGGTCAGAAGGAACACAAAATAGCACTCTTTGCTGATGACATTTTAATATACCTGGGGCAGCCGGACACCTCTTTTCCAGAACTAATCTCAGTTTTTTCAGAGTATGGAGATTTATCGGGGTATGAATTAAACATGCATAAAACCCACGTTTTAACATTCAACTATGACCCAAATCAATATTTACTAAGCAAACTCAAAACTAACTGGGAGATGGAATCTATGAAATATCTGGGGGTCAATATCCCGAAACAACTCAACAAAATTATAACACTAAACTATGATCCACTGATGGCAAAAATAAAATCTGATCTAGCAAGATGGAATATGATACCATTCTTGGGTACCGCACAAAGAATTGAAGCAGTCAAAATGAATATACTTCCACGTCTTCTATACCTTTTCCAAACAATACTGGTAGAACCTCCCAAAAAAACATGGCAAGAACTGGACAGAAGGATCTCAAGATTCATATGGCAGGGCAAGAGACCTAGAATCAGATATAGAACCCTACAGCTAAACAAAGGCAAAGGTGGGCTCACGCTGCCAAATATCAGGGACTATTTTAAAGCCGCACAAATTAAAACTTTAGTAGAGATATGTAACTGACGTCATCCTCAGTGCTGGAAAATCAGAGCTCCAACTGCGACACTCGTTCCATACAGTTGCTTATTTCCTTTCTCATTCCTTCTATCGCTGCTATAATCCCATAAAATTTAGAGGAAAAGTCCGCTCTCATTGAGCCAATGGCAGCAAGCACCGCACCCGTGCCCTCGCCAGCAGTCACCGCTCCGCCGCTAGTTTCCTTCGCCATAGTCTTCGGAGATCCTCCTGCCTCGTCACGAGCGTGGAAGTCCGTCAGCCTGGACTGTTTTGACAATTCAGTTTTTCCTCCACCTAATTTCCCAGCCCTAGGCTTTACCGGCATATCCGCGCCCAAATGCTGGGATAGGCTTTGTTCCAATTGAGAGAGTTATTAGCCAACTTTTTATTTTTAGGAGCAGAGCAGAGCGAAACACGTCTTTCTATGTGGCCGCCATAACCGGAAGTCATAATATCAAACAGCTTGTTAATATAGCATACAGTATTAAAACTGTTCATATATGGATTAAAGTTACAGTCATATGTTTTAACACACACACACACACACACACACACACACACACACTTATAAAACGTGATCTCAACAGATAAATGCATAAACAGTGAATTTTTATTATAATGTAATACTAGATGATAAAAGTAGTTGGAAACCACACGTCAGATAAATACAAAACAAAGTTGCAAAAAATATTGCAATTATAAATAAAATTAAGACAAATTGCTTCCGGTTATGGCTGCCACGTAGGACGGACGTGTCTCGCTCTGCTCTGCTCCTGGAGAAAAAAATCGGCAAATAACTCTCTCATTTGGGACAGAACGTATCCCAGCATTTGGGCGAGGATATGTCGGCGAAGCCTAAGGCTGGAAAACCAGGAAAAGGAAAAAGCGAGCCGCCGAAACAGTCCAAATTAACAGACTTTCAGGTCTGTGACGCAGCAAACAAGGCTCCATATATGGCGGAGGAGGCTGGCGGCGGTGCGATTTCTGCGGGGAATGGCGCAGAAGCGCTGATGGCTGCCATGAGTTCAATGAGAGCGGACTTTTCCTCTAGATTTGATGGGATTATGACAGCGCTGGAAGGAATAAGAAAGGAATTGGGTGACTGTGTAGAACGAACGGCGCAGATGGAGCTCCGTCTCGCTAGTGCTGAAGATGACGTCACCCGTCTTCAATTAAAGGTGCGCACTTTGGAAAAAAAAAAAAAATCTCTGGAAGATAATATTTTGGATTTGGAATCTCGGTCGAGACAGAATAATTTGAGGCTGGTGGGTCTTCCAGAGGAATCAGAAGGTCGGGACGTATGTTCCTTTCTGGAAAAGTGGATTCCGGAGGTGCTGGGCAGCGAGGAGTTGCAATCAGCAGTGGTTCTGGAAAAAGCACATCGTATTGGCCCACGGAGAGATAAGGGACCGCCGAGGACCTTAATTATGAAGTTTCTTAGCAACAGAGACAGGATGAAGATCTTCAACGCTGCACGTGCTAAAGGAGAGATTAAACACCAGGACCAGCAGGTGCGGTTCTACCCAGATTTGGCCACAGGAATCCAGCAATTGAGGAAGCAGTTTGATCCCGTACGTAAGGAGCTGCGCAACCTTGGGATTCGTCATGGTGTAATCTATCCTGCGAGACTGCTGACCACGTATGAGGGCAGAACCCACATCTTCAAGACCCCAGAGGAGGCGCAGGAGTTCATCAAGAAGATCAAAGAAGAAGAAGAGACTGGTGGGAGCTAAGCATGAACAAAATATAAGGTAGAATAATTAAGCATTTGCACAGGCATCTGACTGACTTGAAGTAAATAGTAAGTTTACAAAATATAGATTGTATTATATATTAAAAAAACAAAACAAAAACAAAACAAACAAAAAAAAAAAACTATGATGTACAAAGTTGTTAAAAATTTTGGAGTTAAGTTGGAAAACTACAGAGGAGAGTTAATGTTACGTCATTAAAAGCAGTAGAGTTAGGGTGATTGGGAGGATGAAGAAGGAGTGGCTTAGGCTGTTCCCCGTGGGTGTGGAACAGTCGATGGCTATATCGGGAGACAGAATTTTTCTTTTGATTTTGGGGGGTTTGCCACAAGTGTGGGAAGGGGAAATTTGTTTGTGTGTAGTTTGTAGGATGAATGTTCAACCACTCATGTTTTTGCTTCTCTGTATGAGCATGTTTACACTGCAAGGTAATCCCAAACTCTCTATTGATCATGGACCAAAGTGTTAACCTTAATTTAACTTCATGGAATTGCAGAGGTCTACAAAATTTAAAAAAACTTAAACAAGTTATGAATAAAATAAAGGACATGGGTTCAAGAATTGTGTTTTTACAAGAAACTCATCTGATAGAGGAGGATGTTAAAAGAATTAGGAGTAGATGGCAGGGAAGTGTATTCACCTCTTCATTTTCATCCCGAGCCAGGGGAGTTATGACTCTCATACATAAATCAGTTCCTTTTCAAGTGAAAAATGTAATTGGAGACAAATTTGGAAGATATGTAATCATTCAAGGTTCTTTGCTATTAGAAAATATAAATCTTGTGAACTTATATGGTCCCAATATAGATGATCAGAAGTTCTTTGCTAATTTATTTCTCATCTTATCATCACTTACAGGGCAACATATAATAGCAGGGGATTTTAATTGTACATTGAATCCAGGTGTGGATAGATCAACAGGACTGGATTGTACGCACATTGGATGTAGGATGACTATTAATCATTTTATGAAAGAATTGAGATTGTTAGATATATGGAGAGAAATGAAACCACAAGTTAAAGCCTATTCTTGTTATTCCAGTACCTACAAGACATTCTCACGTATTGATTATTTTTTGATTTCCACAGAATTAAGGTCCAAGATTCAAAACTGCTTTTATGATAACATCGTGATCTCTGATCATGCACCCTGTTGTCTAATATATGTAGATAAAAAATTGACAAAGGAATCAGGTAGATGGCAATTTCAGCATAAATGGCTTCAGGATGAGGAATTTGTCAAGTATATAGAAAAACAGATAGACGAGTTCTTTGACATCAATACTACACAAACATCAGCATGTGTAAAGTGGGAGGCTTTCAAAGCTTTTATTAGGGGACATATTATTAGTTATACAGGATCAAAATCTAAGAAGACTCGAGAGGAGAGAGCTAAATTGGAACATAAAATAAAAAATCTTCAGGAAAAAGTGTATGCAGGAAGTGACCCAAGGTTGGAGAATGAATTACTGATTTTGAGAGCTGAATACGACAAAAAATCAGCGAATAGAGCTGCCTCGAGTCTTCTAAGATTGAAACAATCTTTTTATGAACAAGGTGAAAAATCAGGAAAATTATTAGCATGGCAGATTAAACAATTGGAAATTAAAACACCAATTACCAGTATTATAAGTAACGGACAGGTAGTTATAGATCCTTTAGAAATTAATAGAGCCTTTAGAGATTACTATGAAAAATTATATGATACCAAAAATGAACCTGATTTAACAAAACTAAATGGGTTTTTGAACGAACTATCTATACCGTGTATTCCAAATGAAAACAGGGAGATATTGGAGTCTAAAATTAGTCAAGAAGAAGTTGGGCTAGCCATTGATAATATGAAATCAGGAAAAAGTGCAGGACCAGATGGTCTTCCAGTTGACCTTTATAAAAAATTTAAGAATAAATTAATAAAACCTTTTTTGGAAATGGTTTTAGAAACATTTCAAAATAATAATTTACCATCATACATAAATAATGCCTTAATTATACTGCTGCCAAAACCAGGTAAGCCCTCTAATAAATGTGAAAATATGAGACCAATAAGCCTATTAAACGCCGACCTTAAGATAATCTGTAAAATTTTAGCAAGACGAATACAAGAAATTTTACCAAATATTATTAATCGAGATCAGAATGGCTTTATAAAGGGTAGACAAGGCTTCCATAATGTAAGAAGACTATTTAATATTATTTATTTTAATAAAGAAGCACCGGATACAGCTCTCCTATCATTGGACGCCGAAAAGGCCTTTGATAGAGTTGAATGGCCCTTTCTTTTTGAAGTCCTACAAAGGTTTGGACTTGGAAATAATTTCATAAAATGGGTTCAAATAATATACAATAATGCTACAGCAGAAATCCTAACAAATAACAATATTTCAAAACCAATAAAAATCAATAGACGATGTCGACAAGGCTGTCCACTTTCACCTTTACTGTTTACTATGGCAATTGAACCTTTAGCGATAGCGATACGTTTACATTCACAAATATATGGAATTAAAGTTGGACCAACAGAACATAAAATCTCCCTGTACGCCGATGACATAATTTTGTTTATGTCGAATCTAAAAAAATCAATTCCAACCTTGTTGAATTTAATAAAGAATTTTGGGGAAATATCAGGATATAAAATAAATAAAACTAAATCTTCAATATTAATGCTAAATGAGACCCAGAGAAATTACCCAGCCCCTGAGGTAAATCAATTCAATGTTGTAAATCAGTTTAAATATTTAGGAATCCAAATTATGCCTAAGCTAGAATCAGTCGCCAGTGTCAACTATGAAGCCTTAATGTCAGATATCAATGAGTTAACTCAGAGATGGATGTCACTACCAATGTCGATGATCGGGAGAATCAATATACTTAAAAGTAATATTTTACCTAAAATACTTTATTTATTTCAATACATTCCCTTATCACCACCTTTAGATCTATTCTCAAGAATAAAAAAAAAGTTAGTGGAATTTATATGGAACAACAGGAGGGCTAGATTACGTTTGTCTTTATTATATTTACCATTTGATCGTGGAGGTCTGAAATGTCCAAATTTTATGTTGTATTATTGGTCGGCACAACTGAGGTCTATGACATATTATTTTTCATCAAATGATCTCCCTCACTGGACTGAAATGGAATCATACAATTTACCTTTACCTCTTCCCATATTCATATACTCAGATTCGGCAAAAAAATTACAAAAACAAGTTAAAAATCCATTTGTAAAGCATATGATCAAAATATGGTGTGAAGCTAAAAACTATTTAAAAGAACCACAGTTATTGTCACAATTTAGTCCAATATGGGGTAATCAATATTTTAAACCAGGGAGAGCGGACGCTGTATTTAAAGTATGGAATTTAAAAGGGATACAAAAGATTCAGGATTTATATTTGCCATGTGCAGACAACATAATGTCTTTTGAAGAGCTGAGGATCAAATTTAATCTCAATAGAACACATTTTTTTAAATATCTTCAACTTAGAAACTTTATTCGATCAAATCAAAATAAAGCTCTCACTCGACCTATTTATTCATCCTTGGAAAAAATGATGATGAAAGATAGTAAAAGAAAGGGTATTATTTCAGAGTTTTATAACTCACTGACACTATCTTCAAGTGAAAATTCACTGAAAAGATTAAACTACTGGAAAGAAGATCTGCAAATTGAAATTTCAGAGGAACAATGGGAATTGGCTTGTACAGAAGCTCAAACCAAATCAATAAATGCACGCCTTAAATTGATACATTTCAAATGGTTAATGCGGATGTATGTTACACCGGAGGAGTTAAATAGATATAACAAAAATATACCAGATACATGCACAAAATGCATGGAAAGTAAAGGAACCCTATTTCATTGTTTATGGGAATGTAGATTAATAAGAATGTTTTGGGAAGAGGTGAGGGTAACAATTGAAAAAATAATCTCAAAACAAATCATATTGAATCCTAAACTGTTTTTGTTGGGTCTGTACCCAGAAAAGCATAATTTTAATAAAAGTGAAAGAACATTCATAGACCTCAGTTTGCTTAATGCCAAAAAATGTATTGCACTATTATGGAAAAAGACTCATAGACCAGATGTGACTCAGTGGTTAAGACAGATGTTAACAAACCTTCCATTAGAAAGAATAACATATATACTAAAATCAAAGGAAATTGTGTTTGAGAATATATGGAGACCTTTTATTGATTATGTAAAAAATTTAAACATAACTCTTGAAGAAGAAGGTGAATGATGTGTGTGGACCTTGTAAATTCCAAACTGGTGAACATAATATGTATACTTATGTATTGGATTGTCTAGACTAAACAGAGGAGCATTGTTGAAGACTTGATTTTGTTGGTGGTTGTTGGTGTTTTTAGTGCATTTTTTTTTTTTTTGTAGTACTTTAGTGTTAGTGTTTGATTGTTTGTATCATGTTTGTTAAAAAAAAAAAAAGGTTCAATAAAGATATTGTGGAAAAAAAAAAATTAAGACAAATCCCTTTATATCTTGTGTTGCTCATTGGTACTTCCATACTTGACCTATTGTATAGAGGCCTGGGGTAACAATTATAAAAGTACACTTAATTCATTGCTAATATTACAAAAAGGGCTGTCCATGTTATACACAAAGTTGGATATCTTGAACATACTAATTTATTGTTTACACAGTTAAGGTTATTGAAATTGCGGGATCTGGTTTATTATTATTATATAGCACAATTAATGTTTACAAAAAAGAAAGAAAAACCTTTTGCATAGTCAATCAACTTATCAAGATACTGTAGTTATAAAATCCATAAGTTGCATACTTTTAATAAAATTATTATAAAAGTATAGCTTAAATTTTAGAAAAATGAAAATCTTTATAAGAGCTAAAAGCTCAGTAAAACTTAATCTGGCATTGATAATCTTGTAGGTAGTTGGTTTGATAATATATTTGGCAAAAATATGCAGGTTAGGTTAACTGAAGACTCTAAAGTGGCCCTAGGTGTGAATGTGTGTGTGAATGGTTAAGGGACAGCGCCGTACCGTGGCTGCTTCATCCATCCAGGTGGATGCCCTCAATTTCCCCTCTGGGGATCAATAAAGTATACAAAATCAAAAAAAAAAAATATATAAAAATAAAAAAAAATGAGGAAAAATAATTCAAGGAGCCCTTATAAGTATAATTATTAGTTTATTGATCTTTGTCTTTTGTGGATGTTGTTGTATTCCCATGATTAAAGAATAAAAATCCATCCATCTTCTTCCGCTTAAAATGAAAATAAAAAATAAAAAATAAACGAAAGATCTATTTTAGTGGCCTTCTCTTCCAAGGACCCGCCTCCATATGAAGGGGACCCACCTTCTCTCCTATTGCCAGGATGACGACGAGGTTGTGCCATGACTGAACCTAGATGGGGATCTAGAAGACGCCGGGGAGATAGTTTAGGGTCTGCAATAGGGTCTACAATGCACATTCACATGGTGTTAGATTTTGCTCTGCTGTGCTTCTGCCCTACAGGTTTCCTTTGTGATAAATGATTAATGAAAGAATAGATGCATGTATATGAATGTACTCATATATGCCTATATACATATATGCATCTTCACATATATTCATATATATGCATAGATGAGGATAGTTTAGTTTTGAATATATTTTATACATATAGGATTGTTAGCTATATTAAGTCATGATGTCTGCACCACACCCGATGTCCTCTGGAGAAATGGCAACCTAAGGGGAGGCAGGTCTAAATGACTGCCGGAAGGAGGACATTACGCACATATAGAACTTTAGAAGCACTACTCACAGGGGATAGAATAGGGTTATGAGATGGGTTTAGACCCATCTCAACAGGGGGAGATGCAAAAACATAAGTTTAGGTTACTAGGTTATAGATAGATAGTGAGGTGCCCTAATAGGACACCTCAGCAGGGAGTATTGTTGGTAAAATGACATGATTGGCCTGTCTTTCTCACACTTCTTTATCTGCTTGCTTCACACGCTACACTGCAGAGTTTAGTTTACACCCTATAATTCATTTGCTGAAATCAGTTAGAATCAGTTCTGCACACAACCAAGCTGCCACATAAGCGGAAATGTATTATTGATACAATGAGGTAAAACCCCTCCCCCTTGCATGAGGGAGTGGTTAAGCTTTATAAAAACTATAGGGCTCAATTTTGGGGTAGCACACTCTTGGGGAATTGCCTAAAGAGTTGTGTTCCAGTGCTGTTTGTAATCCATATCTCACTTTCAGTAAAATAAGTGAAAGTATACTTCATCTCTCAGTCTGGTTTATTGGCCTTCGTATAACAGAACTGGGGATTTAAGGTTTATTAGGTGCAACAATGTAAATATTAACCGTTACAGAACAATCAAAGATAGCAGCCCCATGTTTCCAGAAGTTTCTATCTGTACCTGGATCAGCATGAGCAGAGAAAAGAAATGAAGGTTTTGTTCAAAAAAATGTTAAACTCACCGCGTTTGTAAAGATAAAATCAACTGACTGGGCTGAAGCTTCTGTCATGTGACGGGGCCTTAAACCATAATAAATCCCCAGTTGTAACAAGTATTCCACCTCACAAGGTGGCAGACACGTATAACTTACTGCTCTTGCCTTGGAGGACTAATGGCCCCCAAATACCCCCCCCCCCCCAAAAAAAAACCCCTCACTTCTGGGACACCAAAGAAGAAGAGTTTGTAAACAAATGCTGATGTGCTCCATCGCGACACAGAGGAGGCATTTGCTCCCAAATTTGCCAACTATGATTCTAAAAAGAGATTATTTAGCGAATGAAGGTAAATACATATCTACATTTTGTTATAACAGAAGGTGGCCGAAGCTGGTTGATGTTCACCTGCCATTGACCCCAGTGCCATGTGACTGGACAGAACAATAGCGCAGGTCTATTATTATGATTATTCCAATTGAGGTGGAATAATCATAACAGTGTCTGGATGTGGGAAAGACAGCAAAAATGGCAGAGAGAAGACAAAATAATGACCAGAATGGACGAAAAATGGACGAAGCGAGCCGCCTGGCCAGCGGTAAGTCTGACGAATTTCTTTGTTTGTTTACATTGCACTGATTTTCTGGTTCACATACTTTAAAGATAAGATGGCAAAAACCCCAAAACAAAAATTCGTGACAAAAAACAAAACCATCCTTTGTGTAAATATGTCTAAAGTCCACTTTTGATTGAAAGTTATGTAATTCAATATGGCTGCCATGGCATTATGCAAATTAAATGCATAAATTTACTCCTATCTCAAACTTTGGATCATATTCTACATCTTTCTAACTGAAAGTAAGCCATTATCTCTTACCACTTTCAAGTTATAGCTTTGGAAATCTTTGACATCTGAACTGTATATTTTCTTGAAAAAACCTCAACCACTAGGGGCTGACGGCGCAACGGAGTGCCTCAGGCAGTCAAACAGTTAATTCAAAAGGAGCCCTGACCAAGTATTGAGTGTGTACATGGACATACTTTTCAGTCGGCCAACATGTCTATTGAAAAACTATTTTTTAAAATTGATTTTATGTAATATTCTATTTTTTTGATCAAATGAATTTGGGATTTTCATAGGCATGCCTTCACACTCGCTCGCCTCACCACACGAGTGTGGAAGAATCCCAAACTCTCTGTCAAGACGAAGATGGCAGTGTACAACGCCTGCGTCATCAGCACACTGCTCTATGGGAGTGAGACGTGGACAACATACACCCGGCAGGAAAAGAGACTGAACTCCTTCCACTTGCGCTGCATTCGCCACATCCTGGATATATCCTGGCAGGACAAAAGTGCCCAACACAGAAGTTCTGTCCCGCGCCGGCCTTCCCTCCATGTTCACTCTACTCAGGCAGCACAGGCTCCGCTGGCTAGGCCACGTTCACCGTATGGAGGATGGCAGAATCCCCAAAGACGTCCTCTACGGAGAACTGGCGACTGGCAGGAGAGACGTTGGCCGCCCAGAGCTGCGCTTTAGAGACGTCTGCAAGAGAGACATGAAGACCCTGGAGATCAACACAGAGCGCTGGGAGGACCTTGCAACGGACCGCTCCAAATGGAGAGGCACCCTGACCAGACAGCTCAAGGCGGGTGAAGAGAGACTGACTGCTGCAGCAGATGAAAAAAGGACCCGCAGGAAGAACCGCCACAGACCCAGCAGCACGGAGACCACCCACAACTGCGACCTGTGTGACAGGGACTGCCATTTGCGCATCGGCCTGTTCAGCCACAGGTGGTGCTGTTCCAGCAGAGTAGACGCTTAGGATTCTCTTCCATGGTCATCATAGACCGACGGAGGCCGATGAAGCCATAATCATCAAAATTAAAATAAATAAACACTTGAAATGTATCACTCTCTGTGTCATCAATCTATATAATGTATGGTTTTCACTTTTTGAAATGACTGGCAAAAAAAATTGAACTTTTAAGATAAGATAAGATAAGCCTTTATTAGTTGCACAATGGGGAAATTCCAGGATTGCAACAGCACAGGGATAGCAACACTCAGAGCAATTATTTAGAAGATAAGAAAATAAGAGCAGTGAATATACATATGTACAAGTAAATATATAAATATATACACACAGTGCGGAGCATTGTAGCTAGATGGAATAAACAGCATAACCGTCTATTTAGTTACCCCACATAGTAAGAATATGTACCCATACATATTGTCACCCTCCGTAGCGACTGATATTGTCCTAGTTGTATACTGGAGGGGACCATTTTGTGCAAGTCAGTTGTGTCTTTTGCATTCAATACTATTAGGTCGTCACATTTTTTTTTTTATCTTTGAGCACAGCCCTGCTTATGTTATAAAGTCTGACAGCTGTAGGTGGGAAGGACCTGCGAAACCTCTCGGTTATGCACCCAGGATGATGAAGCCTACTGCTAAATGAGCTCATCAGTGCGTTCAGTATGTCCTGCATAGGGTGGGACTCGGACTCCAGCAGAGATGACAGTTTAGCCACCATCCTTCTCTCTCCTATCTCCTCCACTGGATCAAGGCGCTGCCCCAGGACAGAGCTAGCTTTCTTGATCAGTTTGTTCAGTCTCTTCCTATCTGCTGCTGTGATGCCACTGCCCAAGCAGACCACTCCAAAAGTGATGGCTGATGCCACCATCGAATCATAGAATGTCTTCAGGAGCACCCCTTGTACACCAAAAGACCTGAGCCTCCTCAGTAGGAACAGCCTGCGCTGTCCCTTCTTGTAGAGTGCGTCAGTATTGTGTGACCAGTCTAGTTTATTGTTCAGATGAACACCCAGGTACTTGTAGGATGTCACCATCTCAATGTCTGTTCCCTGAATGTTTACTGGTGCTGTGTGGGGTTGTCCTTGCCTGCGGCAGTCCACCATCAGTTCCTTAGTTTTTCTCGCGTTGATCTGGAAGCAGTTCCGATGGCACCAGTCCATGAAGTCCTGGATAAGTCCTCTGTCCTCGGCCTCATCTCCAACGATCGCAGAGTTATCAGAGAACTTCTGCAGATGGCAGTGCGTTGTGTTGTGTGAGAAGTCCGCAGTATAAAGGGTAAACAGAAAGGGAGCCAAAATTGTTCCCTGGGGGGCCCCCGTTCTGCCGATGATCGTGTCGGACACACAGTCCCGGGTTCTCACAAACTGGCCGGTTTATGAGGTAGTCCAGGATCCACGATGACAAGTGCTGGTCCACCCCTGCGCACAGCAGCTTGTCCCTCAGGATCATCAGTTGGATGGTGTTAAAAGCACTGGAGAAGTCAAAGAACATGATCCTCACCACATTCCCAGGCTTCTCCAGGTGGGACAGGGAATGATGAAGAAGAGAAAATCACTGCATCCTCCACCCCGAAGCCATGATGGTAGGCGAACTGGAGTGGATCCATCCCTGGTCCCACCAGGGGCCAGAGGTGAGCAAGGAGCAGTCTCTCCTGGGTCTTCATCAGGTGAGACGTCAGGGCCACTGGTCTGTAGCTGTTCAGGTCTCTGGGGTGGGAAGTCTTTGGTACAGGTACCACACAAGACGTTTTCCACAACTGTGGTACCCTCCCCAGTTTCAGGCTTAGGTTGAAGATGTGCTCCACAATTCCACACAGCTGGTCTGCACAGGACTTGAGGAGCTTCGCGCTGATGCCATCCGGACCTGAGGCCTTCCTTGCCTTGATCTTCCTCAGCTCTGTCCTCATCTGGGTCTTAGTGAGGGTCAGGTTGGGGGACTGTGTGCTGGGAGTGGGGGGTATTGGTGGAGGGAGGTGTGGACAGCAGGTCTCGATGACTGTAGAGGCAGCAGTGGTTGTTGTGCAGGCGGGGGGGGGGACAGCGGTTGGTCAAACCTATTAAAAAACAGGTTCAGATTGTTCACCCACTCCCTGCTCCCCGTGGCCTGGGAAGAGGTATTCTGGAGCCCAGAGATGGTTTTGAGGTTTCTCCAGACCCCGCCGATGTCGCTCTGTTGCAGCTTGTCCTCCATCTTCTTCCTGAAGCTGTCCTTGCCTTCACTGATCTTCCTCCTTAGCTCCCTCTGTACGGACTTCAGCATCTCCCTGTTCCCTGACCTGAAGATCCTCTTCTTCTCTCTCAGAAGTGTTTTTATCTCAGGGTTGATCCAGGGTTTGTTGTTCGTTTGTTGTTTTTCATGATATTCTAATTTTTTGAGACATACCTGTATTGAATTAATTTAGTCTGTTGTTTCACTGGGTAAGGAAGAAGCTAAATAAAACAGGAAGGGAGTGGGCTGATTTAAAACTGTTATTATTTCATCATTTTTATCATATTGAATATATGCTGGCCTACCTGTCTGCTGTTTTCCCCAAACAAGACACTTCTGCAGGTAAATGAGCGCTGCGTCAGACCTCCCATCTCTCCCTCTTTCTCTCAGTTTACCCGTGTTAAAAATCTCTGTTGCACAGACAAGTGCTGGGCTGTTAACAGATTTTTTTTTCTTTTGGATGGGTTGAATAAATAACATTGGAGCAGCCACAATGGAACAAAAATAAACCTCTGGACACTTCGGACGTCAGCAACACCGCTTCTGGGCGAAGTAAAACTTTTCCCCAAAGCGTGTTGTTGACATGCAGAAAAAAATGCTGGCAGATTATCCACATCTCTGCACCGTTTTTTTAAAAGGACAGCAGCAGTCTGAAATGGCCTTAAAACTAAATTACTTCCTCACAACCAGACAAAGACGCTCCAAGCACGAAGCACCGCTTCGTGTTTGTTTTCCCGTTTCTATGGTAATACATAAGTTCCGTTGGCAGAGTAACAGACCCCCAATATGTCGCGATATTGATTTTTACATCAGTATCAAAATTTATACCGATATTATCGTGAACCCCCCATGGATTATCCCCTTATCGTGGTGGGGGGTTTGTGTGCCTTAATGATACCAGGAGGTATGCTGTCTGGGGCAATTTGCCTCTGGTAGGGTAACCCAAGATAAACTGGTCCTGGGTGAAGGGCCAGACTAACAACGATCCAACAGACTCTCATGACGAATGTTAGAACAAGGATTCAGTGTACCCCGCCCAGTATGTGGATACTGGGGCCCCGCCCTGGAGCCAGGCCTGGGGGAGGGGCTCAATGGCTAGCGCCTGGTGGCCGGGTTTCTGCCCATGGGACCCGGCTGGGCTCAGCCCAAAGGAGTTACATGGATCTGCCCTCCAGTGGGCTCACCACCTGCAGGACGGACCATGGGGGTCTGGTGCTATTTTTTTTTTATGTGGATCAAGTGGTGGTCAAAGGCGGAGACCTTGGCAGTCTGATCCCAGGCTTCCTAAACTGGCTTTTGGGATGTGGAATGTCACCGCTCTGGTGGGGAAGGAGCCTGAGCTGGTGCATGAAGTTGAGAGACACCGGCTAGAGATAGTTGGCCTCACCACAACACACAGCTCCGGTTCCAGAACCAGTCTCCTGGAGAGGGGCTGGAGCTTGGCCTACTCTGGAGTTGCCCCGGGCGAGAGGCGGCAAGCAGGGGTGGGTATTCTTGTATCCCCGCACCCTGAGGCCTCGATATTGGAGTTTTCCCCGGTGGACAAAAGGGCTGTTTCCCCGTGCCTTTGGGTTTTGAAACAGGTCCTGACCATAATTTGTGCCTATGCATCAAATGATGGTTCAGAGTACCCACCTGTTTTGAAGTCTCTGACTGGGGTGCTGGAGAGTGCTCCTCTTGGAAACTCCATTGTCCTACTGGGGGACTTCAATGCGCACGTGGGCAACAACAGTGAAACCTGGACGGGGGTGACTGGGAGGAACAGCCTGTCCGATCTGAACCCGAGTGGTGTTCAGTTATTGGACTTCTGTGCTAACCACAATTTGTCCATAACAAACATCATGTTCAAGCATAAGGGTGTCCATACACTACCGTTCAAAAGTTTGGGGTCACTTAGAAATTTCCTTATTTTTGAAAGAAAAGCACTTTTTTTCAATGAAGATAACTTTAAACTAATCAGAAATACACTCTATACATTGCTAATGTGGTAAATGACTATTCTAGCTGCAAATGTCTGGTTTTTGGTGCAATATCTAGATAGGTGTATAGAGGACCATTTCCAGCAACTATCACTCCAGTGTTCTAATGGTACAATGTGTTTGCTCATTGCGTCAGAAGGCTAATGGATGATTAGAAAACCCTTGTGCAATTATGTTAGGTCTGCAATGCTGTAATTGCTGCAAATGGAGGATTCTTTGATGAAAGCAAAGTTTGAAGGAAAAAATTATTATTTCAAATACAAATCATTATTTCTAACCTTGTCAATGTCTTGACTATATTTTCTATTCATTTTACAACTTATGGTGGTAAAGAACTGTGACTTTTCATGGAAAACACAAAATAATTGTCTGGGTGACCCCAAACTTTTGAACGGTAGTGTATGTGCACTTGGCACCAGGACACCCTAGGTCGCAGGTCGATGATCAATTTTGTTATCGTGTCATCAGACCTGTGACCGTATGTCTTGGACACTCGGGTAAAGAGAGGTGCAGAGTTGTCAACTGCTCACCACCTGGTGGTGAGTTGGATCCGATGGCAGGGCCAGGATGCTATTCAGATCTGGTAGAACCAAACGTATAGTGAGGGTGTGCTGGGAACGTCTGGCTGAGGCCTCTGTCCGGGAGGTCTTTAACTCCCACCTCCGGAAGAACTTCAACCACATTTCAAGGGAGTCTGGAGACATGGAGTCTGAATGGGCAATGCTCTCCACCTCCATTGTTGAAGCGGCTGCCCAGAGCTGTGGCCGCAAGGTCGTTGGTGCATCTCGTGGTGGCAACCCCTGAAGCAAGCGGTGGACACCAGTTGTGAGGGGGGCCATTAAGCTGAAGGAGTCCTATTGAGCTTGGCTGGCTTGTGGGACTCCTGAAGCAGCTGAGGTGTACCGGCAGGCCAAGCGGAGTGCAGCTCGGGTGGTTGCTGAAGCGAAAATTCGGGGGTGTGGGAGGAGTTCACCGAACTCCTCCCACACAAGATTTTAGGGCAGCCTCAAAGAGATTCTGGAAAACTGTCCGGCAGCTCAGGAGGGGGAAGCGGCTCCCTGTCCACACTGTGTATGGTGCGGATGTGGTGCTGCTGACTTTGGGGATATTGTCAGGTGGTGGAAGGAATACTTTGAAGATCTCCTCAATCCCACTGACATGCCTTCCACAGAGGAAGCAGGGCTTGTGGATGAGGGGGACGACTCGCCCATCACAGGGGTTGAGGTTGCCAATGGAATTAAAAAGCTCATTGGTGGCCGGGCCTGGGGTATGGACGAGATTCACCCTGAGTACCTCAAGGCCCTGAATGTTGTAGGGCTGTCATGGTTGACACGCCTCTGTAACACTGCGTGGAGGTCGGGGACAGTCCCTTTGGCATGGCAAACCGGGGTGGTGGTTCCTCTCTTCAAGAAAGGGGATCGGAGGGTGTGCTCCAACTTTAGAGGGATCACACTCCTCAGCCTCCCTGGGAAGGTCTATGCCAAGATACTGGAGAGCAGAGTCTGGCCGTTGGTCGAACCTCGGATTCAGGAGGAGTAATGTGGTTTTTGTCCTGGCCATGGCACATCAGACCAACTCTTTACCCTCTCGAGAATCCTCAAGTGTTTGTGGGAGTTTTCCCACCCACTTAACATGTGTTTTGTGGACTTGGAGAAGGCATTCGACAGCGTCCCTTGTGGTTTTTTGTGGCGGGTGCTTCGGGAGTATGGGGTATCGGGCTTGTTGTTACAAGTTATCCGGTCTCTATACGACTGCTGTGAGTTTGGTTCATATTGCCAACACTCCGTCGGACACATTCCCAGTGAGTTGGACTCCGCCAGGGCTGCCCTTTGTCACCGATCCTGTTCATAATTTTTATGGACAGGATTTCTAGGCGCAGCCAGGGAATGGAGGATGTCATGCTTGGTGACCACAGAATCTCACCTCTGTTGTTTGCAGATGATGTTGTCCTGTTGGCTTCATCCAGCAATGACCTACAGGTCTTACTGGGACGGTTTGCCGCTGAGTGTGAAGCAGCTGGGATAAGAATCAGCACCTACAAGTCCGAGTCCATGGTCCTCAGCTGGAAAAAGGTGGATTGTCCTCTCCGGGTTGGGGACAAGCTCCTGCCCCAAATGGAGGAGTTTAAGTATTTTGGGGTCTTATTCATGAGTGAGGGAAGAATGGAGCGAGACATTGACAGATGGATTGGAGCAGCACCTGCAGTGATGCGGATGTTGTACTGGTCCGTTGTGGTAAAGAGGGAGCTAAGCTCTAAGGCAAAGCTGTCAATTTACTGGTCAACCTACATTCCTACCCTCACCTATGGTCACAAGCTTTGGGTAATGACCGAAAGAATGAGATCGTGGATACAAGCGGCTGAAATGAGCTTTCTTGGTAGGATTGTTGGACTCACCCTCAGAGATAGGGTGAGGGGCTCAGTCATCCGGGAGATGCTCACAGTAGAACCGCTGCTCTTCCACATTGAAAGGAGCCAGTTGAGGTGGTTTGGGCATCTGATCAGTATGCCTCCTGGACGCCTCCCACTTTAGGTGTTTCAGGCACGTCCCTACGGGAGAAGACCCAGGAGCAGACCCAGGACTCGCTGGAGAGACTGTGTCTCCCAGCTGGTCTGGGAACGCCTTGGTATCCTCTCTAAAGAGCTGGAGCAGGTGGCTCGGTTGAGGGAAGTCTAGGCTTCTCTGCTTGAACTGCTGCCTCCGCAACCCGGACATTCGGAAAAATGGAAGAAGATGGATGGATGGATGGATGGACAGACAATCAAATCAATCTAAGTGTTCAATCCCTTTTATATTTGTGAAAGTCTAGCATGTGATAATATAATATATATGTGCTAATATATAGGATACCCCTCTGTATTCCACTTTCAAACACAGCCTACATTTGGGCCTGGAAAGCCTGATTGGGATTTCAGACAGGAATACTTGGTTCTATGTGTATGCACTAGTGAACGTTAAAACACATCTGTCCACATGAGACATGATACCATCAGAAGCAGTAAAAGAGAGGACAGCAGCGTGTTGATCATTGGTCTCTGATCAGGTTTGACTCACAGCTCCAAGACGATGTAGAAATTCTCCTCAGTCTGGTAGAAGTCCTCTGTCCTGATGAGACAGGGCTGCAGCACAGAGGAGACATGACAAGGTGACATGAGGAGGAGACAACGACATGAGGAGACGTGAGGAGCCTACAAAGATGTGATGAGGAGACGTGAGGAGGAGATATGAGTCGTGAGGAGAAGACAAAGAGATGACGAGGAGAAGTGAGCAGGCGACAAAGACGTGACGAGGAGACGTGAGAAGACAAAGACGTGAGGAGGAGGAGACATGAGAAGGAGACAAAGACAGGAGGAGTGTGTCTTCATGTTTGTCTCACTCACATGGTTGACTCTCTGCAGGATCTCGATCTCTGTCTGAGCATTTCGTGTCGCCGTCTGTGATTGGACAAAAAAACATGAAGTCACATGTTCACCACCTATAGCCATGTTTGTACTTGTGTAACTCAGTTAGCAGCCACGTTTGTAGTTCTATAACTCAGTTCGGAGCCATCCCTGCGTTCAGTTGACAAAACCGTTTGCAGCCGTTCAGAATTAAGATAAGAAAAGATAAGCTGTGGAGAGTGTAAAGAACGGAGGCAGATTTATGCAACAGACGACTTTATTCACTCTCACATCAGTCATACACAGAAAAAGCATGTCTCAATACATCAGGGGCTCTCCTTTTATATCAACCGCCCATCTCACATCTGCATGACATCTCGCATCACAATGCATTCATCCCTTCTCCCCAAACTCCTTCTTCCTGCTACCTCACCATAATCTCCATACTTATTGTCCTTCTCTGTTTACCCTCTGAATCCAGTCTGAGATGATTAACCCAGCCTCTACACCGCCCCCCACCAGAATCTCAGACTGAGTTTCAGTCCTCACGTCCTTTTGGCTTCAGTCTCCTCCCATATCTGCTGTAATGGGGGTTTACCGCCTCCGCGGCGCTGCTGTGCCGGCGGGGGCTCCTGGGAGGAACCTTCGACTTGCCCGTGTGGCTGCTCTGATGAATCGTTTACCAGGGAAGTTCTCAGCGAGGGTCTTCAACGCCAAGGGGCCCGAGCCAACAGCACTTGCTCATCCGCCACCACAAAGGCGGGCTTAAGCCTGTCTATGCATATTTTCTCCCGACGACCCCCCAAGTCTAACAAAAAATGTTTGTCCCCTGTTTCCAGCACTCTGAATGGGCCATCGTAGGGTGGGCGCAATGGAGGGCGGTGGGCATCGTGCCTGACAACCACGAACACCGCGTTCTTCAAAGTTTTTGGCACAAAAGCGCGTGGAAAACAGTGTTGGGCTGGACCCAGCAGCATGCCTGTGTCTGCGCTATGCTGCGAACACTGAGATGGGCAGTTGTCCGGCGCTGGATTATCTGGCAAAAATTCTCCGGGCAGCCGCAGTGGCTGAGAAAAAACAAGCTCCGCCGGGGAAGCCTCAAAATCCTCTTTTGGTGTGGAACGCAACCCCAATAAAACTCACGGCAACCGGTCTACCCAATTTGCATCCATCAGCGAAGCCCTGAGCGCTGCTTTCAGTGACCTATGAAAACGCTCGCATAACCCATTGGCCTGTGGGTTGTATGCGGTTGTGCGATGAATTGCAACACCCAGGCTACGGGCCATCGCGGACCAGAGGTCGGAAACAAACTGAGGGCCCCTATCGGACGTGATGTCCGACGGGATTCCAAAACGTGCCACCCATTTTATCAAAAAAGCGCGCGCCACATCCGCGGACATGGTTGCCGCCAGCGGGACTGCTTCTGGCCAGCGTGTGGTACGGTCCACCACTGTCAGAAGGTGCGTGCACCCCTGCGATGGCGGGAGGGGGCCCATGAGGTCCACGTGAACATGGTCGAACCTCTTCGCCGGTATACGAAATGGCTCCAAAGGAGCCTTCGTGTGTCTGTGTACTTTGGCTCGTTGGCACGCTACGCAGGCTGCAGCCCACTCTTTCACTTGTTTGCGCAAGCCTGGCCACATGAACTTCGCTCCCACCATTTTGACTGACGCGCGCACTCCTGGGTGCGCCAGAGCGTGAACTGACTCAAACACGCGGCGGCGCCAAGCGACTGGGACCACCGGTCGCGGGCGTCCCGTGGAGACTTCGCAGATTGGGGGGGTGGGGGGCTGCCGTCTTGCAGTACTCTGCTCTCCAGCCTTAACCCTGTTGGTCCAGACTGGAGCGCGCACACATCCGTATCGCCAATCTGCTCTGCGGCCATGGCTGTATAATCTATCCCCACGCAGACCGTATAATCTATCCCCACGCAGACCGGGGCCACTACTGCGCACGAGAGGCAGTCCGCCACCACATTCAGTTTACCCGACACATGTTGAATATCGGCCGTAAACTCCGAGATCGCGGCCAGCTGTCTCTGTTGCCGGCACGACCATGGTTCCGAAACCTTGGCCATCGTGAACGTTAGCGGCTTGTGGTGCACAAACACGGCGAAGCTGCGCCCTTCCAGCCAGAACTGGAAGTGGCGTATGGCCAGGTGGAGAGCCAGCAACTCTCTGTCGAACGCGCTGTATTTATGCTCACTGTCGCGCAAAGCCCTGCTGAAGAAAGTGCGCGGCTGCCAAGAACCGGCGACACGTTGCTCCACGACGGCCCCTATGGCCATGTCCAAGGCGTCGGTAGTGAGTGCTATCCAGGCCACCGGGTCTGGGTGCGCCAATAGTGCGGCGTTTTGCTAGCGCTGTTTTAACCTCAGAGAACGCCTGCTCCCGCTCCGGAGTCCATAAGACTCTGTCCGTGGGTTTCCGTTTCTTGAGCGCGATGTACAATGACTGCATGAGTTGAGCTGTGCGGGGGAGGAACCGGTTATAAAAGTTAACCATCCCCAAAAATTCTTGCAGTGCCCTGACTGTCTGAGGCCAGGGAAAATTTTCCATGGCGCGCACTTTGTCGGGAAAGAGTATCGCTCCCTCCGGTGAGACGCGGTGCCCCAAAAAATCAATCCCCGTCACGCCGAACTGGCATTTCGCCGGGTTGATTATTAACCCGTGCTCCTCCAACCTCTGGAAAACCATCCTGAAGTGGATTACGTGTTCGTCCTCGGATGCACTGGCCACCAGGATGTCAACCAGTTAGACAAACACAAACGGCAGATCGCGCAACACCGCATCCATCATGCGTTGGAATGTCTGTGCCGCTCCTTTTAATCCGAAGGGCATGCGTAAAAACTCAAACAAGCCAAACGGAGTTATTACCTCTGTTTTGGGTATGTCCTCCGCGCGCACTGGGACCTGGTGGTAATCACGGACCAGGTCTATTTTAGAAAAAATGCGTGCCCCGGCAAGGTGAACGGAAAAATCCTGAATATGGAGAATCGGGCAACAGTCGTGCGCTGTGGCGTTATTCAATCTGCGGAAATCTCTGCACAGTCGCCACGATCCCTCGGCCTTAGGGACCATGTGTAGCGGGGATGCCCATGGGCTGTTCGAGCGCCTGATGATGCCCAACCTTTCCAGGTTGGCAAACTCCTCGCGCGCTATGGCCAGTTTAGCTGCGTCCAAGCGCCGAGGTCGTGCAAAAACGGGCGGCCCGGTGGTGGTGATAAAGTGTTCCACTCCGTGTTTAGCGATGGCCGCCGAAAACGTCAGGACCGTGAGTGCTGGGAACTGAGTGAGCAGTGTGTGGAACTTACCGCCTGGAGCTGTGACGTTGGCTTGTGTTATTGGCCCTGCCCCTCGAGCTGTACAGGGGAGAGAATCAAAAGACATTGCATTAGCCCACGATGCACTTGAATGTGCATCGTGGGCTTTTTTTGTCTTTGTAATCATAATATTGATTACTTATGGTCAATATTCTGAATTCAATGATTTTTTTGCTCCTTCCCATTGTATGATTTCTTATCTGTACCATCCTGTTGGCAGGCGCGTTCCAGATGCAGCCGTGTCACTGGAAATGCAGGTTCATTTTCTGTGTCAAGTCAAATTCTCTCGTATGTTATCAGTGATCTGTTAATGTATTTGGCAATAAATCTTTTTCTGATTCTGATTCTGATTCATTAACCAAGCGTCTGTTAATCAGCTCCCAGGAATGGGAAACTCAATGCCACTATGACAAAAGTCCACTCGTACATATGGCCGTGTAGGAATAAAGTCAGTGTTCTCTCACCAAAAGTCTTAATGTCCGAGCCGTTTACTGCTACCAGCCCGAGGTCGCTAGCTCCCGCTAGCCGGTCGGCATAGGACGGCAGGATGATGCTCTTCTGGGCTCCGTTGTCTATGAGGAAACATCTCCCCGAGGGCGAGTCCGTCACATAGAGCAGCTTGTTCTCTTCACCGGCGGTCGCAGCTGCTACCGACTGCGGCGTTTCCCGAACGCTTGAATTGGCATGGTGGCACCCATCTGCGTGCGTTCTCTCCAAAGCGGCGGTGGTAGAAGCAGAGCATGTCTCTCTGGGGCTCCCTGGCCCCCGCTGCCACTACAGTCGGCGGCTCCTTGCCTCCGCTGGTCATCTCGCTGGGTTCCGCCGCCGCTGCGTTCACTGTGAGGGCTCTGGTGGTGAGGATGATCCGATCTGCCTCCTGGGCTAGTGCATGGTAGTCACGCGCGGCCAGCAACGGCGAATTGGCCAGGACCGCTCTGGCCACTGTTGGGAGGTTCCTGAGGAAAAGGTGGGCAAACAGAAAATGCCTGTCGTCCTTGCCCATCAACGCTAACATCTTCTCCATCAGTTCGACTGCCGACCCATCTCCTAACTCGGAGCGCCTCAGGAGCCTCTCTGCTCTCTCGCAGTCTGAGAGCATGTAGCGCCGGATCAGCGCAGCCTTGAGAGCCCCGTATTTGTCGTGGGCTGGAGGCTGTTGGAGCAGGCTCGCTACTTGCTGAGAAGTGCGAGCGTCCAGCGCTGCGACCACATAGTAATATTTGGTGTCGTCTGCCGTTATTCCCCGGAGGGCGAACTGAGCCTTGGTGTGGTGGAACCAAGACCGCGGGTCGTGCAGCCAAAAGTCCGCTAGTTTGACCAAAACAGCGCACGCGTTGCTGGGGGTTCCCGTCTGGGCCGACTCCGGGGTTCTTGCCTCGTGTTCCATAATTCGTCAAGGGGTCACCAGTGTGGAGAGTGTAAATAACGGAGGCAGATTTATGCAACAGACGTTTTATTCACTTTCACATCAGTCATACACAGAAAAAGCATGTCTCAATACACCAGGGGCTCTCCTTTTATATCAACCGCCCATCTCACATCTGCATGACATCTCACATTACAATACATTCATCCCTTCTCCCCCAACTCCTTCTTCCTGCTACCTCACCATAATCTCCATACCTATTGTCCTTCTCTGTTTACCCTCTGCATTCAGTCTGAGATGATTAACCCAACCTCTACAAAGCCTTTGGTTCAAAGGTTGGCATAGCCAGGAGCGGCACTGGGGTTAAGCTCCCAGTGCTCATAAAATGCTCCTTATGGCGTGCATCTCGAAAAGCCTCTGACAACTAAGTCCAACTCCTAGCCTGCCCATGTGGTTTAGTCTCTAAGCCCGGCGGAACTACTTTTACTAATAGGAGAAGGGGCGAGGGCGGATCTCTGGCGCCTTAAAATCAGATGCTTCGGGTAGATGGTGGCTCGTCAACCTGGGAAGGTAGCCAATCTAGGGGAAGGTAAACCATGATTTCAAACCTCCGCTGCCTTGCGGCACACCCGGTCACGGGAAAGGCTTCGAGAGTCAACCCTGAGGAAAAATCCGGAGTCGGAGCCCCTAAGGCAGTTCTCTGTTGTGCTCAACATTGTTCTGGCAGCTCCTGCGACGGCGCTGGTGCCAAACTGTAGCAGCCCTGCTGTTCCTTTGGATTCATCAGTGACGTGGAGAGGGGGGACATGCTGCATGGGCAACATCTTGTCCTCCATATCTTCCTGCCCAGGCTTGAATCCTACCAATGCCCAACACTGGAAGGTAGAACACCGGATCACTGGAGAGGACACTCCAGCTTCGCCTTTGGCGTAGACAAAAGGATTGCTGTTGCAATCCTGGAATTTCCCCGTTGTGGGACTAATAAAGGCTTATCTTATCTTATCTTATCTTAAACACGGGGGATGACAGTTACCGGTTATAAGCCACCGCTCAATTGGCGTAGAGCGCGGCGCCAGGGGTTGTTCCCGACGGTGGGAGAGATCATTGGATCTCACTGGACAGCTACCGCCCGCCTCAAGCTGGGCAGCCCCCAGCCAATAAGGTGTTGTCCCGCCACAGCTTGCTTTCCTCATTGGATGCATGGGGATGAGGAGAAGTCCGAACAGCAGGCTGAGAACCTTCGCACCAGGCAAGACAAAAAAACAAAAGAGAACAACTCTAAAACTGGGAACTTGGAACGTCCGCACTATGATGACAGGACTCGCTGCTAACCTCAAGGACATCAACGACACCAGGAAGACTGCCGTCATCAATAATGAGCTGAAGAGACTGGGAGTGGATATCGCCACTCTCCAGGAAACACGGTTGGCTGACGCAGGCACACTGAGAGAGAAGGACTACACGTTCTACTGGCAGGGAAAGGGCAGTGACGAACACAGGGAACACGGAGTGGGCTTCGCAGTGAAGAACACCTTGCTGAAGATGGTGGAACCGGGCAGCAATGGCTCTGCACAACTCCTCACCCTCCGCCTCAACACCACTCAAGGCCCAGTCACCCTCGTCAGTGTGTATGCCCCAACACTGACAGCCACACCAGAGGCAAAAGACGAGTTCTACGAGAATCTCGCAACAACTGTCAGGATCATCCCCAACTCTGAACAACTCATTCTCATTGGAGACTTCAATGCCAGAGTGGGTGCTGACCATGACTCCTGGCCCTCCTGTCTTGGACCATTTGGCGTGGGCAGAATGAACGACAACGGACAGCGGCTGCTCGAGTTCTGCACATATCACGATCTGTGCATCACAAACTCGTTCTTCAAGACCAAGCCCCAACACAAGGTTTCCTGGCAACATCCGCGCTCAAAGCACTGGAACCAGCTGGACTTGATCCTGACCAGGCGCACCTCACTGAAGAATGTGTTAATCACCCGTTCGTTCCAGAGTGCAGATTGCGACACAGACCATTCATTGGTGTGTTGCAAGGTCAAGCTGCAGCTGACGAAATTCCATCATGCTAGAAAGCCTGGAAAGGCACAGATTGACACCAGCAAGATGGCCCAACCAGAACTTGTTGAGCAGTTTGCCTCCACCTTTGAAAAGGAACTTGGTGTACCACAAGAAGGAGAATCTGCAAAGCAGAAGTGGGAAAAGCTGCGAAACACCATCCACCGCACAGCCTTGGCTACCTTTGGGAGGAAGACCTCGAAGTCACAGGACTGGTTTGATGCCAAGTTGACCGAGATGACCCCCGTCATTGAAGCCAAGCGCTCAGCACTTGCTGAGTACAAGAAGTACCCAAACGAGAAGAATCTCCAGATTCTCAGGGCTGCGAGAAGCAAAGTTCAGCAGACTGCTCGGCACTGTGCCAACGAGTACTGGACTCAGCTCAGCCAAGACATTCAAACCGCTGCCATAACAGGGAACGTCCGTGGTATGTACGATGGCATCAAGAAAGCACTTGGTCCGGCTCAGAGCAAGACAGCCCCCCTCAAATCCTCCACTGGGGAGATGATCACAGAAAAGAACAAGCAGATGGAGAGATGGGTGGAACACTACTCCGACCTCTACTCCAGACAGAACACCGTGACACCGTCAGCCCTTGATGCCATCGACTGCATGCCATCCATGGACGAACTTGACGCCGAGCCAACCATTGATGAACTCAGCAAGGCCATTGATAGCTTGGCCGTTGGCAAGGCACCCGGCAACGATGGCATACCCCCTGACCTGATCAAGCACTGCAAGACCGCCCTACTGCTGCCATTACATTACATCCTCTGCCAGTGCTGGAAGGAAGGTGCCGTACCACAGGACATGAGGGATGCCAAGATCATCACCCTCTACAAAAACAAAGGGGAGAGAAGCGACTGCAACAACTACAGGGGCATCTCCCTCTTCAGCGTTGTTGGCAAAGTCTACGCACGAGTTGTTCTCGTTCGTCTACAGAAGCTTGCCGAACGTGTCTACCCCGAGTCTCAGTGTGGCTTCCGCGCTGAGCGATCAACGGTAGACATGATATTCTCCATCCGCCAACTCCAGGAGAAATGCAGAGAACAGAACATGCCCCTGTACGTCGCCTTCATCGACCTCACCAAAGCGTTCGATCTGGTCAGCAGAGAGGGCCTTTTCAAGATCCTGCCAAAGATAGGATGCCCACCAAAGTTGCAAAGCCTCATCGAATCATTTCACACCAACATGCAGGGGACAGTGCAGCACGACGGCAACGTCTCAGAGCCATTCAACATACGCAGCGGAGTGAAACAGGGCTGTGTACTTGCGCCAACCCTCTTTGGGATTTTCTTTGCTATGCTCCTGAGGCATGCCTTCAGCACAGCAACAGAGGGAATCGACCTGCACACAAGATCTGACGGCAGGCTTTTCAACCTCGCCCGCCTGAAAGCCAGAACCAAAGTACGCGAGGCTCTAATCAGAGACATGCTGTTCGCAGACGACGCTGCAGTCACAACCCACACACAGCAGGAGCTTCAGACCCTGATGGACCGCTTCTCCCAGGCATGCAAGGACTTCGGGCTTACCATCAGCCTGAAGAAGACTAACGTCTTGGCGCAAGGCACAGAAGCACCACCAACCATCACCATCGACGACTACGAGCTGGAGGTCGTGAATCAGTTCACGTACCTGGGGTCCACGATCAGCAACAACCTCTCCCTTGATACAGAGATCGACAAGAGGATTGGAAAATCAGCCTTCACATTCGCTCGCCTCACCACACGAGTGTGGGAGAATCCCAAACTCTCTGTCAAGACGAAGATGGCAGTGTACAACGCCTGCGTCATCAGCACACTGCTCTATGGGAGTGAGACGTGGACAACATACGCCCGGCAGGAAAAGAGACTGAACTCCTTCCACTTGCGCTGCATTCGCCGCATCCTGGACATATCCTGGCAGGACAAAGTGCCCAACACAGAAGTTCTGTCCCGCGCCGGCCTTCCCTCCATGTTCACTCTACTCAGGCAGCGCAGGCTCCGCTGGCTAGGCCACGTTCACCGTATGGAGGATGGCAGAATCCCCAAAGACGTCCTCTACGGAGAACTGGCGACTGGCAGGAGAGACGTTGGCCACCCACAGCTGCGCTTTAGAGACGTCTGCAAGAGAGACATGAAGGCCCTGGAGATCAACACAGAGCGCTGGGAGGACCTTGCAACGGACCGCTCCAAATGGAGAGGCACCCTGACCAAACAGCTCAAGGCGGGTGAAGAGAGACTGACTGCTGCAGCAGATGAAAAAAGGACCCGCAGGAAGAACCGCCACAGCTCCAGCAGCACGGAGACCACCCACAAGTGCAACCTGTGTGACAGGGACTGCCATTCGCCCATCAGCCTGTTCAGCCACAGGCGGTGCTGTTCCAGCAGAGTAGACGTTTAGGATTCTCTTCCATGGTCATCATAGACCAACGGAGGCCGACAAAGCCTTTATTAGTCCCCCAATGGGGAAATTCCAGGATTGCAACAGCACAGGGACAGCAACACTCAGAGCAATAATTTAGAAGATAAGAAAATAAGAGCAGTGAATATACATATGTACACATAAATACAGTTAGGCCCCAAAATATTTGGACAGTGACACAAGTTTTGGTATTTTAGCTGTTTACAAAAACATATTCAGGATACAATTATCAATATGAGCTTAAAGTGCAGACTCTCAGCTGTAATTTGAGAGTATTCACATCCAAATTGGAGCAAGGGTTTAGGAATTACAGCTCTTTAATACGTAGCCGCCTCTTTTTCAAGGGACCAACAGTAATTGGACAATTGACTCAGAAGGCTGCAAAAGAAAATAACAAGGCTGCATGGGCTCTTCCCTCGTTAACCTGTCATCAATTAAGCAGTTAAAAGGTCTGGAGTTGATTCCAGGTGTGGTGTTTGCATTTGGATGCTGTTGCTGTGAACACACAACATGCAGTCAAAGGAGCTCTCAATGGAGGTGAAACAGACCATTCTGAGGCTGAAAAAAAGAAGAAATCCATCAGAGAGATAGCAGAAATGTTAGGAGTGGCCAAATCAACAGTTTGGTACATTCTGAGAAAAAAAGAGTGCACTGGTGAGCTTGGGAACTCAAAAAGGCCTGGACGTCCACGGAAGACAACAGTGGTGGATGATCACAGAATCCTTTCCATGGTGAAGAACAACTCCTTCACAACATCCATTCAAGTGAAGAACACTCTCCAGGAAGTAGGTGTATCAGTATCTAAGTCTACCATAAAGAGAAGACTTCATGAGAGTAAATACAAAGGATTCACCACAAGATGCAAACCATGAATCAGCCTCAAAAATAGAAAGGCCAAAAACACCTGAAGAAGCCAGCCCAGTTCTGGAACAGCATTCTTTGGACAGATGAGACTAAGATCAACCTGTACCAGAATGATGGGAAGAAGAAAGTTTGGAGAAGAAATGGAACAGCTCATGATCCAAAGCACTACATCTTCTGTAAAACATGGTGGAGGCAGTGTGATGGCATGGGCATGCATGGCTTCCAATGGCAGGGGGTCACTTGTGTTTATTGATGATGTGACAAAAGACAGAAGCAGCCGGATGAATTCTGAAGTGTATAGGGATATACTTTCTGCTCAGATTCAGCCAAATGCAGCAAAGTTGATTGGACGGCGTTTCACCAATGATCCAAAACATACTGCAAAAGCAACCCAGGAGTTTTTTAAAGCAAAGAAGTGGAATATTCTGCAATGGCCGAGTCAATCACCAGTCCTCAACCCAATCGAGCATGCATTTCACTTGCTCAAGACAAAACTTAAGGCAGAAAGACCCACAAACAAGCAACAACTGAAGACAGCTGCAGTAAAGGCCTGGCAAAGCATCACAAAGGAGGAAACCACAGCGTTTGGTGATGTCCATGGGTTCCAGACTTCAGGCAGTCATTGCCTGCAAAGGATTCTCAACAAAATATTGAAAAGTAACATTTTACTTAGGGTTATGTTTATTTGTCCAATTACTTTTGAGCCCCTGAAATGAGGAGCGTTTGTATAAAAATAGCTACAATTCCTACATGTTTAATCATATATTTTTGTTCAACCCCTTGAATTAAACCTTAAAGTCTGCACTTCAATTCCGTTGTAATTGTTTCATTTCAAATCCAATGTGGTGGCATGCAGAGCCCAAATCATGAAGATTGTGTCACTGTCCGAATATTTCTGGGCCTAACCGTATATATACACAGTGTGGAGCATTGTAGCTAGATGCAATAAAGAGCATAACCGTCTACTTAGTTATCCTACATAGTATGAATATGTACCCATACATATTGTCACCCTCCGTAGCGACTGATATTGTCCTAGTTGTATACTGGAGAGGACCATTTGTGTAAGTCTGTTGCGTCTTTTGCATTCAATACTATTAGGTTGTCACGTTTTTTTGCTATCCCTGTGAGCAGCCCTGCTTAGGCTATAAAGTCTGACAGCCATAGGTAGGAAGGACCTGCGAAACCTCTCGGTCGCGCACCTAGGATGATGTAGCCTACTGCTAAATGAGCTCCTCAGTGCGTTCAGTATGTCCTGCATAGGGTGGGACTCGGACTCCAGCAGAGATGACAGTTTAGCCACCATCCTTCTCTCTCCTATCTCCTCCACTGGGTCAAGGCGCTGCCCCAGGACAGAGCTAGCTTTCTTGATCAGTTTGTTCAGTCTCTTCCTATCGGCTGCTGTAATGCCACTGCCCCAGTAGACCACCCCAAAATTGATGGCTGATGCCACCACTGTGTCGTAGAATGTCTTCAGGAGCACCCTTTGTACACCAAAAGACCTGAACTTCCTCAGTAGGAACAGCCTGCGCTGTCCCTTCTTGTAGAGTGCGTCGGTATTGTGTGACCAGTCTAGTTTATTATTCAGATGAACACCCAGGTACTTGTAGGATGTCACCAACTCAATGTCTGTTCCCTGGATGTTTACTGGTGCTATGAGGGGTTGTCCTTGCCTGCAGCAGTCCACCACCAGCTCCTTAGTTTTCCTCGCGTTGATCTGAAGGCAGTTCTGATGGCACCAGTCCACAAAGTCCTGGATAAGTCCTCTGTACTCAGCTTCATCTCCGTTGGAGATGAGGCCGATGATCGCAGAGTCGTCAGAGAACTTCTGTAGATGGCAGTGTGTTGTGTTGTGTGAGAAGTCCGCAGTATAAAGAATGAACAGGAAGGGAGCCAAAACTGTTCCCTGGGGGGCCCCAGTGCTGCCGATGATCGTGTTGGACACACAATCCCAGATTGTCACAAACTGTGGCCGGTTTGTGAGGTAGTTCAGGATCCATGATGACAGGTGCTGGTCCACCCCTGCGCACAGAAGCTTGTCCTTCAGGATCATCGGTTGGATGGTGTTGAAAGCACTGGAGAAGTCAAAGAACATGATCCTCACTGCATTCCCAGGCTTCTCCAGGTGGGACAGGGAACGGTGAAGGAGGAAGATTACTGCATCCTCCACCCCGATGCCATGCTGGTAGGCGAACTGGAGTGGATCCATCGCTGGTCCCACCAGGGGGCGGAGGTGAGCAAGGAGCAGTCTCTCCTGGGTCTTCATCAGGTGAGACGTCAGGGCCACTGGTCTGTAGCTGTTCAGGTCTCTGGGGTGGGAAGTCTTTGGTACGGGTACCACACAAGATGTTTTCCACAACTGTGGTACCCTCCCCAGCTTCAGGCTCAGGTTGAAGATGTGCTCCACAATCCCACACAGCTGGCCTGCGCAGGACTTGAGGAGCTTCGCACTGATGCCGTCCAGTCCTGAGGCCTTCCTCACCTTGATCTTCCTCAGCTCCGTCCTCACCTGGGTCTTAGTGAGGGTCAGGTTGGGGGGGCTGTGTGCTGGGAGTGGAGGGGTGTTGGTGGAGGGGGGTGTGGACAGCAAGTCTCGATGACTTTAGAGGCGGCAGTGGTTGGTGTGGAGGCGGGGGGGAGGGCGGTTGGTCAAACCTATTAAAAAAACAGGTTCAGATTGTTCGCCCACTCCCTGTCCCCCGTGGCCTAGGAGGAGGTGTTCTGGAGCCCAGAGATGCTTTTGAGGTTTCTCCAGACCCCGCCGATGTCGCTCCGTTGCAGCTTGTCCTCCATCTTCTTCTTGAAGCTGTCCTTGCCTTCTCTGATCTTCCTCCTCAGCTCCCTTTGTACGGACTTCAGCATCTCCCTGTTCCCCAACCTGAAGATCCTCTTCTTCTCTCTCAGAAGTGTTTTTATCTCAGGGTTGATCCAGAGTTTGCTGTTCGAGCAACACCGAATTGTTCTTTAGTTTCCGTAACTGAACGACATGGTCGCCGCAAACCGTTTTCTCACTGGCCGAACTCCTTGGGGAGATGACTCGCGTAGCGAAGAAAGACGGTAGCTAGGTAAGATAGTTTGCGATATCCTTTTGTTTTCTTTTATTTTTGGAGCAATTCCATCAATTTAAGAGTAGAGGTTATGTCAGTTTGTAAGCAAAACAATACCATGCATAAAATATTGTTTTTAGTGGGGGTATAATGGAGAATTCTTAGGTAATATGAAGTTGAAGTAGGCTACAGTCTACACTGTAGTTACCGTATCCTCTAACCGGCTGACAGAGGACCATACATCTACACAACTACAGAATGTGTGAGCCGAACAGAAAAATCATCTGCAGAGAACTTCCTGTTCTTTTACGTTAAGTTTGCCTTGCAAACTATGTTCAGCGAACTGTTTTGTGAACTGAACTTCCCTCATGTTTGTACTTCTGTAACTCAGTTAGGAGCCATGTGTGTACTTCTGTAACTCAGAAGCCATGCTTGTAGTTCTGTAACTCAGTTAGGAGCCATGTTTGTAGTTCTGTAACTCAGAAACCATGCTTGTACTTCTGCTAACTCATTTAAGAGCCATGTTTGTAGTTCTGTAACTCTGTTAGGAGCCATGCTTGTAGTTCTGTAACTAAGGAGCCATGCTTGTAGTTCTGTAACTAAGGAGCCATGCTTGTACAGGATTTCCTCTGGTAACATTTCTGTGTGGCGGCCCGCCTCCCTAAGGAAGTATGCCGCTGCGCCTATAATATATTAATTTATGAAAAATTAAATATGAAAGAAACGCTTCGCAAGCGCGCACAACAACAATATGTATGACTCACCCGCGCGGAAGTGCCCCGCCTGCCCAGCACCCGTGTGACCGTTTCTGCAGGCAGAGCGTGTCTCTCTAGTGTTGCTATCCAAGAGAAGCATGAGCTTATTAAAGTACTTTAAATGCGGGAAAAAGTACAAGAGATTAGCAGTGGAGGAATTTATGGTGGTTTTAACCCGCTGATAACTGGAACAACAATAAGGAGTCACTTAGCTAACAGGTCTGGTCTGGCTTCATTGCAGGGAAAGGCAACAGTGACTGAAGAATCGCTGAGGATTTACTTCACCAGCTACTACAATATTAACTAATAATTTATGTTCATTATTATGTACCTGGCAAGTTAAGATGACCGAAATTCACGAAGTCAATGACTTTAATCCATCAGCAGCCTTCAGACAAACTAAAAGTGCCAACATTTGGATTTCAAAATAAGGGAGGTTTTTCCTGCTGTCTGGGTGGTGAGGAGATTTCTAAAAAACTAGAAATACATAGGAATATTATAACAGAAATAACTGCATATTTGGCCATTTAAGTTAATTTATTTCTTTAAATATAATTTTAATAATTATATTTGTTAATTCAGTTACTGTTCTGTTCTGGCTCTACAAAATTATGGTCAAAAGTTTAAATTGTATGAGGAAAAAAGTAAAAAAAATTGTCACATTCTGTTTCACATTCATTAGAATAACAGTAATTTTATAATAATGTGCCTTTGTCCATCAGACAGGCCTCTTCACTGTCCAGTTTTAAAACTCCTCTGAAAACCCATTTTTATTCTCTGGCTTTTGACCCAGTTTGAGACACTGATTTTATTTGTTCTTATTGTCTCTATTATATGACAATTGTTTTGTTTGCGCTAGCTGTATTTTATTGTTTTTATATTTTATTTATCCTTGATGTGCAGCACTTTGTTTCAACTGTTGTTTTTAAAGAGCTTTATAAATAAAGTTGGACTGGATTAAAAAAGGTAAACATTAGCCATAAAATAATCCACAAGTTTATAATAGTCTCAAATGTACAAGAGAAAATTACAAATTTGAGAAAAATGTGTGCCTGGCTGCACGGTGGCACAGTGGTTTAGCACTGTGGCAGCACAGTTTTACCCTCGGCTGGGGGACCGCGGGGATCATGAGATCGTGGGTTCGATCCCAGCCCCCGACCAACAGTGAGCTGTGTGGAGTTTGCATGTTCTCCCCGTGTTGCGCGGGTTTACTCCGGGATTTCTCCGGTTTCCTCCCGCACACCAAAAACATGTAGGTTTAGGGCGCTCGTACACGCAGCAACCAGCAGCCGGTGGCTTGTCACCAGACTGCAAACCAAATCTACCTACGGGTACAAATAAGTAACAAAAAAAAAAAAATGGTTTCAAATTTAGATAAATTTACAGAGAAAAGTAGAAAATTGTAAGAAAATTGTTATACATTTTGGAGAAAAATCTCAAACCTTCAAGACTGAAGTCATTACTCAAGTTTTTAAGTGGCTGCTCTTTGTACCCTTAACTCAACTAGAAATTTTTGGTTGTCTACTTTTAATTATTAATTTCAAAGCACTGCTTTTACATGAGTAGAATTTCTGGCTGCTATACCCACCTCTGATCATATAATTTAAGTATGCAGGAGTAAATTACTATTATGAATGTTTTTTCCCTTCCCTTTCCTGCTCTTTGTCAATAGAAAAAAGAAACACTAGAATAAAAATACAAAAAAATACACATTTTGGTTATTTATATAAACCATGAAAAAAAAAATTCTGCAGGACAAAACATGACAATTGATATTTTCTAACCTGTTTGTATACCACCATAGACAGAGAGAGAAGCTGAATTAGACAGAGCTCAGAGAGGGAAAGATGAGACAGAAGAGAGGAGCCAAGGAGTGGAAAGTGTTCAGGCAGAGGGTCCAGGAGAGGTGAGAGTAGAGGAAGGAGAGAAGGATGACACCAGTAAAAAGTCCAAATACAGGACGTCTGGGTGGGACCCCAACTGGCCCAATATTCCAACATTCAAGCCTTGGTCGTACAATACTTCAAATGGTGAGTTCGATTATGCAATGTTACTGTGCAAAATTTAAAAAAATAAAAAGAAATAGTGTAAAATTAACATTTCCTGTTACAATCGTGTCATGTGTTTTCTGCCCCCCACCCCCCCAGGAAAAATATGTTGCTAAGGTCTTTAAGCCAGAGGAAACACTGTTGTAGTTCTATAACTAAGGAGCCATGCTTGTAGTTGTGTAAGATTCAAGATTCAAAGGCTTTATTATCATGTGCGTAGTTAAGAAATGCTACAAATGCAAAGATAAAAGGTACAGAAACAATAATTCTGATAGGTCATGACACACTCAATCCTAGTACTGATGGGTGCTAATAACACACACACATACGTACACCGACACACAGTTAGGCAGTAGAGGGAAGAAATTGAAAATTCACTGGATGACTAAAGTGAGAGTGATATATTGATATCAGAGATGATGTGAACCTGAGATGGCATGGACCTGTGTACAGTGTGTTAATGAGCATTGTGCAATGAGCAGTGTATAATTACAAAGTACAAATTATTTCTGTAACGATAGTACCAGTAGACTGTGCATGATAATTAGCAGCAGAGATGATCTGGACATCAGACAGGTGATACTATATCTACTGTACAGGTGAGCAGTGTGTAAATTTAGCAGCCGGTGTGTGAGTTCCTAAATGCAAAACTGTGTTACACAGTTTGGGGAGTTGTTATCTGTTCAGGAGTCTGATGGCAGTGGGAAAGAAGGAGTTCTTCAGTCTGGTTGTCCTGCATTTCACACTTCTGTACCGCCAGCCTGAGGGTAGAAGTGTGAACATTCTGTGCTGGGGGTGGGTGGGGTCCCGGAGGATGACGTCAGCTCTCTTTTGGACTTTGCGGTGGTAGATGCTCTGCAGAGAGGAAAGTGGAGTCCTGATGATCTTCTCCACTGTCTTCACCACTCTCTGTCAGCGTTTGCGCTCCAGGGCAGTGGTGCTGCCGTACCACGCAGTGATGCAGTTGGTCAGGATGCTCTCGGTGATGCAGCTGTAGAAATTGTTGAGCATCCTGGAGGACATGTCAAACTTCTTCAGCCTCCTCAAAAAGTACAGTCGCTGTTGAGCTCTCTTGACCAGCTCTGTGGTGTTGTGTGTCCACTTAATGTCCTCGCTGATGTGGATGCCCAGGTATTTAAAGCTGTTCACCCTCTCCACCTCAAGCTTCCAGATGAACAGCGGCCGATAGGGTCTCCTCCTCCCTTTCAATTCAATTCAATTCAATTCAACTTTATTTATACAGCGCCATTTCACAACAACAGTCATCTCATAGCACTATCAACTGTAGGGGGAACCCCCACAGTTGCAGAAAGACCCCAGCAATCAGGCGATCCCCTGTGAGCAGCACTTGGCGACGGTGGAGAGGAAAACTCCCTTTTAACAGGAAGAAACATCCAGCAGAACCAGGCTCAGGGAGGGGCAGTCATCTGCTGCGACTGGCTGGGGGGTGAGGGGACAGAGAAGAAGAAAAGAACAGACATGTAGAGAGCAAACAGCACGATGGGGACTCAATCTATGGGAAAGAACAAACAAATGTTAATGACCAGCAAAAAAAATATTTCATTGAGAGTGAGGAAAGGAGTGAGGCCCAGTGCATTACTGGAGGTCCCCCGGCTGACTAAACCTATTAGCAGCATAACTAAGGGAGGGTTCAGAAACACATGATCCCTCCCTAATTGTAGGCTATATCAAAAAGGTAGGTTTTAACCCTATTCTTAAAAACAGAGATCGAGTCTGACTCCTGAATCCAGATTGGCAGCTGATTCCACAGGAAAAGAGCTTGATAACTGAAGGCTCTGCCTCCCATTGTACTTTTGGAGATTCTAGGTATTACAAGTAATCCTGCATTTTGGGAGCGTAGTGCTCTGTTAGGATAATACGGTAGTATCAGATCTTTTAAATAAAAAGGAGCCTGATTGTTTAGAGCTTTGTAAGTAAGAAGAAGGATTTTAAACTTAATTCTAAACTCTATGGGAAGCCAATGAAGGGAGGCCAGAACCGGAGAGATATGATCTCTCTTTCTAGTACCTGTTAAAACTCTTGCTGCAGCATTTTGGATCAGCTGAAGACTTTTTAAAGATGTTTTAGGACAGCCTGATAATAAAGAATTACAATAATCTAATCTCGAGCTAACAAAAGCGTGGATCAGCTTCTCAGCATCACTCTGAGACAAGATGCTCCTAATCTTGGCAATATTACGCAAATGATAGAAGGCAGTCTTAGAAACAAATTTAATACGTGAATTGAAGGACAGATCCTGATCAAAAATAATTCCAAGGTTCCTCACAGAGCTATTAAGAGAAAGAGTAACCGCATCCAAACTGAAAGTTTGATTTGGAAAGGAATTCCTAAGGTTTTTTGGACCAACAAGAATGACTTCAGTCTTATCTGAATTTAATAGCAGGAAATTACAAGTCATCCAAGCTTTGATTTCCTTAAGACAGGCTTCTAACTTGGCTAATTGATTAGTATCATCTGGCTTCATTGACAGGTATAATTGTGTGTCATCTGCATAACAATGAAAATGTATACAGTGCTTTCTAATAATGTTGCCTAACGGAAGCATATATAAACTAAAAAGAGTAGGGCCTAGCACAGATCCCTGTGGAACTCCATGACTAAGCTTTGAGTTGAAAGAAAACTCATTATTTACATGAACAAACTGGAACCTATTGGATAAATAAGATCTAAACCACTGCAACGAAGTTCCATTAAGTCCAACATAGTGTTCTAATCTATCAAGTAGAATATTATGATCAATAGTATCAAAAGCTGCACTAAGGTCTAAAAGGACAAGTACAGAAACTAGTCCATTATCAGATGCAATGAGGAGGTCGTTAGTGACCTTCGCTAAGGCTGTTTCAGTACTATGATGGATTCTAAACTCAGATTGAAACTCTTCAAGTAAACCATTTCCCTGCAGGTGGTCAAATAATTGCGTAGCAACAACTCTTTCTAAGATTTTTGAAATGAAAGGGAGATTAGAGATTGGTCTATAGCAGGGGTCACCAACCTTTTTGAAACCAAGAGCTACTTCATGGGTATCGGGTAATTGTGTGTGTGTGTGTATATATATATATATATACATAAATAAATAATTATCAATAACTTAGAGTGGGTAACAGACAAGATCAATATTCAACACTTTATTTTTATTAATCTCAGCAATTGTTCAGATGATCCCTTCTACATTTCATAAAAAAATGTCGTTTTCACCAGTCCCTTTTAACCATAAAAAACTAAACCCTTTTAATTCATGAACTATGTTGAACCATGTTTGAAAAAGTTATGCAACATTTAAGAAAAATCAACTTTCATATTAAATAAATCTTTTCACATTTTTAACTGAACAAATCTGCTGCAATTCTGCTCAAAATCTGTTACATTTAATAAACACACTTTTGTGTGTTCTTCTTCACTGGAATTATATCCATACAGTTCTTGCCAAGAATCATGCTGGAGTAATAACCAGCGCTGTCCTTTCATGAGAAGAAGCTAAACAGCACTAAGAGTGCTTATATGCACGGTGGCGCAGTGGTTAGCACCGCGGCAGCAGTTTACCCTCGGCCGGGGGATTGCGGGTTTGATCCCGGCCAACAGTGATCTGTGTGGAGTTTGCATGTTCTCATTTTTCATGCAGAAACATGCAGGTTAGGGAGTTAAGGGCCGCTTGCGCACGCAGCGGCTGATGGCTTGTTACCGGACTGCAGAACAAATCTACCTACGGGTACAAGTTAAGTCCAAAAAAAAAAAAAAAAGAGTGGGTAGTGAAGTAGCGCTTCGCCATCGCCCCGCAAATGAAATACACGCAGCTTCCTTTCACGGTAGTAAAAAAGAACTCTTCCTCCTGCTCACTTTGAAAATGATAAATTTTCTGTCTTTTTTTTGCCATGTTTTTGGGATTGGAAACCGCACTGCGCTCACCATCTTAACTGCCCGCTAGCTAAGCTTACGCTCCACAAGCGCGAAGGTTTTGTCATGCGCACAATACTGACCTTTGAACTAGGTCAGAGTTCACCTTAACTTTACGTATAATAAACATATTTTCATTTTTTTTATTTTTAAGACATTGTCATTTTAAAATCTATATAAATGCAAATGTGATTTTAAAAAATATAAAAAATATAAAATAAAAAATAGCGGCAGAAAAAATTACATCTGCAGCTCACTTGCGAGTTGTGCTATTTTTAGAACAGGCCTGCGGGCGACATGGTGCCCGCGGGCACCGCGTTGGTGACCCCTGGTCTATAGTTAGCTAAAGCTCCTGGATCTAGCGTTGGCTTTTTGAGTAAGGGTTTAATTACAGCCGTTTAAAAGCCTGCGGTACATGGCCTAAAGTTAATGAAGAATTGATTATATGAAGAATAAAGCTACTAATAAGTGGGAAGACTTCTTTAAATAACCTGGTAGGAATAGGGTCTAAAAGACAAGTTGAAGGTTTGGATGAGGAAACTATTTTGTCTAACTCACAAAGGTCAATTGGAGTAAACTCATCAAGACAGACATCAATAGAAGGAGTTGTAGTAGTTACAGTATTTAAGTTAACTGTGGGAAGAATCTGATTGATTTTATCTCTGATGGATGAAATTTTATTATTGAAAAAGTTCATAAAGTCCTGACTAGTAAGCTCTAAGGGAATGCTAGGATTGACAGAGTCCTGACTCTTTGTCAACCTGGCTACAGTACTGAAAAGAAACCTGGGATTATTCTTGTTCTCTTCTATTAATGCAGAGTAATAACTCGTTCTAGCTTTTCTAAGAGATTTTTTATAAATTAAAAGATGATTTCTCCAAGCTAAATAGATTTCATCTAAATTAGTAGAGCGCCATTTTCTTTCTAATTGACGAGTCTTCTGTTTTAAGCTACGAGTTTCTGTGTTGAACCAAGGAGTTAGAAATCTCTGATTAGACTTTTTCTTTTTTAAGGGGGCCACCAAGTCTAGAGTCTGATGCAGAGAAGCTGAAACACTATCCACCATGTTATCAATTACAGAAGGAGCAAGCTGTCTATAGCTTATTTCCGTTGTGTTGACACATGGCATAGAGGAAACAATCTGCATAAATTTGGTAACAGCATCATCTGAGAGGCATCTACTATAATAATATTTTTCTTTAGGAGCCAAATAGTCAGAAATAGTAAAATCAAAGGTTAACAGACAATGGTCTGACAGTACAGGGTTATGAGGAGACACTACAAGATTTTCTATTTCTATGCCATATGTCAGAACAAGGTCCAATGTATGGTGGAGGTAATGAGTAGAATTTCCTACTTTCTGAGAAAACCCAATCGAGTCTAATATTGAATTAAATGCAACATTAAGGCAGTCACTATCTACATCCACATGTATATTAAAGTCCCCTACTATAATTATTCTATCAGATTTCAGCACTAAATCAGCTAAGAAATCAGCAAATTCGGATAAAAATTCTGAGTAGGTTGATGGGGGACGATAAACTATGGCAAATAAAATTGGCTTTAACCTAAAATTGCTAAAGTGCCCAATACTGAGGACCAGGCCCTCAAAGGAATTATAACATGTTTTTTGCTTTACATTAACTAGTAATTTGGAATGGTAAATTGTTGCTACTCCTCCTCCACGACCAGAACTTCTGGGATTTTGACAGTTTAAATAACCAGAGGGAGTTGATTCATTTAAACCAACATAATCCTCTTGCCCTAACCAAGTCTCTGTAAGGGATATTAAATCAATCTGATGATCAATTAACAGATCATGGACTAGCAGAGACTTGGGAGTTAGAGACCTAATATTTAATAAACCACATTTAATTTTTAAATTATGAGGAGGAACAGAGGCCAAATCATTCAATTTAGAGGCTTTATGTTTAATTTGAGTTTTACCAATATTTTGCTTTATCACTTTGGGATGCTTATACATTATATTTTTATTTACTTTGGAGGAAGCAGACAATGATTCTCTGATGGGGAAGACAGGGGCTAAGTTGGGGGGTGGCGGATGAAGAGGAGCTGCAGAGAGGCGTGTAAGACTGTGACTCTGCTTCCTGGTCCCAACTCTGAGTAGTCATGGTTTTGGAAATTTGGATAAAAAAGATGCCAGATTGTTAGATAAATGAGAAGCACCATCCAAAGTGGGATGAATGCTGTCTCGTCTCATAAGACCAGGTTTTCCCCAAAATGAGCTCCAATTGTCAATGTAGCCCACGTCATTTTTAGGACACCACACAGACAGCCAGCGGTTCAAAGATGACGAGCGGCTAAACATGTCATCACTGGTCAGATTGGGGAGGGGCCCAGAGAATACTACAGCGGCAGACATCGTTTTTGCAAAGTCACACACCGATTCTATATTAAGTTTCATGACTTCCGAATGCCGGAGACGGATGTCATTAATGCCGGCGTGAATAACAATTGTGGAATATTTACAGTTACTTTTAGCCAGCATTTTCAAATTTGACTCGATGTCGCCTGCTCTGGCTCCAGGAATGCATGTGACTATGGCCGCTGGAGTCTCTAGGTTCACGTTTCTGACTACAGAGTCGCCAATGATCAGAGTTTTTTCCTCAGCGGGTGTGTCGCTGAGCGGGGAAAAACGATTAGAAACGTGAACAGGTTGGTGGTGTACCGGGGCTTTGCGACTAGGCTTCCTTCTCACCGTCACCCACCCAGTCTCCTCGCTGCTGAGGAGAGCTGGGGAACCGCTGACAGTGGGGCCTAAGCTAGCTAGCTCCGCTGCAGCTAAGGGGCGTCCGTCAAGAGTAACTGGCGCAGACGGTGTTTCAATGCAGCGGAGCCGGGATTCCAAATCAGACAACCTCGCCTCGAGCGCCTCAAAAAGACAACATTTATTACATTTACCGTTATCACTAAAAGAGGCAGAGGTGTAGCTAAACATCTGACAGAGAGAGCACACCAGAGGAGGAGACGAAAGAGAACTAGTAGCCATAGCTAGTGGCTGGAGAGCAACCACACAGGCAGACAGCAAAACAGGAAGTGACGATACATTACCACAAGGAAGTGACGATCAAAAACGGTCGACAACAAATGTAAAAAAAAGGGGGGGGGAGAAACTTTCCTCATGCCCACTATCATCTCCTTTGTCTTGTCCGTGTTGAGAGTGAGGTTGTTGTCCTCACACCATGACACCAGGTTGGCCACTTCCCTCCTGTAGGGGGGACTCAGTTAGGAGCCATGCTTGTACTTCTGTAACTAAGGAGCCATTGCTTGTAGTTGTGTAACTCAGTTAGGAGCCGTGTTTGTAGTTCTGTGATTAAGTTTTTTTTTTTTTATTTTTTTTTTTTGTTTTTTTTTTGTTACTTATTTGTACCCGTAGGTAGATTTGGTTTGCAGTCTGGTGACAAGCCACCGGCTGCTGGTCGCTGCGTGCGCGAGCGCCCTAAACCTACATGTTTTTTAGTTATGAGTCATGTTTGTAGTTTTATAACTCAGTTAGCAGCCATGTTTGTAGTTCTATAACTCAGCACTGTGTTCATTTGACTAAACCGTTTGCAACTGTTCGGAATTGTTCGTAAGCTTCCATAAACTGAACGACACAGTCGCCGCGCACTGTTTTCTCACTGGCCAAACTCCTCGGGGAGGTGACTCAAATCAAATCAAATCAACCTTTACTGTCATATTGCTGTACATACAACTGTAGTGCAGGCAAGATGAAATTGCGTTTCTCTCGGCATCCATATAAGTAAAAGAACATGATTTAAGACACACTCACACATATCCCCCCCCCCCACCCCACCACATCCATTCACACATCCCTGAGACATACTTGAAAAACTAACCAGAACTATAATATACAAATAATATACATAATGTCCGTAGGTGCAGTAGTATGTATGAGAGATTCCGGGTCAACTGTTCAGCATCCTAGCAGCTTGTGGAAGGAAGCTGTTAATCAGTCTGGTGGTTCTGCCTCTGATGCTCCGGAATCGTTTGCCAGATGGCAGAAGTTCAAAGTGTTTATGCAGAGGGTGAGAACGGTCCTTGACAATGTTCAGTGCCCTGCTCCTACAACGGTTCTGAAAAAGTTCTTGGACAGAGGGGAGGGAGACTCCAATTACCCTCTCAGTTCCCTTAACTATACTCTGCAGGGCATTTTTGTCTGACATACTGCAGCTGGAGTACCATGTAGCAATGCAGTACGTCAGAACACTCTCCACCACACCTCTGTAGAAGGTCCTGAGGATGCAGATGGGGAGAGAGGCCTGTTGGAGTTTCCTCAAGAAGTGCAGTCTCTGCTGAGCCCGCTTCCTGATCCCCAAGGAATTCTTGCTCCAGGTTAGGTCCTGCGAGATCTGCACTCCGAGGAAGTTGATGTTCTCCACTCTCTCCACTAAACAGCCGCCGATGCTGAGGGGGACGTGTTCAGGTTGTGACCGCCAGAAGTCGATAATCATCTCCTTCGTTTTGTCGTTCTGACTCTTGTAGCGAACAAAGATGGCGACTAGGTAAGATAGTCTGTGATATCCTTTTTCTTTCTTTCTTTTTGGAGCAATTCCATCAATTTAGGAGTAGAGGTTATGTTAGTTTATAAGCAAACCAATACCACGCATAAAATATTGTTTTAGTGGGGGTATAACGGAGAATTCTTAGGTAATATTAAGTTGAAGTAGGCTACAGTCTATGCCATAGTTACCATATCCTCTAACAGGCTGACAGAGGTCCATAGATCTACACAACTACAGAATGCGCGAGCCGAACAGAAAAACTGTTTGCCGAGAACTTCCCGTTCATTTAGGTCAATTCGCCTTGCAAACTATGTTCGGCGAACTGTTTTGTGAACTGAACTCATGTCAGGAGCCATGCTTGTACTTCTGTTAACTCAGTTAGGAGACATGCTTGTAGTTCTGTAACTCAGGAGCCATGCTTGTAGTTCTGCAACTCGGTTAGGAGCCATGTTTGTAGTTCTGCAACTCGGTTAGGAGCCATGTTTGTAGTTCTGTGCAGTGACTCACGCCTTCAGACTGGAAGTTCTTTTTCTTGATGATTTTCACAGCAAACTTTCTGCAGGTCGACCGCTCGAAGGCCAGACGCACCTCGCCACACACTCCTCTGAAACACACACACACACACGTCAGTGCAGTACTGAATATGGACCCCCCCACACAAAAAAAGAAAACCAAACTTTACACAGATGTCACTGAACAGGTCAGCAGATAACCAGAAGGACAAGTGTAGAGAGACTAAGCCCCACCCCCTCCGCAAATGGGACATTAAATCAGAAAAATTCTCCATTGAAATGAATGGCAAGAGTGAAATTATCTTTTGATCCTGATCAAATTTTGCCACGAGTTACACACATGATGTTTGTCAATTTAAAAGATAATTTTCCATGGAATTAAAGTTGTCGGCGGTCATATAATAAGAGTTATATTTAGTTTTTGTTTCAACAATTAGTGGACAACATCTCCCATCATCCTACATCACTAAACACGATCATGGCGGGAGATTAGTAAAACCTCACCTCCTGTTTCCTGACCAATAAAAGAAGGATCCAAAGAGGAGAAAATCAACACAAAGGTTTAGTTTTGTATTGTGAGAGCTGCAGCTGATCCAAAGGACTGTTAGTTACTTCATCCTGGGCGCTCTTTAAAAAGATGATGTAAGCTCTGTCCATCTGTGTCTGTAGTTTTTAATTTATGTATTTTCACAACCTTATACCTTAACAGTTACACAACAACCTACACCATTATTTACGTGGAAAATTATCTTTTAAATTGACAAACGTGTGTAACTTGTGGCAAAATTCGATCAGGATCAAAAGCTCTTGCCATTCATTTCAATGGAGAATTTTTCTGATTTAAGGCCCCGTATGTGAAAGTAGAGGGGGTGTGACTTACAGTGGTGTGAAAAAGTATTTGCCCCCTTCCTGATTTCTCATTTTTTTTTGTGTTTGTCACACTTAAATGTTTCAGATCATCAAACAAATTTCAATATTAGCCAAAGATAACACAAGTAAACACAAAATGCAGTTTTTAAATGAGGGTGGTTATTATTAAGGGTAAAAAAAAATCCAAACCTACATGGCCCTGTGTGAAAAAGTGATTGCCCCCCCACCATTAAAACATAAATTAACTGTGATTTATCACATCTTTGGAAAGCTGAGTTCAACTTCTCTAGCCACACTCAGGCCTGATTACTGCCACACCTGTTCTCAATCAAGAAATCACTTAAATAGGACCTGCCTGACAAAGTGAAGTAGACCGAAAGATTCTCAAAAGCTAGACATCATGCTGCAATCCAAAGAAATTCATATATTTCAGTCTGGAAAAGTTTATAAAGCCATTTCTAAAGCTTTGAGACTTTAGCAAACCACAGTGAGAGCCATTATCGACAAATGGCGAAAACATGGAACAGTGGTGAACCTTCCCAGGAGTGGCCGGCTGACCAAAATTACCCCAAGAGCATAGCGATGACTCATCCAAGAGCTCACAAAAGACCCCTCAACAACATCCAAAGAATAGCAGGTCTCACTTGCCTCAGTTAAGGTCATTGTTCATGATTCCACCATAAAAAAGAGACGGTAAAAATGGCCCGTCTGGCAAAGTTCCAAGAAAACCCCCACTGCTGAGCAAAAAGAACATAAAGGCTTGTCTCAGTTTTGCAAGGAAAGATATTGATGATCCCCAAGACTTTTGGGAAAATACCTCTGTGGACTGATGAGACACAAGTTGAACTTTTTGGAAAGTGTGTGTCCCATTACGTCCGGCGTAAAAGTAACACAGCATTTCAGAAACATCATACTAACAGTAAAATATGGTGGTGGTAGTGTGATGGTCTGGGGCCGTTTTGCTGCTTCAGAACCTGGAAGATTTGCCGTGGTAGATGGAACCATGAATTCTGCTGTCTAATTCTGAAGGAGAATGTCCAGCTATCTGTTCCTGACCTCAAGCTGAAGCACACTTGGTTTCTGCACCAGGACAATGATCCAAAACACACCAGCAAGTCCACCTCTGAATGGCTTAAGAAAAACAAAACGAAGACTTTGGAGTGGCCTAGTCAAAGTCCTGACCTGAATCCAACTGAGATGCTTTGGCATGACCTTAAAAAGGCAGTTCATGCTCAAAAATCCTCCAATGTGGCTGAATTACAACAACTAGTTTATGCCCGTAGAAAGCTAGTATTCCTGTCTGAAACAGGTATCCCAATCAGGCTTTCCAGGCCCAAATGTAGGTTGTGTTTGAAAGTGGAATACAAAGAGATGTAGCCTATATGTAGGTAATCACATGTTACACTTTGACAAATATAAAAGGGACTGAACTGAGATGTATTTCATTGTGTGAATATTAACTACAGAATAATTGAAAAATAAATGTGCCATCCAATATTAGCCACTGTTTAAGAACCCTCATTTATTTTTTTTGTCAAATCACTTATTTGTGTGATCTTTTATGACTTCTATTCATAAATGTGGTATCTTGCAATTTGGGGAATGGGAGTTGTTCTTTTTCTAGTCAAATTTGTCATTTTTCACTTCCTTGTTTTGTCCAGGGAACACTGTGGTGACTGACAGCTTGTGATGCCGTGTATTATCCAGTCAGCACGGAGTCAATCTGAAACCCCGCCCACACTTCTTGAAGCCAGGCATGAAGAGACAAAGTAATGACAGAGTGGTGGCTAAACTTTTATTGATAAAAATTACATATTTTGACTGAGTGACTCCATATTCGGAGATGCACACCCTTGTAACCTCAGCAAAACACGGATAAAACCTTAGGTCAGTCTGAGGAACGTTTCAAGAGATATGCGTGGAACAGTCAGACACACACGCAGACAGAGATTTTGTGCATTTATCGATAGATTCTGCAAAGATGAGTGGGCCAAAATTGCTCCACAGTGCTGTAAGACTCATTGCCAGTTATCGCAAATGCTTGATTGCAGTTGTTGCTGCTAAGGGTGGCCCAACCAGTTATTAGGTTTAAGGGGCAATCACTTTTTCACACAGGGCCATGTAGGATTGGATTTTTTCCCCCCCTTAATAATAAACACCTTTATTTTAAAACTGCATTTTGTGTTTACTTGTGCTATCTTTGTCTAATATTTAAATTTGTTTGATGATCTGAAACATTTAAGTGTAACAAACAAAAAAATGAGAAATCAGGAAGGGGGCAATCACTTTTTCACACCACTGTAGGCTTTCTATTATATCAGCATCATAATGGACCACGGGAAGTGACATCACAGCAGGGACAGCAACTCACGTCCCGATCTGCCGAGTCAGCAGATATTTATTCTTCAGATCATCAGGGAGACTGGACTGCTCGCCAGACATCAGGTCCATGAAAACGAAGACTGAGGACACAGAGACAGGTGAGTTCAGGTGTGATCAGTCATGGTCAGGTATGGTCAGATGTGATCAGGTGTGTATTTTCAGGTGTGGTTTGGTGTTTTCTCAGGTGTAATTGAGTGTGATCAGGTGTGATCGAGTGTAATCAGGTATAATCTGGTGTGATCAGGTGTAATCAAGTGTGGCCAGGTGTGATCAGGTGTGGTCAAGTGTGATCAGGCATAATTGGGTCTGATCAGGTGTGATCGGGTGTAATCAGGTGTAGGGCTGTGCGATAGGATGATATATATCGGTGACGTGATAAAAAAAACATCTACCATTTCATATAAAACTTTATCATTTAGATTGGGATTTAAAAGACATACCCATTTCTACTTGTCGCTGCCCCGCCTCTGTTATAATAATCAGGCGTAATCAGGTCTATCAGGTCTAATCAGGTGTAATCAGGTGTAATCAGGTATAACCAGGCGTCATCAGTGTGATCAGGTACAATCAGGCATGACCAAGCATAATCAGACGTAATCGGGTCTGATCAGGTGTGATTAGGTGTAATCAGGTGTAGGGCTGTGTGATATGATGTGATAAAAAACGTATACCATTTCATATAAAACTGTATCATTTATATTGAGATTTAAAAGACATACCCACTTCTACTTGTCACTGCCCCGCCTCTGTTATAATACTCAGATGTGATCAGGTATAATCAGGTGTGGTCTGGTGTGATCAGGTGTAATTAGGCATAATCGGGTAATCGGGTGTGGTCAGGAGTAATCAGGTGTGATTAGGCATAATCAGGTGTAATCAGGTTTGATCAGGTGTAATCAGGCATAATAAGGCGTGATCAGGTGTAATCAGGTGTGATTAGGCATAAGATAAGATAAGATAAGCCTTTATTAGTCCCACAATGGGGAAATTCCAGGATTGCAACAGCACAGGGATAGCAACACTCAGAGCAACAATCAGAAGGCAAGAAAAAAACAAAACAAAACAAAAAAAAACAAGAGCAGCTAGTGTACATATGTACATATATATATATATACAGTATATATATATATATATATATATATATACAGTATATAGACACAGTGCGGAGCATTGTGGTTGGTGGATGTGCAGCAGAAAGTCTAAGCTCTCTCTCTGCGGATGCGGCGGGCCAGCTGGATGTCTTTAGGCATGATGGTGACCCTCTTGGCGTGGATGGCGCACAGGTTGGTGTCCTCGAAGAGACCCACCAGGTAGGCCTCGCTGGCCTCCTGCAGAGCCATGACGGCGGAGCTCTGGAAGCGCAGGTCGGTCTTGAAGTCCTGAGCGATCTCCCTCACCAGGTGCTGGAAGGGCAGCTTACGGATGAGCAGCTCCGTGGATTTCTGGTAGCGACGGATCTCTCTCAGAGCCACGGTACCGGGCCTGTAACGGTGAGGCTTTTTCACTCCGCCGGTGGCCAAAGCGCTTTTCCGAGCAGCCTTGGTGGCTAGCTGCTTCCTGGGGGCTTTTCCTCCAGTAGATTTACGGGCGGTCTGCTTGGTTCTTGCCATCGCTCTTTATTATTCTGTCTTATATTTCTTGCACGCCGCCTAAACTCCAGCCTGGCACCCGCGTCGTTTTCGCTTCAGTTCTCCCGGTATGTCGAGTTTCTCCGTTAGCACCGGGTGGCGGTTGAGTGTTAGCTAGCTCTTCCCTGCTGTATCGTCTCCTGCTGTAAACAGAGGCTCCGTCCGCCGACTCAGGAGACCTTTGGGAGATCTGTGTGTCCGTGATATATATAGAGTGAAAGGTGTGCCGGATCAGAAAGTTATCACCGGATCAGAAAGAAGAAGGAAGATAAAAAAACGCTGTTGCAAAAGGCAGCCAACTCGTGTGGCGCCGGAACCGGAATTAATAATCAATCATAATCAGGCGTAATCGGGTGTAATCATGCATAATCAGGTAAAATCAGGTGTAATCAGGCATAATCGAGTATAATCAGATGTGATGAGGTGTAATCAGGCATAATCATGTGTGATCAGGTGTAATCATGCGTAATCGGGTGTAATCAGGCGTAATCATGCATAATCAGGTACAATCAGGCGTGATCAGGTGTAATTAGGAATAATCAGGTGTGATCAGGTGTAATTAGGCATAATCAGGTGTAATCGGGTGTAATCAGGTGTAATCGGGTGTAATCAGATGTGATGAGGTGTAATCAGGCATAATCCTGTGTGATCAGGTGTAATCATGCATCATCATCATCATCATAGCAGTCTGTCGTGGGCGACAATGACTGTTTCATTTAGGTCTGATCAGATTCCTCCACACAGCTCTGTCCTTAGCCTTCCGCTGACAGGAACTCCTGTCTATGTCCAACTTCTTCAAGTTTCTTTTTACAGTGTCTTTAAATCTGAGCCTTGGTCTACCCTGACTGCGTTTGCCCTCACATAACTGTGAGTACAGTAACTGCTGAGGGAGATGCTGGTGGTCCATCCTCTCAACATGTTCGAGCCATCTCAGGTTCATCTGTATTAGCATGTCCTCCATTGATGGTAGACCATCTCGTTTCAACACTTCTATGTTGGTTATCTTGTCTTTCCATGAGATATTCATTATGGCTTGAAGGTGTCTCATCATGTACGCGTGGAGTTTCTTCACCTGCACTCTGTAGACAGTCCAAGTTTCAGCACCATACAATAGAGTAGCCAGTACTGTCGCTCTGTACACTTTGCATTTCACACGGATAGACACATGTCGATTGTTCCACAGCCTCTCCCTCAAGTTTCCAAACACAGCGCTTGCTCTTCCCATTCTGAAAGATAGTTCATCCTCCAGCCTAGCATTCTCTGAAACAGTACTCCCTAGGTACTTGAAAGTCTTGCACTTGACTAGTGGCTCTGTACCAATGCTGATCTCTTCTGGTAGTGATGTTGATAATTGGAACTTTGGTGGTTGATAAAGGCACTCTGTCTTCTTGATGTTGATTTGAAGGCTGAATTGGCTAGCTGCTCTTGCAAATTTCTCCACTAAAGATTGCATATCTTCCACGCTGTGTGCAACTAGAGCACTGTCGTCGGCAAAGAGCATTTCTCTTACTACCTTTATCGATGTCTTACTTTTGGCTTTAAACTGTGCCACATTGAACAAGTCTGCTTCTTTCCTTGTTTGAATGTATACTCCTTCTGAAGTGTCTTTGAAGGCCACCTCAAGCATGGCTGCCAGATATAGCGAGAAGAGCGTAGGTGCCAGCACACACCCTTGTTTCACCCCGTTGCTTTCTGAAAAGTCTTTAGATACTGAACCACTCATTGCCACGTTTGCT